>CM075336.1:69400545-70046295 GCA_037788925.1 Mytilus galloprovincialis
ATGTTCCCTAAGCTGGGGTCACACATTCACGATTTTTACTGCCGTCCTCCATAGGATCATTCCCGATTAAAATTTATCAAAAGTCTGATCAAGATCCTGTGAACGTGGATGGAAAATCAGATATTGTTCAGGAAGCGTCGATATTCAACCGTTTCCAAACGAATTTATCCCGATAATCCTGTTCTCAATCCGGTTCTAATCCGATTTGTTTCTTTTGTATGATATAATTCGACCGAGTCTGTCACGACTGCGATTCGATTGTACCGTATGTAATCCGACAGAGATCAGACCGTGACAGACAGTGAACCGACGCTGACGGAAAACTGTCGGCATACTCGGGATGATCATGTACTGTCGGAGCATACTCCTTTCACAGTCCGCTCTATCGTATTGCAGACGGCTTTATCGGGCCTCAGTCGTATTGTATTCTGTAATTGTCGGAACTCTGACGTCGGTATCATTGACGAATTTCGTATTTATAACGGGACTGTTCCGGAACGGTTTCGGCAAAGACGGTTCGCAATCGACAAGATCTGGATGCAATCTGGACTCAATCGGTAGAAAAACAGCAATGAAAAATTCCTCCAGATCAATACCGTTATACCGGACACCGTCTATAAAACAATGACCATTGTTAGGATTTTGATCCGATACATCGGAATCTGTCACGACAAAGTCACGCTTGTGATCCGACTTGACAAAATTAGCTGAGTTTCCCCGAATGTTACGAGACGCACCTAACTGTCGGGGTGCTTCGCCGAATTATCCGGACCATAACCGACCCGTAGGAATCTGTTACGAACTTAAACGACTGCGTTCAGACAATGAGAGGACATTCCAGATAGTTGAGGATAGTAATCCAACTTTTTCACTTTTCGTGTCTTTTCGCTGTCTGATCTCAAACTGGAGCAATAATCGGCAATGTTTGAACCCCGCATTAACTGAAATGATATTTTTGATTTTATTGAAAATAAATGCAAGCACTCTTTTGAAAACAGGGTTGGACTCCACTTCACCATGCAATTATAAGTTCAAAGGAAGAAATAGTTTCTGAATTACTAAGTAGAGGATCTGATCCAAATGTCAGGGATGCAGATGTGAGTTTTGAAGTCACCATAGTTACAAGTATCATTGAAAAATTCTTCGTATACAACAATTCTACAACATTCGGTTTCATTTTTTGTTTTAAATGCATAAGCTACAATAATCAAATTCTAAAGTTTCAGATGTGTATGGCATTTGACATTAAATTAGATTTCAGACATTCACTGAAGTCGATTGATTTTTAATATTGAAAGCATTAACAATCAATAATTTATAAAAACATGGTTGAATATAAAACGGTTCAAATATACATGTAGTTTAAATGTATATGGAATGTCTAGTACAATTTTCAAATTATGTAACTCGTATGTAGAAATATCTAGCCTAATCAATTTAATTGTCGAAAGTGAACTAGATATTTACATATTCATACCAAACTGTCCTTATTTCATACAAATATGTAGATTAAAACTATCATTTTGAACGTTTATAGTGTAGCCAGATACTAACAATGACTTGCCTCAAATTAATGTAATATGCTTTAACATTCTTTTCAGGAACAGACGCTTCTCCATTATGCAGCTAGACATGGATCGAGGAAAATAATTTCAGCATTAATTGATATAGGATTAGACCCGAATATGGCAGACAAACATGTTCGTATTATAGTCGTTAACTCACAAATATATTAATTGCTCCACAATAAACCAATTAGACATGACATACAGTACCGTGTTGATTTGAAAATCAAAATATTGTAACCGGTATTTGTATTTGCCGTAAATCAAATTCCTTATGTGCATGATTCTGTCATCATACGCATATAACTTTGATGTTCACAAGATTTGATCAAAACGTAGGAATGACAGATAAACAGAAAACAGATACATGTACGTTATCTAAAGCCCTTTTGAATGTTAGAATATTAAAAATAAAAAGTAATAACAATTCAAATATTGAAGAAAACAATCGAGTGATCGAACACGCATATGCGTTTATGTCATTTGATAAATCTTTAAATAATTATACAATATATTAGTTTGAATTCCAACATCTAACTTTGTTTGGCCTTTAAAACTTTTTCGTCATTAATGAGTCATGTGCAGAATTAAAGCACTTGTGACGAACCTGTTTTTCTGATGTGTAAATTTCTGATGTGTATCCTGTTTTTTATAAATGTGTACATTTTAACAGTAGATTTATGTAACACTTTAGAATGAAACATAAAAATGTAAGACTATGAAAATAATATACTCATAACAGGGACATACCCCTCTTCACTGTGCAGCTATGAACGCATCCGAAGACACTCTTTCGGAATTACTTGAGAGAGGAGCCAATTCAAATTTGGTCAATAAAGACGTGAGTTTATTAAATAATAATTTAATTTTGGATGTAACGCGTCTTCCGATTGGCTGACGTTGTTTTGTTATGAGCCTATAGACATAATTTAGTCATGTGACCGTGACGTCATCAACGATTTTTCATGGTTTTCTACGGTTTAAAATGGAATTTAGAATTAAATTATAAGAAATGACTGTAATATTTATTTCTGTCTATTCGAAATAACATAAAAAATGTGGTGCACACTGTAATATAACCCGCTACGCGCGTTATTCAGTGTGCACCAAATTTTTAATGTAATTTCTTCATAGACAGAACAAATATTACAGTCATTCCTTATTTGAATTATTCGATATACAAATTAGAGGCAACATTACTTACATATATAAATCATCGTTTACATGTATTTGTTACGAAAAGAAAAACTAGGATATTTTCACAACTGGTTCTGTCGTTCCGATTTGAGAATTCATTTGTTTTCAATGCGTTTTTATTTTGCAGTAAATTCATCAAGAACGTTTTGATTAATATGTAGATTTTACTGTTTAAACCTTGGGTTGCTTGCATAAACGACGACATCGGTATGAACATTGAAAAAACCCAGACCGTTATAAGAAATCAAATAGTACAAACGTGTTCAAATTGAATATCTCAAGCATGTTTTAAAACGTTTTTACCTTCTTATCTTATGAATATCGTCTTGATTAATATCATTAAAGTCCAATTTCTACTGCACCGGATGCCTTTTGTTTTATTTAACACAAAGATTATAAGCCAATTAAGACTTGTCATTTAATTTGTACTAACAATGACGAATAAGACGGAAGCTATTGGCAAAACAGCATCGGTTAACGCCGCAAAACATTTAATATAATTCCAGTTTTATTAGTTGGTGCGTGTTGAGGTTTATTTCCGTTCTATTTCATTGAAAAGGCAAAATCACAAAAATACTGAACTCCGAGGAAATTTAAAAAAGGAAAGTCCCAAATCAAATGGCAAAATCAAAGGTAAAACACATCAGACGAATGGACAACAACTGTCTTATTCCTGACTTGGTACAATCATTTTTAAATTGTAGAAAATTGGGAATTGAACCTGGTTTTATAGCGCTAAACCTATCACTTTGATGACAGTCGTATCAAATTCCGTTATTTTTACAACGATGCGTGAACAAAACAGACATAATTGGTTAAATAGTCAAAATATGGTTACAATAGTCATCACTTTGTACAATCTCAAGATAAATAAACATATACAAAAAACACAAAAAAGCATTTATCAAATAAAAAAAACCACATTCCTTGTTTCTCAAGTTGGTCGTTAGAAAATGCGAACGTCACAAAAAAGAAAGTTTGTCATTCAAGGTCTTTTCAAAACAATTATAATTTCACATGGAGATTTGTAGTATGCAGGGTTATAAAATCAAACGTTGTGTTAGAATTAATTACAGAAACAGGCCGATCGAGATTAAAAATTATCCAGCAGTTCTTTAGAATTTTTAAGAATCCATATAGAGTTAATACTTCAACGCCAATGGAATAATTGTGTCGTTTGTCGTTCAAAGTATTATCAAATTTATAATAGAACAGTTACATAAATACATATAGTAGAACAATAACATAATGCCAGGATCTTCAGAGTCACGTTATAAGAAAGACTGAACCACAAAAAGTCGCATATACAAAACACACCAGCAAAAATGAAAGATAATACAAACACATTACCGGGAGATATAAGTAGCTAGCCCCGTCACATGGATAACACATAAATAAGGTTAAAATACATCAGGTAAAAATGCGTTGTTGGTACCGTCTCGTTCGTTTATAATCACTCAGACCTTTAAGTTTCGCAATTCTAATATGACCGTTTTACAGGGACAGTCACCACTTCACTATGCTGTTATATACGGTATTAAACATACAGTCACCGAATTGATAAAAGACGGATCAGATTCGAACGTGGTAGATCAAAATGTAAGTGGAATATACTCAAAAACAAAATTTATAGAGATGTACATCAAATATAAATATTTTTCAAATTTTTAAAAGTCTATCACGCACTTTGATAATTCGGAGCAGTTAAAAGGTATAAATCCTTTAAAAAAACGTTGATGTATGTAAACGTGTCAAAATCTGAGGTCAAAATATTGATGATATGTATGTGACACATACGATATGGCAACAGATTTAACAGTTCTAAATGACAGGCGTTACATAAGTACTTGACCTTAGTGCCATTCTCGTCCTTTTTTATCAGTACATTCATTGTACCTTTTAACAGTAAGTTAAACAATACATTTTACAATGATTATGATTGCTGCCTACCTGGAACTAGGGGAACCACGATGTTTTTGTATTAAAGACGTTGCAGCAAGAAAAAAGTCGCAACTACTCTGTTCTAACATGTGTACGTTTTATGAAAGTTTGTACATTAATGTTTTTTCCTATATAACAACCTTAACAGGGAAAGACACCACTTCATTATGCAGCCTATGCAGCTAGACATGGATTTGATGACAACATGGATAAATTATTTGCTTTGATTAACCGGGGATCAGAACCTAATGTAGCGGATAACAGTGTGGGTATTCAATAAGGAATTTTATAACCACGCAATAAAGTGTACACTTTATGTAACTATTTGGTTTTAACGAACAATTAACGTGAGCCATTACGATTTATCTAGCTGTTTTAATGGGATACAAATATCTAAACGAATTACGCAAATAACGTAAATTTATTTTAGTGTTGACTCATATGTATTATTTGTGAGTTAAAACTGACTTATAATCCAATTTATTACATGTTATATAATTATATTTATCAGGTGTCATCATGACAACACATGTGATAGAAAGTTAAGGGTTGATCACAACAGATACTAAAATTATTTTAGGTGATCCGATAGAGTAAGCAGATCCTACACACACAAAATAATTATTTAATCATAGCAAGTACTGGCATTGCAATTGGACTCGTGTATCATTGTTGCATGATCAGTAGAAGGACGTAGATATAAATAAATGTATATGAAAAGTCACCAAAATATCGAACTCGTAGAACATTCAAAGCAGAGAGTCCCTTATCAAATGAGGACATCAAACGGATGGGTTACAACTGACTATGTAGATACAGTTGTAGACATTTGAAGGATGATTGTATAAAAATCCTACTTTTTTAAAAATGTTTTATACATGTTACAGGGGAAAACTTTTCACTATGCAACGTATGCATTTAGAAATGGATTCGAAGGCAACATTGACATACTTTCTGAACTAATAGATGGAGGATCAGATCCAAATATTATAGATAATGATGTAGGTAATACTAACGGGTAATAGCAACATGACTGTGGGAAGCAAATGTTATATCACTTATTTCAAAATATTGGTCTTAAAACATAACACTTCAACATACATTTAAACACGGTGTTATGATTTTTCGTCACCCCAATGTATTGAATCTGTTATAGTCAACGCTGTTAAAAGTATTTGGCAAGTTAGCCATAATTGTATGTAGTCAACAATAAAAGAAGAATAAACGTTTATATCAAATGAATAGTATCCATAAGAAAACACACGACAGTTGATTTCATATGAGTCCGTCTCTTACATATGAACTTAGTATTGTTTTGTTTTTATTTTCTTAAATAGTTAGACGTCACAAAAAACTTTGATGATGTTTTTAATGCTGAGAAAAATCTCATAAAACTGCTTTAATACTTTGAATGAAGTATCAATGCGTTAAGGATTAAGAATCAAAAGATAATCAGTTTCCGACAAATTTTCAATTCATTATGTCTGGGTAGACTGAGTTTATTTCATATCAGTTTGGACCTAAAGTTCCGTTATATATACATGATCAATGTATAACAATCTTTACAAAAGTTTTTGATATATAAAAAAGAGAATCAAGCATCGTTAATAAAAAGAACAGTGACAGATACATACTAAACCAGCAAATGAGGTCATTCATTTACATTTTGCAGGAATACAAATATTTGTTATTTTATAATTTGATGGATTTGTTTTTCATAACTTTCAGGGTAATACAGCGAGTGATTTAGCACCTATCTTTATTAGTTTGGCTTTGTTCCAGGTAAAATCTTTCTTACAAAATATGACCTACCAAAGAGTTAAATAGTTATCAAAGGTACCAGGATGATAGTTTAATGCGCCAGATGTGCGTTTCATAAAATGACTTATTTCAATATACTGAAATGAAATTCTATATACATGATATATGCTAATATTTAAGTGAAGAACATATTAGATCTAGAATTATGTAAAGATGAAAACCTCCATTTGAAAGCTATTTTCCAAATCAAATGCCTAGTAATGTCTTAGCTTATTAAATTAATATTTAACAAACAAAAAATATCCAACAAAAGATGAGACTGCAATAAAGAAAAGGAAAAGAAACATTAACAATAACAAATCCCTTTTATACTGTATAGACATCACACTTACGGCACATGTACATGAAGAACACGAAGTTTTATCGCGCACCAATTTTATAGTTTTATTATTGATATTCACCCCACCTGTATATATATATATATATATAATTTTGATTTGGCAAATGGCGTAATTTTTATTAATTTTGTATTTATATTGTATCATAGATCAAATTTATTCGTTCATGTGTATGTTCATTTGTGATACTGTCTTTCTATGTAGAGATGTTACTCTATGGTTTAAGTAAGGGTGATGGTTTGGTACCATTCAAAAGTTTAAACCCGCGTAAATTGTTTGCACCTGTCATAAGTCAGGAATCTGATGTTGAAGTTCAGTAGCTGTCGTTTGTTGATGTGGTTTATAAGTGTTCCTCGGTTTTTTTTTATATATATAGACCGTTGGTTTCCAAAGCTCTGTGTTGAAGACCCACCTTGACCCATAATGTTTTACTTTCATAAGTTGTTACTTGAATGGAGAGTTGTCTCATTGGCATTCTTAACACATCTTCCTTTATCTATATAACTGGAAAACTTTTCATAAACTTTTCATTCATGAGGGCATCATTAAATTTTTAAAGATGAAGTTATTAATTTTTAAGAAAGAAACATTTTATATTCTTGATATTTTGAAGAGGTGGTTTTATTAATATTATATATCTGTCCGGAAATTGTAAATACTCATATACCTTATATCGTTAAATGTTCAGTATGCAACATATTAACTACGTCTTTTAACGGCGAGCATTTTTGTAGGAAAAGCGAGAGAAAGGTAAGCAACCATATATTAAATTGTTATCATACGTTCGACTAGAAGACTATTTATCTTGTATACTGTTATGAAAACACGAATTGGTAAATAACATAATGAAAAACCCAAATCACAGACATTGAGAATTTCTATAATGGAAGACCAGATGAACTCACAAATGAGCTTATCGAATAAAAATTTAACAAAGTCATTACAAAAGATAATGTAAAAAAATGCAAATGACGTTTCAATATGTTTGAATAAAAGTAATATCGTTATGTCTGCCAATAATTAACAAACGACTAGTTAACGATGATAACATGTAATACAGATATGCGTATGACGCATACATTAACCTTATAATCATTTCAGTCAAACTTTGGAGAGAACTTAGAAAAGAACTCAGAGGTCTTGGGCTGGAACATGTTAGTGATCTACAAGATTTGTTGCATGAAAGTTTCCAGAAGTGTTTTTGGAACAGAATTTATTTGGTAGGTCCTTATTCTGTCGGAAAAAGCTGTTTAGCGAAGATTCTTGTTGGTGAAACTGTGCCAATATCACGTCAGTCTACTGATGGTATATGGATATACATGGGAAGAGCTGGGATGGACGTTGACAAGTTGGAATGGGTACTGTTTCCACAAGGATTGTGTTGTTGGTACCTTTAAGCATCATTGTCAGTTTCTAGCATTTTACATTTAATAGCGGATGATGCCTTAAAAGCATAAGATTCTTACCCCGCCACGGATGTCAATCTCCCTGATTTAAATACAATGAGTTTAGTTTTAGTTCGATACCTTGATGTGTATAATGATATATTATCATATAAGTTGTCAATGTCTAATACCATTTTAATAGGGTTTGACTCATTGAAGTAACCGTCTTATCTTTTTTCTGAACGTAACATTGCCAATTGAATCATTCAAGAAAACAATTTAACACTTCAACAATTTCTTCCCTATTCCATAGAAATATTGCGTGAATATGACTTTATTGTAGTTCAAAACATTTATTAGAACACATTAGTTAGTAAAGGATACTATATCTAGTCTTTATATAATATATTTTAAACATTATCTATTAACACAATTTGTTTCTCATATAATGTTTTAAAGGTAATGCGATCACAGAAGTACTGACAAATATGTTAATGTCGATTTCTACAAGTGAAACCAGAAGTTCCGTTATGGAAGATAACATGCAGAGTGCAACTTTGAATACAAGTCTGCCTTCAAACAAACATATCTTAACTACTGTTTCTGTTCACCAGGAAAGACCCCATTATCAAATTGAAAGAAAAGACAAAACAACAAGAAATGAAGGTACAATCTTATTAGGCAAAACTGAATTCAGCGGATCAGAGTCAGAAATAAAAGGCATTGTTAACATTGAATCATTTCCGCTTGAAGAACAGAAAATCAAAGCACTAGGAAGTGCTCCTCACTTTGAACATGGTAAATTGCACCAGAATGAAGAACCTGTGGAGTTTCATCTCTCAAAACAAATGCATATTCTTAAAGTTTTCCCAGAAGAAAAACATAAACATAGTAATACTTCTACATGTAACAAATCATTTGAAACTTTCGATGATTCATTTGTTAACGACGTAACTACAGCTATGATATCCAATCATAATCCAGAACAACAGTTAAGGACATCAGAGAATGAAACTGATGAAAGAATAACCTTACCAAACCACGAACGTCGCGCTTCTTCAATGGATGTTTTAGAAACATCCATCGGACGGAAACATGCAATTTCCTCGCAGTTAGTCGAATCATCAGGGAATAAACTTTATCTGCCGGTCGAATCAGAACCGACAACAGAAAGAGCAAGTGATATGTCATATGATAAAATACACCAACTGTTAGTGAAAGCAGTGCAGGAAGGTAAATACAAGCAAAGGATAGTACCTATAGATATCTGGGACTTTGGAGGTCAAAAAGATTATTACATGACTCACTAGCTGTTCATAACCAGCAGGGGCATATTTGTATTGATGTTTAACGGCTTAATTGATCTACACAAAAGCATGTCCGACCTTAACTTTCTTCCTGGACATTTTGGAAAACCAACAATTGCAGGTACCGTAACAATTAATAGATATTTCTCTTATGCCGCAGATTATTGATTATAGATGCTGGTCGTTTTTAATAACTAGGGCATGTTGAGTATAACACTGTAATAATATCCTTAGGTATCATTTCAGATATTATGAGAGACAGACATTTCGAACGAGAAATGCAAAGTCATCAGTCAAAAAAAAAAAAAAAAAAACTGACAACGCCATGGCTAAAAAGAAAAACGAAACGTAACACTTCACAAAACACAAAAGGCGACATAGAAAACTAAAGACCACTGAGCATCACGCATCCTATTAGGATTTATCTCAGGTTCTCTAGATGGATTACCAGATCCTGCTCAAAATGTAACATCAACCGTGTTTCTTTTGAAGATAAACCCTGGTTTTAACTGTAATATGAAAATTCACGTCCATGACAAAAATGTGTCCAATGTCTGGCCCCTTGACAAATAAGCAAACCATGTAAAATAATAGGGTTATAAATGCGTTGACTGTGCGTACATTTAAAAAAAGCGGTTCATAAAAAATGTACTTCGGTCACACTACGACACCCCAACCAATATACTAAAAGAAGCATTAAATTCTTAAGTAAGAACACGATCATAGATGAAAACACATTCACATTTTAAGTTGTCTCAATTTATATTTGTTTAGTGTATCTGCTACATTGGGTCAACTCAATTTTGACATACTGCAAGAGAACAGATAACGGTTTTCCAAGAATTGTCTTTGTAGCTACACACAAGGACAAGAAATGGTTCAAGGTAAATGAAAATATCATTTCCATTGCAGATACAAAATTTTTACATTAGATTTAAATGCATTTCTTTCTTTATTTTAATCGCTTTATACTTTTCTCGCATGATTGGTTATTTCTTAAGATCAATATTTGACCTCACTTGATGTCATTTCTTTATTGTTTAAATATTTTATAACGACGTCACATTTTTTCGCTTTGCATGGATTTTGCTTTTGTGAAATCACGAACAGAAGGTGATTGAGTATAATGACATAGAATTGACTGAGCACTGTCTTTTTGGTGAACCGTTAGAAGGAATTTCTATTTTCTATTTGAAATATAATGTGAGGTGTATCATTTGTATATATTTCCTCTGATAGAATTTTTATACTATGTAAAACTTCAGATTTTACTAATCTCATTCAAAAATATAACAAAAAGTGACGGTCACCGTGGTACTTTTCAAGCTGCAAGTCGTCCAATTATCCAAATTTGCATTGATCAGTCAGAAAATAAAACGTTTTTGTGCATACAAAGAAATCTATTGGATAGCATTTTGCAATAAAATGTGTGAAGAAAGGTTTTATTATATGCTTAAGAAAATTAAAAGAAAAACATTTTGTCACCGAACTTGTTTTCTTGCCAAGAGTAAAAATTGAGAATTTCCTAATCACTCCAGTATAGATATAGACTATAGAGTGATCTCCCCTAATATGCCTAAGTTGAAAAATTGAATCTTACAAAACAAATATTTGGTAGGTGTTTAAACATTTTAGTAAATGCAATAAGTCACTTACGTTTCTTCAAACAAGAGGGTGCGAAATGTTCATTTATACAAATAAAATGTCTAAGCCTGTCCTTAGTCAGGAATATAATGACCAGTAGTTGTCGTTTGTTGATGTGGGTCATAAGTGTTTCTCGTTTCTAATTTTTTACATACATAAGACCGTTGGTTTTCCTTTTTGAATGTTTTAACACAAGTCATCTATGGGGGGGCCCTTTATATTTTACTGTTCGGTGTGAACACAGTCTCTGTGTTGAAGACCGAAATTTTACAAATTGTGACAATGAAATGTGGTCTTATTGGCACTCATACCACATACTATTATATCTATTTACACAAACATTACAAATATGTGTAAACAATTATAAGTACCCGGCCACGTCCACTAATATTTTTGTCCATCTGATGAGTTAAGCCTTTTTCAACTGATTTTTATAGTTCGTTCTTATGTTGTACTGTTATACCACTGTCCCAGGTTAGGGGGAGGGTTGGGATCCCGCTAACATGTTTAACCCCGCCACATTATTTATGTATGTGCCTGTCCCAAGTCAGGAGCCTGTAATTCAGTGGTTGTCGTTTGTTTATGTGTTACATATTTGTTTTTCGATCATTTTTTTACATAAGTAAGGTCGTTAGTTTTCTCGTTTGAATTGTTTTACATTGTCTTATCGGGACCTTTTATAGCTGACTATGCGGTATAGGCTTTGCTCATTGTTGAAGGCCGTACGGTAACCTATAGTTGTTAATGTCTGTATCATTTTGGTCTTTTGTGGATAGTTGTCTCATTGGCAATCATACTACATCTTCTTTTTTATATATTCATATAAAGGCAAAGATTAGGACCGATTTAGCACTGCTACTGTGTAATCCAAGATGGCGATATTAATATACCTTAATACACAATATTATTTAGAGAAGTGATAAAAAAGTCAAATTTGCCTTAAAATATCTGTATAAGCATTCGTGTACACTCGTTACGATATAAAGTGAAACAAAACAAAAATACAGAACTCTAACTGAATTCAAATCGGAAATTCTTTTATAAATGCAAATTCAAAAGCTCGAACACATCTAACAAATGAACAACTGCCATATTTCTGACTTGGTACAGGCATTTCCCTTTCTAGCTGAACCTCGCACTTGTATGACAGACGCATTGAATTCCAATATATTGACAACAATATGTGACCAAAAGAAAACAGACATACATATTTGTATAGGGGCCAGCTGAAGGACTCCTCAGGGTGAAGGAGTTTCTCGCTGCATTGAAGACCCATTGGCTGTTGTCTGCTTTAGGGTCGGGTTGTTGTCTCTGTGACACATTCCCGATTTCCATTCACAATTTTTGATGGGTAAAAGTATTTCAAAAATGGACTAAACAGTAAAAAAGGGTAAACTAAAACACGTTTTTTGAGATGATAAACAACATCAGGACATATAATCTATACTTCAAGACCTTCATGTATTAATTGTAAAGTTGATACGGAATCTTCATCTACAAGGTCTTGATATTGTCCAGTGAATTGTTTTATATAATAAAGCACGAGATGTTCTTTGGCATAATCGTTGCTCATCAACTTTCTGATCAAACACCGATGACGTTTTATAAAGAGAGTAGCAGCTGGAAGCTGCTTCATTCCAAATAAGTTGGGAAATGTATATCCCATATAAATGTGAGGTTTGTATATTGCTGCTAAGGTGGGGTGTATATTAAGTACTTACTATTCTGTTTTGATCTAATTATCATGCCCATACTTAATATATGTCAGCTTATTCAAGTATGCTTTACCAGAAAAATGCAATACTAATATATATAAATTTAAACGATATATGTTAAAAAATGAATATTATAAATTACAGTGGTCACGAAATGCACGACGAAAACAACTTGAAGATGATCTACAGAAATTGTTTAATTCCCATGCCGGCTTAAAACATTTAGAATTTAAACCACTGATATTTGTTGATGCCACAAATCCAGAAGATCCTGAAATTGGTGATCTTAGACAAATTCTAATGCTGAGAGCGACTGAACATCCAAGATGGGGTGAATCGATGCCAACAAAATGGATTCCGTTGGAGTTACAGTTAGCCCAGAAATCTGCTGAAGGTTTGAGTATTATTTCCCGTGACCAATTAATGACAATGAATTCCCAAAATAAGTCAATGATCTTATCGGAGAGACAGATATAATTATTTCTAAAGGTACAACACTCGCTTGGAAAGCTGTTGTTCTTTGATGTCGAAAAACTTCGAGATTTTATTATTATATCACCAGCATCCTTAATTGAAGTTCTACGATCCATAGTAACAGAAAAACAGTTCTGGCCAAAAGGGAAAAGGTTTTCTACAATTTTAAAAAAGCTTAAGAAAACTGGGATGATTGAAAGGGATGAAATCTTTTATCTTTGGGGGCAAGATAATTATAAACATATTCTGTCACACAAAAACTATATGCTTCAGATTCTTGTTCATCTTGATGTTTTAATTGCTCCAAGAACAAGTTATGACGATGTGAACAGTTCAATACAAGATGTTTCTCGCTTTATGATCCCGTGCATGGTAACTAAAGGAAACAACACAACGTTCATGAAAAGATATTGGAACTCAAATAATTCTATCGTACTAGCTTATACCTTTATTGAAGAGGTTATACCACCAGCGTTGTCATATCGCTTTCTAAGCTCGTTTATAACATGGTGGGATATAAAAAATTATAAAGACCAAAATAAAGAGAAGAGAATGTTGTTCAGTGATCTAGCTGTGTTAAGGATTGACAGTTTACATGACGTAGCAGTCCAAGTAAAAACAAAAAGGGTGATTGTGTCACTTATTCATGCCGACTCAAAAGACGATATAATTCCAACTCTGGCATCTTCTCTCCAGGAATGTCTGACAGCGGCGATAATACGAATCTCAGAATTCTACTCAATGTTATCCGAGGACGTAACATCAGTGCATGTCAATTCAATTATACCGTTTAAAATTGAATTTGGTGTATTCTGCAAATCAGATTTATGTTTCTTTAATCATAATGAGATTCCGTTATCTAATAATGAACCAATATGGATTTATAAAAAGCACAATCAACGACATGCTGTCAAAACTCTAACAGCTTGGTTTTCAGAAAAGGTAAACTATGACTTTTAAAGTATTGTTTAAACACAAAAACAAAAAGAGATGCAGTTTGAACACAATGAGAAAACTATACACAAAAATTTGAAATATTAGACAATTAAGTCAGAAAGTTTTGATGGTACTCATGTTGTGTTAAGAAAGCGAAAATTCTGTTAATTATCAATTATATAGTTCGAATTTATAATTTCACCAATATACAAATCAGTCGTTGGTGTCAATTTTCAGGTTTTTTTGTTCGTTATCTTGATGTCTTTTTATAATCAATGTACTAAATTTGAATATCGATAAACTTATGCTAAGGAGATTTCGAATTGTCGTGGTTTGCTTTTTTTTAGCTTTCGCTTTGCAAAACAAATAACATTTCCAAAAATGTTTCATCCGGTGTTTTTGTTTTTAAAAGAACCATGTGACGGATGTACAAGATTTTGCAAAGGTGAGTGCAAAACTTACATTAAAATTAGAGAAGTGTTCTTATGGATATGTTTCAGTCAATTATATATGTTGTATAATGACCGATTTAGTACCTTCTTAAAAAAGTGCGCCTTGTGAACTACCTTTTTATTTGTCTAGTTTCTGTGGTCTCTTTCTTAAATGACACATTTTTATTACTTTAATGAACGGTATAAATTGTTCAAATATAAATGTCATTTACATATAAATAATACGGTTAACACTTTACCATTTTACCATTTTTTTAACGCCCAGGACTCGGAAAAGTAGAAAGAGAGCAGTGTCCTTTACCACATCATATCAGAATGCTAGCAGCACCACTCTCACCTGAAGAGTGTCGTCACGTAACGATTTGTCTAGGACTTAAGGCGGAACAGTGGTATGATTTGGAGTACCAATTCCAACACCAGCCTTTAAATGACCTTAAATTTATGGCATTATGGTCGTCTACGATAAGGAGCAGACATTTATGTTTCTACGATCTGAAAAATGTTCTGGACAATATAGGACTGAACCTGCATATACTTTGTAAGGTATACTCTTCCAAATCAAGAAAATGAGTGTTCCAGCTGAAAGTTCAGTCAAACCAAATACGATAACATTAACATGATTAACGGTACCAATTTTCCTGCTCTAGATGCGCATTTTGACAATACATGTCTCTTTAGTGATGCTCATGGCCAAAATATTTGAAATCCAAAGCTTAAATACAAGATATGAGGCATGACCAAATATTCAAACATTTAACTTTCTTGAATAAATTTATCATAAACAACAATAATTTTCTTAGATTTTGATATTTCAGTTACATACGTGAAATTTAAACAAAATTAACGATCTTGTATTTCTTCTGTCATAAGCGATGTTCATTTGACACCATCTAATGGTGTTTAAATATCCAAACGTTTTGGCTATGCTCATTTACGTCAAACTCAGTAGAAATACGTTTAAAATCAGTTTAAGGTGGTACCTAACACTACAGGGAGATAACTCTGTAAAATCAGCTAAACGTTTAAATTACGTGGTTTTGTTTAGGGAATATTAAGCTTCTCAATGATCAAAATAAGTGTTTGTCAAACTGCTATATAACCAGTGTAATTTTTTTAATAAAACAGTTGGTTCAAATTTTTTTTAAATTTTTATATTTTTATCAAAGGGTCAAATTAAATACTTCATCAAAGTTTAATGAAAATTAAACCAGCCCACTTAATTCTAGTGCAGGTGTTGGGTACCACCTTAATTGATCAATTCAAAAACCCTTGAAAGTATTTCTCGTCTAAAGATCCAATACTCAATTTTTAAATATACTGCCGAAATATATCAACATGCACTTACCTTAAATAAATCAAATATTAGCAGCAATAAGTGTCCTTTCCTAGATTAAGACATTTTAGTTTTACACCAGAAATTTTGTGCACAAATGTGTTGCAAAATAAAGGCAACAATAGTATACCGCTGTTCAAAATTGATTGAGAAAAAAACAAATCCTGGTTAAAAACTAAAACTGAGGGAACCCATCAAATATAAGAGAACTTCGACACAACAGAAACACAATACTAAAATGTATCACACACAAAAAAGAACTATAATATCACAACAGTCATTTTCTAGACTTGGTACAGGACATTTTACAAAAAAAATATGGCGGGTCGACCTGGTTTTGCGGCTAACCAAACCTTGCGCTTTTATGGCAAAACTGCTGATTGTTCTAACCCTTTTATTGATTTCCCCCTCATTTGGACTGTGATGTTTTTCTGACATCATCTTGTAGTATTTACATATTTAAGCTCGTTTGTTATACCCATGTATGTAGTGACATTATATGTTTTAATGAGCATAATCTGTATATTACGTGTAAGTTGTGATGTCAGGAAATTCATTTCCACAATATACTTGAAACTTACTAAGTTCGTCCAAAAATACAAATATTTGGCATGAAAGTTTGACTGTACCTTTAGAAAACTTATTTCAAACGGAAAAGTATACCGTGATATTTTAAACTGGGCGCCAAAACTTAGATACGATCCGGTTAAACTGTTCGTATTGGGGTCCTGCCTAGTTCGGGATCGCCCTTTACTGTTCAGTATGTCCGTCCGTATGTCTGTTTGAAACAAAGTGTGTCCGCTCTATATCTATAACTAGATAACTGTTATATTGTCATACTTTATACTTTGCATACTTTATGTACATTGCATATTACTCAAAACCAAGGTATCCGGTCAGTGCTTTTCGAATAGGATGTTTTTATTTTTTATCGGTGTGACGAGTTGAGCCTTTTTCAACTGAGTTGTGATTTGTTTCTTTAGTTGTATGATGTTAATCTTTTACACAACTGTCCGAGATGACGGAGGTCGGGCGCCAAAATAATCTTTAATTCCGCCCTTTTTTTCTATTCTTGTCCCATGTCAAGAGCCTTCAGTGCAGTGAGTGCCGTTCTTTTATGTCGGTCATATCTGTTTTGTTATAAATCAAGCCGATAGTTTTTTCAATAAAATTATTTTTTATTGTTCATTTCGGGGCCTTTTATCATGTTTATAGCCGTCTATACGATATTGGGTTTTCTAAGTTGAAGGCCATACGATTGTTTATTGTTGCTTACATCCACTTTATTGGAACTTTGGTAGACAGTTGCTTCATCGTCTATCATCATGATCATATCACATCTCTTGATTTTTATATCGTGCATGTAGCAACTTCATATATTTCAACTTATTTTATATATCTATCACTGATAACTTATTACGTCAGAGATTTAACACTTCTATGTGTTCTTTGTGTTCTTTCCGTTTTGTTCCATTTTGTCTACTTCTTTAATTGACTGGTTGATTTTCAAATTTGTTTTTCATTACATTTTATTATTTAACAATTAACTGTTAAACCTGTTAGTTGAATCTAAGGTAACATAATATGCAATTATATTTCAGGTGTTTAGAGATGTTTTGATAGATATATATGGTAAGCTGATAAGTTAATTTGTATTTAAGAAATAATGGGTTCGACCAATTTCATCATAGGATTCAGCATAGCATTGATTTCATAAATCGAATAGTCTTGATAAAAAAAGCATTTTGATTTTGAATGTTCTTTCCTCATCTATTTTAATCAAACTGGTGAGATGTACATTTATATATTGTCAACACAAACAGGAAGATCAGAAAAACACAGGAGACATTATTATTGAATGTAAAAAGATGTGCTTCAATGAGTCAGAAATCAAGCTGCACAATATTTACTTAATATTCAAAACCTTTAATCAACAAAAAAAAAAAAAAAACGGAAAAGATTTTGCCTGAATTTTCAAAATTGATAACAAAACCTTATGACAACATCATGAAATGACACTGCTGGTTCCTCTCGTTGGCATATGTACTGCAACGTTTTGAGGATTCAGACTATCATTATGAGTATTCACACCTTCGTTGAATGGCTGGCTATCAGTGTAGATGGAAATTATCGGGGAAGGGAATATGAAATTAAAACATAAAACAAAACATCTCAAATGTTTCGATATTACATACAAAATATGCGTAAAATGATGTTAGAAAATATTATGTAAATGGACGTTAAAATTCCTAACAGCTTTAATCGGTTTACGTTCATTAGAAACGCTTTAAACGCAACAACATTTGAAAGTATCGGATGTATAACTACTTGAATAAGCATTTGGGAATAATATAAAAAAAGATGAAAACAAACATTTTATTGGATCGGAACGATTTTCTGAATTTAGCTTCATCTGGACGCCCAAAGTTGAAAAATTCAAAGCTAAAGAAAAATGTATATTTGTTTTTATTAAAGAACAATAAAGACTTATAAATATATTAACATCATTTGAATACCACTTGAATTTCATTTTATTGTTTTAGATATGCCAGAAGATGCCTTGAACATAATTCCGTCAATCAACGCTCTTCACGATTTGTCAAACCACATTGGTAACAGCACTATGCAACTTGCCATCGAGTTAGAGGTGGATATATCTTATAGACAGCAAATTAAGCATGATTTAAAAAACAAACTTTTGGAACAAACCAGAAACTTGTTACAAAGATGGAGGCAGGACAGAACTACAAAACCAACATATCTACGACTATTGAAAGCACTTTATCGGGTTGATATATATGGTCCTGCTTATACAGTTTTAAGACCTCATGTCTGACTTGAATCGGATTAGACATATATATATTTATATGGTTTAGCTGATATGCATATAACTACTTAAGTTAAGATTTTGTTCCGAACGGACAGATGCCTTTACACTTCATACGATGAATAAGTACTTCGAATAGATATCTTAACTTAAGCATGTTGAGTGGTTTTATGCACATCAGGCCTGCTCCTTAACTAGTGTACGTTTAGAAATTGTAGCTGGCAAAATAGGTTATAATAGTTTCATTAGTCATAAATACAACATATATGTTGCTTACATTTGAAAGATTAAGAAAACAGCTGATATTAAAAATGTGAACAGAAAGGGTCTCATTTGAAATACAAATTGAAAAAAAATAGTTGATGTTTTTGTTTGAAAGATAATGAATTAAAAAAAAAAATAACAAACTTTTCGTTTATAGTCAAAGAATGTTGAACGTTACAGACAAAAAAGAACATAATTGCAATTAGCGAACCAATGCACTTTATTGATGTTTCATTATCTCTTGCATACATGTTGTGTTTAGAGTATAAGTTATATTTTCAGTAGGTATTTTTGATATTTTGCATTGGGTTGTGACTGTCTAATGATATACACGATTTTATGTTATTGAATCTATATTCTCTGAAACTGATTTCTTGATTGTCAACATTTTTGATACTTTTGGAGGACGTGAGTGACAACAAACTATCGTCATTCCCATGGAAAACAACTGTGCCCCTCTTCTTGCCGACTTGTTTCTTTATTCTCGTGAGGCTGACTTTATACACGTCAGGAACTTCTTAAGAAAACAGAAACGAAGTTAGCCGTATCTTTTATTTTTACCTCCCGCTATATAGATGATGTTTTCTCATTATATTTTATGACTATGTCGAACGCATATATCCCATTGAAATAAAGGATACAACAAGTTCAGTTAAGTCTGCCTCATATCTTGAATTACATCTATAAATTGACAATAAGGGTCGGTTAAAAATTAAACTTTACAACAAAACAGATAGTTACAGCTTTCCATTTCTATGTAACAACATTTCAGCAGCGCCTGCATGTATCTCCCAATTGATACGATATTCCCGGGCTGAATTTACTATCATGATTTCCTCGAAAGCGAGTTGCTACTTGAAGGGGAGATATCTAACCAAGAGTTTCAAATAAAGAAGTGAAAATCCATTCTTCGGAAACTTTACGGACACCATCACGATTTGGTTGGCCATTATGGAATATCAATTAAACAGATGGTACATTTGTAGAGGATAGGTTCCTTATGTCGTTACTACAATCCTGGTCCTTTTTCACGAATGTCAACTACCGAATTCAGCTTATAAACGGATATGCACTAATAGGTGCAACACGATGGGTGCAACATGTTAAGTAGGATCTGCTCTCCCAAATTGGGTACATAGGATCATCCCCAGGTTATAATGGTGTTTGTGTTGCTTAGTCTTTTTTTTTCTCTGTTGTGATTTGTGTACTAGTATTTGTCTTTTTGTCTGCTTCTTTTTATTGTTAATTGCATAGTGAATTTCTTTTCGATTTATGAGTTTGAATATCACTCTGGTATCTTTCACCCCTCTTTTATATTAATATTCATTAGATATCCCTTCCGACCTGTAGGGAATACAATTATCCAACATACACTACCCATAATCACCAAATCGATCACGATTTCTTTACCGAGACTTTTCTATGAACATGATGATCGCCCCATTGAGGTCAGTTTAACATAAAACATATTCAAAAGTAATGAAAGAAAAAAAAGAGAAAAGCCAAAAAAACAATCCTTTCTACTAATTCATGTTTACCTTGTCAAAAGATGTATATTACCCAAAAAATCAGTCGGACAAGAATATGTTGTCTGCTTATTTCCCGGTAGGTTTTTCATTGTATATGCTATATAAACACTAAGCTCATTGTGATACGGATGTTCCAGTATAATAAGCCTACTGAAAGAAAAAAAAAATAAGAGATTAAACGAAATATTGATACACAAACGATCCTTGCCAAAATTAAGCCCTTAATTCGATACTTTATTAATCGCAGCGACGGAGCTGACGATGCACTCAATATCTTCGCAGGTTAGATGCAATATTGACACCAAGAACCTAAGGCTACATATGAACCATTTGAACATTGGTAACACTCCTACTGAATATTATTTTAAAGTATAATTTAGAGATTAGACGACAGCATCCTACATACCATATCCTTACCAAAAATAAGCCCTTACAGAGTTACGACACGCATTTTATCGCGGGATTGGGAGTTGGGTTAACGATGAAATGAGTATCGTCGCATTTTGTATGCTTTATTAATTGATTAAATGTTTTACGTCGCATCAGCAACATAGGCTTTATAGCGGTTATAGCTTAGTTAAATCAGACTAAAAGACTATTTATTGATCTGAACTTTAAATAAGGGGAAATTTACTTTATTACAGAAAAAACAACAGCGGTAATGCCTAGGTCAAACATTCACGAATATGACGCAGGATTACCTGTGGATACTATTTGGCGTCATTAGTTGCAATCTGTATTGGTCCGTAGATTTCCGTATTGTTGCCTTAGTCTTACGTAGTAGTACTTGTTATTCTGAATAGATAGATGGTAAATTCTGATAAACTTTGATAAATGATAAATATATATTTTCTTTGATGAACATGCACCAAATTTGACCAGTGATCAAATGGTATATTCTTACTAATGCCTAGGTCACACATTGACGGATCACATCGCCCGATCCACTACGGATTTAATCTTTCGAATGGTCACAGAAATGCTGTTTCCGTAGTCTGAAACGGATTTGAGACGGATGCATAACGGTATGACTACGAGTTTTGACGTTACTACCACGGATAATGAAAGAGTGGCTTCATTTTGGCGGCATGAGTGATACGGGTTCTTACGGTAAGACACGGTATAATACGGAAATGACACGGTTTAGTACGCAACGACACGTGGCGTGACGTATGTATTGCGGATAAACAACAGTCTGCTATGGTATAAGTAAGGGTTAGTACGAATGAGAACGGTCTGAAACAGAAAAGTACGAACCGTCACATTTCTATTATTTACTCTGTACTATGCGGTGTTATTCTTAATCCTCGGACCAACGACATGTTGCAGTTCTTGAAACATATTTAGGACTATTCTTTCAAATTTCTTAAATGTAGTTGAATTTTAGTCACGAGGGACTTAAACTGGCCATGGATAGGGAAGTCAGTCACTAGTCCACCATCTTCTCTGCCGCCTGTCACATCTAAGTCTGTCATCAAGTATCTCGACCCTGCCCTGTCAATTTGTGCCATACCAATATTCAATTCCAGTCAATTAATTGCAATGTGCAGTTGTTGATTATTCATGATGGATAATAATTATGTATACCTCAAGTCAAGACACAGAATAAGTAGGGCCCTATAAGTATGGAGTATTTATTCAGAAGCCTTATGTCAGTTTGTCGTCGTAATACTGTGGATTCATTATTATTCGTCGGATACCCATATGCGTGGGTTTCGTGGGTTTTGTAGGTATAGGTGAATCACGAATTTAAATGTTAAACGAAACACTAATTACTATAAAGTTGTATCCAGACTTTGGCAGAACCACGAAATCGAATATCCACAAAAATGCAAGGTTTTCGCAATCCACTAAAATTGGTACCAACGAAAGTAAAAGAATCCAGAGGATTCCGTATTTTGCCATGTTGTTACGTAATAAACCGTAATAGACTTTTAGAACCCTGGATGATTCCTAGCTATCCGTATTAGAGGTTTCCCGATTTGCTACGGTACCAACCGTAGTACGAACTGGGAGCCGTCATTGAACTTTTGAAATTAGTTCATATATGCCCATTATGTCAATGTATGTTACATGAATCATTATTAAACGTATTTAGATGATTTTTAGCTACAGCTTGGTATAACTTTCGTGTAGATATGTTACCTACAATGTATTCATATCAAACAATATTGCGTGTACTCGATTATGCTTTCAACAAACGGTAGTAAATTCAGATATATTTCCCTTGAAATTGCATTGGCAAAAATAATCTAAACAAAAAGCACATTCATACTTTATCTTATATTTGCCTGTTAAACTGATTTAATAGTTTAAAATAGGAAAGTTAGCATTTTTCGGGGGTAGGCTTTTAGAAAAGATAATAAAAAAGAGCTATTTTGAAATACAAAATTGACCTTATGAAAATTATATAATGTTGAAGGTAAAGCAAAAAATCGGCACGATTGCAGCTAACACTGTACAAGGCGTATTCAAATTTTCAGTATAGTTAATGAGCTTAACACGACTGAGCAAGTCTATAGGTATAAGATACGAAGATGTGATAAGAAATGTAAGGATATAATCTAGAACCCATGAAGCGCTTCATTCCACAACATCACTTTGCACAATATTAATATGATTGGAACAAATAAAAACAAAAACTTGAAATATTTCTATCATGTTATGTACAGGATCAGAGCCTAACACATCATGTGTCTTATAGAACTATATCATTTGTATATTTTGTTTCCACCTGGATCTTTATCTAAGATAAACACTGAATAATATCATTTCCTAGGCACATAAAAGTTGGTAAATGCTCCTTTGTGAACAGCCATACAGATGTTATATCATTGGGTTATTCCTTAGAATTAGTACAAACACTGTTTTCTATATTCAATAATACTTTTCCTTGTTCGCTATATATACAAAGGACAACTAACTGTAAAATGGGTATCATCTTCAAAAGATTTTGATCTAGTATGTGATAAACATGATAGTATATAAAATCGGAGATCAACTTTCTTGTAAAAAAATAAATAATCAGGAGGCACTTTTTTGCATTCTATTATAAAATTTAG
The DNA here is from genome assembly GCA_037788925.1 of Mytilus galloprovincialis. NCBI lineage: Eukaryota > Metazoa > Mollusca > Bivalvia > Mytilida > Mytilidae > Mytilus > Mytilus galloprovincialis. Next base: position 69,424,336 of record CM075336.1, read on the forward strand.
TATTGTAGGTTTATTTTAGTTGTTCAAATTAATTTTCTATTAAAACAATTCTTATATTTTCTGAAAATTGACCATTCACACGTATGAGAAATTTTACTAACGTTAAAAGTACGAATAAAGGATCAAATAATTGGTACACTAATCAGTCCCAAGACAGAAGCGTTTGCGAAAAATGACTTTCAAAGTTCTTTCTGTATAATTTTTAATTGTATTTTGGAAGAATTTTAATATGATATTATTAATCATTCAATATCAATAAAACACAATAATATCATTTTTTTTAAAACTTCATAGCTTGTTGCATTAGCATTCTTTTAATCTTATCGTCTGCATATAACATAAAATTCTTAAAATCTCCTAATAAACTTACTAATTTTCTTTTCTGATGCGGCGCTTCCTCCGTGGTTGTTATGTGTGACATCTTGACGTCATGAACCTAAATTTAGTAACATTTTTATATTGACCACCAATATACGTATTAATAAAAACTTAGCGTCAATATACGTAAAAAAAGAAACAAAATACGTAAAATAAACATTGAAACATGTCATCGTCATATACAATAAAAGCAGTAGAATGCTACACCATATGTAATATATTCTTGGATTTCTTTTTTACAATTCATGGTTCATGATTTAGTTTTTTCTGTATAGTTAAAGTCATTATTCTTTTTTTATATAGTTTTTGTTTGTAAACTGTTAAATATGAACGTGTCTTCACTTATGTTTCTAGACGAAATATGTAAAACAATATGTGGGATAGTATGACATGTATAATGTCTGGTGAACTCGATAACAACACAATGATATGGTCACCATTTGATGATTGTTATTAACTGTAAAGCAGATTCAATATGCTCTTGTCCAAGCTACCCCAGTGATGATTGGGGAAAATAAATATCAGTACATATACTACATTTGTTTTAACCAGCAGTAAAACCATCGCTAACGTGACGTATCGGTTTAGTAGATCAACCTTAACAACTACGCAGACACGTTCGGTCAGATTTGAAACGTTAAACCCGATGAATCGCGTTTGAACTGCCGCATTCTCTGCACGTTAAGTACCCCTGCGTCAACTTTTTGTTAGGTACATGTATGTAGGTGGCCTGTTGCAATGCAACATTTCTGTCCCTATCCAATTATTCCTAAGTTTATTGTGGTTGTATAGTTCCCCGACCTTTATCAAGAACGGTCCCTATTACTGGACCTACCTTGTGTATTTCTTGTTTATTAGTTTTCTTCCTGAACATGCATGAAATAATCAATCAATCTTGTCAGGCTTTTAAAAAAATCCACCAACGATTGTTTAAATGTATTATTTTTTAACAATTATATCATGTATTTTAAAGATGCATTACTTTTAGCTGTCAATTTTATGTTCATCGATTTAACTCAAATTCTCATATTTGATCTAAAACAGAATTCAACTAATTAAACAGTTAACAATGCATGTACTAGATGAAATATATTTCAATTTTGTGTTGATATCAACCTGGATGCCATCTAATTAACAATCGATGTGATCTCCGAAGATTGCCGACGGTTGCATTACCCAACATAAACATATACATAAATAGATAGCGACTTCGTGCAATTTGATCTTGCTAGGTCTGTGTGATTTCATGTCATAGAGAAAGAAATAAGTAAATTATCGTTTTTACATGTCAAGTATAAGAATGATTTATTTGTGAATCGAATTAGTCAACGAAATGCATGGTTTAACTTTGCTTCACTTTCAATGTTGACATTATTTTTACTTTGCTATTATGCACTGTAGATTTGGTTTTCACATTCGTTGTTCCTTATTCATTTAATTCAAAAACAGAAAAAGGAAAAATTAAAATAAATCAAATCTATTGTCCGTTAGGCGAATTTTCCAAAACGAAATATTACACATCCTGTGACACAATTAATATAAATGCATTGTCAATGAAACACGACAGGGTAACACACATGAACGATCTGACGAAACAGAACGCTCTAGATATACAGAAAAAATCATATCAATTGAAGTAAGTATGAAAATCATAAACATTTGTTTTGCGTTTATTTCAATTATCTAACTAATTTCTTCTAACATCTACTCATCTTCAATTAAATGATTACTGCATACAAAATATCTTTTCTGAAGATAAAAATAAAAACTTTAACAGGTATATACGTAACATTAGTCGTTTAAAGAGTTAACCATAACATGAAATGCAAAACAAATCAAATGAAATATACAGTATATAAGTGCCTAGACTAATCGCAAGGCACACACAAAACATGAGCTTAACATATTTTTTGGAAATTTCAAATTGTTTTCACTTGTCAGCCCGATTAAAAGTTGACGACTATTTTAATTTTTATAATGTGCAAGTTGTCTTATTTAATTCGTGTGACATTTTACTTGAAAAATATACCCCTGATTCAATATTTATATTATAAAATCTTTGTACGAGGAAAGTAATTATATGTTTTCTTTTAAACAAATTACTATTTGCTTTAAGTGTATATTCATCAATATTGAACTATGCAAGTTTGTGTTTTTCAAAATCATACACATTTATTTGATCTTTAGGCCTGAACGTGTTTATTCTGAAAGCTATATGCCCTTGGATTTAATACTACAAATAATTACATAGAGTATAGCATATACCGTTATTTTTCTCGATAATACCATATTTAGCAAATGGCTTCTTTCAAACAGACTTGGGTATAGTATATGCGTACGCTAAACGATGATTCTTCAGATTGATTTCATTGCCAGGAAAAACTCTTTTATCTCCACCGATTTTGACAAACTGGATCCCTGTTTCAGTAAATTAGAGTACATTATTCAAATCTACATGTGAACCTTAAAGAATTGATGTTAGTTGCAGGGTTTCCGCTGGCGGTCGAAATAATAATTGTGGCGATAAAAATTCGTCATTTGCGAAAGAATTTGGCGAAAAAAATATTTATAACGATGTATTTTCCTCCATCTTGTTTATTTTCTTTTTTTTTCGAGTTTCTTGGACTTTACCCGAGACAATACTCGGAATTCACCTTGACCTCACTAAGATTTTGACAGATAATCAATAATCAGCTGATTGCATTTTATAGCTATCGACAACAAAGGATTAATTTATAAAGGTGTTTATTGAATTGTTTGACAATATGTGATGGTTAAATGACTTCCGCTAAATATCACATACCGAATTTATTTACCACTTTGCGACGCACGTGTTTGAAGCAAAGTTTTGACGTCTCCTCTCCTTTTAAAGATAGCTGTTTTTGTGACGAAAAATGTTTAAAAGCAAGAAAAATCTCCAATTTAAAACTATAATTATCCTTTGACTTTAATATAGGTAATTGATTAGGGAGGCTACTTTAAAGTCGTATGAGGGACACACGTGTTTCAAGCATAGTTTTACGTCTCAACTTTTTCATTTACGATGGTCAAGAAAAGAAAACTCGTTATGAAGAAATCTATCAAAAAGGTTGGGAGCAATCCCTCAAACGAGATAAATCCTTCCATGTAATGACTACACATGAAATGAGGGATCAATTTCATGTGATTAAAGCTTTTATTTTGTTGTAAAAAAAATCTTCTTAATACAAAAGGGCACATCAGTATTTTTCTTTTAAAGAAACTTTCCCTACGAACTAAACTGGTATAATATGATCAACACATGTCAAAACATGTCCATTACTTTTGTTTATTCCAGGACTTATATCTTCTTTAAGGTATAGTGCACCCCTCATTTAGAATAGTTGTTATTAATACAATGAATGTTTTCCCTTTTAAGTTAAAAAAAATTCTGTTGTTTAAAGTAAATGTTAAGGGTTTATTCATTAAAATATAGACTCTAAAATAAGTTTGAGAGAATATCATAAACACAATGGAGCAAAATCATCTTATTTAAGGGAGGGGGGGTGTAGAAAAAAAAGGTAAATTTTAAACGAAAAATATATTTATGTTACTTGGCGAAAAATATAATAAACTGGCGAAAAATATATTGTTTTGGCGAAAGAGGTGGCGAAAAAAATAATTGACCAAGGGGAAACCCTGGTTAGTTGGATTATGTATATCAAAAGATGAATCCTTTACTTAACGTTCTGGAGAAAACGTGTATGACCAACCAACACACTAATGACGTTGAATGATTTAGCAGTTTGATGGATAGATGACACTTTAAATCAAGAGTGAATATAACGTTCCTTACCAAAAGGTTTTTTTCCGACGTAGTCGGTATAGTTTCGGTTTGTGCCCTTTGAACTTAAGGACGCTTAACTATGGCAATAGAATACGCATGCTCGAAAATCCTTTCTGTGATTGGACAAAATGCTGCCATGGTGGGTGATTTGGTTGTGTTTGAAAAAACGTCTCGCGAATTATATCGTGATGGAAAGCAAGTAAAAAACTATAAATATTTGAACTAGATCTCTCAAAGATTTATATTTTTATTAAAATAATTCTTTCTCCAATAGTTCTTTGCATCCATGACAGCTGTTTATTCGGGACAATTATATAATTTCTAATGTAAACTTTGTTGTACGAACGTGCATGACTTTAGAACGCGCACCTACGCATTATAGATTTCCGCGGGTTTTTGGTGAATGTAAACAGAAAGATACGATGACCGAGAAATTGTACTTCTGGAGGTTATCGAAATGATAGTTTTAAACATATACTGAAATTTAAATACGTCGGATATCTTTTTTAAAGATAGTTCTTGTTTCCTATGCCATTGTTTTACTTGTTTTTTCTTTCTTCAAGTTTTTGACTCGGATTTTTTAGTTTTCATTTTGTGAGGTTACACCGTTGTACCAAATGAATGGCAGGGGTGTACACTGACATACCTATTTAACCCCAACATATTATTTCGTTCCTGACTAGAGTCAGTTTCTACTTCTACAGTGTATGTTGATTTTTTGCTATCGCCTATATCTGTACATTATTTCAAATTTTCCATGCTACTTATATTTAACAATGTTGATTATGCTTATTAACAAATTGTGCTTTCATACCTGCCTTTCTTTTTTGTCAATGTTTGGTGCTTTTCATGTAGTTGTTTTAATTTGGTATACATTTTGCTTGATTTGAGTAAAAATAATAAGAACCACTTGGAATAGCGAAGCCTGTTATAATTTCAATCCACTAAAAATCAATTAACAACTTATTATCAAACTCGTGCCTTGTTTTTGAGGAAGTCAATGCACAAAGTAAGAATTATGATGACTATAACCAGAAACTTGTATGTACGATTTCCATTCAGATTTTTTTTATCCGACGTTTGATATGTTTATTTAACTTATCATAGATACCAAGATTAAATTTTGTATTTACGCCAGACGCGCGTTTCGTTTACAAAGACTTACCAGTGACGCTCGAATTATCAAACGATAAAAAGGCCAATGTATGTTAAAATGTCAAATTGGCACAAGCATGATGCGATGTTCAGAATGAAGAAATAAATCTCAATTTCTATATATATACTGATATAATTGATTATGACGTGATTTAACCTACAAGTATGACTTCATTAAACCGTTTTTGGTAAGAAAAGAATCTTGTATTTCATCAAATAAAAAATACAGAACAGAAAACGATTAAGTTTTTTTTTACAACATATCACTTCCTGTGGCTTAATACTTTATCATTTCACCACAAACTGTATTTATATAGGAACAAGGAAGTGTGTGATTATGTTACGTATACAGCACAAATTTTCGGTTGAAAGGTAATAAAACGGAAATATATATTTATTACAGTGAGTTGACTGTTAGTGTTGCTCTCCACAAATTGCAACTCATTCAAAATTTTGACCAAATGCAAATTGTTTTATAAAATCAAATTGTTCAACTGGTCAGAAATTTGAACCAACTGCTGTAGAAAACCCCAGCCAAGTCATGAAAGTGCAAGGTGATAAAATAAAATATACTTACAATCCTATAAGACTTTAACTCCACTTTAATGATGTTGTGACAAAATTAGTTTATCAGTTTGTATAGTTATATTATATTCATTTCCATGCTGATGGGAAACTGTTTATTTTGAATTGCTATTAAATTGTCCAAACTAAGCTTTCATATAGTTTTTTTTTCTAAAAGTATTCTATATTTATAAGAATCAGACATTATGTGAATTAAAACATTTCATATTCAGTAAAATATGTGTAAAATTGAAATATATGTTTGTAGGAAGTTTCCATGGGGGAGATAATAACTTTTCTTTCAAAAAGTCTTTATTCAAAAGAATAATATTTTAGGTTATCTCCCCTGAAAACTTATCAATAGCATATTGTTATTTCACACATATTTTACTGAATATATGATGTTTTATTTAAAATGATATCTGATTCTTATAAATATAGAATACTTTTAGAAAGAAAAACTATATGAAAGCTTAGTTTGGACAATTTTATAGCAATTCAAAATAAACAGTTCCTCTTCAGCATGGAAATGACTATAATTTAACTATACAAACTGATAAACTAATTTTGTCACAACATCATTAAAGTGGAGTTAAAGTCTTATAGGACTGTAAGTATATTTTATTTTATCACCTTGCACTTTCACATTTTGACTGAACAATTTGTTCAATATTCTGACCAGTTGAACAATTTGGTTTAATAAAACAAATTGCAATTTGGTCAAAATTTTGAATGAGTTGCAATTGGTGGAGAGCAACACTAACAGTCAACTCACTGTAAAATAAATCAACATTTCTTATTTATTGTAAATATTTGAGGGATAAATCTCATCTTGAAAAGCTTGCAAAACATATTCGACGTTTATGTATTATATTATTTCAGATGGAGATATTTGTCAAAACTGTAATATGACAGACAACGGGCTATGTTCTTATCATATATTTTATGATGGTACAATACTAAACCCCTTACTGGATGGATTGTACGATATATGCATATGGTGAAGACATAACCTTCCAATAATTTTAATTGCGGTCTGGAGCTTGCATGCCAGTAACTGCTAGTGCCTTTGTTAATTTCTGTATCATTGTCATTTTGTTTAGTTGCTTTTGTTACTTATTCTGACATTGGACTTGGAACTGAGTTTTACATTGCGTATTGCTCATGTTGTTGTGTTTCTGTTTTTTTCTACATTGGCTAGATGTAAAGGGGGAGGGTTGAAATATCAAAAAACATGTTTAACCCCGGTCGCAGTTTTGCGCCTGTCCCAAGTCAGGAGCCTCAGGCCTCTGTTAGTCTTGTATGACTTTTTTATATTTAAGATTCTTGTATTTATTTCGGAGTTTAGTATGATGTCCGTTATCACTGAACTACTCTATTTTTTTGTTTAGGGACCAGCTGAAGCACGCCTCCGGGTGCGGGAGTTTCTTTCTGCATTAAAGACACATCGGTGGCCTTCAGCTGTTTTCTGCTCCTTGGTCGGGTTGTTGTCTCTTTGACAGATTCTCCATTTTCATTCTTATTTTTTTAAGTACAATCGATAACAAACTTTTTGCAAATCACAGACCATGTAGAATTTCTGAAAAGCTACTGCAAGATAATTTATACACAGTATTGAATTTACAACATGAAATATATTTGATAATTGATTGAAAGATTTATCAAGAACCAACATATATCATTTATACTTTTAAGACAGTATCAACACACACCAGGATATAATAATAATTGTAAAACATTAAAACTAATTCAGCAACTTATTTTGACACATGTCATGTACAAGTCCAATCAGTAATTTGGTATATAATCTTCATAATCATCGATCAAATATGCTTAATTAGTTCACTTATTATCACATATACCAGATTGGACTGCTCGATGGACTTGTATATTCTCTCGTTTATTTCTTCTGTGATCGGATATTGTCGTTGATGGTATGTCGTGATTTTGAACGGTCCTATGTGAAAATAAACGATTATTAGTGAATACAGTACATATCCTCAATCCCTTGGAACAAATATAAAATATACTTTTAATTAAGAACAAAAATCAGACCGCTACTTTTTTCTTTAAATTGTTTAACATTTGTCATTTCGGGACCTTTCATAGCTGACTATGTGGTATGTCATTTGGTCATTTTCGAACGCCATACCCTGACCTGTAGTTGTTAATAAATAATCATATAGTTTCTTGTGGAGAGGTGTCTAATTGGCAATCATAACACATCTTTTTATCTTTCTATTAGATAGTACGCTTATTCATATTGCAGAAATAAACCTATTTATACTAAAAAAAACAACAATAAATTTGAGAATGAAATGGGGAATCTGTGAAAGAAAAAACAACCTGACAATAGAACAGACAACAGCCGAAGACCACCAATTGGTCTTCAATGCAGCGGGAAACTCACGCACCCGGAGGAGTCCTTCAGCTGGCCCCAAAACAAATGTTTAGTTCAGTGATAATGGACCACAACACCGAATTATGTTTGAAAGATTTGAAAGTTGTGTACTTTTTTTTTTTAAACATCATTAGAGAAACAGATTCCACCACTATAACTACTATGTATTACAATATTTCTCCACTCTCGACAGTGAAATTTTAAATATTAAAATTTAACAGTCTGGAGTGAAGAAATATCGAAACACACTGTTTGCAGTTAGGGAATCTATATTTCTCTAATTTTTGTACTAATTTCACATTTCTTAATCGGTCTGAAAACAATATTTCTTTTCACTAGTGAAAAATCTGTACTCGGTAAATAATAAGTCGAATTTTAATTGTCACGTTAACTTTTCTTGGTTTCTTCTGCATTTTACTATGTTGACGTCACATAAAAGGCAACCATGACTGATGACGTACACAACTTTCTTAAATTTTTGACAAAGAAGGATAAAAATCATTAGTGAAACAGATTCCGCCACTTTAACTCGTGTTTTGCGATATTTCTTCTCTGCCAACAGTTAAATTTTAATTATTGAAACAAGCTCTGTTAGCCTTGCGCTAAAGATATGAAACTATAACTGTCCTGATTAGAGAAATATCTTACAAAACTTGTTGCAGTTGTTGAATCTATATTTTGCACATATCAATTATTATTATTATTATTACATAGCTTTTCTATAGCGCCTATCTAATAAAAATAATACTCTAAGCGCTTAATTTTTTATCAAAATACTAATAACCGTATCGAGAATTCGTCAGAGATGGCGAGGACAAGTTCACCCTAGACATAATTTTATCAACTATTATACAGACTATATTAGTGTATTTGCACGGTCGGCTAATCCTTCGTTTTGTTTTGATTGAAAAAAGAGAGAAGGTGCCATTTTGGAAAAGCCGACAAAGATAAAAGAAATGTTATATTTTGCACGGGAATGCTGTTTCAATGGGAAGATATATATTTCATGCTTAAACAGGCTCCACTTGAAAGTTGCTACATACGAAGATATACAGAATTCTTGGATTCATGTAATGACCCAGTATGTTTTTAACTTTTAATATATATATATACTTACCAAATAAAAAAAATCCGTAGATTGTTTCGAATCCATACGATTTGCGTATCGTCGTCTCTGGTATTTCTTGTAGGCTTGTTTGACCTTTTCTCAAAATTAAACATAACTAAATACTAGTATAGACATATATTAAACATGAATAAAGTGCACAAAATTATCTTCAAGTTTCATGATTAGAAAAAATTACACGACCTTACGATTTTGAAATGTCTATGGGGATAATTGGATTCAATTACCACTCTTCTGATGCTTTATAGTTTCAATTTAAAATAACTCAATCTGAATAATCATATGAATGGATGACAAATGCGACTATGCACTGTACCTATAGGACACAGAGGCGTGTTGATTAATTTATTCTGGAAAGAAGAGATGCATCACCAAAAATGAGGTCTTCTCGTTTAATAGTATAGATGCCAGCCGTATAATCTGAAATACTTTCCAAAAATATCCACTACTAAAAACATAGCGGAATTCGGAAGGAACATCACATGAGTATTGTCCCTCCTATGGATAAAAGATCACATCTTCCTTAAAACCATCGGCAAATTGTTCCAGAGGGAAAGCGGAAAGTGATTTCTTGAGTATTGTAAACATGGGACTTAGGAATGTTCAAGAGAGCCAACACATTTACCGAATTCGGCGACGACTAACATGGCGTTATTTTTATTGTGACGTTATATTCTACTCTTTTTCCCTGAAAAATTACGTATTTTTTAAATCTACCATAGATTGGAGAAAACAAAAATCTGCCGTTTGTTACTTCATACTTACTATATATTAGGAATTAGATTAGAAACACGTCATAGATTTGAGTCCTACACATATATTTTAAATTGTAATTGAAATTTAAAGTTTCAGTCTATAACGTCCTAGACTATGGCCACTTCCACTTGTTTTTCTGTCCATCTGATGAGTTAAGCCTTTTTCAACAGGCCGTACGGTGACCTATAGTTGTGTCATTTTGGTCTCTTGTGGACAGTTGTCTCATTGACAATCATACCACATCTTCTTTTTTATATGATTAAGAAAGATCTCTTACTTCGTTTTATTTCGTTCTAGTGTTATGAAACATACCTGCTTATTTAAGAAACAGTGGAACACACATATGAAAAGACCCTGTTAAAAGGTTTATAAAAAGACATGTTTATAACTAAAGACTACTTTTAGTATATGAAACTAAAATATAATACAGCTTTAATAAAACCAGACAGTAGTGAACAATAAATAACTATACAGTCAGGTTTAATCCACTATTTCTACATAATGAAATGCATGTACCATGTCAGGAATATGACATTTTTTATCCATTCGTTTTATGTGTTTGCGCATTTGATTTTCCTATTTGCTTAGTGACTTTCCGTTTAGAATTTTCCTCGGAGTTCAGTATTTTTGTTATTTTACTGTAATCGTTTTAACTTACCCGTATTCGTTGATATATATACCTGAATAAACCTCTTTATTACATTTAATGGTTTGTTTACAAAACGTAGCTGGTTATTAATTGTGTATTCTCATATTGACAATCATACCATTGGCATATTAAACTATACACGAGACCTTGTTCTGCCCAGTTTTGGTTTGTAACCGCATTTGTTTCAGTTTAATCGATTTCGGTTTGTGACAACAACTGTTTCAATTGAATCGATCTTGGTTTGTAATTGCATTTGTTTCAGTTTAATCGATGTTGGTTTGTAATCGCATTTGTATCAGTTCATTCGATTTGTGACTATTGAACAGCAGTATGTACTACTATTGCCGTTTATTTCCGTACTGATCAAACACATCAAATGCGCTTACATCATTGTTCGAAAAATTTAGAATGGCTAATTTAAATATGAAGTTAAATAGAATTGTAACACTATTCTGTCTTTTAAGATGTAAGAAGATATGGTTTGAGTGTCAATCAGACAACACTCCACCCAAGTCACAATTTATAAAAGTAAATCATCATAGGTCAAAGTACGGTCTTAAACACAGGGATTTGGTTCACACCCAACAACAAGCTATAAAGGGCCCAACATTAATACTGTAAACTATTTAAACGGGAAAACCAACAGTATATTCTACTTTAAAACGAGGAACGAGGAACATTTCTGAACTACATAATTAAACGAAAACTACTGAATATCATAATCCTGACAAGTGAAAACAAGTTCATTATTAAAATATTTCTTGTTTGAATCAAAAACTTAAATAACTGTCACGTCAAATATTTAGCTTGTTGAATAAATTAATAATTGTAAGTTTTAGTTAAAACAATTTTGGTAATTGAAAATGATTTTTTCGGCTTATCAACAGTCAGACATCGCCTGTTTATGACCGATATCTATCCCTACACAGACGGTATCATACAGGTTTTATTTCGTATCATAATTCCTCTGATAGAATGTTACAAATTGCAAAAAACAAAAAACTTTAGATAAAAATATTCAACGAAGTTTCATAACAATTTTCTGACAGCTATTAAAACATAAATAGTACACAGATGACAGAGACACTGTTCCTATTGTGTTAGCTACAATCAAGTTGTCTATCCATCGAATTTTTAACTACAAATTAAGACCTAACACCAAATACGATTTATCCCAAAATTTACCAATCCAGAGCATTTGCAATCGTATTTTATTTTTATTGGTTCGTTTTAGTAATTCCGTAAGTTTTCGTTCATGAATTTTGTTAAATGCTAGGTGTCTTTACGTCGATTATTGTGTGTTTGACATATGAGTTAAAAATTCACTTCGCTCCTCTTTTCAACGACCTCCAATAATCAATGCGATGTTTAAAGAATATATATATAAGCTGCATTTGAAATATATTTCAGTTATAAACATAAGTTTTAAATCGTTTCCTCTCCAACAATTGATAATTTATTATGCATTTGACTGCATGATTTACAAATAATAATGGATACATTACCTGCAGTGAGTTAAAAAATGCAAATAGGTACTGAAAAATCACTAGGTCATCGTTCACAGAAAATGCTCCAAGAACCCATGTTACTCCAAACAACGGCAATATGACACACATACTTTTTAAACCAATCCTATGAAAAGAGATCATAAGGCTTTCATATGTGACACAACTTGGTCAATTTTTTGCTGTGGGTTTAAAATATAATTTTCATTATTTGTCAGATAATAGGTTGAATGAAAACTAAGATGTTTTCGATCTATGTATCAACTTTATTTTCATAACGATTTGTCTAAAAATATACTGAACAGTACTGAATTGACTGCTAGTAAAAGGTTCGAACATTGACGGAAATAAATGCATGACTGATGGATATATTGTTCGAACTAAAAAGTCACCTTTATATCAAAATCATCGTTTAAGATTTAGAATAACTTCTAGTGCTATATTCATGATATTATACAAATTCGATATAATGACAATATACTCTTTAAATTTACTACCAATAACAAACTTACTTAGATTTTATTTTAAGTGTGTTTGCAGCCAACCCTCTACTAGTCATCATCTTATATACCGTAATAATGATGATTATGAAATTAATCTAAAATATGTTACATAAAAAATTGATAATACAAAATCAAAAATGAAAAAAACGGTTTCCACCTTGGAATTTGATTTTAGTTTTTGTTGGTGCTTTACTCTTCAGTTTTCTGGAATGGGTAATTTGGACTTATGTTCGGCTTATTGTGTTGTGTGTATGTTGCTGTAAATTTTTTTCTGCGATAACTGTTATTGCAAACATGCTTTGATCGCACCTTGTGTAAACGTGTTATGAATATGTTATTTTCCCATTCGATTATGAAGTCGAGCAGTTGTCATTTTAAATAACAAATTGTTATCAGAAATAAATCAAAAATATCAAAAGGAAAGATCAGTAACTGTTTGACAAAGTTATCTGATGACTGAATGATTTGTTTTATTTCAAACTGGACTTTGAACTGTTATGTGTATTTGCTTTCAAGTTTTTTTTCTCAAATGTTTTAAAACTTTGCTTTTAAGACTTTGTTGTCGACACTTCTTGATAAAAGTAACAAAAGTATTATGTGCATGTGAATATCTACTTATAAATCTCGTGGATTATTCTAATTTCCACAAAAAATTGTAAAAAAAAGATAAACATAATACTTCTTATCAAGCATTGTTGAGATCAAAAGATAGTCATTCCTAAATAAATGTAGGTACTTAGTCTCGAGAGTTAAAGAATTTGACGTAAAATCTTATTTCTTATTAAAGTCATAAGAAACCTCAAATTAAAAAAAAATAATGCATATGTTTTTTTTATAACTCAATGGATAGTTATCATTATAAAACTTATGTACACCTACTTTTTCTGAAGAAAATTCTTTAATTTGTATATATTTAGAAGAGGTTTACTTTATTTTAATTGCTTCCTTACATATTTTCCGTATGCAAAATGACCTCAGTGTGACCCATCTCGTAAAAATCCAGTGATCACAATAGGCATTGATGTCCTTAAAATAAACTATTTTCTGATTGTACATGTTAAACACGTGCTCAATATCCATGCTTTTTTGTTGATTGTTTACAAACAGATGACAATCATTAAACTTCGGCTTCAAAACACGAACTTTAATTACCTGCCATATTTTCACAACAACACTGACCGATAGAAAAAAATTTGACGATTATACAAAATTTATGCGAAATAAATGATAAGATCTTGCACAGAAGACTTAGCTTATGATGTTTGTATGCATTGGTTCAAGAATTGGAATAACATTATATTTCACCGGTCACTCGTTTCAAATGACTTGTTGATATGTTGCATTTTCAAAAACGGTATATTTGCACGAAGTGTGCACCAATCATAATAATTTGTCAATTAATCATCCAACAAAAGGAGAAAATAAAGTGTAAAATGAAAGAAACAAATGTAACATCCATAATTTAAATGTGTTTGTGTATTCTTGAAATTGTAATATAGTCCTCCTCAAATACATCCATACATACCAAGATTACAAGTAACGCTGGTCCAATGAACGCCCAGATGAGGTAAGATTCAAGGGTTAACCAGCAACTGAAATGATCAGAACTACAAATGTATCATCGTGTGGATTATGTATGCATTCTCGTATGTATTTGTTCCATTATAACAAACGCTAAGATAATGGACACAGGAAAAGATAAACACACATGAGAGTTTCTGGTAAACATGGTAAAGGTAAGGCCAGAAAAGCGTTATGCACGCATTTACTTGTTGTTTTTCTTATATTGATTTGTTTTAGGAATAATTTTTGATTTAGAACAATATAAACAGATCTGATGCGTTAGTTTTATATTTACTTCGAATGCAATGGGATAGATAGAAAATGTATTCGTAAATTTTCTTTTTTTATCTATTCCATTTGCGTTTAAAAGCAAAACATCCTTTTTTTAATAATACACAGCAAATCTACGCAATGATATACTAAAGGATTTGATACACCATTCCCGATAATTAAATGTTGGTAACATAATCAAGTCTGCTTATGAAGTATTTGTCAATTACTTAATAAGATTTAAAGAATTCATTAACATCAGTAAGATGTTATATCTATAAAATGGTAGTAATATCGTCTGAAGTTGTCCTTCGTCAATGCAAACAAGAGCTTATTGATCCTCAATGTTTTTCTTTATCCTCTAACATTTAACGTTGCTGTCAGACTTTGTTTGTCTTCTTATGTTTTAGGAAGTTTGGCTTGTCTTGAATGAAGCAAGTCGTGTGTCATATTCTAACTTTTGTCAAAGCAAGCAACTTGAACATTGATATGTTTCTGCTAAGCAGGCAGTATTTAGGAATAAAGTCAAAGACCGGTAGCTGTCAGTATGGATACTGTATTTTGGTAGGTGAAAATTCGGACACCAGCTGTATCAATCGGACTTAATTAAATCTGGTATTGCATATCGGTTAAATTTAACATGTTGTCATCCTGAGTATGCGATTAATTTGCCACTGCACCTTAAGCAGCTTTTAGTTTACGCTATTCCGTCATCATATACTAATAACATTTTCATATTTACAAATATTTTTGGAACAACTTATATATATGCCCACTTCTTAACTATTTGCATAGGTCTTTGTATAAATCACTAATTTTTAAAAAACTGATAAAAACGTACAACTGTTCATTGCCATATCCTTTAAGTTTAGTAACACCAGCAGAAATTCCAACTATACAAGCAGGTACAACTGGAATAATATAATATACATTAAATATAGCAAAGCTTCTTTACTATCTTATGTTTGTTTAAGGATTGTGGAAAATAGTACGCATCCATTTTTGTTATTACACCCAATTTTTATAAGGAGATCTGCAAAGTTTGCTTCACGCTTTGTGGTTTTGGTGTTTTTAAATCACCTCTTCTATGCTACTGTACTTGATTGTTTTAATAATTTTGTTATGCTGCCTGTCCTACATTGACTTAGATTTAAAAAAATACTATACAATTTATCTTGTTACCATAAGAAGATGAATGTTTGCAATGACCTTTGAGTACTTATATCAACTAGCAAACAAAAGTTGCATATGGCTTAGCAAACGAGTCATCAAAATTGTCTTTTATTTCATTTAATAAAAAACAGCATTTGCTTTGCTAATCTTGTTTTAGGGTCAGTCACAATTATAATTTTGATAGATTTGCACTGTTTTATTTGAAATGGTGTTGTAGATGGGTTTAATGCCATGTGAACCAAGTCAGGAATATGACAGTTGTTGTCAATTCGTTTGATGTGATTGAGCTTTTGGGTTTGTTATTTCATTTGGGACTTTCTTTTTAAATTTTCCTCGGATTTCAGTATTTTCGTGATTTAACTTATTGATACATGTGATACTTACTCCAACATGAAGGTATCAGCTTATGAACAATAGATCTGATTGGGAAAACAATTACTGCTATTATCACTATATGGATACCCTCAGCAAGCATCAGAGCAAAGTCTGTAAGGAACATATAATGCAGAGCAACTGCAATTGCTGTGCATATCATCTTTAAATAAGATAAAACAAAAGAATTTCAAAATATCTACATGTGATAATGCGGCAAATGCTTGAATTAAATACAATTATGAGATTAACATTTGTTATAAAAACTGCGTCTTCCTGTTCGTAGATTTACCACCACAAAAGTTGTTCCTGATTGCAATATTTGTGAGTATATAATGAAATTTTATTAGAAACATGTGTTTGCAGAATTCCAACTGTTGTCATACAAATCTTTCATTTTCAGTTTTAGTCATGAAAGGTATTATTCACATAACAGGTATTGTATTTTGGGTAGTACGAGTAAACATATTTAAATTGACATCATGCTTTTGATTTAAGGGGGCTTGTGGGTATCAATCATTTTTTTTTAAATAAAGGATTCCACTATTTTTTCTGTATATGAACTTTATCCTATACTTAATAGAAAAATAAAATAAAAATATTGGGCTACCGCTTATTCAATCTCATAATCGGGCTTCGAAAGAAGCATGCATTTTTGTTAAAATATTTTTTTGTGTGTTGAACTAATAGGAGAAAAAGGTAATATCGCATTAAAAAAAGAACTTAATTACAGAAATCACTTAAATTTAAGAGAAGTGTGTTCAAGTACAGCTTATTTGAAAAAAAAAAAATAAAAATATAGGTCACCGATGAGTTAAAAAACGATATTTCCATGTTAATGTAAAAAAATGCATTTTCTCACCGAAAGGAGATAATTTGGAGCTTTTTCAAACATTTTAAAAGTCATTTAGGGCCAAACGAATAGATTGTTTTTGGCTGATGTTTGTACCATATAATAAACATGATAAAGTAACAACTAAAAGTGTAAGAAATAAAATTTGTATTAAAAAAAAAAGTTTCCTTTTTTTGCTAAATTTTTATACCCTCGAGCCTCCTTAAGATTATAATAACGCATCTGCAGTATTATGTAAAAAATGTTATGTAGATCAATTAGATTTTAATTCAGTAGAAAGGATACATTTTCCTTCTCAATGAACTGGTAATATAACATCTTTGTCACTTACTTTTATGTATTTTGTTTGTTTTTGTTTTTGTTAAATCTCTGAGTTTTCGAAGAGGTAATTAAAAATCACGAATAGATTATATTTCGAAAATAAAATTAGATGATATTGTAAGAGGACTGGGAGTGTGGATTATGAATCTAAATACAAGAAAGACAGATGAGTTTTCAAATGCATTTAAAACGTTTTGGAAAAGTTGGATTAAAAGTAAGAATTGATTCAATAGCATTCAAGAGTGGTGGCATGTAACAAAATCAAAAATTAAATTTTTGACAATTGAAATTAGCCAAAAACTAACCGTTTTTCGAAACAAAGTAATGTCATTGCTTAAAAAAAAAAACAGCTTGAAAAATTGAAACTGCAAAATGAACGAATTAAATAAATTATGTGACAAAATTTTAGATATACAATATAAAATTAAGGAATGTTATACTAATAGAACAATCTCCGCAAAAATTAGATCACAGACTAAATGAAGACGGGGAGAAGTCGATCAAAAACTTTTTTTAATTTAGAAAAGAAAAATGGGCAGAACAAGTAATGGCAACGTGTAAAACAGAAAACGGTGAGTATAAAAGTACATTGATTCTATCTTAAATGAAGAAGTAAAATGGTATACTAAACTTTTTGCCACGGAAGGCTGGGACAAAATAGCGGACGAAAAACTGTGTCAGTTTATAATAGATAAGGTGAGTAAGAAAGATAAAAAATTTTAGATAGAGATATAAATATATGTGAAGTAGAAAAGGTACTAAAATTACGTAAACAGAACAAATCACATGGCGAAGATGGTACAACATCAGAATTTTGTGTTTTATACTGGGACATAATAAAAGACGATTTCTTTAGTTTACTACAAGAAATTTAGAATGATACCATATTGAGTAACTCTCAATATAAGGGGGTCTTAAATTTTCAATATAAACGAGAAGAAAGGGAAAATTGAAGATCGCTAACTCTACTAAATTGTGATTACAAAATGTTTGCAAATATTCTATCTAAAAGACTTAAAATAGTACTGCCTTAAATTGTTCATACCGATCAGAAAGATCTTGTTAAAGGTAGAAATATAAGCGAGGCTAACCGAATGATTCATGAAATTATATAATATATTGACAACGAAAATAAAGAAGGGATTATATTAATTTTGGATAAACAAAAAGTGTTCGATAGGGTTGAATGGGAATGGATAGATATTGTATAGGAGAAATTTGAATTTGGCGGGAAATTTAGAGCATGGATAAAACTGCTATTATACAATGTACATATGTATTAAAACAAATGGATTTGTATAAAGATACTTTTCGATTACTCGCTTAGCTAGACAAGGGTGTCCAATAGCGCCTCTCTTGTATATTAAACAGGCTGAACCCATGGTATGTGCTAGTAGATCAAGACATTTGCGGGAACTCTCATACACCTACAATTAGGATTACAATTACACTTACAGGTAGCATTTAAATCTTGGGCTTTCTCAAAGTGTAAAAATATATGGTCGATCCAAAACAATGTAACGATAGTGATGTTTTTCTGTAGTTGAACTACGATTTGTCTCTAATATGTTTGCAGCAATACGTTTACATTAATTAGTGTATACGGTGTTATCCAGGTTGAAAATGCTGTAATTGTAGATACGAAGTACTATAGAATAAACTAACACTATTTTAAAAATAGATTTACCATGAGACACACAAAATATCGTTGCAGTAGATAGATTGGGGCAATTGCCGAAATATTTTTAGCAATACTGTGTGTTAGGAAAGGTGCAATCAACCATGACGCATGTAAGAATGTTTATGCTAAGACATACTTTTTCTCCCTTATTTTGTTTTAAAGAGAATAAGGAAATACTGCGGACCGACGGGTGTTTTTGCGCTATTTATTCTTCATGACATTTCACTTGCCGTTCGGTATAATTTTGAAATCATTTCCTGAATAGGATAAAAACGTTTGTCTAAGTTTTGGTTTAAATAGAAAAAAAATACAATTATTCGAGAGAGAAAAAACGACTTTCTCAATGTCGGAAATATATTTAAGACTGTTCGCCAGATTCAGTTCAAATGTAAGAATAGGTGTACTGAAATAGTTAAATCTTTGCTATCTATGTTATCAACAGCAACAAACAAAAAATGACAAACGAGTTTCAATAGTTAGAAGAGATCTTGGGAATCATTCAGTATGGACGTTTTTTTTTTTCGCGATGTCGAAAATTATCCCCCATGAACATGGGTGGAACTGGTATGCTCAAAACATGAGCTTTAACCTGTTCCGAGACTGGTACTATTTTCATGGAATTGTAATATATAGAGCACTGACGACGAAGGGGTCTATCCAGCAATTTTCAAAAGGGTATTCCTGCCCAGGATGAAGGGGGGGGGGGGTCGGACCATATGTCACTATTCGAAAGCAATTATTGGCAAGAAAAGGGGTGTTTCTACCCCCGGAACATCCCGTGATCTCTCTCTTCAACGTTGTTCATTGTTAATACGCAAATATATTCAATTGATTGTTAGGGATAACAAATGCAAAAGTGTAGAAGCGAGAAGAAATTGTTAAAAAAAATCACAATCTATTTAAGTTGGTAAGGCAACAGCTGCGGATACAAAATTGTAATCATAACAAAAAAGACATCCACATGACTATTTCAAATGAAATAGTTTGTAGAGTATCCTCTGAATAATATTTTTGATGTTTTTCGTATATGTTTATCTTACCATTGTATTAATAGTCCCCTGTTTTGCGGGGAAAGTTTATTGCTCTTGCTGAAAATATCTGATATATCATTCATCTATCTACACCTTCGGTCCTTATAAATCCTTTGTCTTGAAATATTCGGCTTTGTGCGGTCGTGATGTTAAATAAAAAAAGCGCTTCGAACACATGAATGTAACATGTTGCTTTAAACGTTGAAAATATGCCGCACAGCCCTATATTTTGACCTTAGAAACAAAATTGTAGTGCATATGAACTTTCAATATTAGGATAAGATTTTTTTCAAAACTTCATAGTAAAAATGGTACAGCTTTAGCCGTACAGGGAGTTCCTATGGGAAATTGCATTGTCATTATTTATAGAAATTCAACCTATACATGCTATATAGGATGAAAAAAAGAGAACATTCAGATCTTAACCAAATTTGCTTCATCTTACAGATTTTAAAGAAATAAACTCAAATATGTAGTTTTAATGAAGATTGATAGAACCCTGGGCCTTAGATATGATGACTCAGCATAAATTCACAGTTTACAGTATGCATACATTTTTTGTAGTTTACTTACAGTCCTGAATACAAAATTAATTTATAATATTTGCATACATGTATATGTAAGTTAAATTGTTAAGAAGTGCTTATATCTACTTTTCGCAGTCATTGAAACTCATCTATCCTTCCTGAATATAATTTATGGGGTGTTTGTGTCCTGTCGATAACCCAAAAGTAAGCCGTAACACCTAAATCTGCTTTTTTGTCATCACGACATAACAAATAAAAACTAGAATTACAAAAATATCTCAAACAAACTAAAAATAGTGTATTCTTTCCTGAATATGTACTAAATATACCAAATTGCTAGAAACAGCAGAATAATTTACGAAAAAAAAAGGCCCCAGGGGCAAAAAACATAGAAAATTGCCTACCCTCTGGGTCATAAAACAAATAATTTAACTTGTGAATGCTATGATTTTATGATTCTTTTTAAGTTCTTGACATAGAAAACAATAACTATGCTTGGAAGTTATGCAGAAATCAGATGTTAGCAGTCTTCTGTATAACATTTGAAGTGAATATATATATCGGCCTGGTATCTGCATACATACAACTATTGCAAATATGACTTTGTTTGAACACTTATAGTATATTTATTAGGTATATTGTGTCAGATATATTGTTACAGATGATACTGTTGTGACAAGGATTCTAAATTGACCATTTGAGGTAGAAAATTTACAAATAGACATACAGTAAGATGTGGACTGGAGACAGAGGCAGGATTGGATACTTTATATAATATTGAATGTTGTAATGATTGACTGCTAAACATTACATTTATATTATTATGATATGCTTTCAAGATGTTATCAAAACAGTTTTAAACAGGTTCTAGGCATTTTATATCAGAAAATATGCAAAAAGGGTAAGCTGGCAATAATTAAAGTCTTGTTTTCAAATTTGAAACACGGGAGGGGGTATCAAATGTTCTGTAAAAAAAACCTGAGTATAAAAAGTGATTTCTTTATGGCTGTAATTCAAATGTATGAGTATTAATGTGAGAAAAACTGATTTTAGAGAGTTTTCTATTTGAATAAATGTTATTGGTTACATCTTCTGACATCAGACTCGGACTTCTCTTGAACTGAATTTTAATGTGCGTATTGTTATGCGTTTACTTTTCTACATTGGCTAGAGGTATAGGGGGAGGGTTAAGATCTCACAAACATGTTTAACCCCGCCGCATTTTTGCGCCTGTCCCAAGTCAGGAGCCTCTGGCCTTTGTTAGTCTTGTATTATTTTAATTTTAGTTTCTTGTGTACAATTTTGAAATTAGTATGGCGTTTATTATCACTGAACTAGTATATATTTGTTTAGGGGCCAGCTGAAGGACGCCTCCGGGTGCGGGAATTTCTCGCTACATTGAAGACCTGTTGGTGACCTTCTGCTGTTGTTTTTTTCTATGGTCGGGTTGTTGTCTCTTTGGCACATTCCCCATTTCCATTCTCAATTTTATTGTATAAGAAAGATTAAAAAAAATGAAGATATCAAATGGAAAATGCCACATGTGTCAAAATGACAATAATATAGAAACCCTGCATCACTTATTTTTCAGTTGTAGAACATCACAGTTAATATTGGAAAATCACCAAGAAATACTTATCAAATGAAACATAGAAATAAATGATTCTTTTGTTGAAAATAACATTCTGTTAGGTAAAAACACGGCAATACTAAAATATGATAATTGACAATTTATTGTTAAACAAAATTATCATATATTCTAAATGGACACTATGGAAAATAAGGAATACAATTTAACACAACACCTAAAGCACTAAGATATTTATAAAATCTGGAAATAAAACTTGAAAAATAATCTTAAATTTGTTCCTCTATTGTAAGGCATTGACATCATTGATAAGACAAAATTGGATTCGCTAATAATTAAAATTTAGACAGTAATTATAGTATAAGCTTGAGTCAAAGTACAAATTTCATGGTTAATTGTATAAGAATATCGATTTTATCAATTTAGATGAACATAAAAAAAAGAGTATCAGCCTGTCATGCATATTGTAGTAAATGCACATCTTTTGTGTTGATACCTATAAATTTCTTACTATTTTGAAATTACGATATAGAACTGTTAGATGCTTCTAACATTATATGAATATATATTTTACACTAATTGTAAATCAGATGTAAACTAGTGGACTTCTTTTTTCTTGCCTTCTATTTCCCCTGGATAGAAGGTTCATTTTGTAAACAGAGACCCTTAGCCTGTTGGTGGACGACTAAGGTAATTGTATACAGGAAATATTTAGGAATAAAACGTTTACAGGTCTTAAAAAAAAAAATCTCTTATTAAGTTTTATGTCTATCATTAGGAATTTGTATTATAAATATATCAGGTGCACCAAAACAGTATATTACTTTTACATTATTTGGTTACCATTGTTGGTGGACAGATATACACACTACGTCTTTAGCTTTTTATGTTTTGTTCAGTTTAAGCTTAGTTTCAACATTTTTTTTTATTTTTTAAAAGCAAAAGAATTCGACACAAATTAAACATACTTATAAATTCTTCTCCACAATACAATATATATATATATAATTATACAGTTGACTTCTGTCTGCCTTCAACTAATGATTTTAAATATTCATTCGGTGTCTTTCCCTTTTTTCTAGTTTTAAATTCAATGTATCACCATTTTTTTCTACTAGATAACTACTTTCTAGTTTTCTTACTTTATTGTCTGTTCGTGTTATGCCTGCTAAGAAAAGTATATACGACAGAATTAATGCCACACATAAGTTCATCAGTATTTTTGTTCTGTCATTTCCCAAGTACCTGTACAAAAGTATAAAGCAAATTGACTTTTAAGTCTTTATTATATCTTTAAAAGTTTACGGGTCGTTATAAATGTAGTCAATATCACCTTTTTTAGCAACACCTTTACATTGTTTGTACAATTTATAAAGGGCTGGTATATTTTAAAAAGGAGACAAACTGTTATTATAATGAACAATTAATATTGAATGTGCTGTGCTATTTATTTTTGACACAAGGAATAAGATATTGTTATCTTATGTGTTGATTTCCCCATAGATGTAACATGGCTACACAAACATAAAACACTTTTTTTCATTTAAGAAATGTACTTATCTATCAAAAAATAGTATAAAACAGAATCATGTGTTTCTATTCTCAACGTGGCCTTTTTTAACATGTTGATGGTTATAACTGATCGCTATCTACACCGACAACATTTGAGTTGTGTACTGTATTTAAATGAATGATACAAAGTCTACATAATTTCTCAAACATAAAGCCCTTTAAATTTAAAAAAACAAATTAAGTGCTTCAGAAAAGTATTGCTCTATAATCAGTTTTGTAATTGTAGTTAAGTATATTCGAAAGGAGAATAATTGTGGTATAATTATGATGATATTATTTTCTTATAAGACAAGTTGCACACAATGTATGTTTAATAATATTGCTTTTCTGGATAGGTTTATTAAAGAATTCGTTAAATTATTGAACAACCAATCTTACTTTCAGTTGATAGTGCTATATTTGAATGGTTTTGTTGCAGAAGTGAGGGGACAGGAGGTACTTCCTTTCCTCGTTATTTTTGTTAATTTTACACAACATGCACAAGTTTTCTCTTTGTTATCATTTGATTTGTTTTTTATTTTGTGTTATAAATTATATTGCATCCATATGTTTTTTCCTTATTTTCGTTGCCATTTATTGCAAATATTTATCTTATTATTATCCACGTAGTAAGCTTATATAGACTGTCATATAAAAAGTCAACAAAATAAATAGGCATAACTTACCTCCAAAGAACAAAATGAATAGCAATTGTAATGACCAGACAAAAAATTGACGCTCCGCATCCGATGGCTGATATATAGCTCAGTGAATCATGGTAAGACGATGGCTTCAAAAAAAATAGGTCTCTTAAAAAATATATATCTATGGACATTTTCAAATACTTCGGCAAACTAGTTGAAATGTATATACTCGTTAATATTTTGTTTACTGTTTTGTTCATAAAATTGTAAACAAAATCACGTTCAAATCTTACTTTTTTAGTCTTATGTGTTTTTTTATTGTTGTTGCAATTTTGGATACATTTGTAATTTGGTGTAAAATATGGCGTTCACTTGCTATCCAAAACGGAGTTTGGTTGCTGCTTTAAAGAACTTGATATTTCATAACAATAGAAAGTGATTTATTGAATAGTATTGTTGTATTTCTAAATTCGAAATATTTTACAATCTTTAACATGTTTAAGTGATATCTTAAGTGGATCATTATATTATTTTGGAAACAAATATTGAACATACTGTCTTTCCTGGACTCATCAATATGGCAAAATTTGTTGTGTGATTATATTCACATATCGTGTAAGAATCTGAAGCATCAACAACTTGTGAACCATAAGACGACCACGCTCCATTAACAGTGTTTCTTAAAGAGTAATAAATAAATCGTAAATTATGTAATTGTGTATTGCACGTGGTTGTAATAATATTACAAAATAACATCGAAGGCTATGCATACTCGAAAACTTTTACATTTTTTTTTAACTATCAGCTCATAGTTATTGCTATAAAAATAGTGTATCTTATTTCATATGATATATGTCGCATATTGTAACTAACGAGTAATGAACTTAAAAAAAGATTTCTAACAACAGTATTTGATTTTGGAATGTCACGTTTTAATTAAAAGCATGAAAGTGAAGATTTGAATACTTCCGAACATGTTATTCTTAACAATATTTCTTTTTTTTTATAATTTTTTGCATTTGTTTTATGTTAGATATTTTAACAGAATATAGGAGGCTTTTTTCATAAACGTTATTTTTCATTGTGGTGTACTGTACGGTATGTGTTTTGTTAATTATTATAGTCGATAGAGCTTACATCTAACCTTTCGGTTTTGGATAACCTCACTAGCCATCATAAAAAAAATTCCTTACTAATAAAGACGATAATACTTACGGAGCACTAAAATTCCAATGTCCACAAAATGGTCTTTTATACTCTCCCTTTTTAAACAGAAATCAAGAAAACATGTAAATTCCTAACATTTGAGGAATGCCAATGCTTAATTTGTGTTTCATCTTTACAATTTCCGTCATGTTAATAAAAGGATGTACGCTTATGATGAGTTTATTTATTAGACACGCTTACAGATACTTAAAGCTATTAATACAAAAAGTAACTGTACCTTCTAAAACAGCAAATATTTTGTTTATTCATTAAAACAGACGTTACTTCGGTACAGTATGAATAAATGCTTTAGCAATAATAACTGTCAATTTGTTTATTTATAAGCGAGAAAGATGAACATTATGCTAACATTGATTACATAAATTGTAAACGCGCATACAGTTTTAATATATACATAATTTTTTTATATGATTCGTGTACAAGTTGCAATTTTGTAAATGTTATAAATGATTAGTCCGTTTCTGTGTGTGTTACATTTTCATGTTGTGTCGTTGTTCTCCTCTTATATTTAATGCGTTTCCCTCAGTTTTAGTTTCTTACCCCGATTTTGTTTTTTTCCCATGGATTTATGAGTTTTGAACAGCGGTATATTACGGTTGCCTTTAGTTATGTAGACGAAACGCGCGTCTGGCGTATTAAATTAGAATCCTGGTACATGTACCTTTGACTTCTATTTTCGCCACTAGGTCAATGCCACTGCTGGTAGACGTTTTGTTCCCGAGAGTATCACCAGACAAGTAGTCAGCATTTCCGTGTTGACATGAATATCAATTATATGGTCATTTTTATAAATTCCCTGTTACAAAACTTTGAATTTCTCGAAAAAACTAAGGATGTTCTTATCCAAGGAATAAATTACATTAGCCATATCTGGCACAACCTTTTGGAATTCTGTGTCCTCAATGCTCCTCAACTTTTGACTTTTTTGACTTTATAACTATTTTGATCTAAGCGTGACTGATGAGTCTTATGTAGACAAAACGCGCGTATTGCGTATTAAATTAAAATCCTGATACCTTTGGTAACTATCTTAGTACCTACTTGCATCTAAAGTCACAACTAGTATGAACGTATGTTATTATATCCTTGTGGATGAAAACTCACAAAATTCCCAAAAGTTGTGCCAAATACGGCCAAAGTAATCAATGCCTGGGAAAATCCTTAGTCTTTCGAAAAAATCGTAGTTCTGTAAACGGAAAATTTATAAAAATGACTATATAATTGATGTTCATGTCAACATCGCAGGATAGACAGGATAGATTTTGAAAATAAAATCATTGATATGTCGAGGACAAATTCCTTTATGTATGTAGTAAGACATAACAATGACATAAATGAATAAAGAGCTTCTGATTAAAACAATTGTGCTTACCAAAAGGTGTTCGAATTTTATGATTAAGGAATAATTTGAACAAGTTGTTCCATGAATCGTAAAATCAGCTACAATAGAATTAACATCGTAACTTCCATTAAATCCCGTTATTTCACTGAAAATAAAGTACATTGACTAATAATTTATGATATCACACAAGTAGAAAATAAAGTATATCTTAAACTTCTGTTGACTATGAAACATTTTAATACGAAATAAGATATGCATGTAAGTTTATATAAGTTTCAAATTTCGAACAGTTTCAGACTTCTCATATTATTGTTTTCAAACAGATGTAGTTATAATTAATTTGTGGATTGCATAATGTTGGTTTCCGAGGCAGCCTAATTTTAAAATAGTGGCTCGTTTTCTTGGAAGAAGACTAATTGAGGTGAAATATATACGAATACATAATGGTCACAGTAGTGTTTAAAATATATAAATACATTAATTAATACACAAAAGTATAAACTATCATAAATAAGGAAAAACAATGCCGGGTAAAGTTTCTAGAGAAGAAATCAGTGTACGAAAACTAGGAGGTCATCTTATAGTCTTCAAGTTGGTGATATCAACAAGTTATAAATACACATTAAGCAGTTTTTACATTAAAACTAGTAAAGTTTGTGTTGTTATAATTGTTGTACCTGATAAACCGATGAAAGAGTAAAGGAGGAGAATTTCGGGTAGTTTGTTCTGGTATTTTACAATTTCTGCACAAAAAAAAACCACGAGTAGTAAGGTCGTCATATCGAGAAGTATTTAGTACAGTGATTTTGTCAAAGTTTGGATAAGTTAAAAATGGTTGAGTTATGTTTTTTTTATTGGCAAACAATGACCCAATATAAACATTCGGAATGTTTCGCTTAAGGAACCTCTGAATTTAAATTCAAGCTGGTCAGTATATTTGTTTCAAGCTATTATGTTAGTACACACATGTTTTAATCATATAGTTATAATTTGACACAAATTAGCGCTTGCGTATGTCAAAATTTATAAGTTGTTGTTCAGTTCTAATAAGTTATCAAAGGTACCAGGATTATAATTGAGTACGCCAGACGCGCGTTTCGTCTACATAAGACTCATCAGTGACGCTCATATCAAAATAGTTATAAAGCCAACACGTACAAAGTTCAAGAGCATTGAGGATCCAAAATTCCAAAAAGTTGTGCCAAATACTAATGCATAAAGTACAGTAATTTCTGTACTGTCTGTTATATCACATATTTCGTTATGGTTTACATCTATCGTCAAATGTTCCTTAAAACCCCTACATTTGCACACAATTTTTTAGATTGCAGAAAATTTGGTGTCATGGTTTGGTAAATTAGTGTCATGGTTTAGTTCATGTTCAACTTGGTTCAGTTATGTGATTCCTGTCGTGAATGATGGAAATGTTACGATCAAACTAAACAGACATTGTGAACAACTATAATATTGTTATTTTTTTTCGATTTTTAACCCATTTTATCCTTTTTGAGGCACTATAGGGTCACTATTTTCTTATGTTGTTGTTTTGTTCCCATACGAGTACAAATGTAGATCTGAGTTTCACATATTAACGATGATCTTCAACTCACAAAAATACATAACTCGAGGAAATAAGTCGCCTACAGTAAATCAAAGATATTAGCATTATAGTTATCATAAATATAGAACAAGCACGTGTAAAGAGATCACTAAAGTATATATAAATGCATTTCAATTATAGTAATTTTCTTTAAAAGTAGTTGTTTCCGGAATGCAATATGACCTGGCACTATAATACTATAATAGTTCCAGATATGACCTAAGAAAGCACAGGTAATATACAATTGGTAAATGCAGTATGACTTCCAATGAGACAACTATCCACCGAAGATCAAATGACGTAAGTGTTAGGTCACCGTACAGCCTTCGATAATTATTAAAACTCATACCTCTTAGCAAGTAATTAAAGGTTCCGAAAAAATTAAAGGTAATTCAATTCAAATAAGATAACTAACAGCCTGACTTTGGTTCAAAACAATAAGCAAAAAACAAATATGATATACAGGGAAAATGACAGCCTTTGCATTACTGACTGTAGACTTTATATCAGGTCAGACAGAATATGGCGTGATTTAAATTTTTGAGGGCTCCAAACCATCCCCTTGTCATAACCTAAGCATACATGTAACAGCAAAACAAACTATACAAATCAGATCGATACAACGCAAGTAATCAAGTAACACAAACACCGAAGAAAGAACTGATTTGTGAGTATATTCCAAGCCAATAACACCATCTTATATCTAAACTAAAAGAGTTTTTTTGGGTTTTTTTCAGAGTGGAATACTGCTACCAATATTCATCTTGTCTGTGATTTCTAGTCATGTCGGGTCAAAAATTAGGCCGTACACAGTTTGAATGTACTTGTACTTAGCACAATCATACGTGTATTTTTCAATTATGTTTTTCGATCTCATTTATAGATACTTATATTTTCTAATATTATCGGAACTTTATGGCATACATTATAGACCTATTTCTTATTCGAAAGCCAGTTAATAAAAGCAGTGGTTATATATATCATTTTGGTTGGTCAAAATATCTGATACCTTATCACAAGGTAATAGTAAATTAGAAAATTATTTCAACCTCAAGATTGACTTCGTAAAGGAGGCTTATTTGTCAATTAAAGATTTTAAAATAAGAAGAGCTATATGTTAAATGAGAATAAGTGCTCATGATCTTAGAATTGGAAAAGATAGATATAATGAAAAATACATAGAGAGAACTCAGCGTCTATGTCATCACTGTTTATCATATGGATCAAATTATATTGACGATGAGACCCATGTTACAGTAAATTGTCCTTTATACAATGAGCAGCTCAGATGAAATTATTATTTGATAAAGTAAAACTCTTTTTGTACTAATGTCAAAGAACTACCTAAGGATAAGAAAGGTTTCTGGCTGTTCACAAATTAGCATTTACCAACTCGCATGTGCCTAGGAAATTACATTATTAAAGGTTTAGAAGATAAGCTCCAGATGTAAACAAAATATCAAATATGTCTGACGTAATAGTTATGTAAGACACATATTGTGTTGGGCTCTGATCCAGTCCATAAATTTTGGTAGAAGGTTTCTGTTTTGTTTTTCCAATCATATTGTGCATAAAATTGCAATAAAATGATGCCCTTTATGGGTTCTTAATTAGCATAATGAAATTCTTATCTTATCTTATAGTATATCATATTTATATGTTTGAAACACACCAAAAAGAACAAAAGAACAGAGTTCTAATTTCCTCCCTGTTGCACATATCGTATGTATCTAAGGTACAAGGGCAAAAACTAAACAAACGTCCGTTCTGTTCTTTTAAAAACTTTTTAAAAATATCCTTACAGAAATGAAGGCTTCAGAGCCAATGCAATGTGAATTCCATTTAAATTCATATTTTCAAGGGACATCACTCATAAATAATATTTGATCAGAATTCATTTTCAAAAGTGTCAAATACATTGCTGATATAAACCTTCGAGTTGTACACATTAGAGAGCTCACATGGCAATTTTCCAAATAAAACCGTTTATAAATAATTGGTCGGTATTAATTTTCAAATCAGTCCTAAACATTGCAGATATCAACCTATGATTTAAATTTCATAAATCCGAGTATGAATTGAACATATATTTTGAGAGCGCTTACAATGCAGTGCTCCATATAATTAATTATATTTCCAAGGGGCATAACTCTTTTATATTTAACTGATTGGCACTTGTTTTGAATTCGTCCACGATATTGCTAATATAAACCTCCGATGTAAGTTTCATAAAATTCTGGCAAGAATTGTACATGTGAGAGTGTAAATAATGCAATTTTCAATATAACTAATGCCTCCAAGGGGCGTAACTCCTTTTAAAGTAAATGATTAGCACTGAATTTCGAACTAGCCTAATGTATTGCTAAAACAACTTGAGTTACATAAAAAAATCCGGACGAACGAACGCTCAGACGTACGGACAGAAGGAAGGACAACCACCCTGCTTTCCATTGACGTCGCAATGCATTGCGCGGATTACAAAAATATACCAATTTACGATTTGTCGTTTACGCCCACTAAATTTGCTCAAAAGGTATTTTTTTTCTCTTTTGTCAATAAGTTAATTGTGTTACTTTAATATTTCACTATGGACTTCAAACAAACTATCAATATTTGGGTGGCACAACTATGTATTTATTTGGATCTAAACCATGACAAATGTAACCAAAACCATGACGAATTTCTAGACTCTTAACTGAACCATGTCAATCGCTTAACCAAACCATACCAATTTCGATATTTTGGTTATCCTGCGTTAAATTCTTAAAACAACAATTTCAATTAAGATCGTTCGACTTACAATATAGATCTAAACATGGAATTTGCTTTTTATTTGCTCATTTTAAAAGAACTGAGGCAATCGTTTCGGGAAGTAACATAACTTATCCTTATCCAACTTAACTAAACTATAACAAAACCACTGTACTAAACGTTCCTCCATAGGACGACCTTACTACCCGTGAAGAACACAACCTGAAACTTACTTATTTAGTAGAAGATACTCGGGAAACAACCTTGAAATATTTCTATAGAATGTGCTACTATATCCTGTCAAACCTGGAAAAGAAATATTGACATTGTATTTTATTCTGTTTTAATTTGGTTCTGATACATACTAATTATACTTCACTATGATCCCTTCTTTCAAATTAGAAAATGAGTGATTCTTTGATTGCTTCCCAAATGTAACACATAATTTAATGCGAACGATAAAACAATATTATGATATAAAATGGAAACTACTTTTATTATAGACCGAAACTCTGATCAATCATTATTGTCATTAAATAGTTAATCGCATGCATTATTTTGATGTTATGATCTTACCTGAAAATATCGTGTAGTAAGTGCAGACGTAAATAATAATATATCTATCAAAACTACAAGCTACAGTGTGTCTAATATCTCATGTCAATTGCTTAATAAAACAAATCATCTTTGTTTTCAATTGATAACAAAATATTGCAACGTATGTTTGACCTCGTATTGGGGTTTACTTTTCTAGATTCTTTTCTAGTAACAAAGTTTTCAAGTTTTCAAATAGTATTTACACATTTATCGTTTTACCCATTACCTATTCTGGTAAGATTGGCAAACTTCTATGAATATGTGTTTATGTTAAAGTGCTATGCGTGGACAAACAACCACAATTTTAAATATTATGGGCTTAAACAAATACATCTATCGAACGTGAACTATTTTTTGTTTTATTTGTTCAACTGTCATGCTGAAATATCTCTGAGGATTGCAACACGATAATAAGAATGTCAATAAGTATGCTCTATGACAACAGCAGTGATTTCAATATCTCTTGGTTGTCAATCAAGAAATGTACGAGAGAATTTCGATGCTTTGCTTCAAACATCAAACATTGCTTTTTTTTCCTTCAAAATTTCAAGTTTTGATTGTGCGATATGAAGCGACATCAGATTCATGTGTATTGCTTTATGACATACAAATAATCTATGTACCGCCACATATGTTCTTTTTCAGTTTAATTTCAGTCATTGAATCTGCTATCCACGAGTTGGCCGTTTTCAGGCGATCAGGAACAGTTATCTCATCCACACTAGCCTTCCCTGCTTGCATTACTGAAATAATTGATTTAACATGAACAATAAGTTAGATTCATCCCTAGTTTTTGGTGGGGTTCGTGTTGCTTATTCTTTAGTTTTT
Organism: Mytilus galloprovincialis; assembly: GCA_037788925.1. Classification (NCBI taxonomy): domain Eukaryota; kingdom Metazoa; phylum Mollusca; class Bivalvia; order Mytilida; family Mytilidae; genus Mytilus; species Mytilus galloprovincialis. The sequence goes on from CM075336.1 coordinate 69,457,097, forward strand.
TATGTTGTGGCATGTGTTCTATTGTTTGTCTGTTTGTCTTCTTTCATTTTAAGCCAGGCGTTGTCGATTTACGAGTTTGACTGTCCCTTTTGTATTTTTCGTCCCTCTTTTAGATTGTACATGTATGTATAAAAAAACAAATTTCATAAAATATACCAATCCAGTAAATTGTTGTTTCATGCTTAATTATTTCGCATGAGCTAGTTTCGGTCAATTGTTGTTTTTACATTAACTAAGATTAATGTCGTCAGGTCAATAAGAATCACAACATGAAATGAATATACTGTTTAACCGGCATCATAAGGCATGCTGTCTGTTCCAATCGTCCTCCGTTCCACATTTTAAACACTATTGCCTGCGTTTTTATGCAAACTTGTCTGCAACAACACTGCAGTATATTAGTTTGAACGGCTATCGGATAATAAAATGCAAAGGAAAACATTCATATATCAATTTAACTTGCACCTTTAAAACGTATTGCAAGTACAAATGTTCATTAACAACGATTTTTTTCGTTAGTGAAATTACCAGTCCATTCTTACTCAAATCATATTTATTAATATAAATTCCAACAAAAGGAAATTACACTCACATTTACCCAGGCAAAAATAAATCGAGGAAAAAATCAACAGTGGCACATGAGTCACAGAAAGAGGGTAGAAAGGTACCAGATGAACAATCAAACTCATTAATCGAAAATAAACTGACAACGCCATGGCTAAACATAAAAAAAAGTACAGACAAATAATAGTACACAAGAAACAACTTACAAACTAAAGACTGAGCAAGACAAACCCCACCAAAAAAGGCAACAATAGTATACCGCTGTTCGAAATTCATAAATCGATTGAGAAGAAAATAAGTCCGAGTTACAAACTAAAACAGAGAAAACACATCAAAAACTGGGGGGTGATAATGCTACAGATGTGACACTCGTCGTTCTCCTCATTTTATTACAAAGCCGGTAACAAGTCTAATGCGGTAGGTGACATTCATGAAAGGGGAAGGGGATTGTAGTTACGACATAAGAAACAACTTACAAACTGAAGACTGAGCAAGACAAACCCCACCAAAAAAGGCAACAATAGTATACCGCTGTTCGAAATTCATAAATCGATTGAGAAGAAAATAAGTCCGAGTTACAAACTAAAACAGAGACAACACATCAAAAACTGGGGGGGGGGGGGGGTGATAATGCTACAGATGTGACACTCGTCGTTCTCCTCATTTTATTACAAAGCCGGTAACAAGTCTAATGCGGTAGGTGACATTCATGAAAGGGGAAGGGTAGTTACGACATAAGAAACAAATTCGATATCACCTGTGAAACGGTTATTCCATAACGTTCAACCACACCGTGATGGCGTCCGTAAAATGTACGAAGGGATGACTTCAACTTCCTTATTTGGAACTCTTTCTTTAATAGCTTCCTTGTGAGCAGCAAACCTCTATCAAGGAAATCATGATAGGAAAACAAGCTCGGGAATACCGTATCAATTGGGAGATATTTACATCGTATGCAGGCGCTGCTGGAATGTTGCTATACATAAATGGAAAGTTTACAATTGGGAACCTGAAATCATCTCGTTTGTCGTAAAGATTTGTTTCAACCGACCCTCATTGTCAATTTCTAGATGTAAGACAAGATATGAGGCAGACTTAACTGCATTTGTTGTATCCTTTATCTCTAGTTCGATGGGATATATGTGTTCACCATAGTCACCAAATAGTGAATTATTAAGTGTGGGAACATCATCTATATAGCGGAAAGTAAAGTTAAAGTATATTGATAACTTCTTATTTTTCATCCTTAGAAGTTCCTGTATGAAGTCTGTCTTATAGTAATAAATATCCAGGTTGGCAAAAATAGGCGCACATTTGGTTCTCATTGAAATGCCGACAGGCTGTTGAAAAAGATGTCCTCTAAACGTAACAAATATGTTGTCAAAATATCTTAAAACGTACCAACATTTTCCTTTGCAACGACCAAGGAATAATTACTCTTAATAGCTTCACTTAATGCATTATTGTATTCTGTAACTGCATTTATGAGAGGAGTGACACCTCCTGACCCCTGAAGAAAAAGAGAGAAATCAATATATCTATAACATTAAACATATGTATGATATATATTTGCATATTTGATCGTGATGTCATTTGGTTAGCATATTTATTTCTCTGAAATCGTTGACTTTATTTTGTATTATGATGTATTTGTCGAAGAAGTAACGTCTTCGTTTGAATTCCACAAATACATTTATTGCATACATTTTCGATCCATGTACGGTACGACTGATATAAGTTTTGATAAGAACAAGTGTTATATAAACAGTATATTAAAATATTTTCCGATAACGTTAAATTAAGAAAAAAACTCTGAAACACAAATGCACCACATGCATCGCTAAGAATGTAACTTAAGATGAGTCGTATGTATACGAAACGCGCTTCTGGTATATTAAATTATAATCCTGGTACCTTTGATTCTATTAATAATAAAATGAAGAAACTAATATTCTTTCTCTTTACCAAGTTAATCTTAAATGGATGTTGTATTAGTCAAAAAGATTTATTTATTATGCAAGTCATTGTACAAACTTTTCGGTTTGAACTTTTTAGATTCAGCCAAATGATAGAAATGAGAATAGAACAGTTTCCATTGGTTCGTGCAAGATGAAATCGCCATCATATCCTTACATTACAATGCATACGAGTCGGTATAATAGCACTTCCTATTTTTTAATTTGTCTTGGAGATAATTATGTTTACATTTACACTCTAGTAGTATTTAGAACATTGCGACAAATAGACGCTGTTTTAGTATTTCTAAAAAAAAATATGAAGTGAAATTGCGAATGGAAATAGGGAATATGTCAAAAAGACAACAACCCGACAAAACAGGAAATAGCAAAAATAGAAACAAAGTGCTAACTTTCCTTTAGTCACTACACATATCTTAATGCAAAATTTTACCCCATCGTTAAGTGCTTTCCATTGCTGATGGTTTCTTTCATCAAGTAAATTGTCGCATAGAGAACCAAACACCTGAAAACCAAAGAATTCATATTCAAACGATAATTGTGAGCAATATGCACCACTATGTTATCAGAGTTGATCTGCTGTAAATACATATTAAAATGGGTATATATTTAAAAGAAATTTATTTACAAATGCGTGTTGAGGTTTATATCTTAAACCTATCATAGTCGATTTAAGATGTTGCATATATGTCTTCTTGAATTTACTTTTAATTGATTTTTGATTGTTTCTGTGATTGATAAAAAGTAAACACATGTGTAGATGACTAAGCTTTTTTATTATATATGAAGAGCTGTGTTGTGCTTTTCGATGCGGTGCTTTAAATTGTTATGTACCAGAACAAAATACTGTAGTTTCGCATTTTAAATTTTATAACTATCTCATATTTACATGTATAAGTGATGTTAATTTTTTAAAAATTTATTTTTTTACGTATAAGAGAGACAAACTATTCCATTTTATCAATTTTAAAACACCATGTAGTATTGAGTATAGTTATTCATGTTAAATGTTATATCTTTAAAGTATTATATATTGAATATATATGTATATGTTTATTAAATATAGAGGCCTCGGTGGCCGAGTGTTCTAAGTAGTTCCTACTGTAATCACTAGCCAGTCAACACTGATGTTGTAAGTTCGAATCCCGCTCGTGCGGGTGCACTCGACTCAAATCCTAATTGACACTAGGATTGTCAATTTTCCTATCGAAGGTGGGTGGTTTTCTCCGGTTACTCCGGCTTCCTCTTTCAATAAAAATAGCCTTAATGCGGTGCTTAAAAAACGGCGTTAAAACACCAAAAACCAAATCAAATGGAATCAATATTCAATAAATATTCAATATTCTATAAATATTCAATATTCAATAAATATTCAATATTCAATAAATATTCAATATTCAATTAATATTCAATATTCAATAAATATTCAATATTCAAGAATGTTGTCAATTATGTCGTTATTAAAGTAAGTTATTAAGAAATTGATCAGCAGTTATATTTCAATATTTAAGGTTCAAGTCGTCCTAATTGATGACACGTAGGATTTTAAACCTAACTATATTGAAATAGAAAATCACTTAACGCACGATACATGTATTACCTTTTTAGATACATTTGGCATTTTTTTTAGGAATTGTTGGTCATCAATGATCTTCAACTTTGTACTCTATTTGGTCTTTTAATTTTTTTTGTGATTCAAGCATCACTGATGAATCTTTTTTAGACGAAACGCGTGTCTTGCGTAAATATAAAATGTTGATCCTAGTATCTATGATGATTTTATTTGTATGTAAGGACAATAATAACCCACACATAAAAACATATTGAATGTCATCGATAACATTACTCAATTTTTATTTGTAGAGGTTGTACGCTTTATTTCTTTTTTGTCCTTCGTACATTGTTTGTAATTTCTTTAAGAATATTGTCCTATTTAATTTGCGTGTAATATAATTACTACACTCTTGGATAAATGTGTTATAAATTAACGTCAACTGTCATTTACACCACATTTCTATTCATTCACAATTTTTCTTACATTTAGAAGGTTCTAGTAAAAGGAATCAACAGTTCATTTGTAACTTATATCGTCAACGTTCTGTATGAAAAACAAAGGATGATATATGACTTTGAAACTAACCTCAAGTTGATCAACTTCAAGTTTTTCTTTGTGGTCGGTTACATATTTGGCAACATCATTCAGTACAGCTGATGATGTAAGCAGATCACCAGACCGCATCTCATCGTTATCGTTTGTTATGTTCTCTAGATCTTTCAGAATAATGGTTAGGTTATACTCTCTCTCTCCAGACAATAGCTTATTTGTCTGAAATATTTTCAAACTTTATAAGATGACAGATGATACCGGCTATGTTCCGAATGTCATAACTAAAATCCCGTTTCATTACCACGTGACCTACCGAATCATACTATTTTCTGGGTTTGTAATAACATAAGCAACATAATAAGTGCAACATGTGGAGCAGGATCTGTTTACCCTTTCGGAACTTCAGGAGCTTGTTACTCAGTGGTTGTCGTTTGTTTACGTGTTACATATTTGTTTTTCGTTCACTTTTTTTGTACATAAATAAGGCCGTTAGTTTTCTCATTTAAATTTATTTACATTGTCATTTCGGAGCCTTTTATAGCTGACTATGAGGTATGGGATTTGCTCACTGTTGAAGGCCGTACGGTGACCTGTAGATGTTAATTACTCTGTCATTTTGGTATCTTGTGAAGAGTTGTCTAATTGGCAATCATACTACATCTTCTTTTTTATATTTCATAAGTACAAATGTATGACTAGTTCTCTTGATTTTGTTTTTTTTTATTAATCTTTTTTACATTTTTGATTCGACGTACACGCTTGGTATCTGTGGAGAGCTTATTTGAAATAAAGTGTCCTCGCTTAAAGTCAAACAAAATAAAGACTTAAAAGTATCTCATGTCACCATAACTCAAACAATCTATTTGATGCTACTGTTGCCTTTATTACACTCAAAATGGCATGTTTTTTTATTAAAACTTCAACTCAATATAATAGCCTTATACTTTATTGAGGAAGGTTAGATAATTTGATCCTAGTTGGGTTACTGTTAATCATAATGAGTCATTATTCATAAATAATTGAGGGTATAGAAAAACAAAATGATTGTTAACGGTATTCCGATACCGTCGGGGGCAAAACTTTCACCATTCGAGGAATTTCGGTCGTCAGTATTCTGGTATTACCATATATTTTTTTAACCCATTGTTTATTTAATACCTATAAAATGTAATTATCATGCATCCCCATTGTTAGCTTTATTAATTGCTATCATGCTCCTAGATATTTTTTGAATTGTGTGCATTGTATATTGAAGAATTTCTTAAGTGTACTATGATATGCTCACTATATTTAATGTGATATGAATTGTACTTGATGTCTATAAGGAGTATTGCTTGGGGGGGGGGGGGGATATAATATAAAACAATGTGGTCATCGTAAATACAAGGTTTACCTGTTCTTTTAAATTTTGAATGGATATACTTGTACAATGGATATAGCTTGGTTCCTCCCATTTTCCATCAGTACTACAATATCTCGAAGCATTACCCGTGTATTCTCCAGTGCAAGGTAGGACAACTAGCGTGTTTACTACTGTTAAACTCCATGTAGTATTGAAGCTGTCCACATTTTCTCCACACATATTTGCTGAATCTACAATGATTTAATTAAATAATCACCAATAATTATTTCTCACGAAAGTTAGCAAAACGATCTAGGCAAATACAATAGAAATAAAAAAATTAATAATGTTTTTTATCTTCTGTTTCGTAAGGTTCTTGAGTAGACAACAGGGAAATTCATGGCAAAAAACTCAGAGTACACTACAGGTTATATTTCTTATTATTGTAAGTCTTGTTCAAGGTTATTTACTTACCTTTTTGATTGAATACATATATGCTATAAATGTTGTTGGTATCTGTATATAGCACAGTCGGTGTGGAATCTTGTGACTTATTTCTCATGACTAACCGATTGTTATCGGCATAGTAAATAATACTACCCAATACACCCATAGCATAGTGGCGTTTTGGAGAATTTGTTGAAATGATTATTTCGTTGTCAGAACCATCATCATTAACGGATTTTATGTCCCCATCGTAGCTTATCCAATACAGTTTGTGTTCAGTCATGTCTAAAATATATTGAAATAACTTAAAAAACAATTATAATTCATTCATACCTGTACATCTACATTAAGGATGTTCGATACTCTGTTAAAAAATAACAAGCTTTTTAAAAGACTATTATGAATTGATAGTATATTAATAAAGAAACAAAAAAAGAAGAAAAAAATGGAGGGTCCGTGTGCTCGTTTTCGAGATATAAGTCATTGAAAATTTGGCGGGAAACAATTCTCTCTGGATTTTCCCTTTTTTTAACAATGGCACCTTATTTGTTTTAAAAACTATGAAAAAATAATAAGAATTTTATAAAATTTTGAAATATGGCTTTTTAAACTTTATATTAAAAAATATGAGAAGAAAAGTAGGGGTTAGTGGGCAATTTTTTTTAATGGCAATACATGGATAAAACCAGAGGATTCCGAAAATCTGGCAAACAATAAAAAAAATGTCCAATGAATGAGTGTTAGATATCGGCATCCTGCACTATGCACACATGGGACAATTTATTTTATAATTAATGCTTCAACATAGTAATTCCTGGACAATAACAACAACAATAATCAAGCAAAAAATAAATCATACAATTTAGGCCAATTAACCTAAAGATCAAACATGAAACTCAACCACGATTTAAGAAAACCGGAAAAGAAGCAAAAGGATGGGGCAGCTGAAAATCTATAAAATCAAGCCGTTATTTTTCTTGTTTAAATTGTTTTACGTTTATTTTTTCGGGGTCTTTTGGTAGCTGACTATTTGTTCGGCTCATCATTGACGGCCGTACGTTGTCTCATTGGCAATCGTATCACTTCTTTTTTTAAATTAAACATTATGTAATCTTTTCCATTTGTTGTTATATTTATTTATAAGTCCAGCGCCTATCATATGGCACTTGTTACAAATTAAGCCACCAAATTAGGAAAATTTGAATATGCTGGTTACACTATTTTGTTGTGGCATTTACCATACATCAACGTATTTGCCGAGCTTGATATTTTTTTCAATTGGGTATCAGACAGAAGCCCGGTTGGAATAGAACACAAGAATCGGAGCTCTTTGTTAGAGAAGGCGACAAATGCTTACTATAATGTTTACTATAGTGACTCAAAATTTAAAAGTTAAAAGAAACAAACAAAATTACAATTTTCTTCTCAATTACGAAGTGTTTTTTTTTTAAACACCATTTGCATAAGTTTTCAATTTATCTAGTACACAGTTAAGCAGAACAATTAGATATCAAGTCGACGACATGGGTATCTTTCAAGTTGGATGTAGAAAATGCATAGCCTCCGATTCTTTTTTTTTTAAATTACCACGGACGGAAAACATTTCAATCTGTTAGTTCAGCAATTTTCGGGTCTGCCCTTCCAGTATGTGACTCAAGAAAAAATCCCCAAAAATGGGTAACAATTGAATCAAAAAGAGAAAATCGGGTGCACCTTTTTTATGTAAGGGCGTGTTTGAGTTGAATATTTTGTCTTGATATCGTACAAAGCAAGAATATTTCATACATCGTCTCGCTTCAGATTCTATAATTTTTATATATCAAAGCTACAGGTTGACTTTATAATATAAAAAAATCACAGTACTAAAAGATGAAATATATGGGTCAAGTGAAATACCTATCTAATGAATCACAAAAACAGAGTAGGTGTGTTCGAATCGCTATTTTTTTACTGAAAGTACTTGACGACAGTCTTTCAAGTTGGATGATGAAAATGCATATCTTCGAAAAATTATGATATTTTTTGTGTGATTACTAGGGTTTATTGTCTTCAACCACTAAAAAAATCTAGTGTGCCCCTCCACAAAATATTTAATTAGAATTTTTTAAAATGTTTATGAATTTTTCGAAAATTCCACCTGACAACCGATCAGACAATAGTTTTAAGTTGAATCAGTGCAGACAAGATCATTATACATTTGTCTTTTAAATTACAACTGATATGTAGGGATCGGAATGGTGCAATGTGGATAAATTTTTAGGTTTCCAAGAGCAAAATTGGCAGCTCGTCATCCCTACAATGGCTTCCATTTCTACGATTGTGAAAATGAACTGGCGTAATGGGGAGATAATTTTGACGAAGTAGATTCCTGACTGGGTATATATATATATATTTATGTTGTTTTACAATAATGAATGGCCCTGAAAAAAAGCAAACACAAGCCATTTTGGACACTTAGCTAAAAAAAAAAAATCTAAACAGTTATATTATACATAAACTTAATAGACAGCATTGTTAATTCTATGTATTCTTAATATTAAAATAATGTATTACTAGGAACAACTATACAAAAATTATTAATGTTGCCATATGTTTTTTTTTATCTAAACAATCGAAACATGACCGAAACAGGATTATTGTTTGCTGTTTTAGGGCAATTCTATCTGTAAAAAGATGGTGCCCCAAACAATTCCAGAACCGTTGAATATTTTTCAAAAAATATTTGTGTGGTTATTTACATTACATTTCATAAGGTGCTCTAATGTGCCAGATATGAACTCATTTGCCAAAAGTGACATTCGGACAATTTTGCTTGGTTTTCGTTCAGATTGGCTCTTGATTAATAGACAAATATGTCCGTTCTTTATCTATTATAAATGTATCATTATTTTCTATATAAGTATAAAAGTTCGATTTTTAATATAAAAATCTACTGAAAAGGATATTTGAACCAAAACGGTCTTCGATTCTGGATTGAGGAGTACAAAATTACGCTCATGCTCAGCTACATATCAGTCAAAGTTAAATACTTTATAATTTGTTTTATTTCTTCACAGTATGCTGAAAATTTGACAATGGGGCCATTTTGTTATGACTTTGAATGTAACGACATTTTTTTTTTCGTTTTTGCAAATAACGGTCCTGTATAGTTAATTTATCTTAGGGGACTTGATATATTATGTTACTATGTTGTTTAAAATGTCTAGCTGTTTTGCAAGTAGCTGTGTTGCAAGACGTGCCTAATGAGAATTGACAACATATTTTTTAGAATAAAACATATAAGCTATCCGTCACTTTTATTTAAATCGGGTTAAGTTTGTTAGGAATTGTCATTGATATGGTTATATTTATAAATTTACTGTTTACAAATTTTTGAATTTAAGAATTGTCATTGATATGGTCATATTTATAAATTAACTGTTTACAAATGTTTGAATTTTTTGAAATACTAAGGCTTTTCTACCTCAGGCATAGATTACCTTAGCTGTATTTGGCAAAACTTTTAGGAATTTTGGTTCTCAATGCTCTACAACTTCGTACTTTATTTGGCCTTTTTATCTTTTTTGGATTCGAGCGTCACTGATGAGTCTTTTGTAGACGAAACGCTCGTCTGGCGTATATACTAAATTTAGTCCTGGTATCTATGATGAGTTTATTTACAACCACTGGGTCGATGCCACTGCTGGTGGAGATTTATTTCCCCGAGGGTACCACAAGCCCAGTAGTCAGCACTTTTTGTGCTGACATGAATTGTCATTGATATGGTTATATTTATAAATTTACTGTTTACAATTTTTTGAATTTTTTGAAATACTAAGGCTTTCTACCTCAGGCATAGATTACCTTAGCTGTATTTGGCAAAACTTTAAGGAATTTTGGTTCTCAATGCTCTTCAACTTCGTACTTTATTTCTAACTTTTTTTGATTCGAGCGTCACTGATGAGTCTTTTGTAGACGAAACGCGCGTCTGGCGTACACTGTATATACTAAATTTAGTCCTGGTATCTATGATGAGATTATTGACAACCACTGGGTCGATGCCACTGCTGGTGGAGATTTATTTCCCCGAGGGTATCACAAGCCAAGTAGTCAGCACTTTTTGTGCCGACATGAATTGTCATTGATATGGTTATATTTATAAATTTACTGTTTACAAATTTTTGAATTTTTTGAAATACTAAGGCTTTTCTACCTCAGGCATAGATTACCTTAGCTGTATTTGGCAAAACTTTTAGGATTTTTGGTTCTCAATGCTCTTCAACTTCGTACTTCATTTTAAACTTTTTTGGATTCGAGCGTCACTGATGAGTCTTTTGCAGACGAAACGCGTATATACTAAATTTAGTCCTGGTATCTATGATGAGTTTATTTGGGTACGAATTTATTTTGATAGATAAGGTAAAGTCTTCACTTGCCTCATTTTTTTTAACAGACAAAAATGAATGCATTACCGTTAAAATTATGAATATGGTTTTGGTGGAATTTGTTTTTGAATAACGAATATTTTACTTGATATTGACTAAAACTTAGTCCATTATTTCATACAATTCAAAATAAAATGTAAATGTTTTATTTTCTTTATATTGTATTGAATAATCCTGTTTCTCATGTGAGTCCTTTCTTTCCGTCCAGTATTTTTAACAGATAAAGATATAAGAAATATAAGATATATTAGAAAAAAAAGAAATACATAACTTATTTGAATTTTACATCAGCCTATATGCAAATAGAATCATCGTGACACGTACCTAAATCCATACACACTACCCATACTAGGTAATTTGATGTAAAGTTTGCAATAAAACTTATTTCAGATAAATCGAATCTTGATTTAGATATTCCCGATGTGTGGTAACCAATATACATCCATCTAAAAGAGAATGGAAATTCATATCAACCGTTCCTGCCTATGGGTATTAATTTATAATCCATACACAATGAAAAAATATTACTGCAACTGCATGAACAAAAAATGAATTGTTACCATCCGACAACAGTGTTTGACAAAAACAAGACACATTGTAAGTAAATGATTGTACTAACTTGGTAAAGAGGGGGGTATGTTTTTTTCTATTTGTAATGACATTTCTATCGCGGAAAAGTGTTTTTTTTTCAACAATTTTAATTGAATCGAATGTTATATTCAGAAAGAATTGTCTTTTGAACTTTTGAATTGTCTTTTGAATAGCAATTCATGTTTTTAACATATAATGAGTATATAATTATATACCCTCCCCACTCGACCCTTTATTGAGTTACGTGAATGTTATTCAATATAATACAAGAATATATTATTAGTTGAACATTTGACAGAATAAAAGGTGTACATAAATTCTAAAAAGTTTAGAACTGACACGAAGACGAATATAAATACATGTAGGTCATAGTATTCAGTGTGTATCGTCCTGAACATGCATAACATATTTGCCACTGGACGTTAAGCAAGCATCCAACAATTAATCAACCTATTCAGTGTGACTCAATAAGATTTTCAAAATCTTGCACACTAATATGGCTTTATTTTATGAAAGTCTACATTAAAATTCATCTCCCATATATGATAATGTTTCTGTATTGTAGCAATAAATTAACAAAACTTCACGTTATATTTGTTTCTTAGATTGAAATGCGGACATTGACGATTTCTTTTACACCTATCATCGATTGAACTTTTAAAGATAAATTCCCAAATCGGCAATAAAAATCTATCAGACGAATATAGTTTCGAAGTAAATTATAGATTGCATTTTTTTCAAGGAAAATAATGATCTGACATAGGTCCAGGTCTGGGGTAATGGTAATTTGTAATTGTAATGTATTGTAATATTACATGTTTTGGATGTAATGCAAAGTAATTTGTAATGCACATTTTCTGCATTACAATTACATGTAATGTTATGATTACTTTAATTAAAAAATTGATGTAATGCCTCCATAACAGTACATTACTTTTCATTACAAATTGGTAAAATACATAAAACTGAAGAATATTGTATAAAACAAAAAAATATTAACAAAAAAAAAAAAAAAGTATGGATTAAAATTTTTGTCACAGTTAATTACTGTATTAAATAAATATCATCAATCTTTAAATTACACATTAATGGGGCTCGCGGGTCTAAATCAACTTTTTTTTATTATATAGGATTTTGCTATTTTTTTCTATGATTAAAATTTATCTTATACCTAATAGAAATATAAAATAAAAATATAGGGTCACTGTTAGTTTAAGCTCACAATCTGCTTCCGAAAAAAGTATACATTTTTGTTAATGTCCTTTTTTCTGTTAAACTAATAGGAGACATATTGGTAATATCGAAATAAAAAAAAAAACTAAATTACAGAAATCGCTTAAATTTTAAAATTATTTAGTTTATGTACAGCTTGTTTGAAAACAAAAAAGGGAGATAATTTGGAGCTTTTTAAAATGATATAAACATTTTTAAAGTCATCTGTGGCCAAACCAAATCGATTTGTCGGGGTGATTTTTGTACCATATTATAAAGAAATAACTAATAGTGTAATTAATAAAATTGTAATGAAAAAACAATTTTTTTATTTTTTGCTGATTTTTTTACACCCGCGAGCCTCCTTAAGGTTAGAAATATAAAATGGTAAAAATTATCAAGTCTTGCTCTTGGTTTCTGATATATATTTAAAATGATATTAGTAATATTTTGGTGTTTGGTGGTTTGGTGGTCAATGACAAATCTTATAGAAACATTATCCAACATAACTATATAGATAAATGGAAAAATATGCAGATGAAATTTTCATAATTCTATACACACCTTACATGTATTTCAATGAACGATTGAATGTGTCAAACAACATTTGTAAACCAAACTGTGGTTTGGGTCCTGCCTGTGATGTTATTTCACCTAATTAATATCAAAATGTTTTTATTGCAATCAAATCTTCTCAACTTATGTTTGTCCTCACAGAGCCCTTAGGTATTTCACAAGATAATCCTTTAATAACACATTTATTATACCCCTTTGAAACCCCTTAATGATGTCTTAATGATTAAGTGATCAATGTTAGAAACAAAATTATATGATAATTTATTTATTTTTTACCAACACCTAAGAAAATTAAAAGTGACTTTTTCAGTTTCATGCCTCCTACTACTCCACCAAAGAGTATAGACACAGGTATGGTGCAGTATATGATGTTGACATCTACTTGTCTGACCCATGTGAAGAAATTTCAATTAATGCACTGGAATAATGGTAGTCAAATTCAGTGTGCCTTTCTTCTTTGGCTAATACAGCTCTCAAGTAATTAGCCATTTCCCAAATATCAGCCCCTGTAGAACGGCTGTTTAGTATTGTAGGAAAGGTGTACAGAACTGATTGCTGTTCTCTTAACGGCATCACGTTTGAACCACTTATGATGATAAAGTACAATGGACATATTAATTAACCAGTATTTAAAGTCTATGTCACTAACACTGTATATATATGTACATATACCCATGTAATATTTATCAATTTCTTATAAAAATCTTTTTTTTTTTAAATATTTTAGTTGTTATATTGAAAAAGTTATGTGTAATGTAATGCATTACAGAGGCAAAGTAATTTTAATGCAATGCATTACATGTGAGAAAAAATGTAAATGTGATTGTAATGGAAGAATCACAAGGTAATTGTAATATAATGCATTACATTGCAATGTAATGGCCCCAGGCCTGCGACAGGTCATTATGTTATGCCTTGGAGCATATTTCATTGAAACATGGTATCGTCCGGGTTGATTCTGAGAAAGAATGACCTACGGTTCTGAACGAAAATAAACTCCATATAGGTATATAAAAACTATATAGTGAATCGTACCAGTGTTTCAATATAGGAAACATTGTATACTGTTTTGGTCGGATGTGAAGTTAAAGATCCTATATTGTGTTCTTAGTTTACTACTGGGGTTCGTGTTGTTTATTCTTTAGTTTTCTATGTTGTGTCATGTTTACTATTGTTTTTCTGTTTTTCTGTTTGTCTTTTTCATTTTTAGCCATGGCGTTGTCAGTTTGTTTTAGATTTATGAGTTTGACTATCCCTTTGGTATCTTTCGTCCCTCTTTTACTATGCATCCGATAAAAAAAAGATAAAGGGTGAATAGTAAGCAATTTAATCTCTATTTGTAGCACACGTCATTTTTTTCCAATATGGAAAGCCATAATCTGCTGTTCGATATTTACGTATTACATGTTATATATGTTATTGATATATAATAAAATTGAGAATGGAAATGGGGAATACCTTGTTGTAAAATCTAGTCGTATCATAAAAGTGTCGATCAAACTTGGGTACACAACTAGGCTGGTTCCGTCTAATCTGCATCTGGAAAGTGTGTTACCATAATCATTCACCCAGTAGATATGATCATTGGTTAAATCAACAGCTATACCTACTGGTTTGGACCATGTACGAACAACACGCTGTAATGTCCTATTCTCTGAGGGATATGGAAATCTAAACAAGAAATAACATTTATTGTAATACACTTTTTTTCTTCAAATTTTTAATTCTAGTGATTATAACGAATTAGAAGATAATAATTCAAGACAAATTTAACCTCCAGGGAAAAAGTGAAGTTATAAACAACTAAATAAAAGTAAAAAACAACAACATTGCAACAACACGAGACAGTATATTTTTTCTCCTAATGTGTTTCTATTTATTCTCATTAATAACTGTAATAAAACATGAACAAATGATCTTAAATACTGTGTACCAAATATGAGTGTAACATTTTTAACATTACATTTAATTTTAGACTAAACTGAGTGATGAAATTCAAATCTTTAATATAACAAGAATATTATAAGGAACTATTTTGTTTTGTCTCTGAAGTATTTGTTCATTTTCCCTTTTAATTTTTTTGGCGGATCGGGCATGTTTTGGCAGAGTTTTCTGGTGTTTGAATGTATCCGAAATCGTTCATAATGTGTACAATGAAAATTAAGGCTTCAATGGTCGTAAGCGTTAATGATTGTAGAACTGGTAAATTGTAAAGTCAATGATTTTTTATACACAGACTACTTTAAACCTTTACTAAACACTCTCATCGATACAAAGATTTAGTTTGTTAATTTTGCTATACCTGTAGAAAAAATCAAATCGACCACTCATAATTGTGCACCAAAGAGTCGGTAGTATTGAATATTACAGCCGACCAGAATATTTGCTCCAGAAATATACGCTATTTCCTGCACAGTTATCTAACATATTTATTTGTGTAAAATTTGTGAGGCGCAAATATGACGTAACGATCATCCCAAATGATGTGTGCGCTGTTTAGACAATGTGTTCGATTCACTACTCGATCGCCATTATATTGAACAAAGGATTAACTCAATTTATGAAACGTTACTGAATGCAATTCATGACGAAACGGACAATGTTCTTAACTACCAAGATCTTGGACAAAGCACACACAAACGTAAACGCTGCAATACAAAACCGTACTGGAACAACGAAATATGAAATTTACTTCGTAAGGTAAATATTGCCGGATAGGGCTATTTGAGTTATCAGGATGACCGTCGAACAAAAAAAAAAAAAAACTCAGGAAGATATTCAAAATAAAGCGCAGGCAATTGGACAAATGTTTACGACAAGAAGAACGGAAATATACAGCCCAAAGACTAAATCGAATAAAACCAATCAATCGGGGCAATCCAAAACAATTTTGGTGTGAAATCAGTAAACTAGGTCCAGGAAAAACATCGACACGTATTGATAGTGTCAAGATGGAAGATGGATCAGTGTCCCATGATCCCTCAGAAATTTTACAACGATTTAAAGAGGAGTATTCCAAACTGTTCTCTAGTGTCAATACAAAAGTTGATTCTGAATTTGTTGAGCAACTGCAAAACCTTAATTCGCAACTAGAGCGTGAATATGAAAACCTCACTGTTAATCAAACATATGTTGACAACACGAGCACATCTAAATTAAACGAACCTATGTCTCTTGATGAAACGAAACGTGCGCTAATGAGTTTAAAAATTGGCAAAGCAGTAGGAATAGACAATTTATCTAATATAATACTGCCAAGTGATTTACTGACGAAAACTCTTAACGAACTGTTAAATGCGTGTTTTAGCTATGGAATTATTCCAGATCCTTGGTGTCGAAGCATTATATTGTCCTCTGCTAAAAAGGGCAGGAATTTCCGCAATTTGATGGATTACCGAAGCATAAGTCTGATGTCAACTGTCCAAAAAACATTTAGTCAAATTTTGAATCAAAGGCTCATCGGTCATCTCGAAAACAATAACTTTCTCAGTGAGGAACAAAATGGTTTTAGGCGGCTTAGATCATGTCTGGACCATATCTTATCACTGTTTACAATATTGAGAAACAGGAAACTGCAGAACATAGACACCTTTTTGTGCTTTGTTGACTTCAGCATGGCATTTGATTCCGTGAATCATACAATACTCTGGAATAAACTGTTAGCCGTGGATGTGCATGGAATAATATGTACAAAGTAATTAGGTGTCTCTACTTAAAGCTACACAGTGCAGTCCGATTATCGCTTACGATGTTTACTGGATGGTTTTCAGTTGATTCCGGTGTCCGTCAAGGTGATACATGTAACCTCGCGCCGACTGTTTTTTCATTGTTTATTGATGAATTGGTACCACTCATTAACGGACTCTGTTGTGGGGCATTAGTCGGAGACGATATGATCAGCTGCTTGCTATACTATGACGATCTAGTCCTTATATTGGAAACTGTTGATGGATTACAAAATCAGCTAAATGCTCTGAACGATTGGACAAAGACACAATTCATGAACGTTATTACAGAAAAGACAAAAAATATGCATATTCAAAAGACTATAAAGGACACACCTCAATTTACATTTCGACTAGGGGACAACATAGTTGAATTTGTAACTAAATATCTAAATTATTTAAAATGGGTAATATGGACTACGACATATTCACGAAAATTTATGAACACACTGTTATTCCTGTACTTGATTATGCATCCGGGGTATGGGAAGCCAAGAACTATGACAGTATTGAACGCTTACATTATAGAGTTATCAGAACTTTTCTTGGCGTCGGTAAACTAACATCAATGCCAGCAATATTAGTAGAAATGGGATGGCATCCAGTTTTTACTCACAACCAGTGTAATGTTGTCCGCTTATGGTGTCGTCTTATGAACATGTCTGGTCACAGAATTTGTCAAATAGTGTTTGTTTGGGATCGGAAAATGTCGAGACGTTATCGAAACACGTGGTTTAACAGCACAAAAACGCTTCTGGACAAAGCAATCTTTCACACCTATTCTGGATCTATTGAAGATGAGCAACACTACATTTTATACTGTGATCGTTACTCGGTTTTGAGAAATAATCTATTTACTGCAATATCACCAAATCCTGCTTATTCTCTACACATAAATGAACTTCCTTCAAATGCTGCATTAAATGCACTTTTATCTAACAAAAACAAGTATAGCGAACTTAATCTTGGACTATGATCGTATCAGAAGAGAAATTCTCTGATTATTTTACTTAAACTGTTGAATTTTCTAATAATTTAGATATTTGTCCAAAACTATGTGTTATCTTTTTTTCAAACTTTGAGCATTAATTTGTCAGTGCAACGTAAGCCTATTTGGCTGGCTGTAGTGTTATATTGTGTTAATATGTATCTATTGTATATATAGATATAGGTTGCACTATAATGAACCATTCACTCATTCATTCATATATGTTTCGTATGATGTAGACGTTATAATTGTTTGCAATATTTATCTTATAAATTTTTCATTACTGTTTTTTCTTCTTCACAGTTCTGGCATGGTTATCGTTTGTTGAAAATGCCGATCACACTGGAGCGAAGTAGAAGTGGATAAAATGATTCTCACTGTGGGTCTCACTGTGAATTCAGAGTTGAAGAAAAGTAAACAAAAGTCATGTTCTTTTGCGTTTAGTGTTGTTGGTGTGCATGAACTGATTGTGTGTCATGGAGTGTTATGTTTTGCTTTTCATGTTCAACGATTTTGTTCACATAAGAAACGTTATGGAATATTCATCAATCCAAACATTTCTTGAAAACTGACTTCATTTCGAATGTATTTCAAAACCTTTCTTTCACAGTTTTGCATCTAGAGCATTTGAGTAGTAACATTTGAGCGATCCTAATTAAGATTAAAAAAAAGCGCGTCGCACGTAGCACGTACCATTTCAAATAAAAAAACAACTACACCCTCATCTGTTGAGATGTATTATGCCCGCGTCACACTGTCCCGATTTTTATATACGATGGACACCCGAATGCGACAATTGTAAGTTCGTACGAAGTTGTTCCCGATCTCGTTAAAATACCAAAAAGTGACCGAAGCAAGTACGATGAATAACGAAGTCTATACGATGGTGCCGAAATTGTATACGATAGCAAACGATGGACATACGAAGGTTAACCGAAGACGGGTATTTAAGCTTCATATCTCAACCAAAGCCTACACGATGGATCACGAAGGCTACACGATGAATAACGAAGGCTACATGATGGATAACGATGATGGCGCGATGACCATACGATGTCTAAAAGACGTCGTGTACAGCTTACGATGAATTTAAATTATATGTCGAAGGCATCACGCGTTTAAAATTGTTTAATCAATATTGAATATATATTATATTGTACATTTCATTTCTGGTTTAATCATAAGACGGAAGACCGTGGGCTTGAAGGGTAAAACTTGACTCAGAGTCTCTGCATATAATGCCACCAAAATCAGGGAGAGGGAGAGGAAGAGGAAAAGGGAGGGGTAAGAGTCTAGCAGGAAAGTACAAGACCAAAAGAAAAATAGATATAGAAGTGAAAATTTCGGAATCGGATACCCATAGCACAGAGAAAAAGAGACTTTTTGTCTAATTCTTATAAAACTTAGTTTATTATCCCCTCGCCTACTACATGTTAGTTGCGTGTAGATAAAATTGTTATGGACACTCTACAACCAATATGCTCAAAACTTGGTATGGTGTTACTCGTTAAGAATATCTTAAGCGCTATTGACTTTAAAGTTCAAAGGTCAAGGTCACAGTGGCAGTTGTAATACAAGGCAATATCACCTTGTGGACACTCTAAAACCAAAATGCTTCAAAAGATTTTAACCACATTTGGTATATTGTTCCTCCTTGTAATGATCTGACATTTTTACGTTCAAGGCCGAAGGTCAAGGTCATGCAGAAGGACTTGTTTTTTCTCTTTGAAATAGCATAATACACAGGAAATTGGTTGCTCATTTTTTTACCTGCTGGTTCTAAAGACAATATTAAAGGTATTTCCAGTTACTTAATGTTTTGGTTGATTTCTAAAAAAATAGTTTATGTATCAAATATGCATATTCAATTTAACATTTTCTGCATGTGTCATATATCAATATAGTGTCCATATTTGTCCCCAATATGTTACATTCGAGGGGATGCCACGCTCGGCATTGCCTTGTTTGAACTGTAAAATGTGTGCACTAGTCTGAATAATCACCCATAATTATGCCCATGTTTACTGATCTATCTTAAAGGTAAGATAATGGGTTCGTTGATCCCTTTTATTCAAAAAGAGCTCTTTCCAGGAGAATATCATAATAATATTGACAAAAGAAAGGATGTGGGGAAAGCAACAAATGCGGCAAAATATGACATATAGAAAACAAAATAATTATGGAGTAAACATTGGTGTGACAACATAATGAATAATGAAGAAAAAGTTGATTTCCCTATATACGTGTACCTGCAGTGTTGGTGTACGAGGCGCGTTTATGATTTTCATTATGTTACTTGATATGAAAAATTGACAAAAAATAATATTTTACTTGTAAAAGTAAATCCTGAGCCTGTAATATCTGCTCTTCTTGTTCCATTTGAATTAATAGAAACAACGCTGTCGTCTTTCTTGTTCTCATAGAATCATATGATATGAGCTCAATGTTTTGTGAACGTCTTTCTTAACTGTCGTATTAGACTGACCAGTGCATATCGCGCATGGCACTTTAAATGTATTTTAGCGCGAAAATTAACTTACATTTAGCTGGATTTATTGCCGTCGTAGTCCCATCTTGTCGCCCTCGTACTTTTATTCGATGGCAACAATACGGGATTACGAGGTCTTCACGAAGTCGTGTTGCCATCGTAAGACCTCCGGGTAGCTTCGTGATTCATTCGTGTAGACATCGTAATGTCAAAACTGCCCGATGGAAACGATGGAAACACGAATGCAATACGATGTTCAAAGATGCATTCCCGGTGACATTACGATGGTGAGGATGGTGATACGAACTCAATACGAACCCTCAACATCGGACGCACCTTCGGGGATTTTTTAACATGTTAAAAAATTTAGAACCCTTCCCGAAGTTGTCCCCGAAGGCTAGAAAAAGTGGCCGATGGTTCTACGATGGTTAAAGATGGCACTACGAATAGCCCGATCTGGATAAGATCCTATTTTGAAAATTTCCATAATCGTGTTGCCATCGGCGTAAAAATCGGGACAGTGTAACGCGGGCATTAACAATTTCAGTTGTCTATATTTCAGATGTTTGTTACATCATAAGAAGTCTGTAATCCTTTCTAAACTAAAAATATATAATTATATATCAAATTTGAAATAGACAACATACCGCACAATGTCTCCTAAATCAATTCTTGGGAAATAAACGTATCTGTTTTCGTAATCGTAGTCCAAGGCATACACACGACTTCCGCCATTACTTACAAGTTTAGCCACTGTGTGTGTATCGACATCAACTTCCATAATTGATTGTGTACTTGCAAACAGAAGTTTTTTACTGATAGCTACAACAAACAAGTGTTCAAACGATTACCAAAACTACTATCTAAAATAAAAATAACATGATACTATACACGTAGATTGTTAAAATCCTCAAATTTAATCACAATGAACTTCCAATCTAGGATTTGTTGGAGTTATTCCATTATCAGGAAATTAAGTCATGATGCTATCTAAAGAAATCGTTTGAAGAACTTTAAACAAACAAGTCTTGTTCAATATTGAGTGATAAAGAAATACGGATAAGTCATATACAAATTTGGAAAAAAAACTGACTCCCACAGATTTTCGGAATGTTCTGGTTTATCCATGTGTTGCCATTAAAACTATTTACCAGCTAACCCCTTCTTTTATTTTCATACTTTTATTACAAACAGTTTAAAAAAAAAAATACTTGAAAATCTTATAAAATCCTTGTTATTTTTGCATTGTTTTTGAAATAGAAGTTTGGCCATTTTTAAAAAGTATAACATATCTGGAGGGAATCATTTCCCGGTATTTTCCATGGCTTATATCTAGAAAACAAGCACATACTCCCTTTTTGCAGATTTTATATAGTTCCTATATTTAAATCCTATCATTTCAGAACATTCTTATAAGGAGCTTGTTATTTTTAAACAGAGGAGCGAACATCCTTAACTACAATAAAGTTGTGAAGAGTATTTTAATATATATTCTAAGATTTCAAAATACATCTTTACAGAATTTTTTTTTGGAGTTACTGGCTCCACTCCTTTCGGCATTACATTTTGATAGTTCTTGATTATTAACAAAAACTATTGTACATTTCGTATTTAAATTTTTTTTTATGTAGTGTTGTAAATGGTAAAATGAAACCAGCTCTTCTCCAAAAAAAAGAACAATTAAAATTGAACAAACACATGTCAAATTACGGCCTTCAATACTAATCGAAAACCATACAGTAATGACATGACAAAATGTAAACAAAATAATTAAACAATGTAAGTTAATTTTAAATTTTAAACATAAATTCATGTTTTCAGTTTGTGACTTGAATGTGTTTACCTCCACAGCAATACAAGGAAATTAAAGTGATCACACATTTTTTCTGGTGACATAATCACTTCATGGTAAGATAAGCAATCCTGAAATCAACCGAAAACACGATAAAGAATGTTACTGTATGCATAAGCAACATTTCAAATAGACAAAACAAAATAGGACAAAGCCAACACTAATGAGCAAATCTCTACAGTGAACGTATTGAATTTGCCGTTTTACAATGTTCTGAAGTCATTTAAGAAAGAAAGACACCGGTGCAAGAAGTAAATTGAACATCAATCATCACGATCTTTTAAAGTTAAAATTTAAAAGAGTAAATGAATGTCAAGAATTGACTCCCAGAAAAGACACCCTTTGTGGAAAAAAGTTTTTAAATACTAATAGACTTTGACTATTAACAAAAGAATGTTAAACACAAAAGTGTGGTTAATTTTCAAATACCATCATGTAGAAGTGAAACACCTAAACAAAAGGAAAATCGTTCATTGTACTGTTCTCTATAGTTTCAAATAATAAACAACTGATATGGATTTTTTGACATTTAAATGCTTTTACTGAGTTGAGAAATGGATACACTTGAATACGAAGTATTATACGAAACAGAGGGGAGACACTTGTGTTGACAGTACAATACACTATAAAAATGTATTGGCAACAAACAATTAATTGTAGAGTGTATATTTCTATACAAAGAATATAAAATTTGTTTGATATATGTATATCGAAGGGGCATTAGCTGTCACATAAAATTGAGAATGGAAATGGGGAATGTGTAACAGAGACAACAACCCGACCATAGAAAAAAACAACAGCAGAAGGTCACCAACAGGTCTTCAATGTAGCGAGAAATTCCCGCACCTGGAGGCGTCCTTCAGGTTGCCCCTAAACAAATATATACTAGGTCAGTGATAATGAACGCCATACTAATTTCCAAGTTGTACACAATAAACTAAAATTAAAATAATACAAGACTAACAAAGGTCAGAGGCTCCTGACTTGGGACAGGCGCAAAAAAGCGGCGGGGTTAAACATGTTTATGAGATCTCAACCCTCCCACTACTCATCTAGCCAATGTAGAAAAGTAAACGCATAACAATACGCACATTTAAAATTCAGTTCAAGAAAAGTCCGAGTCTGATGTCAGAAGATGTAATCAAAGAAAATAAACAAAATGAAAATAATACATAAATAACAACAGACTACTAGCAGTTAACTGACACGTCAGCTCCAGACTTCAATTAAACTGATTGAAAGATTATGATTTCATCATATGAATATCAGGCACAATCCTTCCAGTTAGAGGTTCAGTATCATACCATCATAACACAAATGAGAAGAACATAACCCGTGTCATGCCAACAACTTGTTTTTGAATAAATGTGTTTAGTTCCGATGCAAAGACCCTATAAGTAAATCAATATTAACGCCAAAATATGCAATCTTTAATGACCTGACACCAGTATCGTAACTATATCCCTTCTTAATAAGTCTGTTTAAAGGTTTTGTTGGTTTCTGAGGTGAATACTGACATTTTTGTGCTTTATAAAGAGAATTTCCATAAAAAAATGGATGTGAAATATCTGAACGTATAAGAAGTCTGCATGTTGAGCTATATTTACGAATCATTTTCTTATACCGATGATAAAATTGGTAAATGTTTTGACTAGTTTGTGATATCGAAAACCCTGGTGTAATAATTTTTCAGTAATACATAAATTTCTCTCGTTCAAATCTAAAACAGTGTTTCATACACGAGCGAATCGTACAAGTCGAGATATATAAACACTGTAAGATGGTGACAATACATGTTTAGCGATTTGACACAAACCTTCTTATTTGAGTATAACATAAATATGTATATCCAACTTTAGACAAAATCTGAAATAAACAGCTTACAAAAAGAGGGACGGAAGATACCAAAGGGATAGTCAAACTCATAAATCTAAAACAAACTGACAACGCCATGGCTAAAAATGAAAAAGACAAACAGAAAAACAATAGTACACATGACACAACATAGAAAACTAAAGAATAAACAACACGAACCCCTCCAAAAACTAGGGGTGATCTCAGGTGCTCCGGAAGGGTAAGCAGATCCTGCTCCACATGTGGCACCCGTCGTGTTGCTTATGTGATTACAAATCTGGTAAAAAGTCTAATTCGGTAGGTCACATTCATGAAAGGGAAGGGGATTGTAGTTACGATGTAAGGAACATATCCGATATTACAAAGCATGGTATCGATAAATCGTATCACCATCTCATGCGTTTTTCACTCTAGACGCCATTTAACCCACTGACGAGGTGAATTCCAAGGACTGTCGACACTAATTAAACCCGATATGACTGTATATATATATGGTGTCACGATATCTAGGTAGCATGGGTTCCAATCCCGGCGAGTGAAGTACAAAAAATTTACGAAAGCAGATTTACAAATCTAACATTGTTGGGTTGATTTAGACGAGTTGTATATACATAATGTACACAGCCATGTATCACCATCATTGTTGGTGATCCGATGGATACATCTGTTGTAGAGTTGTCACTGACTCAGACGTAATTGTGAAGCCAAGGTGGTCGTGTGGTCTAGCGCACCGGATACAGTGCAGGCGATTTGGTGTCACGATATCTCAGTAGTATGGGTTCGAATCCCGGCGAGGGAAGAACAAAACATTTGCTTTCTTACAGATCTAACATTGTTGGGTTGGTGTGTAGACGAGTTGTATATATATATATATAAATTTGAAGCCTAGGTGGTCGTTTGTTACCTTTCCTCGTCAGTTTTAATCTAGCGTCCTAATACAGTACATGACATATAAGGCATGGATATGTTATTGTTAAAGATCGGCTAAATTATCTATAGTGAAGGATCAAAAACATCTCCATGCCTTATATATCATGTACTGTAGTACGACGCTAGATTAAAACTGACGAGGAAAGGTAACACACGGCCACCGAAAGCTTTACTTTTTGTGAAGCCCAGGTGGTCGTGTGGTCTAGCGGGACGGCTACAGTGCAGGCGATTTGGTGTCATGATATCTCAGTAGCATGGGTTCGAATCCCGGCGAGGGAAGAACAAAAAATTTGCGAAAGCAAATTATCAGATCTAACATTGTTGGATTGATGTTTAGACGAGTTGTATATACATAACGTACACAGCCATGTATCACCATCATTGCTGGTGATCCGATGGATAAATCTGTTGTAGAGTTGCCACTGACTCAGACGTACTTATAAATATAATTATTTTCTGTGACTGTATCTTGCATTCATTTGTAGGATCCTTTACTATAGATAATTTAGCCGATCTGTAACAATAACATCTCCATGCCTTATATATCATGTACTGTAGTACGACGCTAGATTACAATTGATGAGGAAAGGTAACACACGGCCACCGAAAGCTTTATTTTTTGTGAAGCCCAGGTGGTCGTGTGGTCTAGCGGGACGGCTACAGTGCAGGCAATTTGGTGTCATGATATCTCAGTAGCATGGATTCGAATCTCGGCGAGGGAAGAACAAAAAAATTGCGAAAGCAAATTTACAGATCTAACATTGTTGGGTTGATGTTTAGAGGAGTTGTATATACATAATGTACACAGCCATTTATCACCATCATTGCTGGTGATCCGATGGATAAATCTGTTGTAGAGTTGTCACTGACTCAGACGTACTTATAAATATCATTATTTTCTGTGACTGTATCTTGCATTCATTTGTAGGATCCTTTACTATAGATAATTTAGCCAATCTGTAACAATAACATCTCTATGCCTTATATATCATGTACTGTAGTACGACGCTAGATTAAAACTGACGAGGAAAGGTAACACAACGGCCACCGAAAGCTTTATTTTTTGTGAAGCCCAGGTGGTCGTGTGGTCTAGCGGGACGGCTACAGGGTATCCTCTTCTTAAAAAGACGAGTTGTATATATATATATGACTGTATCTTACATTAATTTGTAGGATCCTTTACTATAGATAATTTAGCTGATCTGTAACAATAACATCTTCATGCCTTATATATCATGTACTGTAGTACGCCGCTAGATTAAAACTGACGTGGAAAGGTAACACATGCCCACCGAAAGCTCTTTTTTTAGAGAGCCCAGGTGGTCGTGTGGTCTAGCGGGACGGCTGCAGTGCAGGCGATTTGGTGTCACGATATCACAGTAGCATGGGTTCGAATCCCGGCGAGGGAAGAACCAAAAATTTGCGAAAGCAAATTTACAGATCTAACATTGTTGGGTTGATGTTTAGACGAGTTGTATATATATATATATATATATATAACTCGTCTAAAACATCAACCCAACAATGTTAGATCTGTAAGTTTAGACGAGTTGTATATATATATATAACTCGTCTAAAACATCAACCCAACAATGTTAGATCTGTAAATTTGCTTTCGCAAATTTTTGGTTCTTCCCTCGCCGGGATTCGAACCCATGCTACTGTGATATCGTGACACCAAATCGCCTGCACTGCAGCCGTTCCGCTAGACCACACGACCACCTGGGCTCTACATATATATATATATACAGATCAGCTAAATTATCTATAGTAAAGGATCCTACAAATTATCGTAAGATACAGTCACAGAAAAATAATTATATTTATAAGTACGTCTTAGCCAGTGACAACTCTACAAATCTGTTAAATGTTTTCATCTTGCTCGTTTTCAAATATTTTATATCTGGACCGGAAACACCGCATCTTGAATCTCCACAAGACTTTATTTCAAAGTCACTAACCTCAGGTTCGAATCGAGATCTGGTTAAGTGTTTCTTTATTTTTTTTAGGTTGTCTTGGGCTGTAGATCAATTTTCATTCCGGTATCAATTTTTTCATAGTTTCACTTTCATGTAGAATCGGAAAGTTTGATTTTATGGTATTAAAACGTTTGGTAAATACGGGTCATGTGTACTGACGAACGGTATTTTTTTTAGTTTTCATCCGTGTCTTTTGCTTTCGGGGTTCGTAATTCTTGAAGTGTCAGTTGTTTTGATTTGCGTATTCCAGTTTCGATTAGACACTCTAGGTATAACTGTTGTGTCATATAGCCTTTCAATTCGTTCAAACGTAAGTCTCGTATGTTATTGTCTGACACTATAGCACAAATCTGCCTTGCCAAATATGGTATATTTCGTTTTGTATGGAACGGATGACACGAATGAAAATTTAATTATTGATGGGTGTCTGTGGATTTATAATAAATATCCGTCTGCCTGATTTTAAGAAGAGGATACCCAAAAATGGTAGTTGTCTGTCACTGGTTTCCATGGTGAATTTAATCGACGGATATAAGGATTAGATTAGTTCTTCAAATTTATATAAATCTTCTTCTGATCTGCTCCAAAATATTATGCAGTCATCTAAATATCTTTTATAAAACTGAATAACACAATCAATGAAATTTTGGTCGAATTGGACAAATATGTGTCAATACATCTGTTG
Source organism: Mytilus galloprovincialis (assembly GCA_037788925.1). Classification (NCBI taxonomy): domain Eukaryota; kingdom Metazoa; phylum Mollusca; class Bivalvia; order Mytilida; family Mytilidae; genus Mytilus; species Mytilus galloprovincialis. The sequence continues at coordinate 69,484,837 of CM075336.1, forward strand.
CTCTAAATATCCCATCACTAAATTGGCGAAGGTGGGGCAACTTTAGTTCCAATGGCTGTATCTTTATTTTGTCTTTATTTGTTCCCATCGAAATAAAATGTATTTTCTTCCAGTACTATTTTGATAGCCTCTAGTGTGAAGTTTGTTTCAAATTTACAGGCAATTTCACCCCGTTTTTCTTCGATCCAGTACTTTTCGGCTGTAAGTATAGGATCATGGGGGATATTTGTGTATAGACTTGTAACGTCAAAGCTTTTAAATAGTGTAACTTCTGGTATTATGGCAGGAATGTGATTTAAAAAATTTATATCATCTATGATATAACTCGGAATTGACTGACATAGATGTTTGATAATTAGATCGATAAAATGAGTAAGTCTTTTAGTTAATGATTCCGGTCCGGCTATAATTGATCTTAATTTCAGATCGGCGGGACGGAATGTTTCAACGTAAATAATGTTTTGATCGCGAACAGTATTTTGTATTTGTGCACTTTTATGTACTTTGGAAGTCCATAAAATTACTCTCTTGCGGATCAAAGTCACACAAGTACGCTACTTCCTTCTCGGTTAGACATTGATCGTAGTCTTTTATCAATTTCGTTAATCTCTTTTTAGTTGCTTTATCCGGGTTATTTGTTACTTTTTTGTAGCATTTCTCATCATTTAGCTGTTTCAAAACTTTTTCTTTATAAAAGTCGGTATCCATAATGTTGATAGCTCCTCTCTATGCTTCTATAATGATTATGGAGTAGTCATCTTATGACTTTTTAACGCATCCTGTTCATTTCGGGTCAAATTCTGTTTTCATTTACGTGTACGGACGGGAAATTTTGTTATTGTTTCAATCTGTTTCAATCTAAATAATCATCTTTGACCGGTCTTGGGGTGTAAGTTGATTTGTTTCGTACGAGATATTCATCATCGTTCTTTTAATTCCCGAATTCTTCTTTTAAACGGAGGCATCTAGAAAAATTTTTGATATCAGCTTTTAATTCCGGAACGTTTATATATGGAACGGAAGTAAATATAGATATGTATAAATACCGAACTCGTGCAATTGTACTTTTCTAGGTCAGTTTGATTTTATATTGTTGTTTAGAAATATGACCAAATCATCGTTTGTACCTGTGACTTTATTTTCCTTTTGATAACTGATTATACCCAATCCATGCGTAACCCGTATTTAGCCAAGGGGTTACATTGAAGGTCACTTGAACGCGGATTCATTGCTATCCAAGTAATTATTCATCATCGACGTTTTTAGACCTTATTTTGACAACATTGAACCAAAACTGGCTGTTTAAAGCTGATTATTATTTTTCACTTTCAATTATGATGAAAAATAAATGATTTTTTTTTATTTCTCGTAGCTAATGCCGCATTAAATTTCAGTCAGCAGTTGACATATACAACTTATACTGACTAACACAAGAACGTCAATCATTCTTCTTTTTCAGTTGTTTTTCAATATTTTCTGAAAACCAGTTTTTAGATAGATTTAACTGATGCCAAAGAAAATATTAACTAGACCGTGTGAACAATATTTGAAAATACCAATTGCGTAAAAATCAAACTTTTAAACAGAGAAAATTGATATTTGTACTATTCTAGTAATTTTTATTCTGCAACTTTTAGGTTTATGACACATATTTTATTTACACATTTTTGTAAATATTATATGTGCAGCGTTTTCTATTTTTCCAAATGGAAATTTTTGCGAAAGTTAGGAAAGGTAAAACAACCTTTTTACAGGGATTGGTTGATGAAATATCAAATACCCATTTAATCCAAAGAATATACTTCAGATTACATTATTAGATAATAATATTACATAGATAAAGCAGTGCTGAAAAATCTCTATTTCATATAAATACACAATGAAAAGTGTCTAGTTTAAAAAAAGAACAAAAGAGAGACAACAGATACTAAGAGGACATCTGCAGTCATGTTTTTGTTGGAAGGAATAAAAAACAAAATCATATGTTCATGTGGCCAATGTACAAATGTGACATTTGGAGAATTTACAATCCCGGTATATCAAGACAGGTATATGATTCGAGTAAATTCCTAACGTCAAACAAGCCAGCATCATGGATAGACAATTTACTTATGAATGCATTGATATTGATACCTTTCAGGCAAGCACTCCTATTAAGGTGGTATGAGTGTCTTTCGCCATCTTGGATTGTAAAAAAAACAGGGAATCTAAGGTCCAGATTTTCAATCAAGTTAGCAAAATTTGATGCAGGAATGCAGATAAATAATGTGAATTTGCATTTAAAAGAACAAATTTATAAGATTATATATATAAATATTAATATTTGTACAAGTGTTGATTAGTTCTTCTTGAATTTTAATATTTTTAAATTGGCATTTTACGGGGAGGTAACTCTGAAATAGTGCATTTTCCTAAGGAATCTAAATGGAATTTCGCTATTTCGTAGTTTAACAGAGAAAAAAAAAAACGCACGGTGACCCTATCTTTTATTTTGATATTCTCAAAGCATTTTTAGAAAAGCTATCTTCTCGTTTTTTTTTAACAATTCTATCATTTAGTTTAGCTTATGATGACAAAATGGTGTATTTTCCTGTATAATCCATACAAAATGTGTCATTTTGTCACGACCTATAGCTTGTGGAAATGCACGGTGATCTATTAATGTCATGATATTTTTGCACATACATCAATAGATACAAATGCAGGACTGGTGTTCCATTCAAATTTTTGCACATACATCAATAGATACAAAAAATGTACCACGTTTTGGCAAAGTATGAACAAATTATATAATTTTAAATTTAGACTCCCATCTCACCTTAAGTATGCAAAAGCGATTGTTCAATATCGAAAAAAAAAAAACCCAGCAGTTATGAATAATGATAAAGTGCCATTTGATTAGAGACTTTCCATTTTAGATTTTCCTTGGAGTTTTTTTTCTCACTTTTTGTAAACATTGACCATATTAAAATTGTGACATTACACAAATATTTAGTTAGTTGAGATACAAAGACATTTGTGCGAGCAGTTATTTTAGAAACAGAGAGGAGACACTGGCGCGGGTAGTTATCTAAATGTTAATGATCACACAAGTTCAGTCGTAAAATATACAAAGTATAATATAATATATAAATATAAAAGATGGTGTTGTTTTATAAGTTTATATATTTACTTACATTCAGCAGCTGACATATGATATAATATTAAACTTGTCCTGAACCACACTATAACATGTATAGCGTCCATCATTGTTATTTAACTGAGATAATAGATGTCAATTATTAGTTCGAAGAATATGCACTATTGTGGAAAACCAGTTTTTAAATAGAAAAAGAATTGTTTAGCGAGGCCGTGTTAACAATATCTTAAATACCAATTTTTAAAAAGTAAAACATTTATAAAAATATGAAAAAAGAACAAAAGAAGAATCGTACCTTTCCGTGTAGTTTTTATTACATGAAACTTTAAATGAATCTAATGTACATTAACTAAATCAATTTTACTGGGCTTTGTCAATTACATAATTACAAATAAAAATCTTTCAATAACCTTCGAAGAACTTTTGTAATTTAATAGGCTGATCAAACAGGGACAGACGATACGTTGAAGTCATTTATTTTAGTCGTATGTTATTTTGTGAAACCGAGTCCTGTAAACTTCTTACATAGGGGCGAAAGATACCAGAGGGACAGTCAAACTACTAGATCGAAAATTAAACTGACAACGCCATAGCTAAACGATAAACAGACAAAAAGACAAATAAAAGCAAAACAGGACACAACATAGACTAAAGACTAAGCAACACAAATTTCACAAAAAAATGGGGGTGATCCTAGGTGCTCCAGAAGGGTAATCAAATCATGTTCCAAAAGTGGCATCCGTCGTGTTGCTCATGTTACAACAAGTTATTATAAAAGGACGTGTCTTGTGTAATATGTGTCCTGAAGGTGCATAGATTTTTTGTTTAATTTGACATAAGATTTGATAACCCAGAGTGTTGAGCCCTTTTATTGTAAATTTGACGGTATACTATATCATTATACTTTTCATTTTAAAAAATAACAGCTGTGTTTTTATCTGCTCTCTTTTAAGTATGTATTGAAGACTATACATTTTTTCTAACATTTATCATAGTTAAAACCGATGTATTTCTTTCAATTAATTTGGATAAAAATATTCTCTTAATCTTGTTTTTAGTTCAAATAATAATTTGCGGGTTTGCATACACAAACAAAAATGATTAAAGAATGCTGAAAATCTAAAATAACTATTTAGGTTTATTTTGACAAGAAAGTTTTTTTAAGATTTTTTGTTTATTTTACCATTATTACACGTTGCGGTTGAAAAACGCTATTGTATTCTTATCATTCATATTTATCAATGGGCTTTTGTCTATTTCCTTTTATGTGTTTCTGCATACATATCACGTACCACTGTACTTATAGATCTCGTCATTGTGATAATTTTTGTATTCTTGTCTTCAATTCTTGCTAAGCTGCTTTGTCATAATGACTTTTTGTGTTTCTTTGATACACAGGAAGTGGCTTTGTACTTATACATCCCTTTGTGTTATAGTGTTATAGTGCTTTTGTAAATTTTTATATTCATTTTTTTCGTTTGCTTTGTCTTCGTGCAATTTTATACTACAAAGTTTAGTCTGCATCAATTCATAATGCCACCATTTCCTCTTTTATTCAAAATATTGAAACGTGAAAGTTGTTCAGTAGTTTCGATACCTCAGGCTGACTTGTATAACAAAATTAGCTGTCCGCATATACCATAACTGACAATATTTGCACTTTATTTTGAAAATATATATAGCCTCATAGTACATCTTATTTTCTAATTTCTATGTCAGGAAAATATGACAGCAATATTTGAACACAATGACTACTAAAGTTTGTCCGCATCAATTTAGGTTGCTAGCATGTCGTATTTTTTATTGAAATTATTGATTCGTGAAAACAAATATTTTGATAGTATGTAGAAAACAAATGAAAGCAATATTGGAACACAATGACTACAAAAAGTTTGTCTGCATCAATTTAAAATGCCATCATGACCTCCTTTTGTTCAATATATTGATACATAATTTCAGTAGTTTAGATATCCAAGAAAAATGGACAACAGAGGCCGTCAGATATAAGATTCAAAACCACATGGTATATACACCATTCACGGTATTCACCAAGTTTTTGCAAAGAATGGCAAAAATGAAAAATGACCCCCGTTTTTTTTTCGAGGATTATCGAGAAGTCACAGTACAGAATAATGCTAATGCAACAAACAATCATTATGGAAACACAAGAAATCCGTCATCTTGTGCACGTACTGAAACACCATTGTTGAAACCGTTCGCTGATAAAGTAAAAAACTCGGTATGTCCTGTGCATGGAACAAGCCATTTACTGAATGAATGTAGAGGATTTCGTATGAAACCAATTTCAGAACGAAGGGAGTTTTTAAAAAAAAAGAATGGTATTTGTTTTCGCTGTTGTGGGCCTTAGCACCATCTAAGTAAAGACTTCAAAGAGTTCTTGAAATGTTCAGTCTGACAGAGTCGGGAACACCCTTTTGCTTTACATACCGATAAAGAAAGTATTAAAAAGAACAAACCCCCAGAATCTCACGAGGGGAAAATGAATCAGGAGAAGTTAACACAGCATGCACACAAATATGTGGTCAAGTATCTGGCACCAGTAAGTCATGCTCAAAACGTATGCCAGTAAAAGTGTATCCAAAAGGAAAAACCAAACAATCATGCATGATGTATTCTTTAATAGATGACCAAAGTAACAGGTCATTGGCCACTTCAAATTTCTTTTATTTGTTTTCTGATAAACTGAATATGTTTTTGTCGTCTTTTACTGGAAAATTCACAACATCTGGACGTTAAGCTAGGAACTACGTGGAAGAAGCTTTAGATGGGTCATGTGCGTTTGACTTACCAACTATCATAGAATGTAATGACATTCCAAACAATAGACAGGAAATAGCGTCACCTAATGTGGCTAGTCAGTATCTTCATCTTGTAGACATTGCTCCTTACATTCATGAAATCGATGAACATGCCTATATTGATCTTTTGAAAGGGAGAGATTTGATATCAGTTCACCATGTACTCGATCAGCGTCTTGGCAGAGGTAACCTCCCATATACACAGAAGCTGCCTATAGGGTGGGCAATAATTGGTGAAGTGTGTCTCGGGAAAACTCATCCGCCTGCCATTCTTGATTGCGTTAATGTGAACAATAAAATTGAGAAAGGGAATGGGGAATGTGTCAAAGCGACAACAACCCGACCATAAAGCAAACAACAGCCGAAGGCCATCAATTGATCTTCAATGTAGCGAGAAATTCCCGCACCGGTAAGCGTCCTTCAGCTGGACCCTTAAAAATATGAATACTAGTACAGTGATAATGGACGTCATACTAAACTCCGATTTATACTCAAGAAACTAAAATTAAAAAGCATACAAGACTAACAAATGCCAGAGGCTCCTGACTTGGGACAGGCGCAAAACTGCGGGGTAAAACAGATCTCAACCCTCCCTCTATAACTCTAGTCAATGTAGAAAAGTAAACGCATAACAATACGCACATTACAATTTAGTTCAAGAGAAGTCCGAGTCCAATGTCAGAAGATGTAACAAAAGAAAATAAATAAAATGACAATAATACATAAATAACATCAGACTACTAGCAGTTACTGACATGCCAGCTCCAGACCTCAATTAAACTGATTGAAAGATTATGTCTTCATCATATGCATATCAGGCACAATTCCTCCCGTTAGGGATTTAGTATCATACTATCATCAAATATATCAGAAGAACATAACACGTGTCATGCCAACAACTGTTGTGTTTAGTTCCGATGCAAAGATCCTATACGTGAATCAATATTCAAGCCAAAATATGCAATCTTTAATGACATGAAAACAATATCGTAACTATATCCCTTCCTAAAAGATCTGTTTAAAGGTTTTGTGAATACTGACATTTGTGTGCTTACATTGTGTGGTTACATAAGGGACCTATAATTGCCAAGGCGGTTTTTCTCGTTCCTTCCGAAAAATAGATGAAAATCGTAGTTTAGATTGTATCAAGTTGACTGTTTTGATGTCTAGCACTCATTGGTGGTTGGTAATCATAGTTGAATAGTAGTTTTGTCAGAAATAATGTCGCAAATGACAGAAAAAACCCAAAACTTAATGTCAGATGAAAACAGCAAAAACAAGATGGCCGAAAACAAAAATCAAGGTGAGACATATTCGTCGGTGACACAAAAAACATTTGTTATTGAAAGTGTACTATCCGACGTCAAACCAGTATTTATACAAGAAACTGATCTTTTTGGATACACCAGACCCAATAAAGATCAGTTCCTCACACACATTGAACTATATAAGATAATAGACGCCAATGTATGTCTGGGAAGTCATATTAAAGGACTACAACGAGTCAAAGGTCTGTGGAGGATATACCTCGACAACGATTCAGAGAGAGAATCCATGGTAACATCAGGGCTTGTAATTCGAGACAAACTAGTGAATGTTTACACACGAAATCCTAGAATCATTGTACATGAAAACCCAAATCACCTAAAAGTCAGAGTTAAAAATGTACCATGTTCGGCTGATGACGGACAAATTGAAAGAACCCTAGAATATTATGGATGTGTCGTTTATAAATCCTACAGAGAACGCCTCCGAGTTGACGGAATGTTGACAAATTGTCAAACCGGAGATAGAATTGTAATGTGCGACCAAGTTAGTAAACCGTTGCCCAGAACAATGCTTGTTGGCAAATATATTGCCACTGTACTTCACGCAGGGCAAAATACAGATGGTCAAAAGTTAGTCTGCAACAAATGTCTACAGACCGGCCACAAACTAATGCAGTGTCCTAACGACTGGGTCTGTAGACAATGCAAAAAACCTGGACATAAGCAAGCAGATTGTACAGATGATTTAAGTAGCAATCACGAGGACGCTACTAATGAACAATCAGATGCCAATGATGCAGATACTGAAGACAATGAAGCACCTCAATCCCAATCGATACTTCAGCCATTAACCTCAATGGCGTCATTCAGCAAAAATCTAGATCAAGGCAATAAATCACCTGCAAAAAAAAGTGGAGATAATGTGAAAGACCTACCAGATCCTGTAGGAGACCGTAGTAGAAACAGAAGGGGTAGAAACAACAAAAACAAAAAGAATGATAAACCTGAAGGAAATATTGAACAGTATTTTAATGGACAATCATCTGAAAATACTGATACACCTAAAGTTAAAAACACAGGCAAGAGAAATGCAACAACCCCGACAGAAGATAAACATAAAGAAGCTGGACTTATACAAAAGACTAAAACTTAAGTCCAGAAACGATAAAGTTATGTAATACCAAAAGATCAAAATAAATAATCATGATTAGCAATTGTAAATATTTGTATATAATTATTTTAGATAGCTTATTTTTATCACAAGTAAAAAATGAAAAAAAAAAAATGAGTGTGATGTAATAAATGATTACATACATTCAGGGATGAATATTCATGAAACTAGAAAATATGAAATAGTTAAATGTAACACAGAATATTTATTTGATATAATTCAAGATATCAGAATTCAGAAATGTAAATATAAATACAAGTCCAAAACAGTATATTCATATCTATTATTTATTGTCATATTCATCAGACTTAAAGTTCTGATATCACACATTTTGTACAATCTATTTATAGAACATTACATGTTCAAATGCTTGATTACACATAGGACATTCTCTTTATATTGTTTAATTAAAGATGTCCATTTGTCAATAACTATGTCTCACTTATCAGCTACGCAAAGGGATTTTCCGTTGATAACTAATTTGTTGAAAATACATTCCAATTCTAAAAATAGAATAATCTCGACGATTGCTAAGTACATTCCAGGTGATATTATTATCTTTCACTATTCACATAATACATCCAGTTTCTTTCAAATTAAATCCACTTATGTCATATTCTATAAACACAGCTAAAAGCAGTTCGATTCCACGATATTCGATCACTGTTTTTATTCATGCCAAGCCTTTATCATTGTCAAGGTCGTTAGGCAGCTGAAAAAAGAAAACAAGACGTGCTATTTATTGAACCAAGAAAATATGTTACCAAAAAATGTATTATTAAAATGCATCACTAATCAAAAGAATGAAATGAATATATCATACCTAAAGGAATACAAGCAGACAATTTTATATTGCTTAATATTACTTGTCAAATTTAGTACATGTTTACACAAAAGATACTGCTCATTTTATATAGAAGATATTAATTCATGTTCTAAAATACATGTATGTATAGAACAAATACTTTATATAGATTTGAGTTTATTTGATATATATATATATGCATCTGTATTGTCATACAGGAATTTATTAGCTTGAATATGTTAACATGCCAGTATTTTAAACACATACCAATTTTAATAAGAAAATTATGACAAAAAAAATACATATTTGCTCCTTAAATTGTCAGGGTCTTGGTGCAAAAGAGAAAAGACAAAGATTATATATGTGGATGAAGTATCAAAAATGTAACATATTGTTTGTACAGGAAAGTCATTTTACAGACAAATTGAAAGTAAATTTAGAATATGAATTTAAAGGTCAACAATATCACAGCTTTAGAACCTCACAATCAAAAGGAGTCTCAATCTTCATAAATAATGAGATAGATTGTAAATTTATAGATAAATTTCAAGATGAGGAAGGCAGGTTAATCCTTTTAAATATTGAAATTGAAGACAGTATATATACCTTGGTAAATATTTATGCACCAAACATACCCCAAAAAAGAAATGTCTTCTTTAAAAAAGTTAAAGATGTTATAACTAAAAATAGCTTAGGAATGGTCATTATAGGAGGAGACATGAATGACACCTTAACTAATATAGACAACAAGCATAATATGTCAAAAAAGTCCTTTAAAGAAAAAAAAGCTGTACCCAGCTTAAAATCTTTAATAAAAACGCATAAGTTAAGTGATATATGGCGAGAAATACATGGTAAAAAAATACAATTTACTTGGAGAAGGAAAAATAACATCAATGAAGCATCAAGAATTGATTTCTTTTTAACCTGTCCTGAATTACGAACTCAAATAGAATCAACAGACATAAGACCAGCCATTATAACCCATACAGATCATCAAGCAATATCTCTTATGATAAACTGTAGATCACAACAAAAAGGAAAAGGATATTTTAAAATAAATAATAGTGTTTTAGAAAATAATGAGTATCAAAACATAATTAAAAAACTTATAAAACAGTATGAATGTAAAGTATTACTTACCAACGACGTTGGGCTTCAATGGGATCTCTTTAAAACAGAGGTGCGAGACTATACTATAGCATTCTGTAAAAGGAAAGCACAAAACAATGTAAAAGAAATAAACATTTTAGAAAATAAACTTAAAAAATTAAATGAATGTATAAATTTGAAGTGCCAAGAAGATGTTATTGCCTATTTCAATGATGAAATCAATAAATTAGAAAACAAACTTAGTAATTTATATGAAGCGAAAACTAAAGGGGCACAAATTAGATCTAGAATTAAGTGGGTGGAAGAAGGGGAAAAAAATACAAAATTCTTTTTAGGATTAGAAAAATCTAGGCAAACAAAAAAAAACAATAACAGCCCTTAAAGATAAAGATGGGGAGATACACAGAGATCCTACAAAAATATTGCAACTTGAAAGAGAATTTTATCAAGATATATACAAAAGTTCAAACCCTAACATAACTTATATTAAAGATTACATTATGAATACAGAAATTGATCATAAATTAACCAATAAAGAAAGTGAAAGTATGGAAGGTCTATTAAGTATCCAGGAATGCACAGAATCTCTATTTAAAATGAAACTCAATAAAGCCCCAGGCATTGATGGTTTAAGTGTAGAGTTTTACAAGATATTTTGGGAAGATCTGAAAGAATTTGCTGTTAATACATTCAATTTTTCATATGAAAAAGGGGAGTTAACTAATTTACAAAAAATAGGAGTTATTTCCCTTCTACATAAAAAAAATGACCCACTATCTTTAGATAACTATAGGCCAATAACATTATTAAATGTAGATACAAAGATTGTAGCTCAGTCATTAGCACAAAGAATTAGTAAAATATTACCACAAATTATTCATGGGGATCAAAATGGGTATGTAAAAAATAGATATATTGGATATAACATTAGACAAATTCAAGATATCATTGATTTTGCAGAAAAATTCAACATAGAGGGAGCTCTTCTTTTCTTAGATTTCTCTAAAGCTTTTGATTCTTTAGAGTGGGATTTCATGTTTTTAGCTTTAAAAAAATTTGGATTCAAAAGTTCAATGTTAAAATGGATTAAAGTTCTATATACTGATATTAAAAGCTCAGTTATAAACAATGGTTGGATTTCAAAACCTATAAGCATTTTTCGTGGGATTAGGCAAGGGTGCCCATGCAGTGCGATAATTTTTGTAATTGCTGTTGAAATTTTAGCATGTAGGATCAGACAAGATCATGACCTCAAAGGCTTTGAAATTAAACTTGATGGCAAAACTCACACATTAAAAATTAGTCAACTAGCAGATGATACCACTCTTTTTCTTAGAACAAAACAAGACATTTCAAAAGCACTTAATATGATTGAAACATTTGGAACATTGTCAGGTTTGAAATTAAACAGAGCTAAAACTGAGGGTGTTTGGCTTGGGAAGCAAAAAAACTGCAAAGATAAACATGAAAATATTAACTGGACAAATATACCTGTAAAAAGCCTAGGTATATATTTTGGTCATAATAAAAAAGAGTGTCAAAGATTAAAAAACTTTTAGAAAAATCAGCAAAAATTATTCTTAATTGGAAAAAAAGAAACTTAACCATGATAGGAAGGATAACAGTTACTAAATCATTAATTATTCCTAATATTACATTTTTAGCATCTGTCTCAACCATAGATAAAGAGTATTTAAACCAGTTTAAAAAAATGATATATGAATTTTTATGGAATAACAAAACAGAAAAAGTTAAACGCTCCGTACTAAGTTACGACAAATTAAATGGGGGATTAAAAATGATTAATTTAGAGAAATACATAGAAACAATAAAAATAGGTTGGATTAAAAGATTAAATGCAGAGCAATTCTTAAACTGGACGGTAATACCAAAATTTTATTTAAACAAATTTGGAAATAATCTTCTTATATTGCAAATGAATCTGGATAGTATAAATTCAATACCAGATATAAAAAAGATACCAGAGTTTTATCTTGATATAATCAAAGTTTGGATCAAGAACAAAAATAATAATAATAAATACCCAAAAATCTACAGACTAATCCGCCAACAAGTTATTTGGGGAAATCAGTGGATAAAATTTCAAGAAAAAACATTATTATTCCAAAACTGGATAGATAGCAACATAATATACATAAATGATATCATAGATGAATCTGGAAATATAACAGAAAGATTTATTAGACAAAAGCTTAATAAAAAGACGAACTGGATTACTGAATTTTTAAAATTAAAAAAAGCTATACCAAAAGAATGGGTTAAAATATTAGCTGAAAAATGTTCAAGAACAACTAATGTACTAACAGATAATGTTGTGTATATTTATGACAAAGATAACTTTAAACAAAATATAAATAAATTAGAAACAAGTAAAATTTACAAAATACTATTAGAACAAGATAAAGAAATACCAATTGGCTTTTACAAATGGAAGAGACTACTAAATTTTGAAAACATAGAAAATAAAGCTCAAAACATACTTAAATTTGTTCATAATTATTTGAAAGAAAATAAATTAAAAATGTTCAGATGGAAACTATTACATTTTATTCTTCCAAACAAAGTTTTATTAAAACAATGGAAAATATGCCAAAACTCAGACTGTAATCACTGTAATATTACAGAAGATTATGAACACTTTTTTATTACATGCCACTTTCTTGATAAATTTTGGAAAGACATATTTAATCTGTTAGAAAAAGTTAAACTTGGAAAACACATTTTAACACTAAAAAATTTGATTTGGGGTTACAAAATAAATGATATAGAATATTATGATATTAATTTTTTTCTTACAGTTATTATATTTTCAATTCACAAAATACACTATTTGTCAGAGTTTAGAACAAAGAAGATAAATGTATTTTCTGTTTTTAAAACTGAGTTTAGAAATAGGCTCGTTCTACAAAACAATTTTTTTAACCATGAAAGAAAAGGAATATTAGGAAAATTATTTAAGTGTATTTGAATTGTTTGAACTGATAACATGGTTGGTAAAGTTATCATTGTGTATTAATTAATTTATTATCTAATTTTGTATTTATTTATGATGCTTGATCACAGGCACTTGTTTCTATCCATACGAAGGTCGACTATCCATATAAATAGAAGTATGGATAGTCGACCTTCGTATGGATAGAAACAGGTGCCTGTGCTGTCTTACCTGAATAATGATGTTGATCAAAGATAATTACAATCTTTTTCGATATTGATTGAAAAAACCGTTATCCGGAAACACATGGAAACTGATAGAAGTCATCCCAAACTCGGATGAACTATGAAAATTTTCCGAAAATAAGACTATATAGCATTATTTATCTATATTGATGTAATATTTATAATATTTTATAAACGACTAACAATATGCAGTTTATCTACCTGAAGAATCCCTGAACTTCTGGTACTAATGAAACAGGGACCTTCACTGAGATAGCTGTGTCAGTGGAGTAATTGTTAACAGCGAGCAATACTGTTGTTGAATAAAAAAAAAAAAAAAAAGACATTTGTGTGCTTTGTAAAGAATATTACCATAAAAGATCGGATGTGAAATACCTAAACGTATAAGATGTCTGCATGTTGAGGTATATTTACGAATGATTTCCTTATACCGATGATAAAATTTAGTAAATGTTTTGACTAGTTTGTGATATCCAAAACCCTGGTGTAATAATTTTTCAGTAATACATAAATTTATCCCGCTAAAATATAATACGTTGTTAAATACACGAGCGAATCGTACAAGTTGAGATATATAAACACCATAAGATAGTGACAAGAGAACGTCACCATCTAAAAATGGATAATTAACGATAGGAAATGAAAAATCATCTCCTTTATCATAATTTTTTGTAGTAAGCTTCCCGTTAATGATATAGATATCAAACTCAAGGAAAGGGCAAGTACTGGCCGTGCTACTTTTCTTAATCCTAGTCAAAATGAATTACTAATAGAGGATTTTTCGTACAACTGACAAAGATGAAATAATTGGATCATTGAAACTACTGAATAAGATGTGAAGGATTTTGTAGATCGCAATTTTTACGGAGACGATGGTCTTTTGTCGTGTCAAAATGTTGAGACAGCTGTTGATTTAATCAAGAGAGCACAAAACGCATTGTTAAGTGGTGGTAATCTTAGGTTACATAACATAGCATCAAATAGCAAATATTTGATAAGCCAGTTTCCCGTTGATGATCTGGCTTAAAATCTCAAAGATCTGAAATCTGATAATGAGTGTTTACCTTTGCAAAGAAGCATAGGTATGGCTTGGGTTTTTTAACACTGACTGTTTTACCTTTCAAGTAGCACATGACATCCAGCCATTTAGCAAGCGTGGCGTATTATCAACGATCAACTCAATTTTTTATCCGATTGGCTTTACAGCCCCTGTTTCAGTTTATGGTAAACTTCTCCTACGTGATATTATGAATTCACTAGGACACATTGATAGGGATGACCCATTACCTGATACTTACCTACATCCATGGAAACAGTGGATTAATACGTCGCCCAGATGCGCAAGTAGCTAAAACACAAACAGTAGATCAAAATAATGTACATAAATTAGGAACACATAGATTCTCAAAGTTTTCAGAATGGAGAACTTCAGTCAGAGCAATTTCCTTATTGAAACAACTTGTAAGAAATCTAGCACATCATAACAATAAACCTGAACATGTAGAAGCCTACAAACAACCAGATGCTTTGAAACAAGTCCAACAATTCATAATTCGTCATGTTCAAATGGAAAATTATAGAGACGAAATATACAGTATCAGACAGGGAACATGGTTACATAACAACAGTTCTCTCTCGCAACTATCGCCCATACTTGATGTTGATGATACCTTAAGAGTTTGTTGTCGCTATCGAAATTACAAAGATTGTTAAGATCTTTCAAAACATCCTATTATCTTATCAAAACACCACCATATATCATTACTTATTGTTCGACAATTCCATAAAAAAGTGGCTCATCAAGGCAGAAGCCTCACAGATGGTGCTATCCGTACAGCTGGTTTTTGGATTTTAGGCAGTCGTCGTTTAGGTCCTTCAGTGCTGCATAAATGTGTGATATGTCGTAAACTTCGTGGTTGTTTCGGTTGACAGCAAATGGCAGATTTGCCTCAGGACAGATTAAAACCATCACCGTCATTGACATTCGTCGGTGTTGACACTTTTGGCCCATAGCTTATAAACGCACTCGTGGAATACAAGTTAATCAGAAAAGATGGGCACTTATGTTTACATGCCTCGTTAGTAAAACAACTCATATAGAGGTCATAGAGGAGCCCAGCAGTGCTTCATTTATAAATGCATTGCGTCGTTTCATTGCCCTTAGGGGTGAAGTTAAACAGTTCCGTTCGGATAGGGGAACATATTTTGTAGGCAGTTTAAAAGAGTTAAATATGATCACTGAATTTGTTGAAAAAGACTGTGAATTTTTTTCTCTCAAACAACGACGTCTTGTGGCAATTTAATCCTCCACACGCTTCCCACATGATAGGAGTGTGGGAAAGGATGATTGGTGTTTCACGAAAGATTTTAGATTCAATGTTACTACGAGAAAGTTCAAATACTCTTACTCATGAAGTTCTTACTACCCTTATCGGAGGTAACCATGTGTTTTTTGTCCAGCAATGCTTCTCACGCAGAAAAAAAATCAGTACAACGTTTTTTTTCCAAAATTCGGAAATAAAGACATGTTGAAATCTCAATGGCACACTCAGTTTCTAGCAGAAGAGTGTTGGAACCGCTGGCGTAACCAATATTTAAACTGTCTACAAATTCGACAAAAATGGACCCGTGAAAACAGTAATATGAAGGAGGGCAATCTAGTACTCTTAAGAGATCATGAATGTGCTTGCAACTATTGGCCAGTTGCAATTGTTGAAAAGAGATTCCCTAGTTGTGATCAGAAAGTCAAAAAGTTCAAATCGTAATGTGCGTGATGAACAAGCAGCTAGTTATGTTCGATCAATCAACGAACTAGTAATGTTGGTAGAGCATGTGAAACTAAAAGAAAGTGAAATAGACTAATTTTCTTTATTTTTTTTTTACATAAATAAGGCCGTTAGTTTTCTCGTTTGAATTGTTTTACATTGTCTTATCGGGGCCTTTTATAGCTGACTATGCGGTATGGGCTTTGCTCATTGTTGAAGGCCGTACGGTGACCTATAGTTGTTAATGTCTGTGTCATTTTGGTCTTTTGTGGATAGTTGTCTTATTGGCAATCATACCACATCTTCTTTTTTATAATGATTATAATCTTAATTCGTTTTTGAATCTTTGAATAGTAAAAACATTTTATAACAGTTATTACGTTTTGCATTGATAATTTGTTCATGTAATTTTCAAATTTGTTTATGAATTGGTGATTTCAGTTTGAAATCAGAGGGGGAGTGTAATGACACACTCCAGAAATTGCGGATCTGTCAGTCATTATGTCGAATTTTATTTTGATGTCTGCCAAACGGCAACGGCGGCAAAGCCAAACAAACTTTTCTTTGGTATTCAACCCTCCACAGGGTGAGTCTTCTGTTAAAATGCAGTTTTTAACCTTTATGTGTATGTCCGATATACGTATCTAAAGTCTAAGGTCAGTCCTTTGGAATTAAGTTGTGATTTCAAACGATTCTCAGGAGTCATATCTCACGTAACTCTTATTTTGTATTTTACATGTTAAATTAAGCATTCCAATGTTTAAACGTTGGTTATTTTTATTCTTGCATCTATTATACACAAGTTCTAGTCAATCTTATCTTTTAAATTCACGATTTTTAATATTACTCCGTCAGTTTGTCAAAACATTTTTTGTATGGAACGCCATTAGAGTCATATATTTCGGCTTACGTTTTTTTTCTTAAAACAGTATGTGCATGGAACGCTTTTCGTGTCATGATTTTGTTATTGAAGATATTATTTTATGGCATTTTTTTATCATTATTTGTTGTTTCATAAGATTGACATTTTTTTTCAATGTATGGAGAACATTGTTAATGCTAATTGTTCTATTATTTTGTGAACATTGTCGATTGTGAACATTGTGCTTATTAGATTACCTATTTGTATATTTTCGTTTGTTTACCCTCTCTGGAGGTCTGCAATAAAAGATAGTTACTCAAGTTTCAGCGTATCTTTGACATTACAATATATATATATATATATATATATATATATGAGTCTGAAAGATTGTGTAACAATACCGATAAATAGATGGAAAACAAAACACTAAAAAGTGTTGAATATCATTGCACAAAGATGGAAAAACTGAACAGATGATATAAATTATACAATAATTGCAAATATTTCGGCTCAACAAATGGCCTTCTTCGGTGACAAAAGTTTTAACAATCATGAGATATAATGTATAAGGTGTAAACATAGATCACTAATAATACAGGTAAGTTTTGGTCGATTGATTTTAATCCAAAATCCTGAATATAATAATATAAACACTAGACTGTAAATTTAATTATTTTTTTCTATTGATTCCATCTGGATGGAGGACACCCAGTGTTTTTATCCAAAACCTCTCCCGATTTTCTCTTTGCCTATTTTGCCATGTACAATCCTGTTCGATCACAAGGATCTTCATGTGATCAAAATCTTTCAGATTGTGATCTGGTAACCTGAAATGTTGGCTGACAGGAATATACGGTTTTTTTGTGAGGTCACTCCTGTGGCCATTGAGGCGTTTGTGAAATGGCTGCATAGATTCACCAACATATTGGAGACCACATGAGCCGAAATATTTGCAATTATTGTATAATTTATATCATCTGTTCAGTTTTTCCATCTTTGTGCAATGATATTCAACACTTTTTAGTGTTTTGTTTTCCATCTATTTATCGGTATTGTTACACAATCTTTCAGACTCATATAATTTTTCCTGTTTGTGTAGTATTGTCAATTTTGATGATCCAATACCTATTAAGTTTACTGGTTGGTAGATTCTTATAGACTCTATATATATATATATATATATAAACGCCTAAAAAAGTGTACACAACAACTCCAAATACAAAAAAAGGTAACTATAAATGTAATTATTTATAAATATTTCGGATAACAGATATCCTTCGTCAGTCAGATTCTGATGTGAAATGAATCATCTTTGAGTCTCGTTAGATTAAACTTTTACTAAATCTTGAATTATATACAATAAAAAAAAGTCAAACCGAACATCAGTAAAGACGCTTGCACCATTCTAAAAAAATGTTAACATGACATAGGTTATATGGTTTATTACAACAGAGAGCTCATATATATGCTTTAAATACAAATAATAATGTGCGATTTGAACTAGCACAATTCTAAAACTGTATCGGGAACGACAATTATGATGGTATAACATGTATACGCATGATAACGTCTGTAAAATTACCAAATAGACAGCACTGAACGATCTAAATATTTGAAATTGAGAGTAAAGTAGTTACAACAGAGTCTGAATATTTAAACATCGTGAACAAACGGCCGTAAAAATGTAATAATATTTTTTACTAAGTATAACTAGAAGAACGTGGCTAGGTACTTATACATCCCTCAAAAAATTAAGCAATTTAAATTGGTATCTTCAACAAATGTATTTAACAAATGAAAAAGGTTAAGAAAAAGAAACAGAGACTGTAATAATAAGTAATATAACCTGAATGTGAAGCACTACACGGAGTCGAACTACATCTTTTCATTTATCCCATTTGGTGCCAAAGTTATTAATTTTCGTATCCAAAATCTTTCCCGAGCGAGTCTCTCCTCCTTAGACCAAGCAGAGTTGTGGTCAATGATTTTAATGGTCAGTCGATTGAGATCTGCCTTAGTGTGGCCAGGGGATCTCAAATGTCGACTGAGAGGGAGGTCTGGCTTGCATTGGTAGTCGCTACGATGGCCGTTCATTCGTTTGTGAAACGGCTGTTCTGACTCGCCAACATACTGTTTACCACATTTACACTGTAAGAGATACACAACATTTGAAGTCTTGCAGTTAACATTGCAAAATATGGTGTATTCTGTGCCAGTGGAGTGACTGTTAAAAGTCTGGGTATCCAGTATTTGTTTGCAAGTCAGACATCGTTTGTTTCCGCAACCCTTGCAAGATCCCATAGATGATAAGCCTGCTTGAGAGGATAAATCAGCTCTCACCAGCAAGTCTTTAAGGCTTTTGGGCCTACGGAATGCCAGTACAGGTGGTTCGGGAAAGATCTTGGATAGTTTTGAATGTTTTTCGATCTCTTTCCAATTTTCGCGGATAAGGTGAGATAAGTTGTCAAATTTTGGATGGTAATTCAACACAAAAGGCACCCTCTTGTTGACCTTTTTTTCTTTATATTGTAAAAGCTCGTCTCGGCTGATGTTGTTAGCTGATTTATCCTCTAAAAAATATTATTACATTTTTACGGCCGTTTGTTCACGATGTTTAAATATTCAGACTCTGTTGTAACTACTTTACTCTCAATTTCAAATATTTAGATCGTTCAGTGCTGTCTATTTGGTAATTTTACAGACATTATCATGCGTATACATGTTATACCATCATAATTGTCGTTCCCGATACAGTTTTAGAATTGTGCTAGTTCAAATCGCACATTATTATTTGTATTTAAAGCATATATATGAGCTCTCTGTTGTAATAAACCATATAACCTATGTCATGTTAACATTTTTTTAGAATGGTGCAAGCGTCTTTACTGATGTTCGGTTTGACTTTTTTTTATTGTATATAATTCAAGATTTAGTAAAAGTTTAATCTAACGAGACTCAAAGATGATTCATTTCACATCAGAATCTGACTGACGAAGGATATCTGTTATCCGAAATATTTATAAATAATTACATTTATAGTTACCTTTTTTTGTATTTGGAGTTGTTGTGTACACTTTTTTAGGCGTTTATATAATTTATTTATTGTGTACATGTATCGTTACTCGTAACGATCCAGCGCCCTCGTGGGGAAAATCGTTGACTACTATACAGACGTTTTATATATATATATATATATATACAACTCGTCCAAACATCAACCCAACAGTGTAAGATCTGTAAATTTGCTTTCGCCAATTTTTTGTTCTTCCCTCGCCGGGAACAAAAAATTTGCGAAAGCAAATTTACAGATCTTACATGATTGATGTTGATATATACATAATGTACACAGCAATGTATCACCATCATTGCTGGTGATCCGATGGTGTACGTCTGAACCAGAGACAACTCTTCTTCCCTCGCCGGGATTCGAAACCATGCTACTGAGATGTCTTGACACTAAACCGCCTGCACTGTAGTCGTTCCGCTAGACCACACGACCACCTGGGCTTCATAAAAATTAAGCTTTCGGTGGCCGGGTCTTACCTTTCCACCTCAGTTTTAATCTAGCGTCGTATTACAGTACATGATATATAAGGCATGGAGATGTTATTTTTACAGATCAGCTAAATTATCTATAGCAAAGGATCCTACAAATTAATGTAAGATACAGTCACAGAAAATAATTATATTCATAAGTACGTCTGAGCCAGTGACAAATCTTCAACAGATTTATCCATCGGATCACAAGCAGTGATAGTGATACATGGCTGTGTACATTATGTATATACAATTCGTCTAAACATCAACCCAACAATGTTAGATCTATAAATTTGCTTTCGCAAATTTTTTGTTCTCCCCTCGCCAGGATTCGAACCCATGCTACTGAGATATCTTGACACCAAACCACCTGCACTGTTGCCGTCCCGCTAGACCACACGACCCCCTGGGCTACATAAAAATGAAGATTTCGGTGGCCTGGTGTTACCTTTCCACGTCAGTTTTAATCTAGCGTCGTACTACAGTAAATGATATATAAGGCATGGAGATGTTATTTTTTACAGATCAGCTAAATTATCTATGGCAAAGGATCCTACAAATACATGTAATATAAGATACGGTCACAGAAAATAATTATATTCATTAGTACGTCTTAGCCAGTGACAACTCTACAACAGATTTATCCATCGGAGCACCAGCAGTGATGGTGATACATGGCTGTGTACATTATGTATATACAACTCGTCTAAACATCAACCCAACAATGTTAATTAATTTGCAAATTTTTTGTTCTTTCCTCGCCGGGATTCGAACCCATGCTACTGAGATATCTTGACACCAAACCACCTGCACTGTTGCCGTCCCGCTAGACCACACGACCCCCTGGGCTACATAAAAATGAAGATTTCGGTGGCCTGGTGTTACCTTTCCACGTCAGTTTTAATCTAGCGTCGTACTACAGTAAATGATATATAAGGCATGGAGATGTTATTTTTTTACAGATCAGCTAAATTATCTATGGCAAAGGATCCTACAAATACATGTAATATAAGATACGGTCACAGAAAATAATTATATTCATTAGTACGTCTTAGCCAGTGACAACTCTACAACAGATTTATCCATCGGAGCACCAGCAGTGATGGTGATACATGGCTGTGTACATTATGTATATACAACTCGTCTAAACATCAACCCAACAATGTTAATTAATTTGCAAATTTTTTGTTCTTTCCTCGCCGGGATTCGAACCCATGCTACTGAGATATCTTGACACCAAACCACCTGCACTGTTGCCGTCCCGCTAGACCACACGACCCCCTGGGCTACATAAAAATGAAGATTTCGGTGGCCTGGTGTTACCTTTCCACGTCAGTTTTAATCTAGCGTCGTACTACAGTAAATGATATATAAGGCATGGAGATGTTATTTTTTACAGATCAGCTAAATTATCTATGGCAAAGGATCCTACAAATACATGTAATATAAGATACGGTCACAGAAAATAATTATATTCATTAGTACGTCTTAGCCAGTGACAACTCTACAACAGATTTATCCATCGGAGCACCAGCAGTGATGGTGATACATGGCTGTGTACATTATGTATATACAACTCGTCTAAACATCAACCCAACAATGTTAATTAATTTGCAAATTTTTTGTTCTTTCCTCGCCGGGATTCGAACCCATGCTACTGAGATATCTTGACACCATATATATATATATATATACAACTCGTCTAAACATCAACCCAGCAATTTTAGGTCTGTAAAGTTTGCTTTCAAAAATTTTTTTGTCCTTTCCTCGCCGGGATTTGAACTCATGCTACTGAGATATCCTGACACCAATCGTCTGCACCAATTCCGACGCGCTAGACCACTCGACCACCTTGGCCTCACAAAAAATGAACTTTCGGTGGCCGGGTGTTTTCTTTCCTCGTCAGTTTTGATCCAGCGTCGTAATAAATATAAACAGATAGTGACCTGGTGCACATGGATTTTTTTAGGTCTGTCTGATTTCATGTTGTTGGTGAAAACATAAGTACATTATCGTTTTTACCTGCATGAGATGATTTTTTTGTGAATCGTATAAGTCAACTAAATGCATCGTTAACCTTTACTGCTCTTTTAATGTTGACATTCTTTTCCTCTGATTGACTGAACAAGACTTATACATGTACAACATATCTCTAACAAACGGGTTGAATTGAAGGTCGTATGAAAACAGATCTAATGATATAGAAAATATACTCATCATAGATACCAGGACTAAATTTTGTATATACGCCGACGCGCGTTTCGTCTAAAAAAGACTCATCAGTGACGCTCGAATCCCAAAAAAATAAAAAGGCCAAAAAAGTACGAAGTTGAAGAGCATAAAGGACCAAAATATCTAAAAGTTTGCCAAATTTTTAATTGCAAGTAAATAATTCATTACCGATAAACTTTGCTGATTTTGACAAAATTGAACAAAATTGCCAGTTTGAATCGAATTGATTATTTCATTAATTCTCTATAATAATGATTGAAACAAACAAAATCATAGTTATAATTTTAGCTTATTTCAATGTTACCGGAAAAGACTTTTTATACAAATTAAGATAAACAAATAACTCGTGCTATTTGTCAATCGCAGCAAAACATAATTTTATTTATTTCAAATTGCAGTTAAATAATCTGTCATTTGTCTTTGTTTGGCCTTTTCGTTTCTTTCCGTCGTTTTCATGCGATTAATGTAACCGATGACTGAATTACACATTATTACATTAATTATATTTCGTGTATAAGTATATTTGCTATGATGCACTATAAATTCGGTTTTCACTTTCCTTGTTCCTGGTTCATTTTATTTCAAAATGAGAAAAAAAGAAAAACTTTAATTCAAATCTAAGGACGTTATGACTATTGTTCGTTAGAATAATTTTCCAAAAAAAGATATTTCACATCCTGTGACTCATCAATTAATATCAATTAAGTGTCATCGAAACACTTGAGGTATAATACACATGAACGACCTGCCGAAACAGAACGCTCTAGATTTACAGAAAAAAAATAATAGCAATTGAAGTAAGTATGAACATCATAAACATTTATTATGTGTTTTTTTTTAATTATCTAACTTATTTCTTCTAACATTTACTCATATTCTTTTAAATAATGATTATCAAAAATAATATATTTTCTGCAGACAAAATTTAAACCTTCAACAGGTATATATGTCGTTCAAAGGGTTAAGCATAACATATAATGCTAAACAAATTAAATCAAATATACAGTATATAACTTCTTTCACTAATCACTGCAGGGTACAAACAAAACAGGAATCACGTTTAAGCAAATCGGGTTTACATATTTTCTTCGTGTATCCAATCCTTTAAATTTTCAGATTGTTTTCACCTGTCAGTCCGATTAAATGTTGACGAATATTTCATTTTTGGTAAGGTTAAAGTTGTCTCATTATGCAATTTCGTGTGAAATTTTACTTGAAAAATCCATTATTTATATATAAAAGCTTGGTACGAGGAAATTTATTATATGTTTTCTTTTAAACAAATGATTATTGGGTTTTACTGTATTTTCATCACAATTGAACTCTGTAAATTTGTGTTTTTCAAAATCATACACATTTATTTGATCGTTAGGTCTGAACATGTTTGTTCTGAAAGCTACATGTCATTGGAATTAATACTACAAAAAAATATATAGCGTATAGCATATAGCGTTAATTTTCTCTACATTATCATGTTAAGCAAATGGCCTATTTCAAACAGATTGGAAATCTGCCATCAAACCAAAACTGTTCTCTATTACCGCAACACAATATCTTAAAACGATATTTTCCGTACGAATTGCATTTTCGTAACAGTTTCCCTGCAAGTAACATTACTTTTGGAAAAGAATAAAATGAAGAAAAAAAACCAAATGTTATTCATTTTTTAAATTGTTTGCAATATTCAACCTATAATGATCAAGAAATGCATATTATTGTTATTATAAATATGCGGATATTTGCATAAAACTCTGATAAACGAAATGCTTTATCATTTAGAAAAACATAAAAAGTATACTCCACTCTGTAACTTATCTTACTATATCCAACAATTAGCAAACTGAACTGTATACAATTTTATCATTAAACTGTACTTTGAATGTATCAAATATATAGCGGGTTAGAAAATGGTAAAGTTATTTAGCACAGGAATGACAATTGCCCAGGTAGTAAGATAGGCATCTGAATTAAATGATAAAAAAATCCAAACAAAAGATTTCAGTAAGGAATACTTAAAATAGCCGAGTTATAAATAAATGTGGATATTTCCGGATAAGATTAGAGTAAGACATTTTTTATTTATGATTTCAGATGCAGATTTATGTCAAAACTTTAACAGGAAGGGAAGTACCTATTGAAGTTTGTGCTTCAGATACTACAGAAATTTTAAAATCACTAGTTCAGGACCGAATTGGAATTCCTGAGCGTCAGCAGCGTCTCCTTTTTGCTGGAAAAGAACTTGAAAGAGGTCGAACTTTATCTAGCTACAATATAATAAATGGTTCAACTCTTCACTTGGTAGTGACTGAGAGAGGAGGGGATGCTAAGTTTAAACATTGCAGTGATTAGCAAAAACATGACCATCAAACATGGACATATACATTTCAGATAAAAAAGATGACTTCCTTCAGAATGGCTATGTTGGGCATGATATGGTGAGATATAATGTTTGATGTGTTATTGTTATTTTGATATTATATTTGAAATAGACTTTGAGGAATAAATAATGTTTATAAATGACTTAATAACAACAGTATTCAAGGTGTATTGCATAGTGCATTAGCTAATAAAAGGATACATTCACACATAGTCTATGATAAATAAAACATACATTTTAGTATTACACTCAATAACATTTTTAAATATAGCAATACAAAGAAATTAGAAAATAATGATAGTATGAACGGTAAAAATGCAATTACATTTATAAATATGGGATCAAACAATATGCGTAACGATCTATAAGTTAAATGATGATACTTCAGGTTGATTCCATTGGGAGGAAAAACTCTTTAACCTCCGCCGATTTTGACAAACTGGATTCCTGTTTCATTCAATAAGAGTAAAT
The DNA here is from genome assembly GCA_037788925.1 of Mytilus galloprovincialis. Classification (NCBI taxonomy): domain Eukaryota; kingdom Metazoa; phylum Mollusca; class Bivalvia; order Mytilida; family Mytilidae; genus Mytilus; species Mytilus galloprovincialis. The sequence goes on from CM075336.1 coordinate 69,510,594, forward strand.
AATTCAAACCTTTATGTGAACCTTAAAAGAATTGATGTTAGTTGTATTATGACGATTAGAATTTAGTTCCTCTACTTAAAGTTCTGAAATAAGTGTATATGAACGACCAATGATGTTAAAAATATTCAACATTTTAAATTAGACGTAACACTTACGACCATTACAAGAGGCATTTGTTTCCATATGCCGTTGATTTAGTTGTTATTTTCTTTCTTATAATACATCTGATTAGTCAAGTTTTTGAAACTGATTTTTAAGTTTTCATGTTGTGCTTTCAAGCCGTGGTACCGAATGAATGGCACGGGTGTGCACTAACACATACATTTAACCCCTACACATTATTTTGTTCCTGTTTGTTTCAGTTCCTACTTTGATGTCGATTGTGGCTATCGGCTATATTTGATTTTCGATTATTAAAATCAGGCAATAGGTTCCCTTGAACATTATTTGAAACTTTTGTTTTAATTATTTGGTGATGCTTACTGATAACCAACTTATTTTCGCGGATACCTTATTTCGCATAAAAGTTCTTCCTAACCCATTTCGTGACGATTAATTTAGCGATTTTCAAATTTAGTAGATGTACGTGTAGTTTAATACAGAAAGATCCAAGTTTTACATGTTCCCGACAATTTGTATTCCCGTTAATTTTCTACTCTTTTCTGCTTATTTATATTTTACTTTGTTTTTCATGGAGTTGTCTTAAATTTGTATATATTTTTTTTGCTTTGAGTACCAATAAGAACCCATTGGAATAACGACGGCCTATCAAAATATGAATCCAATAAAAATAAATTAACAACTAATTATCAAACTCCTGAGGAAAATAATGCACAAAGTAATATATATGATGACCATAACCAGAAACTTGTATGTACGTATGTAAATGTTTTATTCGAAGTTTGATGTGTATGAACTTGAAACAAGAATGTGTCCAAAGTACACGGATGCCCCACTCGCACTATCATTTTCCATGTCCAATGGACCATGAAATCGGGTAAAGAATCTAGTTTTGGCATTGAAGTTAGAAAGACCACACCATAGGGAACACGTGTACTAAGTTTCAAGTTGATTGGACTTCAACTCCATCAAAAACTACCTTGACCAAAAACTTTAACCAAAACTTTAATTTCATTTTCTATGTTCATTGGACCGTAAACTTGGGGTCAAAAGTATCATTTGGCTTTAAAATTAGAAAGATCATATCATAAGGAACATTTGTACTAAGTTTGCAGTTCATTGGACTTCAGCTTCATCAAAAACTACCTTGACCAAAAACTTTAACCTGAAGCGGGACAGACGGAAGAACGAACGGGACAAACGGACGAACGGACGAACGAACTAACGGACGGACGCTCAGACCAGAAAACATATCGTAGGTGGGGCATAAAAACGCCAGATTAACAATGCTATATAAATATAATTGGGGGTTAGTACGTAGAATTTAAAAGGATAAGTCACAATGTATTCAAATCTGATCTATATAGACGTATATCACGAAGGGGCAACATAAAACATGGGAAAATAGCTATAACCGCTAAAGGGACTTTTATAAATATTATTTTTACCCGGACACCATCTCTGATTAGAAATTATTACCCGAAGCAATATGTATGTCTGACAACCTAGAATCTTTCAAAGTGGTATATCCACTCTAACATTTGAAAGACTCACACCAACTTATTAAAATACCAAAGCCGCTGTACATAATGTATATATGTTATTCTATAGACTATTTCTTTGTCATGTGGATTGTTTATATTTTGATTTCAATTTAAGTCCATATGTTCATACATGTAGCACAAAAGTTCCGGGAAGTTTTACACTCCTACCAATGAGTATTTGCTCGTATTCGGAAGAAGAAGTATTGAATATTGTACTGACGTTGTTAATTATCGTAATAACATTTATAGTTTACTTTTATTTGCCTTTGTTAATCATTTAACTTTACTGTTTAGTCCATTTTTGCTAAAAAAGTAAATTAACAAAAATACCGAACACAGAGAAAATTTCTAAACGAAAATTCCCAAATCAAATGGCAAATGAAAAGCTCAAACACATCAAACGAATGGACAACTACTGTCATATTCCTGACTTGGAACAGGCATTTTATTATGTAGAAATGAGTAATATTCTTGTGGCGTGGCTCTGTACTTTTAAATTTCGTAAATGTACTGTTGTGCTGTGGTCATGTTTTGTATAGTGGTCTTACATTAATTTTTCTTATGTGCTCTGTTTAAATGCCTTTTTGTTTTTCTATATTGACATATTTGTTTGTTTTTATAACGATTAAGAAAAAACAATTTTGACTGCAGTACCTGTATTTTTGACATTTTGTTACGGTTGTATACATGCGGTTACTAACACCAAAAGACTACAATAGAAATATACAGACATCAGTCGGCAACTTTACAGACCGGTTTTTAAAGATGAAGTCCAACTTCCATTTAAGTGTATATTGGTTTATATACAAATGAAAACACCCGCCTATCTATTACTCTTCCCTTCATGCATGATTCGTGAGCTCAGACTGAAACAACAAATCCTCATAATTAATATTATCCAGATACTTCATTTCTTAATTGACTACAATTTTGTCACGGTTTATAAAATTGGCATTCACATAGAGCCAACTGTGTTCCTCTGTGTGCCGATTTATCCCATTACTCACATAAAACAAATCTCATACAGCGGATGTTTGCAAAAATTAACATGATGCTAGCATAATCATTTAACTTTACTGTCCGCTATATACAAAATGTATATGATATCCTCTGACTTATTAATTCTAAAGTTTGGAGACTTATGTTCAACGCAACTATCCGTCGACTTGGAATAACGGATACAGTGAATACAAAAAAGTAGGTCCATATCTTGACTTAAATCTAGGAATTTACAAGGAGGGCCGGTTGAAAAAAGATTTCAGAGACGAAACAGATAATTTCTGCTTTCTGATTGTGATCTTTTTAGTTCGATGTAGCAACATTCCATTACTATTACCGCCTTTATATGGATTATACTTATCTACAAGGTTAACCAATATCCAATACCTTGTGTTTCCTACCATGACTACCCTGTTAGAAGGTTGCTTTTTGCAAAGAAGCTATTATTAACACCATGATTTCATTTTCTTTTCATTTTTCTTAGATATGTTTTTCATTTTTAAACAATACACATACACTGTATCATAATGAATGCTCAAATTGATAACCATTTTAAGCTGCTGCTTTATGTAAACCTTTTTCCAGATTTAAGAAAGAACCATCATTTTGTCTTGATGACGCCCTTATTTTCTAGATGTAGATCTGGCCCAAGACCACACTTATTGATCCCGCTTTTCGCTGTTTTCGTTGTCCCTTAAAATTTAGTTCCCTTTAATTATAGTGTATTTTTTCTTTATCTTTTTTCTTTCCCTTTCTCATACACTTCTTAGTTTTTCTGGGGTGGAAATGAAAGAAGAGAGCTGAAATAAACTTTTGGATGTTTTATTTTAACTGATTTTGATATGGAATGAGTGATTAGGCCAGGTGCATAAAGGTGATATTTACAGTTTTCGGAACATCTCTTGACTTGTCCATAGGGATATGGATGTGATTGGCTAAATTTGTAAAATACAGCAGAGCAATCTTTCTGAATGTTGGATGTATTTTTGGACTAGAACTGTACTTTACACACACAAAAAATTTGACAAAAAGATTAGGTGCATTTTTTTTTAATGAAACGAAACGTTATAAAGAACTAATAGAGAATTTAATTGTGATCTGTGGCATCTGTTTTGTTTTCTATATATATTTGTATATTGTATGCAACAACAGAATAAAAAAACAAGTATAATAAATACTTTAAAAAAAATAATGTCAAGCTTTGTACATAATTTTGAAAATTTACAGAAGTTTCACAAAATTTAAAAATATGCTATTCGAAACCAAAATTATCTCCGAATACTTGCCACATTCCAAATGTCTACGTCATACATATTAGATAAACTTATGCTTTCGCAGATTCTTTTCTCATTTTCTTCAATTTAAAATTCGGTAAGGTTCAAATAAAAGCGTTGTACTTATTGTTTTCAAATTGCATCATATAAATTGCGAGTATTAAACAAAATGACTTGACAAGGTACTTTTTACGTTTCAAAATATATAAGTTTCCAATCATTACCACAAAATAAACATAAATAGGATTTCTGAATATATTTGTATCATGATATAGCAACTAATTGAAAAAATGTAATGGTTATGTATGGACTTAACAAAACACTTTAAGATAAGGCTAAGGGAATTGCGTTTTATTGTTTCCTCCTTGATGCTTATTTTGTTTACATCGTTATCATATTAAGACAATACATATACGATACTGTTGTTGGTGTCAAACTGCAATCCAAAAAAGTTATTTACACATTTAGTAATATCGTTAATTGTTCACCTGTTTAATGGCTTTTTACCTATGCGCAGTAAAGTTGTAACGTCTCATTCGCAACGTGTATGTTTAAATTAGTCAGATAAACGAATACGCCCGTAAGTATAAATATAAAAAAAAGAAACAAGAACAACGTTAAAACGATTACAGACATCATTCAATGTTAATTTCTTCTGCGATGCATAACACAAGTCTTTATCAGGTTATAAACCGCGAGTCTTATAAATGCAGTATTATCAAAAGTGTCCTTATAAAGTTCTACTGATCGGAGAAACGCTTCAGTAGCTCGCTCGGTTTCATTTAATAACTGAAACGCTACTCATAGACAATTGTAAGATATAGGTCTGAGAGCATGATGATCCAAATTATGAATTGGCATTAAATATTCCTCGGCTATAGTAAGCTGTAAATCTTTAATCGATTCCCGGCATAATCTGACATTGTTAAGATGGAAATTACATAACACGCATAGAATATGTGCATAGACTACTGGAGGAATTTTACATGTCATACCATCTACCTTCAGGTGAAGCTCATTTGGAATTAAAGAAGAATTCACGGTAAATTTCATAGATGTAACTTATATTAATGTAAGAGTTTTGAACATTCCTAGCTTTCTAATAGATCTTAAAGTGCGCAGCCATTCATGTTTGGCTGAACAGTTTTGACAAAAAAATCATTTTTTCTAAAGTACATTTTGACAGTGAATATCGAATAACTTTCAGGGCTTTTTGATACTGATGTCTTCCGTAGAAAAACGAAGCTAACATCAACCATCCTGACACAGCATCATGATGAATGTTCTGAAGAAGGGAAGTAAGAGAGAGTTTGCATTGTAAATATTGGAACTTATTACCGAATTCGAATCTACTAGTAAACTGCATACACTGGGATATATATCTGCATAATACTGAAAAGTGATATAGATGTATGCGTTTTATATTAGTAGATTGATAACGAGACAAATTCTTCACTGCTTGAGCATACCGTCTAAAGGAGTGTTTCTCGAAACCAAAAACTGTTAAGTTTGATAGATTTCTTGATTGTATGATACCAATAACCAAACCTATTTTTTAAAATGACGAGATTTTTGGATTTAACGACAGCTGAAAATAAACTAGCTGACGAGAATGTTAGATGCATGTCCAACCATAACTAGGCAATATACTTAGATGGTTGAACAGTAGTTGTCGTTCCGATCCTTCTATTTTGTTCTCAAACATATTATTGTCTGGGATGAAATAATGCAGACAGACTGAGCATTCAACACAATAAAAAGCCTCCTAAAACATCTCATAAAACATGGTATTAAATTAATTGGTGTCCATTCTGATAGAGGAATTTCCTCAAAAATCCAGAATAAAATAGTTTTAAGAAAATAAGAACAGAGTAAACCTTTACATTGCTTATTGATTACATCTCTCAGTAGAATTTTCATAAGAACATAACAGAGCAATTGCGTATGATTAAATGAATAGATAAGTAACTGTTCTCCAGCAGAGAAAGACAAACGCCATCCTACTTCTTAATTTTTTTAACCTTTCACACCGATCGGTACAAAAATAACACCATGATCTATTATAGTTTGCTTTACCTCTGCAGGAGGCCATGCATTGCTCGACCTTGATATCCAATGATTGGCCGGAGTTATCCACAATTTACTATGTAGTGAGAATGCATAATCACTTGAACCAAATTTATCTGATAAACACGGTCCATGATCAATGTTTGCACGTTTACTGGAAAACTGATGTTAAAACAAAACATTTGAAAGATATAAATTACCTGAAACGTTAAAACACTTTTGCAGAATAGATTCATCACTAGTGTACTCAAGAGACAAACAAGTAAATCCTGGTCTTGTATCCTCCATGTGAGTGGAAAAGTACGTCTTGTTTTCATTGAAAACTACCGTTGACATGTTTTCATGTACTTCGATATTTTTTATAACGAACATTATATCTATATCACTTAAAACCATTTCAATGCCTTCTCCAAACCTACCACTTGTAATAATTACAGTTCCATCATCATAACTCTAACGTTATTCATCATTCTGATTGCTTTAACTTTTTTCTCATCTCCTATTTCACAAAATTCACACAAATAATTATACAACGACCTTGATAGGCACCGTGATATGTAATCTAAATAAAAATCGAAGAAAAATCATGAATATTGAAAACATAAAATGGGTTTTGCATAGCTTAACTTTAGCAAAACATTAGGTATTAATTACTTAAATTCGTTTCATAACTTTTACAAATTAAAGTATTTTAATGCATCAGTCATATTGACGGTTGTACATCGCAGAAAATATGTGCGATAAAATACCGCATTAATAACATTGATATAGATTTAAACTTGACAAACGAATTTCATTTTGTTATGACAGATGTATTTGTACTATCCTTTGAGGTATGTGAAATTCTAGTAAATTTCTTTGTTCATTACCTTGGTTTTAGAACTTGTCCGACATGGTAAAATGAATAGTTATATTGCCGTAGAAAAGTATTTTCTTTTAGGATTTATAACATTCTTTAAATTTGTAGCGAACTTAAGATTTCCTGTCCATGTAAACCAGAAATAAATCATATTTATTGATCCTAGTTGTCACAAACTTCGTCTGATTGGGTGAGAAAAATATCATGTAAAAAAGTTTCATTCACAAATTGTTTCAATTTTTATTGAACTCAATTAATACTCGTTATTAACAAAGACATATTTATTTTCCCAGTGTACATATGTATTTTTCTCGTTATAGCGATGTGTTTTGGATACTTTTCGTATACAAAAAAATAAAACCCCCAAAGAAAACTCCAAAAATAACGAACTATAAAACCATCCAACTAAATGTTTCAAACCATTCCTTTGAATTGTTACAGTAGATACGCGTACGGAATGTAATATAAATCTGTAAAAGTATACTGTTTGCTTTTACTTACCTGTCATGACGATTGACTTGATATTTGCCTATATATGTATAAATTGTATATCAGATTGATACATTGTGCTTCTTCTACTATAATAAATGGAATGGTTCTTGAACAAAACTTAATAGAATTTAAATAAAACGTATTACAAAGACTTCACTACGCATGACAAGTGTTTCTAGAATTTTCTTCACTTTAGATTTCCCTGTGTCGGTTTTACAAAACGGAAATAATAAAAAGCAATTAAAAAGAAACTTAGTTTTTTTTCAAGTTATCATTTAAGGGCAAATTGATAAATACTTTAAATCGTTTTTAAAATTGACAAAACGACAGATATTTCGAAGTATGAATAATGTAGAACAGATTAGTTTGAAGAAGTTTGCATTCTTTACGATATTTGGTTTGGCATGCTTAAATTTACCCTTCTACATAATCCGTTGTAAAATTAGACATGCTTTGTAGTTGAGCTGTGCAAGTTTAACATATAAGTTGTTTGTTTCTTTTATGGAATTACATTTTTTTTTTATTTCTGACCACCTATATTAAGTCCTAGTTTTAAAAAAAAGGGCCATCGTTACTCTTAAGTTTGTTTTTTATGTTTAAACGTGGATATATTTAGACTCTTTGATTTACTAGTATATGCACTCAACTGTTTTTGTTATCGTATTGTCGTGGTTTGGCTTTGGCTTTTATCTTTCCTGGAGCGTTTTTGCTAAATTAAATAATACAGAAGAATGTAATGTAAAAATACACATTTTATGAGGACAAAACAAGGACTCCATATACTTTGAAATAGACAGAAAGCTGGGATAAATAGTTTTCGAAACAACAATTGTAGAATAATTTTTAAATGACTATGTTTCAAATCAAGTGCAAACAACTGAAACTCCGTAAATTTTATGGACACAATCACTAATTGGTTGATCTATACGATGTAAAAATAAAATTGAGAATGGGAATTGGGAATATGTCAAAGAGACAATAGCCCGACCATAGAGTAGAACACATCCGAATGCCACAAATGGGTCTTCAACGCAGCGAGAAAATTCCGCAACCGGAGGTGGTCCTTAGCTGGCCCCTAAACAAAATTGTGTACTAGTTCAGTGAAAATGGACGTCACACTTAACTCCAAAACATGTAAAAGAACTAAAATAAAAATAAAAGACGAACAAAGGCCAGAGGCTCATGACTTGAGACAGGCGCAAAATTGCAGCGGGGTAAAACATGTTTTTTGAGATCTCAACCCTCCCCTTATACCTCTAGCCAGTGTATATGTATAATGTAACTAAGGACATTTTTAACACGTCTTTGATTGTGGTTAATCAAGCTACGTCTTCTGGTTTTGTTTAGTACAGAATATCACCTATTCCCGAATATGACTGTTTTGCTGAGTGTGGATTCGCATTGCTTTAAGACGTGTCTCGGTATTTGTACATTCAACACTCATGTATTTAGTTATGATGTTTTATTGGTAATTCCTATTGGATATTGTTTTATGTCTGATCTTTTGTAGTTTTATTTAATTCTTTTTTTTAATTTTCTATTCGTATGTAAGAGTAAAGAAAATGAATCACCTAGTTCGTTTATATTATTTTAGTTTAATGCAACCATATATGCACGGGATTTATTTTGTCCTGTCCTGTGGCAGTTGTTATCAAATAGTTCGTGTCTCTGCATGTTGCATCGTCGTTTGTTTTGTTGCACTTCAGTGTTTCTATTGTAACGTTGTTTTCCTCGTATGTGTTTCCATGGGTTTTGGTTTGTGATCCTGATGTATTTTCTCTCAATCGATTTATCAGCGGCATATTTCAGTGTCCTTTATTTTCAGACATTTAGTGAAATATATAGTTATCAAAGGTACCAGGATTATAATTTAATACGCCAGAAAGTGACATTTTGATTTCCCTATTTTTCTTCCTTATTTGTTATGATAATTAGTGCTCTTCAGTAAGTTTATCCAATTTGGTTGATATCAATGCATTAATTTGCAACATGTTTATTCTTTTATACTATATCGTTTTAATGAATACCCCGAAACTGGTATCATACAGATTTCCATTTAACATATCTCCTTTGGCTCTTATTTGACCCATTTTGACCTATCTATTCAGGACATCGGATTGTATTATTATTGTTGTAGTACATTAGCATAGAAATACATCTTTTCATTTCATTTCATGTGAACATAATTAACTCAATTTATGTCTACATTACGAAGTTCCGTGTGATTCTTTTATTCTTGCTTTTCATGATTTGGGGTGGGGGATGGGGCACTTCAAAAATTGATCGGGGGTGCCGCTGGGGTTCTGCTACTCTACCTTTTTCATATGATTAAGATTTTAAAAATGTATACATTTTCCAGTTTTATTTGGGTTTCATGTGGTGTGTAATGTAAAAGTGGAATACCAAAGTGGCAAAAGAGAGAAAATTGGTTGAAAAAAATAGCAGACAGGAACACCAAGAAAGATGAAAGAGGTAGAAGGTATGAGAACTTTATTGACCTTATCGTATATTTCTGTTTCCTTGTAGTGATTTTACACAAGAGAAAAATAAAATGCAGTTTAAATGAAATTACTTATTTGAAATTCTGTTACTTAAGGACATATTTTTAAGTACTATAAAAATAACATAAAGAAATCGTTTTGAAAAAACCCGACATATATTTTGAAGTGTAAATAGTGACTTTCGAATAATTAACTTTTAAGAAGTTTGCTATATTTTTACCATATTTGGTATGATATGTTTTATACCCACGCTTTAAAATTAATAATGACTTGTAGTTAAGCATTGAAAATAATCAGGAATATTTTATTACATAACTAACCTTAAAGGAAGTTGAATTTAAGACTTGTGTATTAGAAAAAAGTAAATACAAATATGGTGTTAATCCTAATAGCATTTACAGAGAACCTGATCAATTAAGTCCGAGCTTCAAATGGATCATAAATGGATCACTTTTACCCCTCATCTCATTGTATCTAGTAATCCGTGTAATTTTTATTTTGACAGTCTGACTTTTATGTACGCAAACTTTTTTGTTTATTTTTGACTGAGAAAAGAAAAAGTGTTTGAATTATAAACTTTCAATGTTTGGTATGATAGTTAGAAAATTCACATGTCAACTTTTGACAGCTATTTGTCAAACAAAGCAAAGTAGCACGAATAACAAGACTTGTGTTGGAAGGGACCTTTCCGGGGTACTTGAATTCATTTTTTTAATTTTGTTAGGATTCGTTTACTTATTGCTAGCTTTCTGTGTTTGTGACTACTTGTTCTTTGTTGTTATTATTGTTTATTTAATCGTATTTTGTGTTATCTTCAAGTCACGGTTTTTGACTATTATCTTTTCTATAAATAAAATGCAGTGAAATTAAAAAAAAAATACACTCAAAATATAAAAGAAGAAAACTGTGTAGTGTAATAAATTACTGGCTTTCTAAATGTACGTTGCTGCTCAGTCTAAAGTTTTCCATGTTGTGTTCAATGTACTGTTGTTTGTCTTTTGCGTCCTTTTTTACCAGTGAGTTTTTAGTTTATTTTCGACTTATGAGTTTAAAAATGTTCCCTTGATATCTTACGCCTCTCTCTTATGATGATTTAAAAATTCATATACTGAATTGATATTCATCACTCATTGAAGATCGTAGTAATACTTTTTGACATTTGGTTGCGCGAATAGCTTTTGGGTTAAGTTACTAATTCAATAACACATATCTCGTTGATTGATACCAGTGAAGTATTCAAACATTGTATTGTCTAATATTACATTGCTCTATCCCATGATCCTTCATTCTTCCTTAGGTGACTAATGTTCATTTTCATAACCAGTGAACCCTTTGACAACACACTGGTGTGTGATGAAAATATTAGATAGTCTTTGTTATCCTGACCCAAATCATTTTCAGGTGGTTAACATTATTTCCTTCAATCTTTACAAATATTTTTGTTTTGTCTCATAAACATTATTTAAGATAATGAAATCCGGATTATTGCCGTGGCAATTGGTTGTGCAATTTGACTAACAAATTTCTTTTAAATCAACGGTCAAACTTCATCCATAGACACAAAGACTACAAAGATACATATTTCATTTCAATTTAAGGTTACAAATATTGAAGTTCCAAGATACAATCAAGTCAAACTCCATAATTATGAAATGTAGACGCATTTAAGACAGACCACAAAGGACTCAATCTAAGTCGATAACACTAAATATAAAACAAAACCAGACAACAGAGATCGAAAATTACTAAACTGATGTCTGGTAAATTGTAAAGACTAAATTGGTTGTGGAAAGCTTTATAAAAAAATATATTTGGATACATCACTCACTAGTACAAGAAACAAACATGTATAAAACGCTAGTTGAGACCAAATACTTGAAGCAAACATATTGTGAACAGCTCATTAAGTCTATACTTATAAATGAAACAAATTATACTTGGATATGCTTACAATTCAAAAATACCTGATATGTATATGAAATCTAATTCATATTTGCATTTTATTCCACTAATGAAAAGAAAATTAAAAAAAAATAAATTAAGAATTATCAAATTGTTCGATTAATTTTTGGTTGAAATAAAGGGACAATAAATACAATATTAAATAAACATTGAAACAAAGCGGAAATTTTTCAATAGTTAGGATTGTGACAAGTGATTATACATTGTATCTACAATTGTCAAATTTTGTTTTTGAAGATGACGTACTTATTGATAATCATATAAATTAATAATGTCTTTGTATCGGTTTCCAAATCAAGGTGAGAAAACTGGAGCAGATTTCGAAAGTTTATAATAAACAAAAACGAAGGTTTCATATCAACAAATTGAACTTGTTTAATAACCAACGCCCACCGTACGGTATTTTAAAAACTAACATCCTTATGGCAATATAAAAATTATACCACACAGTGATTCAAACTAACAAGATAGTTTTGATTAATAATTGAATGATTCTTTTTTTATAAATTTGTTAAGGTGTAAAATCATTTACGGAAGTTCATTTTCTATGAAGGGCAGAAATGCTTCATTCTAAAAATGTGCACATGGTCAATGCTTTGTCAAAGCTATAATTTAAAACAAGAATTCAATAATTATAATTACATTTTTTGGCTAGGATTATGAAAACATTATTTCTATCAAGTTTTTCTTTAATTTACCTATGTCATGAGCTGGTATCATCATGCATGATTGCTGTGAACCCATCAAAATAGCGTATCATAATAAAACAGACATCGGATACGTCTAAATAAACTCATCATAGATACCAGGAATAAATTTTATATATACGCCAGACGCGCGTTTCGTCTACAAAAGACTCATCAGTGACGCTCGAATCCATAAAAGTTTTAAAAAAGGCCAAATAAAGTACGAAGTTGAAGAGCATTGAGGACCAAACTTCCTAAAAGTTTTGCCAAATACAGCTAAGGTAATCTATATACACAATCCTATATTTGCCTGAGATAAAAACAAATTAAAAATTGGTTGAAACTCGACGATACAAGGCAGGGTAACACGTTATGAAAAGATTAATTCATAGTTAAAGTAAAGAAAAAGACAACTAAAGAACAAAATTGAAACGTTTAAACAAACCTGCCATTAAAAAAGGAACATTAAAAGTTTAATAAATTAAATATTATATACATGTATTTATACATTAATAGTTCATGGGTTGTTATATTTTCCCAATATCATGATCAAACTTAGGGGCTATCATTTGATTTTTATTTGTTTGTGTGCAGATGGGGGGGGGGGGGGGAGGGATGGGAGTAGGGGGGAGGTAGTCTTTGATGAAATTCATTTGAAAAATGCAGGACATAGCAGAGTGGAGTGAAAAATAAAAAGACAGGGCAGAAATCACAACTTAATAAAAAAAAGCAGGACACCATTTTTCATCCTAGCCCGCCTTAAAAATCAAATTGTAGCTACCTTATTAATTTTTATTAGGAGCCAAGTCTGTGTCACGAACATGCTACCCAAACCCGTGACAATATTAATGCTAAGTATATGATACACGTTCTTTAATCCTCTAAAATCTGGGTTAAATAAATCAACGTTATGAAATTGCAAAGTGTTTCACAGCTGGAACTCACAAGTCCCAAATTCTTTTGAATTCGTCTCTTTTGGAGTGAAGTGTAAAATTATTCAGAAAATGTTTTCCTACATTATATAAACATTCGTTAAAAGGAAATTAATATAATACCATTTAATCGAGCATTTTCCATTGTATTCAGACATAAAGTTTATTTTAGGTTGAAACACGTTTCCGTTTTAGGACGGAAGAGGTACTTGTAAACCTATTACTATTACAATATTGTTTGATTTGTGTATTTAACGTGTTGACAGTAATTGCTAATCCTCCAACTTTTTGTCTGGTAAGTTTTTCCTCTTTATTGAAATTTCGTTATAAACATGATAAAATTAAACATGTTTGATGTTTAAGATTATATAAGAAATAAAGAGTTACTATCATTTTACAACAGAATATTAAAGGAAGAGATTTTTTACATTTTTTTTTAAATGAAGATACAATTTTAATAGCTATCTCTTCTAACATTTACTAGCCGTGTTTTCTTTCTGAGTATTTTTACTTTTGATTATTACAATGATCGACATACATGGGGGGCGTTTAGTATTCACATAAATATGTATAAGTATCTTCATAAAAAATTTTGTTCCGGTCAAGTACAGACCACCAATTACTTCCTCCAATTTAGAACGTATGTAAAAGTAGCCTAACTCTGACACAAAATAATGCTTTTGATTTCAGTGTTTACTTAAACAAACTGACAAATTTGCAGAAATGAAACTTTCATGGAAAGAGAAATATATTTAGACTATTTTGATGCAAAATTTGCTTGTCTATATTTTTGCATAAATTCAGGATTAATGCGCTCCTTAGTATACTAATTTAAGATTTCCAGAAAAAAACCGGGGTTATTTTGGTAGTATCTGTTTTGTCAAGTTCATAATTGACTTATAAGCCTTGAAGGGGCACTAGCTACGACATATATAAAAAATCTAAAGTTTGATGTTTTTTGTGTTCAATCAATAATGAAAGTGAAATAGTGAAATAACAATTCGCTTTTTGCAGCCAAAAAGGTTCAATTTTGTCAAATTACGCTAAGAAACATTGATAATTAGTTATTCACTTGCAAGTGAATGAGTCGACCTCTTTAAATCAGTATTCATTTGAACTTCAAGTTAACCCCTAGCTAGAAATTGACAACGCATGCATTGTACGTGTACTGGTTATTTAAAGAAAAAGGATGTCAACAATGAAAGTGAAACTACGATAAATCATTTGATTCCTATTCGATGCACATAAAATCTTTCTTATACGGTTAAAAACAACGAGAAACATATATTTTTAATCTATAAAATAAAATCAAATAGACCTATAAAAATCCAATTGCACGTGATGGTGTAATCTATTCATATCTTTATTTATGTTTACATCGCTTATATGGTCATCTGAGGTCAAATCGATAGTTAATTAGATGGCGTCTGGACTTAAATACACACGAAACGAATATATATATTATCTACCCCATGCTCTGTAAACTATATATTTTAGACTTTTGATAGTTTGGATAAATGTTTTACATTGTTGTAAATCAAATATGAGAATTGGAGTCAAATCAGTGACTATGAATTTGACAGATAGTGCGCCTTTAAAGGTATGTTGAAAATTAACATGTAGAAAGATGATACATTTTCAATTCAAAATATACCTGATTTCTATGAAGTTAAACTTTAAAAGTCAAAAATATTTAGAAAGCTGCGAAAATTGCAAATATATTGGGATTTTTAATTGGTGGTCTGACACCTACAGGGTCCAGGAATACACTTATTTTTATATATTACATTTTGACTGTAGTCATATATCTGAAATATTTGCAACGAATTCAATTTGCCCAACAATTCTTAAGAAAAGGTCATTATTTTCTCAAACTGTTTATGGCGTCATTATACGTTGTATGTGTGTTGATTGGTACTTAAATCCGGAATAACATGATTTATTTATTAGTTGTTATTGCCTATGTTCAACAAAAATTATATAACACAAGATGGAATTTAAATCCATATTCTTAAACATAAAAAGCAGCCAAAAATAAATAACAAAAAAAGGGATGAAAATGAATATTCCGTCCATGAAATTTCCTACTGCCTTCTCCCTTACCCCTTAAGGTCAAACTACCTTCTAATAACTCGACTTAGTATTTATCAACTAATCATTTATTTTGATATTTCTCTCTCGAACAAATCATACAAAATGCACGTGGATATCCACAAATTTTCCCGTGTAATGCCAAAAAAATGACTAACCTGTTTTAGATTAACTTCTCAAAATACTATAAGGTCAACAGTGAACGGGAGAACCTTTTCGTTCTCCTTTTCCTGTGATATTACCTGAAAAACTCAAAACCTAATATATGTGGTAACTTGAACCTAACCTAAGTGTGGTATTCAATATGTGGGACAGACGGGACGAGAGTATTTCAGAAGAAATCAAGAACATCTCTACCGCTTTCGTAGACCCAAAAAATTCAAAAGTTTAGTATATCAGCATTTAGATAAGCATAATCATAATCTGAAATATATAAAATTCCAACCGCTCGAAACCGTTCAAAAACAACCAGGAGAATCGCACATTCAAGCAATTTGAAAAATCACGCGAAGTTCGCGAATTGTTTTGGATAAAAGACTTCAAACAGCTTATCCTTTCGGTCTAAATGATAAAATATTAGGGCAGGGGAACATATCTAAAACTCATATCGATGTCATTAATATTGTTGATAAACGACTTAGAAATAATAGGTCTCATGGTAAACGCAAGAACCGTAATCAACGTATTAAACATCGTATAAATTATACACTTGCTGATCTGTTATCTATAATAAAGAAAAATGGCAGACAGAAAGTATTATGCAAACTGGGTCAGATACCTATAAGTAAATTATATGCTATTTTTCTGGAGTGTGATACAATTTCTTTTTTAAGCCTATTTTATGAATACACCCGTATTATTACAGCCTTTTGTCATCCCAGGCTTTTTCCTATTATTGATAAACCTGAAAATCATAAACGACATTTTCTCAAATTAAAATATATAAATAGAGGTATTGATTTTATTAATTTGTATAGCATATTCAATGACTCTTCTGTCTATAGCTTAATACCTCCATATTTTGATAATATAGAACAACCCATTATTTTGTATTCGTATAAAAAACCGAGCAGAAATTTGATTTTTAATTATACGTCAATTACAACAGACGTCAATATAGAAAATAATGTTCCTTCCACTTGGGATTGCGAAACATCTAGTTTTAAATATGTTCCCTATGGTCATGTTATCACAGGAGACCTCAACATCGTCGATGACCGTGAAGTCATAACTTTTCTAAAGAAAGGACCTAAATACCGTCCTCCATCTACAATAGATTGGAAACAGTGTCGTCAGGTCATTAAAGACGCTCTGTCTGCCTATTGTAAAAATTGGTGCAAACGTGAAAAATCCGAAAAAAATCTTAAGACAGTTATTTGAATAAAGTTATGAATACTGTTAAAATTCGAATATCTCATTTAGAAAACAATTCTGAAATTAATAATAGGAACCATGATATACCCATTTCTAGGATAAAAAAAAACAAACTCAAGGTTCTCGCAGAGCGGTTTGTGTTCGTACCGGCAGACAAGGCAGCAAATAATGTAGTGGTGGTGTGACGCATATACTACACGAAAGTTCTTCAAAACGAAATTATCAATTCCTCTACATTCAGGTCAGTGCGCACCACAGAGAGTCAAATTGTTAACAAGCATACCACTGCCACTACCCAGCTTAAAGCATCTTCCGAACATTTGAAAGTCCCCACCATGTACTGTTTACCGAAATTACACAAAAACCATTTCAATTCCGTTTCATTCACGCTTCGAGTAAGTGTTCTACTACTAATCTATAAGTGCTTCTAACCACCTCCCTTACTACTATCAAAGAACTGGTTATTAACTTTTGTATTAAAGCTTATGAAAATAATGGTATTAATTATTTTTGGAGTGTAAATAATTCTTTAGAGGTTTTAAATAAAATACATGCTTTCAATGGTCCTTACAATTTTGTTGACAGTTATGATTTTTCTACTCTGTACACTACACTTCCACACAATCTTATAAAGAAAACGTTTTTGTATTTGATAAAATGGTCTTTCGAAAAATCTCATTGTAATTTTATTTGCTGTAACTCGTTTAAGGCCTTTTTCTGTAACGAAAAAGAAAAGTATGCTAGATACACTTACTGGAAATGTGAAGATATGATTGAAGCTTTAAACTTTCTGCTTGATAACATTTATGTACGTTTTGGCGATAAAGTGTATCGTCAAGTAGTAGGTATTTCTATGGGCACCAACTGTGCCCCTTTAATAGCAGATTTATTTCTATATTGCTATGAATCTCAGTTTATGACCAAACTCAGTAAAGACTCATCATTGTTACATTTGGTTGATACATTTAAAAATACCTACCTTTATCTGGATGATATTTTTTCGTTTTATAATTCAGAGTTCTCTAAATATACTTCAGAAATTTACCCGAACTTACTTTAACTTAATCTAACATAAACAGCAGCAGTTGTCCTTTTTCTAGATTTAAACATTTCAATTTCAAACGGGAAACTTCACACTAAAATTTACGACAAAAGAGACGATTTTTCATTTCCTATTGTTAATTTTCCTTTTTTAGACGGCGATGTGCCTTTGGCTCCATCATACGGTATTTATATATCGCAACTCGTTCGGTTTGCCCGTGTGTGTTCTGATGTCATAGATTTTAACGAACGTAATCAAAGCATCACTGGTAAATTGTTGTGTCAGGGATTTCGATACCATAAATTACTTAAATCTTTTACTAAATTCTTTCATAGATACAAAGATTTGATTAGTAAATTTGGCTATACCTGTAGAAAGCTTATTAAAAATGGTATTTCACATCCTAAATTGTATGGTAATATTGTACTTAAAGCGAGGAAATCACTATGTGATCCTTGTAAACTCATCGAACCTTTAAACAAACTTATAAGTAAGGGTTATCGTACCAATATTGTAATTAGATCTCTGAATATAGTTCACATTGGCACTAATATTGACTTTGTCATTCGCAAATTAAAACATAACTAAATTTCATTATCTTTTGAGGCAAGATGTATAGAGACACAGACACGTTAACTTTTATTTCTATAGAAGTCGCTCTTCACTATACTACTACCTGTCGATACATTTATTTTTGGCATTGCACAAGTCATGTCTTCTTTGACTATTAATGACGTTAAAATACTAAATCCCTGGGATGTGTTTCAGTCGATTTTAGTCTCTGATGCATGATTTTTTATTATTAATTGGTTTTGGCTTTTAACTAGCTGTCAGTAACTGTGAGTACTCTCAAATCGTATTTTCTTGTTAATTCGAACTGTTGATACTGTTCATAATGCTTTTTTGTTATTTTTTTATTTATATGGATCTTGTCTATACACCAGCTTTGATTATTTGTAATATCTTTAATTTTTCACTTATTCTTACAACATTTGTATAAACTTCAAGATTATAAAAAAACATTTTTTATTTCTAAAGTGCATATTGATTGGTTAAATATTTCTCAGTGATGTCCTGTGTTTGAATTTGTTTGTTAGCTTTTTGGTCATGAATGTTTGTCTCTAATATTTAATTAACTGTGCAAGTATTCAGATATCGCAGATCAAATTTATTCGTTCACTGTGTAATCATACGTTTTTTGATTGAGTTAAGTCTGCCAATTGATATTGTATCGTATGTTTTTCTATGTTGTGATGTTATGCTATTGTTTCAGAAAAAAGAAGAAGGTTTGGATCCATTAAAACGTTTAATCTCACTGCAAATGTTTGCACCTGTCCTAAGTCAGGAATCTGATGTACAGTAGTTGTCGTTTGTTTATGTAATATATACGTGTTTCTCGTTTCTCGTTTTGTTTATATAGATTAGACCGTTGGTTTTCCCGTCTGAATGGTTTTACACTAGTAATTTTTGGGCCCTTTATAGCTTGTTGTTCGGTGTGAGCCAAGGCTCCGTGATGAAGGCCGTACTTTAACCTATAATGGTTTACTTTTTAACTTGTTATTTGGATGGAGAGTTGTCTCATTGGCACTCACACCACATCTTCCTATATCTATATAGCTATTCAAAATTTAAGTTCAATTCATACCTTTTAATATTTTATTCACTATTTCACGTTATCATGGTTAAATTTTTGGTTATGATAGGACGCTTTTCAGCAAATCAGAAACATTGTTTTTCATAGGAGATTTTGAAAAATTATTGACCACAAATATTTATATGCCCCATTTATGGGCATAATATTTTCTGGTCTGTGCGTCCGTCCGTCCGTTCGTCCGTCCGTCCGTTCGTCCGTCCGTCCGTTCGTCCGTCCGTCCGTTCGTCTGTCCGTCTGTTTGTTTTTTCGTCTGTTCGTTCTTTCGTTCGTTCGTCTGTTCGTCTGTCCGTCTGTTTCGCTTTAGGTTAAATTTTTTGGTCGAGGTATTTTTTTGATAAAGTTGAAGTCCAATCAACTTGAAACTTAGTACACATGTTCCCTATGACATTATCTTTTTGATTTTAAATTAGAGATTAACCCCATTTTCACGGTCCACTAAACATAGAAAATGATAGTGCGGATGGGGCATCCGTGTATTTAGAACACATTCGTGTTTTTTTATATTTTACATATTGTTTCTGTTTCCCTTTTTCGAGATTTGTCAGGATATAACTCATAGATTTTGAATCAAAATACTAATTTTGTTAATGACATTTTTGTTAGTTTCCGTATGAGCAATAGTTGATATATTAAAAATTAAATGTTCCGGTTTCCGATTTTCCTATTTAGTGTTGACCTTAAATTTCTAATTTCTTGTCATACTTCCGTATACAATCATGTTTGTGAAGTTTAAATTACAGTTATAATGAAATAAAAGATGACGTTCAATTAATTACATAAATATAAAAAAAAGACAAGAGGGAACACGCTGAGATGGCTCGCCTGTTTTACAAACCATTGATTTATGTTGAAAGTCTTAAACATAAAGATTGTACTGCAAGTAAGATATGCACATCTTTCAGTTATTTCTTACACCTAATACAATCTGGCCAGCCAGATATGTACACCTTACAATTATTGCATACAAAAAATATAGCAGACCTGTTGTTATTAGTATAAGAAACAGTCCAAAACACAAAAACCAATGAACCATTGAATTGAAGTCAAGACCAGATATTACCTGCCAAACTGACAGACACCCTTTACAATCATTTTATACAATACATATTGCTTATGAATCGTAATTATTGTATAGCAAAGATGAAAACATGACTAATGTTAAACCATTCAAACAAGAAAACCAGCAGTCTACAATTTTTTTTTTCATTAAAGGTAAAAAAGCCTAATTGGAGTTATTTCACTTCAAAATGACATTGTCTTTCATTTCATACGATACTATCATCTTGGAAACTACAAACATACAGAGAACCTGTAAACTCCATTAAAAAAACTTCAATAGCCCTAGGATAACGGTGCAACCTCACGTTTATTTCTATAGAAAGGGACTGAATGGTATTGATTGTATAGCAAAGTTGAACAAAATAAGTATTAATCGATTCAATCTGTAGACTCCTTATTGATCTTACAATGTTTTACCCATTAACCATTTTTTTCTCTCAAATACACAGTCTAAAGTAGAAATAAAGGGAAACTATTTTGGGATTAAAAATAATTCTCAAAAGGACACGATCTACAAATTAGATAACAATATTAAATTACAAGTAATAATGATCAGTCGGCAAGATCTACAAAAACTAAAAACATTTTGGACATCTTATATAAGTTTTTGTCCTTAAACACATATTGTTTACCAACTAATTGCATAATCTATATAGAAGTAGTATGTTTTTCTGTAAATAATTCCGAAATTGATCTGCATCAAGTTGAAAAAAAAGATATTTCCCTGATATAATTAATGTTAACACTTTTTGTAACAATACCTGAAACTACGACATATTTTAGTCCATTGCTTGGATTCAATAAAAATATGACACTTTAGAAGCTTGGAACCTTTATTTTTAATCTTAATTATTACGCAAATGTATAAAATGTCTATCAACATATTTGGAGCCTATCAACATATATTTTTTTTGAATATTAAAGAAATCTTTCTTTTTTCAGGAAAAAACTTTAACCATGAAGTAACAAAGACATAGTTTTTTATTGATCAAAAAAGACATTTCTGGAATCATGGCCCCTATTTCTGAAGAAGAGGAGAACTATGTCCGATTAGCCTTGTTATTGAAAGGTGTGTCACCAACAGCAGTCCGTACTTATTTTGACAAAGAATTTCCACCTACTTATCTACCCTCAACGCTGAACAAAAACTACAACACTCTTTTAGATTTGAAATTAAAGAGAATTCTGAACCAAGCTCAATGGAATCTTTTGATTCCAAGAAATGGTATGTTTATACATGTTATATGTGACTGAAGACATAAGATAAAACAACAACTTTTCAAATAAATTTTATAAAAATGACACTTTGAATATTTTTCATTACCAATTTCCCTTAAATAGTTGTACTTGTGAAGCTTAATTAGGTCCACGTCTGCATGGATGACCTAGATGTTTAAAGATACAACACTGTGTAGAAGGGAGGGCAATAGGGGTCCGTTAACATGTTAACAACACCTCGATTTTGGTAAAAAAAGTTAACGAAAAATGCAAAAATGCTGAGAACAGTTAACAAACAGGGTTGAAAACAGTTAACAGCTTAAGTTGATCTCAGATTACAGTTAACCACACCTTGAAAAGGGCCATAACAGGTTAACACAAAAAGGTATTGCCCCCTCTGTGAGAACTCATCACTGGGATAATGATAAAGCCATAGCATTACGTTAGAGATTAATTTGAAACTAAATTATTGATACGAGTTATGAACTATATGAAGAAATTTTAAGCTGACTGCGGTATGGGATTTGCTCATTGATGAAGGCCGTACGGTGACCTATAGTTGTTGATTTCTGTGTCATTTGGTCGCTTGTGGAGATTTGTCTCATTAGCAATCCTAACACATCTTCCGTTTTATATTTTAAGTTCATCTGGCATTAAAGGCAAGATAAGTTTTGCTATCACATGTCATCCATCATCTTTCCGTCGTGGTAAACTTTAAAAACCTTTACATTTAAAACTATTGGAACAAATGATACCAAACTTATTTGTCATTTATCTCGAAAACTTTATTAGATAGGTATAAACTATTAACAATCAAAATAATCATCAATACACGCTCTTTAAATATATTAGAAAAAACAACCGCCATGCTATAGACAATAGTGCTCAAAGTGGCATCAAACACACACAATTTCCCACTCAATCAGATTGCAGGAAAGGTAAAAAATAAATATCAAAAAGGTATATTTTTTCAGGAGCCTATATCATGTATATTGTAACTAGTATATACAAATTTTATCAGACTTTTGGTTATTTTCATATTAAATATGATCTCTTGAAATAAGAAATGCTTCACAGATGCTTTACATTTAATATTTTGATATATACGTTTCTGGGTCAATTGGAAATATTACAATTTCATTTTCATTAGAAATGTTAAAGGTGGGCAGATAAGAATAAGATGAAAACAGGTTATAGATTGAGAATTGAAGTTATTTAAAATTTATAAAAAAAATAAAAAAAATAGGTAAACTCCTTATGCAATTGAAATTATCACTTATATCTTATTAGGTATAATAGAAAAGAACAGCTTATAGGAGTAATATGTTTTTCATTATTTTTGAAGTTACATTTTGTGTGAAAATAACTTTGCTTAGAATTGAAACTGATAAGTGAAATACACCAGCATAACCTATTTTTATATTATTTTCTAAACTATATAACAGACAGTTGTCTTTTGTTTTTGTTATTACAGGGGTACCTGATTCCAAAACATTCGATGTAACGTTGATGATAAGTTTAATCAGAAACTTGACATCTGTCGTACCACCAATCAATGGTTTTGACAGTCTGCCATTACCAGGGGAGACAACTCCCGGATCTGACCTAGCCAGGATAAAATATTACAGGAATAAGCTAGCTCATCATGATAGTAATACAATAGACACCGGTTATTTCAATGCAGCATGGAGTGATATATCAGATGTAAGTGTGTCTCAATATTGATACTTGGATTTAAGTTTGATATGTTCGAAATTGATCAAATTTTCAATTTCATTTTACTACCAAATGAACAAGGCCGATAATTACTCTAACATCTGACGCCCTTTTTATGACTTGTTTGGGGTATGATTATTTTATATTATTAAAATGGAAATTCATACATCTGTGACAAATATGATCGTTTTCACCGATTCTATGGGCTTTCTATACAACTGTTCATCTTTTTTTGAGAATTCAGACAGTAGGCAAATGGTAGGTGTTGAAGGTCTCATTGTGACTTTGTGGTGTAAAACAGTTATAACAGAATTGTTCCTATGCATGAACTGATCGTGTGTCATCAATGGACACATCTTATTTATATGTTTGTTTCCCTATTATGTCAGAAAGCGGCTACTAAATTCTACTTCACTATTTTTAAAGGTTTTACTTTTTAAATGCAGCTGCTTCACAAACCACACCTCCTTTTTTTTGGGGGGGGGGGGTATATAATATTCGTATGTGTTTTGCTTAGTTTACCGATTGATTCCAAGATATGATCTCAATGTTTCTTCTCGAAATGTTACAAGTTTAAATATTCATGGATAGTGGTCAAATGGAATTCTGAGGAAGACCCAAAGTAAAGGGAGGGGTAGAAGAGAATATTAGTATATATTTAAACTTTGGAATTTCTAGGTTTATACATGTTGAAAAAAATCCGCACAGTCATATGATTTGACCTTTGAAAATAACAGTAGTGCATATGAACTTTCCAATCTAGGATATATTTTTCATTACAAAACTTCATGGTAAAAGTGGCACAGCCTGAGTCGTAAAAGCAGTTCCTATGGGCAATTGCATTGTCTATATATACATAAGTGCAACTAACAAAGGCAACAACGCACCTACACATGTTAGATAAATTCACATCATGTGTGAAATACATGTCATTTGCCTTTAAGGTGGTATGGGAGTCTAAAATAAAAATGATAGAATTTGTTCATACTTTGCCAAAATGTAGTATCTATTGATACATGTTAAAAAATATTATAATAATGATAGGTCACCGTGTATTTTTTCAAGCTACGGGTCGTGACAAAATGACACATTTTGTATGGATTATACAGGAAAAAACACCATTTTGTGAATAGAAACTTAACGAAATGATAGAATTGTAAAATAAATTAGGAAAATATAGCTTTCAAACAATGCTTTGATAATATCAAAAGAAAAGATAGGGTCACCGTACGTTTTTTCCGGCTAAAATACAAAGTAGGAAAATTCCATGAACAATCCAACAGAAAATGCACTGTTTAAGAGTTACCTCCCCTTAAAATGACAATTTCAAAATATTTAAAAACAACCAAAAATAATCTGCACTTGTACATATATTTATATTTATAAGTTATATTCTTATAAATTGGATCTTTTAAATGTAAAAACACAATAAATATCTGCATTCTTGCATCAAATTTTGCTAATTTGATAGAAAATATGGACCTTAGATTCTCTGTTTTTACAATCCAAGATGGCTAAAGACACCCATACCACCTTAAACATATTCTTTGTACACAGTGAATATTTAACGCTGTTTAAGTATTGAAAAAAATAACTGAAACATGCGTATACTGTCATTTTAAATACTTTTATTTGAACTATAAGACTTGTATCTTGTTTGACTATTGTACCATAATTATAGCATATGTGGTTCAATAAAAAGCAGCGGCATGAAGGAAATTCGAAACACACTTAATAAAAGTCCCTGTTAAACAATTTAATACTCATGGTTATTTGCACATAATTGAATTCCTCATTCACAGAGCTGTAACCTTCAAACTTGATTTACATGAAAGGTTCATTAAAATGAATTAAAAATGATAAGTGTTTATATATATGAAAGAGAATAATTGTTTAAAGAATTAGAAAAACCTTATATGTAGAACAATTTCCTTAAGGCTGTTGGTAGATTGGGAGGTCAAACAACGAACAAAGAGTGTCAAGACTTAAAGGTGAAAATCCTAGATCAGTCAAATCAGGAAATTATATTGGAAATCCAACAATCACTGGAAGAGATGAAAGAACTGAGACAAACAATGGACAATTTAGGAACGAATCACTCACTAGTGACAGAAAATCTTAGAATGCTACAAGATTCCCACAACACTTTACAAACATCCCATAGTACTTTACAGACAGAACACTCTAAAGCCATGGAGAATATGAGAGAGTTGAAAGATTCCCAATGTACCTTACAGGCTGAGCACTCCAAAGTCACAGAGAATTTAAAAGACCCAATACCCCGGAACATCAGAGGTATATTGTTATATTTTTACTTATTATAAAAACAATTGCAAGTTCAGAAAGCTTAAAACGCAGTTGTATACAACCTTCTTATAATTTTCATTTACTCTATTATGGAATAAATTGCCTTGTCGTTGTCAGATTATTTGCGACTTGTGAGTTTGAATATCCTTTTTGCCATCCTTATCCTCTCTTTTATCAATGAGCTTAAAAGAATAAACCTCATGTACAAGTTCTCTCCGAAAAGATTTAAAAAGTTACTTGTTGGAAAATCAAGAAGTTATGTAATATCATATGCATATATTTAACACACTCAAACTTTGCCTATTGTTGTGGTTATTTAGATAATCAAATACAATGTAAATTTCATCCTTTTTACCTGTTTTGAAAATGATATATCTTATTTGATATTTTTTATGTGGGTGTTTGTTTTGTTGTTTGAAAGCACTTATTTGATATATTTGTCATATTTGACTGCATACCTAGAGAGCTTTATTATTTGTTTTATAGCTTACTATGCTAAACAAATTGTTCTTATTATCATTTAGTAGAATAAAAAATGGACAGGACATGTATTTTCTTTAAATTTCCAAATATGTATTCATCCTTGTATGCTATGTTTATCTATTTAACATTTATATAAAACATTCTAACATGACGTCCTTCAAACGCTTTGAGTACACACCCGTGGTAAAATATGAATATATTGTAAGGGCTGTTCCGATTGTTCTCCCACGTCATAATTTTTTTTATGAATGAGCTACTCGACGTCATAGAACAATAACGTCAGAATATAAGCAATTTACGGGAAAATACACGCTTGTGAAACAGAAAATCATCACAACAAGGAAACGTGAACAAATGATGCTTAAATGCGTGAAATTATACATTGTTGTATACATATCAGACATTTAAGTACAATAATAATTAAATTCATCTAAAATTATCTAAATATGTTATTATAAATAGATTTAGCATCATCATTTATTCAGTTTGCTCCGTTATTTTACGTCAATTTAAAAGTGCGTTTATTTATTGGAACGGCAAAAAAATGCCATCACCTAGAGCGCTTCGATTCAAAATAATTGCCGTATTTGTCCTATTAGAATCGAAATAATTCATGGGGGATTGAATAGTTAGATTTTACCATGGGTTGTCCCTGTTTGCCGATATCTACCCCTCGCTATCGCTCAGGGTAAAATATTTGTCATAAAGGGCCAACCTGTGGTAAAATCACGATATATTCAAGCCCCCATGAATTATTTCTTAATTATAAGAACAAATATCAAATGTGTGACACAGACACTCCCTGCTGAAATGACCGAAAATGTTATTTTCAATTCTTACCACTTTTACCCATCATTTGTGGCTTGCTTTATTACATTTACAAGATGGCTAGGTCAACTGGATTGAAATATTACATAAACAACATAAACAATGTTTGATACTGTCTAGGTATTGTCCGTTTGACTTATATATACCTGTATGTTCAAATAAATAATAATCATTTAGGCAATATCTGATATAATTACTTCAAATAATTCTCATTAAGTTAATATATGAATAAGTTCTTACAAATTTACACTAGAAATAAATTTTTTTGGGGGGAAACAGTATTCAAAGATTAAATTACAGTGTCGAATATGCAACCTTTAAGATTTTTTTTTAATGTATTGATAAGTTGACCCGGTTCGTATCTAAATTTCTGGGCTGGGTTTAAAGTGCACCGTAAAATTAAGGATGTCGGTTTCAAATGCATAATGTAAACAAAAAAGTCAAATTTTTATTTTATAATCAGCAACACATATATTTTTTTCAGATCAGATAGAAAAACAGTTAGAGGACTGGGAAAAAAAAGATAAGATGTTTGTGTCTACGAGAGCCAGTGATTATGTCTTCAAATCTTTACATGAGAACAGTTGTGTTACTTTAACTGGCCCAGCAGGAGTTGGGAAATCTTTCATCAGTAGGCATATAGCACTCCTTCTACGAAAGAAAGGATACAAAATTATGCCGGTGTATTCACCTATTGACATTAGAATGTATTATCAACCTGGTAAACAGACAGTGTTCTTTGTAGATGATATGTGTGGAAATTTTACTGCAAACCAGCAACAGATTGAGAACTGGGAGCAGCTGTTGCCTGTGATTAAAACAATTATTGCAGACAAGTGTTGTAAGATTATTGTATCTTGTAGGTTACAAGTCTATAAAGATGATAAGTTTAAAGTATTATCTCCTTTTAAATCTTGTGAATGTAACTTAATATCAGATAAGTTATGCCTTACGTCTGCAGAAAAATCAAATATAGCAAGAACCTATATTGGGACAAGCTTGAAAGATATTGATGATTTATCACAAACAAGTGATTTTTTCCCACTTTTATGCTCTTTATTTGATAAAACAAAAGATCCATACATCAAAAAGTTTTTCACCAAACCCTTTGATGTATATAAAAATGAGCTAGACAATTTAGGTCTGCATGGTGATGGAGGGAACTTAAAAATATGCAGTCTTGCTTTATGTGTTATATTTAATAATCATCTGGAAGAAAAATGGTTCAAGGGTAATGTGACAGTTAAACAACGACGTATCATAGAAGACACATGCGATGCCTGTGAAATAGACAGAAATACATCAAAAGCAAAATTAAAGAAAGCACTCGATACTCTAGAGGGTACCTTTATATGTAAACAGAATGGTCTGTATAGAACTATACATGATACATTGTTTGACTTTATTGCCCATTACTTAAGTAAAAAAATGATTGAATGCTTAATAGAGCATGGTGATAGTTATTTAGTACATGAACGGTTTATTTGGGAGAAAACACCAGATGACACGATCAGTAATATGGACTTCATTATTGAAATACCACATGATCATTTAGAATCATATTTAAAAAGGTTTCTAAGTGACTGGTCGAAAGGAAAGGTTGGTGTTATATTCAGGACCAACAATATGAAAATATCATTATTTAGACAACAGTTATTACAGCACTTGACACAACTGGACATATCACAGCAAGAAGCATTGGCCAATACCAAGGATACAGTGATACCGAAGGAGCATCATGGGTCAGGAACTACTCCACTTATAATACTCTGTCTTGAGGGCTATACTGATATTGTACAGTGGGTATTACATAATGATGTGGATGTTGACCAGTTTAGAGATGATGGGATGACTGGGCTTTTGCTGGCAAGTCAGGAAGGACATACTGATATAGTGAGGTTACTGTTAGAGAAGAATCCTAATGTTGATCTATGCAACAGTAATTTCTGTAGTCCCCTGTACATGGCAAGTATGAAAGGAAATACTAATATAGTGAGGTTACTATTAGAGAATAATTCATATGTTGATCTGTTTGACATTAATGGCTGGAGTCCTCTGTATATGGCATGTTGGGATGGGCATACGGATATAGTCAAACTCCTGTTAGAGAGACACCCGAATGTTGATCTATGTGACAATGATGGCCGAAGTCCTCTGTTATTGGCAAGTAATAATGGACATACTAATATAGTAAAGTTGCTGCTAAAGAAGAATCCTAACGTTGATCTATGTGACAGTGATGGTTGTAGTCCTTTGTACTTGGCCAGTCAGAATGGAAAAACTGAAATAGTGAGATTACTATTAGAGAAAAATCCTCTTGTTGATCTTTGTGACAACTATGGCTGGACTCCTCTGTACAGGGCAACATTGGAAGGGCATACTGATGTAGTAAAGTTACTGTTAGAGAAGAATCCTTATGTTGATCTATTTCAGAAGAATGACTGTAATGCTTTGTACTTGGCAATTCAGAATGGAAATACTGAAATAGTGAGATTAATATTAGAGAAGAATCCTCTAGTTGATCTTTGTGACAAATATGGCTTGAGTCCACTGTGCGGGGCAACTTTGGAAGGGCATACAGATATAGCAAAGTTACTGTTAGTGAAGAATCCAAATGTTGATCTATGTGACATTGATGGCCGAAGTCCTCTGATTTTTGCAAGTCAAAATGGAAATACTGAAATAATCAGATTACTTCTAGAGAAAGATCCTAATGTTGATCTCTGTGATATTTATGGCCGAAGTCCTCTGTACATGGCAACCTTGGAGGAGCATACTGATGTAGTAAAGTTATTGTTAGAGAAAAATGCAAATGTGAATCTTTGTGACAATGATGGCCGACATCCTCTAATATTGGCAAGTCAGAATGGGAATACTGATATAGTGAGATTACTCTTAGAGAAGGATCCTAATGTTGATCTTTGTGACAACTATGGCTGGAGTCCTCTGTACAGGGCAACGTTGGAAGGGCATACTGATGTAGTAAAGTTACTGTTAGAAAAGAATCCTAATGTTGATCTAGGTGACAATGATGGCCGAAGTCCTCTGTCATTGGCAAGTTATAACGGACATACTACTATCGTGAGGTTACTGTTAGAGAGAAATGCTAATTTTGATCTATGTGACAATGATGGCCGAAGTCCTCTGTCATTGGCAAGTTATAACGGACATACTACTATCGTGAGGTTACTGTTAGAGAGAAATGCTAATGTTGATCTGTTGGGCAACGATGGTTGTGGTGCTTTGTACTTGGCAAGTCAGAATGGGAATACTGATATAGTAAGATTACTTTTAGAGAAGGATCCTAATGTTGATCTATGTGGCAATGGTTGCATAAGTCCTCTTTTATTGTCAAGTTATAAAGGACATACTGATATAGTGAGGTTACTGTTAATGAAAAATTCTATTGTCGATCTATGTGACAGTGATGGCTGTACTTCCCTGTACTTGGCTTGTCAGAATGGACATACTAAAATAGTAAGGTTACTATTAGAACACAAATCTAATGTTGATATATGTGACAATAATGGCAGGAGTCCTTTGGACATTGCAAGTTTGCGTGAACATACTGATATAGTAAGATTGCTGTTAGAGATGAATCATAATATTGATCTGAGTGACAATAACGACTGATGTCCTCGAGATAACATAGCTTCTGTTACAGAACAATGATGACTGTTACATATGTATCCATAGTAAAAAGTCATTAGCAGACACATATACTACATATACTAAGCATCAATAGAAAACACGTCTGACGTATAGACTTTAGTCCTGGTATCTATGATGAGTTTATTTACAACCACTGGGTCGATGCCACTGCTGGTTGAGATTTATTTCCCCGAGGGTATCACCAGCACTTTTGTGCTGACATGAATTATCATTGATATAGTTATATTTATGAATAAACTGTTTACAAAATTTAGAATTTTTGAGATACTAAGGCTTTCCTACCTCAGGCATAGATTACCTTAGCTGGATTTGGCAAAACTGTTAGGAATTTTGGTCCTCAATGCTCTTCAACTTATTTGGCTTTTTTAACTTTTGTGGATTAGAGCGTCACTGATGAGTCTTTTGTAGACGAAACGCGCGTCTGGCGTATATACAAATTTAGTCCTGGTATCTATGATGAGTTTATCATCATATGTTATAGATTGTGTCAGTAAATAGTCAGTGGATTATGCCTTTGGTGTTGTAGCTGGTTCTTCTCCATTGCACATTGCCTGTTTTACGGGTAAGATAGATGTAGCCCGTTGTCGTCTGAACAACAATGCTAACACCGACATGATAAAAAAAGATGGCACAACACCGTTGTTTTGTGTATGTGAAGTCTAGTTCATCTAGAACGTTTATTGTAAGACAAGAGAGTAACTTCACAGAGTTGTAGACTTGATTGCAAATCCCCTTTTAAATATTGAAATCGATAATTTACATAAATCTGTAGTAATAATTATTACAAAACACTTACAGAAGGAGGAAAAACGTTCTTCTAAACTCTTGTTTCTTTGTCCATGAAAGTTTTACATGTACCACGGCACATAAATGTTCAGAAAGAAATTCTTATTTAGTCTTGGTGTCTAGTCTATGAAAATATGACATGTATCAGAGTACACAGTTAATCAAGAAAATAACCTTCGTGTTTACTTTTGTTTTTTGGTCTGTGAAAGATTAACTTGACACTAAACAGTGAATCAAAAAGTAGACATTATCTTTATCATTCCTGTCTTGTCTATTAATGCATATATATATAGAATGATTTGGTAGGAGTGTCGATGGGCCGGGACAACTCCCCATTCAAGTCACAATTAATAAAAGTTAAAAAAAAAATATAGGTCAAGATACGGTCTTCAACACGGAGCCTAGGGTCACACAAAACAGCAAGGTGTAAAGGGCCTCAACATGTTTTACATGTAACAAAACACACAGTTGATCATAATATGTAATTTGCATGACATTAATAAAAACATGCTACCCAGAATAACACTTTATTTCACTCTGGTTCTTTGGTAGTTCTTGATTTGTACTGCTATACATTTAATTACTCTGTTTCAAACATTACGAAACACGTGCAGCTTTACATTGCTAATGTGATACAAATACAGGGAAACCATACCATTCTGCTGATTCCAACGAGTTCAACTGCACCGCACTAAGTAAATATTGTAATTCTGTCATCACTTAATAGTTTTCAATATCTTCATTCTATCTTTTTTTAAAGAGTCATGCTAGCTGTTGTCCTACTTATTAATTATGCTAAAGATTCAACGTTTTACTGATTGCATGAGATAGTTACACTTTACTCATGATCCTACAATTTGTCGATACTGGTAACTTATTTTTTGGGATTGCATATATTGTTTTTTTCATACAATATATGCCGTCCTTACACTATATAGTATCAGTTTGATTTGTATTGATCGATACCTGAATTCCGGAAAATATAATTTAATTATTAGATTATAGATTAATTGTCTTTTATCTGGCTTTCAGTGATTGCGTACTCTAATGTTATTACTTTGCGTTTTATGTTAGTTGAGTTATTTGTGCTTCGTATCCATGGACCGAGTTAAGCCTTGGGCAAATTGTTATTAACAGTTTGTGCTAATACTGTGCAATAACACTTTGCATGCATTTTTAGCTCACCTGACCTGAAAGGTCAAGTGAGCTTTTCTCATCACTTGGCCTCCGTCGTCCGTCGTCCTGCGTCCGTCGTCCGTAAACTTTTACAAAAATCTTCTCTTCTGAAACTACTGGGCCAAATTTAACCAAACTTGACCACAATCATCCATGGGGTATCTAGTTTAAAAAATGTGTCCGGTGACCTGGCCATCCAACCAAGATGGCCGCCATGGCTAAAAATAGAACACAGGGGTAAAATGTATATGTTGGCTTATATCTTTGGAAACAAAACATTTAGAGCAAATCTGACATGGGTAAAAATGTTGATCAGGTCAAGATCTATCTGCCCTGAAATTTTCAGACGAATTGGACAACCTGTTGGTTATTTTAAGAAAATTTTGCAGTTTTTGGTTATTATCTTGAATACTATTGTAGATAAAGATAAACTGTAAACAGCAATAATGTTCAGCAAAGTAAGACCTACAAATAAGACAACATGACCAAAATTGTCAGTCAACCCTTTAAGGAGTTATTGCCCTTTATAGTAAATTTTTATCAACTTTTCGTCATTTTTTGTAACTTGTACAAAAATCTTCTTATCTGAAACTACATGCCCAAATTTAACCAAACTTGGCCACAATTATCATTGTTGTACATAGTTTAAAAAATGTGTCCGATGACCCTGTCTACCAAACAAAATGGCAGACATGGCTAAAATTAGAACATAGTGGTAAAATGCAGTTCTTGATTTATATCTTTGAAACTAAGACATTAAGGAAAAATCTTTCAAGATTCAAATGTCCAGCAGAATAAGATCTATCCCCTCACAAATTTTCAGATGAATCCGACAACTAGTTGTAGAGTTGCTGCCCTAAAATTGGTAATTTTAAGGAAATTTTGCAGTTTTTGGTTATTATCTTGAATACTATTGTAGATAAAGATAAACTGTAAACAGCAATAATGTTCAGCAAAGTAAGACCTACAAATAAGACAACATGACCAAAATTGTCAGTCAACCCTTTAAGGAGTTATTGCCCTTTATAGTAAATTTTTATCAACTTTTCGTCATTTTTTGTAACTTGTACAAAAATCTTCTTATCTGAAACTACATGCCCAAATTTAACCAAACTTGGCCACAATTATCATTGTGGTACATAGTTTAAAAAATGTGTCCGATGACCCTGTCTACCAAACAAAATGGCAGACATGGCTAAAATTAGAACATAGTGGTAAAATGCAGTTCTTGATTTATATCTTTGAAACTAAGACATTAAGGAAAAATCTTTCAAGATTCAAATGTCCAGCAGAATAAGATCTATCCCCTCACAAATTTTCAGATGAATCCGACAACTAGTTGTAGGGTTGCTGCCCTAAAATTGGTAATTTTAAGGAAATTTTGCAGTTTTTGGTTATTATCTTGAATACTATTATAGATAGAGATAAACTGTAAACAGCAATAATGTTCAGCAAAGTAAGATCTACAAATAAGGCAACATGATTAAAATTGTTAGAGGACCCCTTAAGGAGTTATTGCCCTTTATAGTCAATATCAAACAACTTTTCGTAATTTTTTTAACTTATACACAAATCTTCTTTTCTAAAACTATGGGCCAAATTTAACCAAACTTGGCCACAATCATTACTAGGGTGTCTATTTAAAAAAAAGTGTCTAATGAACCCACTTCCAACCAAAATGACCGACATCAATGAATACAGTAACAGGTGAGCGACACAGGCTCTTGAGAGCCTCTAGTTATATTAGTAGCTGATGACTTTTCTCCCTGTTGAAGGCCATACCGTGATTTATGAAAGCTTTTATCTTTTTTAATTTGAAAGCTTGTGACCTTTTGTGTAAAGTTTACCTGCTGACACAATTTGTAATGCCTTTCTATATTTCAATGTTTGTACTTATCTTGTGTTATATGGTTCATCTGACTATTTTAAAGATGTACCACCTATAGTATGTATTTTGTATAGCGATGAGTTTTCACTTTTGTTCTCGTACAGTGAACAACAACTTTATTAATTTTGTAAAAAATGTTTACTTCCGTTTTGACAACAATTTTTTTTATATTTAAATATAAATCTGTACGTTGTTTTATTTAGCGCCATTTTGTATTTATATTGTGTCATAGATCAAACTTAGACGTTGAGTAAATGTTTACTTGTTTTTGTTTAAATGTCTCTTTGATAGAGATAATATAAAAAAGAAGATGTGGTATGATTGCCAATGAGACAACTATCCAGCAAAAGACCAAAATGACACAAACATTAACACTGATAGGTCACCGTACGGCCTTCAACAATGAACAAAGCCCATACCGCATATAGTCAGCTATACAAGGCCCCGATAAGACAATGTAAAACAATTCAAGCGAGAAAACTAACGGCCTTATTTATGTAAAAAAATGAACGAAAAATAATGATGTAACACATAAGCAAACGACAACCACTGAATTACAAGCTCCTGACTTGGGACAGGCACATACATAAATAATGTGGCCATGTTATAAAATATGTATAGTCCTATTTCTTTGTCATTTTGTTTTATGGCGTCTTTTATCTTGGAGTTATATAACTGTGTATCAATAGTTATTTTTAACATAGAGCCGGTGTATCATTTTTGTGTACCCTTGACGAAGTAAAAAAGGGTGACTTATGATTGCTTTTCTGGTTGTGGAACAAATTTGTATACATCATATTATAAGAGTTTCAATATTGAAGCTTATTGAGATATTCCTCGAAAATGTTATACGCTGCCATTTTGAAAATTGATCTTACAAGGACATTATGCGAACAGTCGAAAAGGTTCCGCGGAATCATGCGTCTTACGTATGAATGCTACTGTCAATGTATGTAAAAATGTAATGTTGACTGTGAATTTGAATCCATTACATTGGAAAAGTACACAATAAGAAAAATAAAATAAAATAGTTTCTTTAGATACATACATTGTATTCGTAATCTTTAAGATTTGCTTCTGTACAAGTTTCTTCAAAAGCCACCGAGGTTAACGATCCTTTAACAAAACATGTGCTAGACAGTTTATAAATGTAACATGCGAACAAACCTAGTCAAATTATCAGTACAATATTGGAAATGACAAAAAACAACAACATATTTTTAAAACTTTGCTTCAAAATATTTTTTTACATAAAGTAGACCGTTACTTTTCTCGTTTGAATTGTTTTACATTTGTGATCATTTGTCATTTCGGGACATTTTATTTCTGACTATGCGATATGGATTTTGCTAATTTTTGAAGGCCGTACGGTTACCTATAGTTGTTTATATCTGTGTCATTCGGTCTCTTATTTAGAGTTGTTTCATTGGCAATTATACCACATCTTCTTTTTATAAATCATCTTACCAGAAAAATATAGAAAAAATGAATACAATATTTTTTAATTTTTGCTCTAGATACTGTCTTTGTTCATAAACGTGTGGGATTTTTTTTTTTTTAAATTAAATTCAAAGGTCTGACTTAAAGAAATTAGACTGTCCCTCCAGTATCTTTCGTCCCTCTTTTATGGTGATGACAAAACACTAATAACCTTAGGGTGAATTTAAATTTCAAGCGAAAAAATAGTTATAAGTAAAATACAGGAGAATGCCTCTGTAGGAAACACATCTTCGAGTAATGACAGTTACCACAAAAATTAGTTTTGATATTCCCCTATAGACAGTTTATTTTTGATATCACATGATAAAATGTTTTGGAGAACCACCTTAACTTTTTTATAAAAACATCAATTTGTTAAGTGTGAGGGGTATTTTTGTTTTTACAAAAATACTAGAACACATCCGCGAAATCGCGGGCAAATGCAGCTTGTAAACTGTTGTAGGATGATTTTTTGTAAAAGATATTATGTCTGGAGAATTTCATAAAAGGTATCAAAAGCTCTCTCCCTTTTTAAAAAAAAGTCCGTTATTTGTTTCCTTTCTGTTAAATTTTCGTGTTTCTAGCTTTAGATCACAATTATTTTTCCCCTTTGCTACAATGCATTTTTTAGTAAAAGTCAATTTAAATTATTAAAATTTGCACTGCTTCGACCATGAAATAAATGTAACTGCTTATAGACCATTATAATGCTAATAAAATACGCTTCTAGGACAATCCATCAGTGC
The DNA here is from genome assembly GCA_037788925.1 of Mytilus galloprovincialis. Classification (NCBI taxonomy): domain Eukaryota; kingdom Metazoa; phylum Mollusca; class Bivalvia; order Mytilida; family Mytilidae; genus Mytilus; species Mytilus galloprovincialis. The sequence goes on from CM075336.1 coordinate 69,547,549, forward strand.
TTTTTTCTCTTGAGAGCCGTATTAAAAGAGGGACGGAAGATACCAAAGGGATAGTCAAACTCATAAATCTAAAACAAACTGACAACGCCATGGCTAAAAATGAAAAAGACAAACAGAAAAACAATAGTACACATGACACAACATAGAAAATTAAAGAAAAATATTAACATGCCAATGATGGGATTTGAATCTTGTATCAATGACTAAGGCTAATTTAATGGGTGGTCAGAAGGGTCCTGATCCCGAAATCCTGGGCTTAAAAACATCAAATGCCGAGGTGCCGAATTTAAATAAATTCATATCCCGACATCCCGACATTTGAAAAAATGTATTCCCAAATCCCGTTAGGATCAATTCCGAAATCCCGAGCTTAAAAACACCCGACCCCGACGTCCAAAAAAAGGTCCTGCCATCCTCAAATGTCTAACCCTACTTTCATTTTAGCCAAATCACTACTTTCATCACATTCAACAATAAATTTTTATTTTTTTATTTATTTTTATGGTATGATGTTTTCTAGTCTGTGCGTTCGTAGGTCCATCCGTCTGTCTGTCCCGCTTCAGGTTCAAGTTTTTGGTCGAGGTAGTTTTTGATGAAGTTGAAGTCCAATCAACTCGAAATATGTTTCCTATGATTTCACCCCATTTTCACGGTCCACCGAACACAGAAAATGATAGTGCCGATGTGGCATCTGTGTACTGTGGACACATGTTTTACTTATTTCAATATACATGCAACTGATGATTTTACCCCATTTTCACGGTCAACTGAACACAGAAAATGATAGTGCCGATGTGGCATCCGTGTACTGTGGAAACATGTTTTACTTATAGGTGTGGTTCTTACGATCTAAAAGCCATGGTACGGTAAACGCTCTGATTAGCTGATTTAGTTTTCATTTTTGTTATCTTTTATACGATTGGTTGTACATGTTTAAAACCAGAAGTCTTATCTACGAATAAAAGTCAGTCTGATGAGGAAACAATATCCGGACACCTTTTTTTCATTTTCTCCCAAAATAACTCAATTTGCATAACCATAAGAATGGATGACAAATGCGACTATGCATGTTACCTATAGGACACAGAGTCATGATGAATAATTTATTATGGAAGGAAGAGAAGCGACACACACAATGATGTTTAATAGTATTGATGTCTTTATAAATTTGAGTTTAACAAATAGTTGGTAATTCATAGTAGCTTACTGTCAATTTTAGAAATTGTAAATTTGAAAAATTCTATAAAAGTAAAGTTTGCTTTTACAATTTTTCCCAAGGCTGTAATTGTTATTTATATATGATGGTTATACAGCAAAGCTTTGCACATACAATTTTTGAAATACTAAGGCTTAGGTAAAGCTGAACTTATCTGTATAAGGCAATTTTAGGAATTGTTGGTCCTCAATGCTCTTCAACTTCGTATTTTGTTTTGGCCTTTTTAACATTTGTTTATTCGAGCGCCACTGATGAGTCTTTTGTAGACGAGACGCGTGTCTGGCGTTAAAATAAAATTATAATCCTGTTATCTATGATATGAGTTTAATTATACACAAATGTTGAAGGTTTTATGTATTAAAATAAATATGTGTAACCAATACATTTTGTTAGTTTGAATGTATTGTTATATATTGTTTACTTTGTAATATAAATACAGGTATTTTGCTGATGTGATATGAGTCAGAAAATACCATCATAACATTATATGTTATCAGTTTTATATTCATTTGATTCAATTCTATCTTCTTATTTATTGAAAAAAATATAAGAATCAGGAGATGTGGTACGATTTCCGCTGAGTCAACTATCCACTAAGGACCTAATGACTGTAGAGTAATCAACTGCAGTTCATCGTACGACTTTCAACAATTATCGAAACCTAGGACTTAAGAAAATGTAAAACGTCCTGATTTATGCAAAAAAAAAACCAACGAAAAAAACCCCAACACGACAGACAGTAACAAAAACAGTATTAAAACACATGCTACTGATTTAGCACAGGCTCGTATTGAATTGCGTAGTAAAAAGTATATAATTTTATGGACAATGAAAATTATCTCATTGGTAGTGATAATTGCGATTGTCAAGCTTTAGAAAAATATATCTGAAAACTTTACGACTCTACTACAGAACGAAACATTCTTTTGTTTGAATACAGGTGACAGTAGTTAACTTATGTTCTATCCTAATAATCAATTGAAAAGACATACAACAAGGTAAAAAGAAAAACTCAGAGAGTTACATCAGCATCTAAATAAGTAGATACTGGTTGTGTCGAGAGTATAATGTTCTCCTGTTATGCATGCATAGCCTTCCATGTGTACTCACACAGGCAAACTATCCCAATCTGGACCATACACTGTCGGCAACAGGCAGACAAATATAATTGTACCGAAAGTTCTAAGACCGAGAAAAAATTACCTACTTCAAACCAACCACATGCGTCAGTCTGGGTCATTCGTTCTATCAAGATTGTTACACAGTTTGCTTATCATTACATACTTGAGGGAATATAGGACTGCAATCATATGCCATGTTTCTATTTGTGGACATACATAAACGGTGAGAACATATTTTATTTTAATACTTATGATGACACAGTTTTTATGTTCGTGTGTCGTTAAAGATCATAGTTTTGTACACAACTCAATTTGTGTCGATAATATAATTAGATGCAGTCATATTCGTTTTAGCTGTTACTTATCTTTTTGTAGATGCTGTCAGAAATGTTGAATCATAAATACGCTAACTTTTACAACTGGTTCAAAATCCCTTATGCACTTTGAATTGAGGAACTCAAAGTTGTGTGTAAACAAAAAATCTCTGTGTAGTGATATTTGATATGTTTCTATTTTTAACAGGTGAATGAGCTTTGGGTTGATTTTGAATGTACAGGAACATAAAATAAATGTGTAAAAACTATGGAGCTATTACATGCGTTCAAAGTAAATTTCATAGAACTTATTGGGTTCAAAAACGAATCTCAATTCGTACCCCTGACATTCAACCACATAATGTGAAAATGTCACAGCTTCGAAACGAGCTATCATACATATCTAAGTTTACAAAAGGACCTACAGGAAAAACGTTACCATAACCGTCTCTTCGAAGTCAATTAAGGATATTAACCCAACTGTTCACTAATTTGTTTCTAAAGTCATTTCCTGCACTTTTACTTAAAATTTAATTTTAATCCTTTGTTAATTTACGTATCATTGTCATTTTGCTTATTTTCTTTTGATACCTACTCTGACTTCGGACTCGGGCTTCTTCTTACTAAGTTTTACTGTGCGTAGATGTGTGTTTCTTTTATCTACATTGACTAGATGTATTAGGGGAGGGGTAATATCTCAACAAACATGTTTTATCCGGCCGCACTTTTGCGCCTGTCCCAAGTCAGAAGCCTCTGGCCTTTGTTAGTCTTGTGTTTTTAAGCGTAGTTCATTTATATGTTTTTTACTTTAATATGACGTCCATTTTCATTGCACTGGTATTAATTTTTTATTAAGGAGCAAGCTAAGACCCACTTCCACGTGCGGGATTTGTTTTTGCTACGTTGAAGGCCTTTTGGTGACCTTCAGCTGTTGTACACTGTTTTGTCGGGTTGTTGTCTCTTTTACATATCCCCCAATTCTATTCTCAATTCTATTTTTAAATAAAAAATATGTATTTTCCTAAGTTAAAAGAAAAAACTAAAGTTTCAAGAAATATATATGCATTGAAGACGCTTATATTTTATATTTTATAAGACTCACACTGAATTTCAATTAAAGCAAAGTCAAAACAAAACAATTGATTAAGAGCATTGAAACATTTTGATTAATAGATGTTTGCATGTTCAGAAAGAGAACACATAACATATAACACTAAATGTAATAGGTAAGTGTGGGAAATCTGGATTGCCACTGGAAATTAAAGGTTTTAAAAAAAGACAGGAATGTCGAATCAGTCCACCTACTGTTGCAATAATTCCAAACTGCAGGAGAGCGATGCTATCTTTATAAACAAGACACCGTACAACGAAACTACTGTTTGAATAGATTTTTTATTCTAACGAATATGTTGAACAGTCTATACATGTACACTTAATAGTTTGGAAATTCGACAATTGACATCGCATTCAAATTTTTCATCAAGTTAACAATAAATTGCCTGTTGCTACTGTTAATACTGTTAAAAAGTACTTTTATAACATAATCAATACGATTATACTGTGTCCCATTCCACAAGCTACATTTAATTACGCGGGGTACAGGTCAGCTCTGAAATAAAGTATGAACAGAACAGATTCAAACAGTGTAGTCAATAACATTTACTCCTTAAAAAAGCTTGTCCTATTAGAATTTCAAGATCAAGACAGATTCTGACGTAATTTATCTCGTCTAAATTTATTTCAGTAGCGAACCATTCTAAAGCTCAACTTGTTTGGAAGTCTGTCAAAGTCGTACGACCAAGATTACTTATTGAATTGTAGTTAATTTTGTGAGCAGTACCATATCTCATCATCAGTTAGAATTAGTAAGAAGGCAATTACCGAAAATACCGAACTCTGAGGATACTATAAAACAGAGAGTCCCTTATCCAATGGAATAATAAAAATGTCTTTTAATCGGAATTACTAGTTGCAAGATTTACACCTTCTTTGAAAATATAAGAAGCTTTATTTTCAGAAAAAAACCAATGATTATATCATGATTATGTTTTCCTCGAAAATTCGCGTAGTAATATACATTTTCGTGTGTTCGCTTGTAATTAATATCTGAACTTTTACTTTTGTAGTAAGTTTTGAAGAAAAAAAATATGGCAGCAATTAGAGCTTGCTTAGTCTTTGGTATAATTATAGTGCTAACTGTGTCAGCCCAACACAGGACATGTGATGGCTTACCAAGTGAATGCTGCTACGTACATGAAGGTGTGGTAATTACGGACTTGAGAGCCCAGAATTGTAGACTATACACTGAGCATCAAGGTATATTCATTTGAATGCAAAATTAATTCCCAAAGGCATATAACTATTCTTTTCTCGTGCACTTTGACATGCTCATTTGATATACTACAATGCATATCACACTTCTTCCCTGCCAATGCACTTCTTAGTGACCGACATTATCAAGCATTTATCAAGTTTTTAGTAACATTTGGTCAAATCGCTAAAGGACTCGACCCCCTCCTGAATTATTGAAAACTAGTTATTCTCAGTGTTTTACATTGTATATTATATATCTAAGTAAACAATGTACTGAATTTCTGCTGGTAAAGTTTCGTTTGCTTTAAATTTGTACATTTCTGTGAAGTCTAGTAAACAACATTTTATAGACTTAGTGAAGACAAGATCAAGTCACTGCAATGATCCAAACACGCTTACAATCGATAATGATGGATGCGAGGCAATGTGCACCTTTCTACCTTGGAACAACTATGGTTGCGTGGACACACAGCACAGAAATGCTTGGTTATACTGTCGAAATGGTAGCTCAGTTTACGATACCAGTAACGGTGCTTGTGACAAACGGAGAGGAGGTAAGAGTAAAATTAATTTATTTGATCTTTTCTTTGTACCTCATGTACATGAAGATACTAATACGACGTGCCGAAAAACAGTTACGCTGATTTTAATTCTTAAATTTAATATCTTAAAACCTTAAGCTGGCGATATTTTGTTCTTTCCAGTGTCTGTTTAATACACGAACTCCAGTGAGCACACACAAATAATATAGTTCAGTATTTTTAAATACATAATCATGATTATATACGAAACATGTGTATTGTAAACTATTTAGACGACATTGAACGCTTTATAAATATTCGATCAACTGGTAATATTCATGTGATATGGACTTTTAGTCGTAACCTGCTGAAAACAGTACCTTAAAATATGTTGATGGAATGAAAACGGATTATTCTATGAGATATCTATAAAGTCTATCAAAGAGAAACACAAAACATCTTGTTTTTAATAAAAGAAAAACACGTTGCTAAATATACATATGCTGGTGGTCCTTGTACAAATGTCTGTAAGTACTCCCCTTCAACCCCAACCCCATGCCACCCCCCAAAAATCCAATCTATTATTCACCAAAGTTCATTTGGTTTGTAGTTAAATGCTATTATTGTCATCATGAACCGATCTGGTAGTCAAATATGTCAAAAGTATTGTATATGTTTCCATAGTTGACATCTGCCTAATTTTGCGCTTACAATAAAAACTAGTATATCACCAATAACACGAAAAAAATGTACAATAACATAAATAACGAACCCTAAAGAAAATTCAAAACGGAAAGTCCCTTATTGTGGAGATTTATTTCCCTGAGGGTATCACCAGCCAAGTAGTCAGCACTTCTGTGTTGACTTGTGTTATCATTGATATGTTCATAATTATAAATTAACTGTTAACAATTTTTTTTTTAAACTAAGGCTTTTCAACCTCGGGAATATATTACCTTAGCTGTATTTGGTAAAACTTTTAGGAATTTTTGGTCCTCAATGCTCCTTAACTTCGTACTTTCTTTGGCCTTTAACAAATCTTTTGATTCGAGAGTCACTGATGAGTCTTTTGTAGTAGAAACGCGCGTCTGGCGTAAATATGATTTTTAAATCCTGGTTTCTATGATGAGTTTATTATCAAATTAAAAAATAAAATTATCAAATCAAATCAAATATCTGACTCGAATATGCATTTTCTTAATATATTGGAAATTGTTTAGAAATCTGTTACTTGTACGACAATTCATTTATATAAATGTTATAATATGAGAACAAAACAAAACAGACATAATATGTAGAATTGTAATGCAATTAGTTTGTATCAATGGTTTTGATTGGGTGACAGTTGGCGTAAAATTCTCCATCTCCTTGTCTGTAACTAAGGTAGTCGACATTTTGAATTGCTGAATTTATTGACCTGTAATTTCTAGAGTAATAAGCCATCAAACTCACATGTTGCACCTAAATTCCTCTTTTCATCAAATTTTGTTATATTCTGAAGCGGCACAGAAAACGCCCGGTGTTTATGTTTGACGCCGGAACCATACCTATGACGTCATCTAGTGTTGGGACCAAAATAGATGACATTTTTTTTCGGGGACTTTTCTTAAATGAAGATTTTATACTGAAACAAGGATTGAAATTTAAATATGAACTTGTTTTGCATTATAATAGAGATAACTGTATTGCATTTGAAGCTTTTCGGACGTCCATCGGTAGGTTTACTTCCGCAAATACCCGGTTACCTATCTCCGCTACGCGTCGCCAGGTAAACTAAATTTCCGACAGTAAAACTACAGATAGACGTCATTGAAGCTTCAAATACAATTCAGTTATCTCTTTTTTATAAAAAAAAATTATTATGGTTAAAAACGTTAACTTGTGTTTCTTTTTTTGCAGATTTGTGTGTTATTGGGTAAATCATTACAGACCCGTGGTTCAATGAATAAAGTAAAATTATCTAACACGTGTTTTTGTTTTGTTATTAAATGATGTGTTAACGTTGATCATGATAACATAACAAGGGATATACATGATGTATATGTTCCTACAAGGATTCAGTAGCACAACAAACAAACTTTAAAACGTAATTGCATCTTATAATTTAATGGTTAACTGAAGTTTTGACTAGGTCTGAGATATTGGTGCAATTGACAATATATGAATAAGGAGAGGGGGTTTCATTGCCAATTCCAAATATCTATTAAAGTTTATCATTGCAATTTTCGTAGGGACTTGACAATTGCATACAAAAGAACTGAACACTTATTATACATACAGTGTAACCTGGCTTATCCGACACTGCATTGTCTTATCGGGACCTTTTATAGCTGACTATGCGGTATGGGCTTTGCTCATTATTGAAGGCCGTACGGTGACCTATAGTTGTCAATGTTTGTGTCATTTTGGTCTTTTTTGGATAGTTATCTCATTGGCAATCATACCACATCTTCTTTTTTTTACCTTAAGATTCCGAAGTCCTGCTGTAACTTACACATTTTCATCGTCCAAAAATCTGACTTTCCTCGCAAAAAAAATTGTATTCCGACTTCCTGCTTAATCAGACATTTTATTTATCTTGACCCCCAGTATGTCGGGTTACTCAGGTTACACTCTGGATGTATAACTATTGCAACAAACATGTACTAAATAGTCATGAACTTATTCAAGAAGTATCTCTTGCATAAAAGTTAAATATAACAAACAAAATATATCATTGAGTATATTTAGTAATCCGAACCTATGATCCGAATAAAAAGGCAAACGAAACAGAAAAGACATTTGTAGATTAAAATACACGACGTTGTAGAAAGGAACAATAGACAAACAGCAGTTCACATACCACAAAATAGAAAGCTGCAGACTGAGCAACACAAATTCTACGAGAACCCAGGTGGCCCGTAAGGGTAAGTAGATTCGGTTCCACATGAGACACCAATCGGGTTATTCATGCAAGTACTTATCTGGTCGTTAATCTTATTTGGAAGGTCACATTCGACAAAAAGGGAGAAGGAGATAGTAGTGACGACAATTTGAACATATATGTATTGTCGTCTGTGAAAAATTAATTATAAATTGTTCTGTCAATATCTGATGGTGTGTATAAAATTTTGGAAGGGACAATTTTAACTTTACTACTTTGATCTCTTGTTTGACTATAACGTTGGTAAATAAAAAAAAGAGGGTGTGGTATGATTGCCAATGAGACAACCCTGCACAAGAGACCAAATGACACAGAAATTAACAACTATAGGTCATCGTTCGGCTTTCAAGAAGGAGCAGTTTTTTCCGATCTATGAGTTTGACTGTCACTCTAGTATCTTTCGCTCCTGTTTTATGACGTAAACAAATGTTTACAACCGACTCTTCGTGTCAATTTATTGAAATGAGGCAGCTTTCGCTGTAGCTGTATTGTCCGTTATCTTCAATTCGATTGGATAAGTGCGTTCAGTCATGAATATTTGACAGCATTTATATAACGGAACGTGAAGTTAAGATATTGTGTTCTTTTTCCCTTTTCCGTAAACACATCTGAAGACAGATTATTTGTAAAATTACTTAAATCTACGTGTATTGAAAACTAGAATTTTAAAAATAAATTATTGTAGATGTGTAAGTGGATCCGATATGACATTTACACTCGTTATTCTTTGGTTTAAATCTACCATTTAATTTGATTGATTGCTAGTTTGATAACGTCAAGTGGTCGATTCAATTTGACACTGTATGTCATATAATTGATGCCTTATATCTTTAAATAATTATTATACCACTGTTACTCTTTTAAATCTAAACCGAAATAAAGTACAGAGATACACTGTCATTTGCTGATTTTATTTTCTCAATATATCATGTTATACTTAGATATTTTTCTATTGTTGCATATATATGTACCATGTTTAAATTTAATATGTGTTGCGGTACAAGAAGATCGGATTACAAATATTTGAAATTAAGCATCGACATTTTCGTCAAACATTTGTCAAAGCTCAACACTGTTTGTTTATTGGCATTAACACATATACATTTATCGAATAAGGTATGATGTTGATTTTTTATTGTGGTATTGATTGTTTAAGAAATCAAATCTGCTGGATGTAACGGAAGAAAAAAAAACAAATGAATGTAGATATAATCAACTTCTATATTCTAGGGGAGCCTACTTCAATTTTATTAAGACATTTTATTATTAGACATTTTATACCAAACATAATAAAAGTTAACCAGATAATACATTATACAATAAAATATAAACAATTATTAGTATACAAAGTTATCATTGTTAGCATTCCTGACCTATTCATCAAGTCAGTTACAATATTCATTTCATATCATTTATTTTAATAGTCATCATGCGAATACGCAGAATTCGTAAATCTAGAATCAAAATATTCAAGATTTGATTCGACACTCTTGTCTTGAGACGTACTGTTATAGTTTCTTCTTCCTTTTCTCTGTGATCGAATATCGCCGTTGGTGCGCTTTCCTTTTTTGCCGTCCTGCAAAATTGAAATAATAGTGGACACAATATTTCATTAAAATGCGTGTTTGTGAAGAAACACAGTATTAAATCAAATTGCGTTGGGTTCCATTTTGCTTGTTTACTATATTTAAAAAATAATGTATACTCTCGATCCCCATTAAGACGTGTGAAAGTTCGGCTGTATATAACGGTAAAACATATCAAATACTGGACTCCGAGAAAAAATCAAAACGGAAAGTCCCTTAACAATCGTCAAAAAAACAAATGAAACACATTAAACGAATGAACAACAACTGTCATTGTCCTGACTTGGAACAGGCATTTTCCCATGTAGAAAAAGGTTAATTGAACCTCATTTATAGAGCTTAACCTCTCACTTTTATGACAGTCGCATCAAATTTGATAATGCGTAAAGGAGAAAGGAGAACAGGACTCTGCTCACTAGAGGAAAAGTCATAGTGGAACAATATGTTTGTATCGCTGAATCGCATGTTTCATAACATAAGCCAAATTAATTTTGGCGTCGATAACATGTATAACACACGAGACGAATGATTAAACTATATGATTTGAAACAATTTGTCAAATAACGTCTCGTCCTTTGTTTTAAAAATTTCATCAGAAGATACCAATGACTTGTTGATAGATAAATGTTCCGTTTTAACTTCCCAAATAATACAAGATAGTCCTGATACATAGATTCTGGAACTGACATTATTTATCATCTTAATGACATGTTATATTATTATTTTATTTGTCTTTAATGTCATATCCATTTGACGTGGCTCGGTATACGTACTTTGTGTATGTGCTTTGTTTATATGCCCTTTTGTTTTTCTTTATTCTATTTTTTTTATAGTGATTAAGATGATAACACAATGTTGACTGTTGTATCCTTATTTTTGACATATTTTACTTCTATGTCATCACCATTTTCTACATAAAAATGCCTATACCAAGTCAAGAATATGACAGTTGTTATCAATTCGTTTGATGTGCTCGAGCTTTTGACTTCGCCATTTGATAGGGGACTTTGATTGTTCCTTTGAGTTCGGTGTTTTTGTGTTTTTACTTTTTTTACAGTAACTTTAATACCTTCAATGCTAATAGTTACCCTGTTTTAAAGGATTCAATGGTTTGACACAGGTTTTTGAATATAATATCAATTTTTCTAACGGTGAAAAAATGAGTCTGCAGCGTGACAAAGTGGAAAATAAATTAAGCACAGATCATGACGATACCAGGATTAAAATTTGGTATTTGCGCCAGATTTGATTTTTAATATAGCTGTGTATACACCAATTTTGAATATATATAATAAAGTGATTTGGCGGTGTCGATGTGTATAAATAAGATACATAAGAAGTTCTACATTAAATGGAAGTGCCAACAATTCAGATTTCAAAATATAAGGGGATTTTTTATTTCAAGAATGGATTCTACACGTCAAAAGAATTGCGTGACTTGAGTGTTTCATATGAGGACTTTACAGAAAAGGCAACTGGTAAGGTAAGAGGTAACTAGGAGATACAAACTGCATATTTCGGCGATAATTAAATGTCACTTCATGAAATACACGAAGAAGACATAACTGTTTCATTCAAGTCAATTTCAAGTGTACGTTGTTTTTGGTATCTCTCAAATCTTTGTTAATTTTGCTGTTTATATACTCACAAAAGTAGTAGAATCACTATATGACTTGAACACCATGCGCTTGGCTAGTCGACGGCTCTTATAATGTTCGTAGCCTTTCCGTACCTATTCATAGTATGGAAAAATATTATTCACATTATATTGTATGAAGTGCACACCAATATCATAGATGAATATTTAAATGATTGGAATGTAGAAAACAGAATTGACTTCAATTTATAAATCACAACGTCTGCGGAGTTGTTATAATCTGTAATATTGTATAGTAAATCTTCAGCTTTATACCAAAATGTATGATTTCATTTTCTATTGTTAATTATCTATTTTAGATAGTGACGGTTCCTTGCCACCATGGTATGCTGTTTATATATCATAACTTTGATTCGCTCGTGTATGTAACAACGAAATCCCTGTATTATTGAAAAACAATTACACCAGGTTTTTCGATATCACAAACAATGCAAAACATTGACCACATTTTATGATCGGTACAAATACATCCTTTGTAAATATAAATCAACCTGCGAATATCTTATGCGTTCAGATATTTCACATCCAAATTTATGGTAATATTCTATATAAAGCACAAACTGTCGACATTCACCTCAAACGAAAGTCTAATCTTGAACAAACTTATGCAAAAGGGATATAGTTATAAAACAAATGTCATATCATTAAAGATGGCTTATATTGGTAATAATATTGATCAACTCATAAATACTTGACTAGAGGTATAAAGCGGGGGGGGGGGGGGGGGGGATGAGGGAGACAAGGGTTCAGATCTCACAAAACATGTAGAATCTTACAAACCTGCTCATGCATTTTTCTTTGTTATTCAACGCAAATTTATTTTCTAAGATACCTGGGACGATTTTATTTCATAAAGGATTCCTATTGTCTACTTATTGTACCTCGAAATTATTTACCCGAGGTAGGTCTTTAAGTTGAGGTTCAATTCATTTAAAGTTAATCGGGCATGACTAATTAGATACGCCCTCTTAAAATCAGGGGGTCCAATATAGGATTGGGAAAAAACACCCAGCAAAATACCTTAATTTACAATTTCAAGAATTTGCTTAATTCAAAGTGCTTTTGGTTGCTTAAATATCTTCGATTAATAATCAGGCGGTATTTGGTGGAAATAAATAACCTGTCCCGAACCTGGAGATGTTGGCTGCAATTTGAATTTATTTATAAAAAAAGTCTATATCTCATTTATTTAAAGTGGCCGTTATTGATTGTAAATTCACGACGTTTTGTTTATGGCATTCGTCTATCGTGGAGAAAAAAGAGGGAAGGAGGGCTTAACTTACGAGTTCGATCATTATGGTTCAAATCTATTCTATTACGGCATACGTTTTACCTCTAGCGAACGCTGTGCCTTATTGTAAAAAGTGCCAGTCTAAATTTGTAAGCATTTGCTTCAAATTGATCCACTTTGAATCTAGTCGTGAATATGCATGACATATTTGCCACTGGACACACAGGAGCAATAAATTAATCAGCTTCAATTAGTCATTTATTATTATTTGTCCTCAGTTGATTGTAGTCTCAAACAGTTCTCCAATTTTCATATATTTCATTTTTATTTACACTTTGAATTTTTATGCGTAAATCTTAGCATTTCTTCCATCCTTTTTCTCTTTGCATTTTCTCTTTTTATTTAATATTAAAAAAAAACGTTGTCGTAGTACACATCAGGGGTTACATTGTATAATTTCCAGCAAAACTAATAGGGGAGGGACTAGAACAGAAAATCAATCTTCATTGAGTGGCAATAACTCATATATATTGAAGCGTACAATGACGGCTGTCTCGTCTATAGGTGACAACATTTGCTGTTTCAAGTTTATTTATATCTCAGACTGGTATAATAGTTGTCAGAAAAGCAAACAAAAAATGATAAAAAAAAAAGATTGACAACAATTTATAAAAAAGATTCAACTTATTTTGAGCGTTTCATCTTTTTTATATTGTCTTGCTGATCGGTTTTTTTATAAATTTTTTTCATCTACTATTGTTCTTCTTCTTCTTTATAATTCAGCACTCCATCAACATACTGATGATAACGTGCCGGGCACTGATTTTACTATGCCGCGCGTGCGTGGGATATAAATTTTATTTACAATGAATAATACAAAAATAAAAATATAAATTTCAACATAACTTCTTTTTCTTCTGTTTTTGTACTATACATTTTGGTTAAAACTATATACATTGTGGAATTAATTTAAATGTTTAGATGTTTATTGAGTTCTAGCAAAAGTAAAAAAAAAATGTTGTTAAAATCAGTCATACGACTTATTTTAAAAGATTAAGCTGACCTTTCTTGTTGTTTACACATTTCATTCATTCAACTCGTGCGTAGATCGTCTTTCCCTCTAATGTTTTTAAGGTAAAGATAGCTCGGAATTCTCACTGCACCAGTCATCTGTTATACATTCCTATTATATTTTGATTGGACAAAGCTGCGTATTTATATAACCAATAGGCCAAACGAACGCACCCATTTAGCAAGGGTATACTGTGGGACGGGAAAGGTCTAGAGATGTCAATATTTCTATACTAAAGCGAATCTTGGTTTTGAATAAAAAGAGAGTAAGTTATACATTTATGCGACAGCAACCCAAAGACACAGATAAATAAAAATATTAAGAGTCAACATTCGGTCTTTTTTTTTTTATAGAACATTCCGTATACAGAATAATAAGCCCCAAACCGACCCATGACTAAATAATAGATTTACGGAGTTAATTCAATAATATTTCCCGTCAAATATTATATATCTGAAAAGGCACTTTTTATTTATTTAAGAATTGAATGCTTCTTTTTGTAAATTCATTGGGGTGTAAAAGCGTTGACCGAAGTACGTTTTGTATGTACTGTCGACCTCCTATTGCACGACCTACCTATTGTATTTAAAATCTATGTGTTATAGTCATTAACAGCCATGAAATATTTGCTACTGGACGTAAAGCAAACAACAATCAATCAATTTAATTGATTTCTCTGTACTAGTACTTAGCACACAAAGACAAGATCTTGTAAAATGCTATAATTTACAATTTCCATTTAAATTTTATGTTGTTTTTTTTTTTTGTTTTTTTTATTGTTGTTTTTTTTAGGGGGGGAAAGGATCTCTTCAGTTTATCACGCAACTGACTGCTTATTCAAAAGTTTTAAATATTTTTTTACTATTGTTCTTATCTACAGTAACTGTTTAATTAAAAACGATTTATAACATATGATTTTTTTTTGTCAGGCAAGGATAAAACTAAGAAAGATAAACGTTTTTACCAGGTGTTTTTGGTTCATTTAGACATGAAAAAGGAATAACGGACGACTAAAATAAAGAGTTTTCATATAATACATTGAACTTGCGAATATATCTCACCTCACAAGTTTTGATCGGGACAGTGAAACCTAGTTTAATACGGTTTTATTCATTGAAGTTTGCATGCATAGTTCTTATGTAAAAAAAAAACAAAAAAAAACCAAATGAAGCAAGATCTATTAATTAATTGGACTGAATATACAAAACAAATTATTTTGCATTCGCATGTATCTTAATGTAGGAAAATTACCAAACCAGAAACAAAAGGAACATTTGCCGGATAAATATTGTGAAGGACCTTATGCATCTAGGACTGTCCGATTAGAGGTTCTTAAACAAGCTGTTTACAAAGCTTATTGTTGGAAGAGTTTACTTACTGTTTTCTAAGGTCTGATCTTTACGAATCTATTTCATGATTACTGACAGATCAAAACCATCAAGTATATATAGCACGAAGTTGTTGGGCATAATATTCATTGGTCAGTTATAAATGAGGTCTGTATGGGGGTTTCCTGAGTTATTAAATAAGAAATCGTTATTTTAAAAAGTTGGCTAAAAAGATATAAATGTATCCCCTAATTTTGTAAAACTATCGTTTAGTGTTATTTAGATGCTAATTTTTTTTTATCATAAATAAAAAATAATATGATGTAATGCCATTAAATCGGTCCGTTTTCATGTCAATTTGGTAACTGTTAATTGTACATATCAGTCTGAGTTCTGTTGAACTATCATTTAAGTTTAACATATTTAGACTCGTCCAGTTCAAGGGAATTAGGTTTCTGCAAGTGCTTTTTATGTACTTTTCTTATATTTTTGACGGTTTGTAAGTCAGTAAAAGTTCAATGATTAAGTTAATATTGACATTAAAAGATCTCCTCACAAAAAGGGCTGTTCAAATCGCCTCGCCCTTCGGGCTCGGGTATCTGAACATCCTTTTTTGTTCGGAGGTCTTTTAATATCAATATTAACTTATCCTTGAACTTTTACTATTACTAAATCATTTTTGTGTGCCTGTTCCAAGTCTAGGTCATATATATGTTTTAAAGTTATGTGTGACGTGCATTTTAATACTAGTACACATTTTGTTGAGGGGCCACCTAAAGCCCGTCACCTTGTGTGGTATTTCTTGCTGTGTGGTGGTCTACGGTTGTTTTCTGCTCTTTGGTCGGGTTGTTGTCTCATTATTTTTCTGTTCTCTATTTTATATGAATGACAAAATTTGTAACACGATGAAATATCTTTGCATATAACTGAACTTACTCAGCAATCATTCCGTAGATAATAGTGATTAGCATAAGGAAAGTTGCAATAGTAAATCCGATAAACACGTAAATAGTTATACTTTATTTTCTATAACGTTTTTGATTCATCAAATCAAAATGGCGAAAGTTTGGATGTGAATTGCATTGTTATAGGTTCGCTTCGACGAGAAGTTCAAAATATTCCTATTAGAATCGAAATAATTCTATTATGTCATGTTCTATGCTCATTTTCACATAGGCAGGCATTATATTTGTCCACATTTAATACCTCGCTAGCGCTCAGTATTACGATATTAACAAGTATAATACCTACCCATGTTAAAATAAACATAGAGCACGGCATAAACAAATAATTTTTTAATTACATAATTATTCGTCGTTTTATTCATTTTTAAAACTCACCAGAGGATCTAGGAAACATTGGAACACACAGATAAAAAGACCCTGTGTTAAGGACAATAACATGAGATTAATTATGCAAAGACCGAATATATATAACGCATATTTATAAACATAAAAGATTAAGTGTATTTTGTATATCTCGTGCTCCAAATTTGTAACTAAACAGTAAAATCACAAAAAATACTGAACTTCGACGAAAATTCAATACGGAAAGTCCCTAATCAAACGGCAAAATCAAATGATAAAACAAATCAAAAAAATGGACAACAACTGCCATATTTCTGACTGTGTACAGACATTCTCAAATGTAGAAAATGGTGGATTGAACCTGGTTTTATAGCGCTAAACCTCTCACTTGTATGACAGTCGCATCAAATTCCATTATATTTTCAACGAAACAGACACAATAGGTAAATTTTCAAAACAGGGGTTCAACAGTCATCACCGTGTCACAATCTCAATCTATGTTCCTTTGGAATTTCACTCAAAGATGAAGAACTGGATCTTCCATCACTGTATTAGATACCTAAACTACATAAGTGTCCTTACAAACAACGGCATATTGTTGGGTCTTCCAAGTGCTCCAAGAAACCTCTTTCTAAGTTATTTACATCTATTTTATCAGCAATCATAGCCGGGCTTCAGAGTTATTGTGAAATTGCATAATCTAGAGGTGGAGTGAATAAGATATGGATACTTCCGGAGCACCTGAGGTCACCCTCAGTTTTTGGTGGGGTTCGTGTTGCTTATTCTTTAGTTTTCTATGTTGTGTCATGTGTATTATTGTTTATCGGCTTGACTTTTTCATTTTTAGCCATGACGTTGTAAGTTTATTTTCGATATATGAGTTTGACTGTTTCTCTGGTATCGTTCGCCTCTCTTTTAGAGCAACAACAAACAAATATCAGAGAAAGAAGCACAACAAGCATCTATCATATATAACAACCACATTCATTGCTTACTTATATATGTATTTTAAATCAACCCATAAACATGAAAAGGGTTGAAATATGTGAAGTCCTTTGACTAAATGGCAAGGTCCACATCAATTCTTGTGTAGAGTTGCGCGTTTGACGTATACAAAAAAAAGAGATATAAAACAATTTTGTCGTTCATGGTAATTATAAACTGCAATTTAACTCGTTGAGACAAACGCATTTTTCGTATGAACAATCATTTGTATTATTTTTTTAACATGCACAAACTAGAGACTTCAAAAGATGAACAATCGCTGCCTTTCAATAGTTTAAATTCAAATGTGTTAACATAAAAATGCTGTCAAAATAGTTTCTTGTATATATCTTTTAAAAAAAATAATTCATTATTACAGCATGTACAATATTTATAATTTCTTTGAAGTAATTTGCTAAATACCTGGAAGGAGTTGAAAATTGCAAATAAATATTGAAATACGACCAGGTCATCATTCAGTGAAAATGCTCCAAGTACCCACGTTACTCCAAACAACGGGAAAAGTATACAGATATCTCTAAATCCAACCCTAAAACAGATTAAAAAACATTGTTTCATAAAAAAAATTGCGGACCTGTACCTGACTTAATCTAAGACACTCGTTTATTTTATATGTCCATGTGCTTCTTTCTTTTCAAGTTAATCAATACACTAAACATTTTGGTCTCACCATTATCTAAGAATTTGAAAGAAGAAAACGCGAAGATTTGTTTAGAGTTTGTTTTGTAAATTGTGTTATTGTGATTTCATTACTATTGAGACTATTCGTTGAATGTCAACCAAGTTAAGTTCCGTTGCTTTATGGAAATTTGTTTTCACTCTATAATTTATATATATATATAAAAAAAATACAAACTACTGAATAATTTGAACCTAAATTGTACTCATTGTAAATTATTACAAGCGGTGTGTCTAAACAGTACGTAATAATTATCCACAGAGGATAAGTCTAAAAAAATTCTAAAAGACTGAATATGACTTATTATTATTCACCTGTTTTAGACGTGGTCAGAAAACATGTATGATTCAAAACCAATTTAATAATAATAATATATACAATGAATACATGTTTTGCTTATTATGATATTCAAGAAATACAATAATTATAAAAATGTCGTTCAGATATATTCCAAACGTTTATTAATTTTGATTCACTCAAAAAACAAGTTGTTACTGATTCCACAAAATGAAAAGTACAGTTACAACCAATACAGTTCTTACTTAAATTTCTCAGCTAGTGTTTTCTTCTCAAACTTCCCAGTTGTCCTTAGTTTATACAGCATTACAATGAAAATAGCAAAATTAATCTGAAATATGCAATCCAAAAAAGCAAATTACATGTACAATTGTACAATTGAGAATTTATAAAAAAAATGATACCTCTTCGGACCTTGGAATCACCTAAATTGTTTTTGATTTTCTTTGATCAAAGATATTAATTGATGTTTGCCACTTTTTTGTCAATTCTTCTCTTTAATGTGACATCCCGGTTATTTTCTTACATTCTTTTCACACTTTTGCATTGTTTTTTTTTATTTCCTTTCATTCTTTTTTTAATAACGTAATATTTTGAAAATTGCAAGATTCCCGTGCTTGCATTTCCTATCATGATTTTCTTGATAGAGGGTTGCTGCTCACAAGGAAGCTATTAAACCAAGAGTTCCAAATGGTGAAGTTGAAATCATCCCTTCGTACATTTTACGGACGCCATCACGAGTTGGTTGTCCGTTATGGAATAACCGTATCACAAATGATATCGGATATGTTCCTTACGTCGTAACTACAATCCCCTTCCCTTTCCTGAATGTGACCTACCGAATTAGACTATTTACCGGATTTGTTATCACATAAGCAACACGACGGGTGCCGCATGTGGAGCAGGATCTGCTTACCCTTCCGGAGCACCTGAGATCACCCCTAGTTTTTGGTGGGGTTCGTGTTGTTTATTCTTTAGTTTTCTATGTTGTGTCATGTGTACTATTGTTTTTCTGTTTGTCTTTTTCATTTTTAGCCATGGCGTTGTCAGTTTGTTTTAGATTTATGAGTTTGACTGTCCCTTTGGTATCTTTCGTCCCTCTTTTAAATTAATAGAACAGTAGAGCATATAAAAACAACACGCGATTTAGTTTTAAAAAAAATAAACGACATTTAAAGAATATTATAGCTTCGACAGTTTTTTAAGCATTTGCCTCTTATTCTTTAGGCACAAATTCGTGCAAACTGTGACTTTGACGATGTCGGTTGTTCTTTGTAAGCCTTGATTAAGTTTTCTACTTGAATGATTTATCATTTATCAGTTGGTGTTCCAAACTTTTCGATAGGAAATGTGTACAAACAGTTATAAAATACAAATAAAAACGAAGGAGAAAATAATACAAATCGTTCGCGAAGCTCTAACAAAGACATAATGACATTGCTAATTTGTGTATTGGTACTTGGTCTGACGTGATTTTAAAGGTAATTTTTCTCGAGATAAAACTAATCTTGATTAGCATTTTATATTGAGCAACTATTTTAGGTACATTGCTCGTTATCTATATATCTATCTAGTCATCATTTTGATATTCATACATACCACAATCACAAGTAACGCCGGCCCTATGAACGCCCAAATGAGATTTGATTCAATTGTCAACCAACAACTACAATTTAAAACGGATTCTCATATTCGATGTCCAATGTCCTTTCAACATATCAAAGCTAAAACAATAGTTTTCTTTCGTCAACTGTCTTTGAACCTCAAATCAGGACGTTACATTGTTTGGTATTGACTTTCAGTTCAACTAGTTGTTAACATGTTAGTTTCTATTCAATATCTTTTATTGTGAATACCATTTGAAATTCAATTTCAGACTTACATATATGATTTTGTTTTTTTTGTGACGTAGTATAGCTCGAAATTCTGTAGTATATGATATTTGTTTTTAATCTCGGCTATATTAAAATTAGCAGATTCATGATTTGTACTAATAAATATTGAGTCATTACTGATGATGTTTCATGTGTTTTCAAGTGGCCTAGGTAGTGCAAGTAGTTTATTTACAATGGCCTTTCTCGCTTGGAGACAAGTTTAACAATGTCATCATGGTCATCATTTCAGAAACAAACAAAAAATCTGACTTTTTGCATTGGTCGTTAGGTAATACTATTTGTATTATTTCGTAAATAACACAGAAAATTTTAAGGACTATTCAGGATTTGTTAACAATTTATAACTTTCTGTTTTCTGTGTATTTCATAATCCTATACATTTAAGACATACGTACAACTGATGGTTTCCAAAACCTTCAAGTTTAGTCGAAATGGCAGAAATTAGAACTATACCACCAGGAACAACTGGAAATAAAGACTAAATTATAAAACGTTATCACAAACGTTGTTATTATAATCTTTTTTATTAAGTCAAGGTACAAATTAACCAAATACAGACAACATGTCAATGATATAAAGGTTTTCAGATAGTATATTTTTGTAGACCGAGCTGTGTGTTCCAACGATAGATAATAGAGTATATTCAAAAAATACCTGTATGGTATAATACTCACATGTCTACCCATACAAATGTTGTCAAATTCTATGAATTAATGCGTTTCTGATCATACCCGTACATGTAAGATTGCAATCCTTTCTAAAGGTTCAATGTCACAACAATATTTTCAAACAACATTGTGCATTTTCTATGGCCTCACCGGATCACTTTATGTTTCCTTGTTAGAACATGTGTAAGTACAAATGTATGTATGATATATCGGGGTGTTTTTTGTATATTTATCAACATGTTGTGTAGTTATTTCTGTCCTGTCCTGCCTAAAGGATATGATACAGCAATATCTCCAATAATTCTATTTATCTTTTTTATCAATTCGTTCGATGTGTTTTTGGCTTTTGATTTTGCCATTAGATTAGGGCATTGTCTGCTGAGTTCTGTATTTTGCATAGTTTTACATGAATAAATTTGTATTTGCAGTGCATAATTTAGTGTTGATAACTTTAAGCAAACGGTTGTTCACTTTGGTTTTACAGTTATCGAATAATTTGAAACTGCTGTATTTTGTTAATTAAAAAAAATCAGCATGTCTACATGTATATGCATATTAAGGGGGCTCCTGGGTATAAATATTTTTTTTTTCTAATATAGGATTTCGCTATATTTTTTCATGAATGAACTTTATCATATACTTAAAAGAAAAATGAAATAAAAAAATGGGGTCACCGTTCATTTAAGCTAAAATCTGCCTCTGGAAGAAGCATACATTTTTGTTAATGTCCTTTTTTTCTGTTGAACTAATAGGAGAAAAAGAGGAAATATCGAAATAAAAAAATAACCTAATATAAGAAATCGCTTAAATTTTACAATTATTTAGTTTATGTACAGCTTATTTGAAAACATTAATAAAAAATATAGGTCACCGATGAGTTAAAAAAGATATTTCAAATTTAAGGCCAAAAAATGGCATTTTTGCACCAAAGGGAGATAATTTGGAGCTTTTTCAATTTTTAAAGTGATCTGGGGCCAAACCAAATCATTTTTTTGGGTTGTTTTTTGTACCATATCATAAAGTAACAACTAATAGTGTAATAAATAAAATTTGTAATGAAAAAAATAGAGGTTTAATTTTTTGCTAAAATTTTTGTACCCACGAGCCACCTTAAGCTCGTTCCCTTAAGAAGAAACTAAACTTTTTGAAGAGTGACTGTCGTACAATTAGATTGACATTGATGTACATTTAGTTATATACGTACTCCAACATGCAGGTAACAGCTTGTGAGCTATTGGTCTTTTATCGAATACAAATGCCACCATCCGAAGTATTTGAATACCCTCAGATAGCATCAGAGCAAAGTCCGTTAAGAACATGTAATGCAAAGCAACTGCAATTGCTGTGCACACTCCCTATATATAATAGAGAACAAATTATTCCATTCTATCTATCTATTAATGTCTTAAATGCCGACAGTAAACATCAAGTAGCTGGATTTTGTTTCCCAAATTTGCATGACCGTAGGTATAGATTAAATAAAACAAAAAGTGTACGATTGTTTTTTTAATAATTGGTATACATGTTTCATTTTAAACAGTTGAAATGCGCATCATCATTTTTAAGTTTTGGGAACATTCTACAATTACAATTACGTCTTTATCATCATGATCATTGCTTTTAAGATTGTGATATGGTTAAACTGAAAAATGAACAAAATATATCTGGCTAAAAATTTGGTATGATGAATAAGTTTTTCGTAATTTTGTTTTATAGCAATATAAGACCACAAACTGTTCTTGCATCAGCTGCGTAATTGTATTTGTTTTTTGTCCTTTGTGTTTTTTTTCTTTACTTCAATTTTTACATACCATATGATTGATGTGTACTTGTTACGATCGTTATTGGTGAAGTTTTTTCCAGAATTTAGTATCATGTGCCATTAAGTAAGTATAAATCTTAACAATGTATTTATAGCGGTGAAGATGGGGGTATGCTCTCGAGTATGTATTCACAAAGTATCATAAGCAAGTAATTGATAATCGTTAAATTTACGTTCTAAAGAAAAACAATAAGTTACAATGACTAATGCATGCCACTCGATAACGAAAGTTATAAACCGATAAACAGTGTTGGTTTTCATGTACGGTATGTTTGATGTTTATGCTGAAAAATATATATTCTACAATATTTTGTTTTGAATTGAAGTTCTATATTGTGATATAGCAAGGTCATTTTGAATACAAGTGATCACTAATGTTCCGTTTGTATACGTTTTAAAGGTGTCATGTGTGTTCTGCTGACTTAGTTGTCAGAAATGCAAATATATCGGCAACTGTATGCTTTAAATTATTGTTAGAAATATGATTTATGGACTATTTACTATTTCTTCTTACCTTATTTTCTGTTTGTGTTACACCAGCTAGGAATATGACATACGACAGAATCAAAGCCACGCATAAGTTCATCAATATTTTTGATCTATCATTTCTCAAATTTATCACATGTCTACAAAAATAGCGAAAATATAGTCATTAGCCATTAGGCCCGATTACACAGCTATTTCATAGTGCATTTCTTTAAGACAATATATGGAAATTGAAAAAAAACCTGCGTTTTCTTAAAGATATTTTTGCCGTGCGTTGTTCTACTTTTAGAACGAATTATATCAAAATGATACAAAAAGTCATAAGCTCTAACTCAAAATATAGGCAATCTTATGTAAGGTGGTCTTGATTTTTTTTTGACAGCTTCCGAAATACTGGTTATAACCGTTTTAAGCTGGACTTAATCACTATTTAACTTTAAATTTATGACCCAATATTCTATACAGTGTAGTTTCAACCCCTACTTGCTATTTGAGGTATAACACATGAAGAGGTAAATATTGAAATGGTATCACCATAATGTAAAGTAACAAACTGTCTACACCAGGGACAATATTCGTGGACAACGAAAATCAAGGGACGATAACCGTGTTTGAGGAACTAATAATAATGTTCTGCAGTTTAAAAACTCGAAACTACCGGTTAAGGGACAGTACTGGTATCAATTCAGAGCTATTTGGAAGAAATAAGAACACTAACCAATAAACCCGCAAACAAGATTAATCATAATGATATATACATTTGTAACGAAAATTCTAACATTTCGTGTCATTTGCTAGATACATCATCGTAACATGTCGCAATGGGATACTTTAAATCAACTCATTTGTTGTCAATTTTAAGAATCTAATTATTCGCTTCTAAATATAAATAAATTGATTGAACATGTTGAATTGATAAACGCCACATCAGCACAAAAAAATTCACAGTAAATTCAATGTCAAATATTATAACAAAACATTATTTTTTCAAAAGTAGATATAAATAAATTATTGAAGGCTATTGTGATATCCTATATTGCAAGTTTATTTAGACAGATGCAGTCGCCATATTCCCATTTTGTGTTTAGTAAATGGACATGGATATAGCGAAGTGTATAGTAATAGCTTTTACAATGTTTTAGACGGCATTTATATTTCATTTTTTGAGAGAGAACCTTTAGTGAAGTCTTCAACGACAGAATAATTAGATGGTGTATACGATCTGTTAAGTTAAGAATAAGATGCACTTAAAAATATGTCATGTTTTTCAATAGTATAATAAAAACGTATTTGTATATTTTTCACAGTAACTGATCATAAAGTTACAAAATTCAACGCATCTATCTGAACTAACACTAATTAAAAAAAAAAGAAACATAATGAGGAAACATATGCTTTGTGCTAACTAATGTACAATATAATATCTTTTTTTCAAATTTCTTACTAAAAGTAATCAAAATAGTTATACAGCAATAGTAAAATTACAAAGTTGAATAGCATTGAAGACCCAGATTTCAAAACAATTCAACCTTATTATTTAAACGTAAATTGTACTCGGATTTATTATAATTCGTTAGATATTAATTTTCATGGAGTTCGTTGGTAGCGGTGAACCACGAATTTAAATGTCCAACGAAGAAAACATATGCCGTTATCCTCGATAACGTATTTTCCCTCAATTAACGAAAATTGGTACCAACACAAATAAATGAATAGCAGTACTGACATAATACAGGGATATTTTGTACTATTTTTACAATTACAAAGATAAAACATGTGATACTTTACAAGAAGGTTGCCGTTCTTACATCATAATAATTTCATCATTGATATTTTTAGGAGTAAATGTGAGATTCATTCGTATTTTTTTTTACTTCAAAATCGATTTTACGCAGTTAGATATCTAAATAAAATGTTTTATTTGTCATATCATTTCCGAGTTTTATATTGGCTTTACTCAAGAAAACATGATAAAATAATCGTAACAGAGGGAATTGCCTCCTTAGTAGAAGTAGAATAATTACAGACACATAATTATATTTATTTCTCAAAATTTGAAAAACTGGCTACTAAGCTAAAAATGTCTAAACGGAAAACTTCGTTATAAAACATGGCGATATCAATGTTTTTCCAAATATTAAGTTAAAGCAATTGTAATGAATAATACAAATTTTGAAACTATTTATATCATTATAAAATAACAGTTACAACATTGCAGTGTTTATAACGCTTCAACTTCAATTATTATATATAAGTCTCAGGTCTGAGTCCTTTCCTCAGTGCTTATTTGTTGATTGTTGGTTTTTAATTTCCAGTTCCTCAGAACTGTGTCATATTCTTTACTGTAGCATAGACGTGTCAGATTAATTTGCTTTCCTTCTTGAATCTATGTTCGTTTAAACGAGTAGTTCGCGGATAATTTTGTATGTAAAAATAAGTCCTTTCAGGCCTGACAATGAAATACATTTGAGTCTTTTTCGATTTTTTTTAATTTACTGTTATTGTATGTTTTGTGCCGATCTTATGATTCGAGTCCCTTGCAACTGATTTTAACAGTGTTTTTTTATGTACTCTTTTGACACAACGGTTATATAAGGATATAGTTAAGCGCTTTCTCAATGACACATTCGGTGTGTAGCTGTCCAAATTCAAGTAACATTATTGAATGTGTAAAAAACCAAGATTTAATCAAACACACGGTCACCCATTTTTGAATTGTAACGTCATTGGACACATATCCGAGGAAATTTGTGGAGGCTTGACATACGATTACCAATTTGAGTATTATATCCTCATATACCTGAGGACAAAAACATACTGGTTTGAGGCTGTTTATAGATGCTAGTCTTACATATCCTCCATTGGTTAATTAACAAAATGTGAATAACAACTAATTACACCGAGCGGATTAAAACATTTGCATATTCAAATAACCTACCGTAGTAAGAATGCATATGGACCAACTCTAAATGATGTGTTTATAACTTACCTCCACAGTACAGAATAAATGACAATTGTAATTATCAAACACAAAATTGATACACCACATCCTATGGCTGATATCAGGCTAAGTGGAAAATGATGTAAACGTGGCTAGAAATAAAGAGAAAATGTTTGATCAGATAAAATCAATTTATAAACAATTTGAAAACTATAAAAATTGTTGTAAATGGACTAAAACTAAAAAAAAGGGGGTTTTATTGGCGACTTCAGAGTAAAGCTCGCACAATCATCACACCTTAGACTAAGCGAATAGTACAAGAAACAATGATGTTATACAAAGCGCAAAACACTTAATGTAATGTAATATATACATTAATATTATCTTAAAACTATCATGTTGCTGTTCTCAGTTAAGACTATTTGCAAATGAAATATTTTATACTAAATGTTGAACTTTTGACCCATTATGGTGTATTTCATTTACTCACGTGGTCAAATTCTTCCGACCATTTGTTTTCTCGCTTGACCTATTCTAATGATTGATAGATTGTTGTTTAATAAACGTTCAGTCACAAATATTTTGATAAATGTTCAGGACGAGACCAAATTAACATTGATGGTAGTTCAAAGCTAACTGCAGGCATTCCTGTTTCCTTCATCAATAAAAGCTGCCCAACACGAAATAGTACAATAGTGTTGAACGTGGCGTTGAACACCAATCAAAATCAATATAATAATCTTTAACACCTATATCGTGTATGTAAAAGTGCCTAACTATTTATATCGTAACAGTGTTATTTCTTAGTTCGATTTAAAACAATTCTATACGTACTGTCCTTCCTGGGCTCATTAGTACAGCAAAATTCGTTGTGTGATTATATTCACAGATGGTATAATACTCTGTTGAATTCAGAACTTGTGCCCCAAAAGACGACCACGCTCCATTCAAAGTATTGCTAAAATACAGTTGATATAAATATGAAACCAGATTTTTTGCAATATATACTTGGAATGTCATTTCTTTTTTTTAACAGGAAACGTGAATGCTTGTCTTAAATTTACGGGGTGAAGATTGTATTGAAAGTCAGGCACATTGTGAAAATATATTATTTATTTAACAATATTAATTGAAATTTTATTACGTGATTTTTATAATTCAATAGTGTAATAACTGTGTTATAGCTAATACAAAAACCTTTAAAGAAACAAGTACACTCGAATGATTCCAGTCTAGAGTTCAGCGTATGGTCACTTAGAACAATTCTGATATTAATTTGTAAAAAATATGTTGATGTACCTGCCATATTGCCTGTGTATTTGTATGTGCTTAGGTTTGTGTTCATTAAACAACACGTTAATTAATATGTTCAAGAAATTTAATAAAGACCTACATCATGTTGGGTTTTCATACTTTTATTGCATATACTACTTACGTGGCACCGAAATCCAAAAATCCACAAAAAGGTCTTGAGAAGTTTCCCTTACAAAAATAAATATGTCAGAATATATTAAATCATTGCTGAACTCTCACCAATTCTTTTCTCTTGTGTTTTAATCATTTTGTAAGATGTGTTTGTGTTTACGTTCGAATGCAGTCGTATAATCAGACAATGATAATGATCAATTAAATGTATTTGCCGATGCTTTATTGTTAACATAGATGCATGATGTTATAAAAAAAATAGTAGGACAAACAGTAAGTATTGTTTACACTAAAATCATGCTTCTGTATACAAAGAATAGACATTATATTGTATTTTACTGATTTATACAAAGGCTATGCACAATTGCAAGACACTACGTTGTATTGCATTTTGCTATTTGAAGTGTTTATAGTTTGTCCTCACAGTAACATGAAAGCACAAGGCTTTAAAAAAGACGTATACTAAACATAATTTAGAAATTATCCTTAAATACTGTCACTTACTGATAGGTGTTCGAATTTTATAGTTAAGGAATAATCCGAACAAGATGTTCCATGAATTGTAAATTCAGCAATAATAGAATTTACATCATAACTTCCATTAAAGGCCTGTAAATCACTGTGAAAAAAAAATAAAAAATTTAATACCAAGTTAATTAAATACTTGCTGCATAGCCAAATTGTGAGTTACAGAAGAGGCATATGACTGAAAATATTTCATTAATGAACATGATAGGTAAGCGTTTATGAGAGAGCAAATAAAAAACCCTGGTGATCTTTACATAATATGTACAGTTTTAAAAACAGTGGCATATTTATATATATTTACACAGTATTTTACAGAGACCTGTGTTTACTGTTTTTCTTTTATATTTGATAAAATGAATGAAAGTTTTAAGGAGAATAAGTGTAGTCTCTTTCGTATATAAAAACTTACCCGTTTAGTATTAAAAACTTCGGGAATAAACTTGAAATATTTCGATAGAATGAGCTACTATATCCCGTCAAACCTGGAAGAAAATACGGGTGTTTTTACTTTCTGTGTTACCAGCAGTTTATACATAGATATAAATGTAATAATTTTGGCACAAAACCATACGTATTCTTCAATTAACGGCTTGTCAACAAATTTAAATTACAGATGTAGAATGACGACGGAAAATGAGTTTGTTCAATCAATGAATGCTTTGAGCAGACAATGTTAATGTGATATCAGTTTGAATCTACGTTTGTTGTCTAGTCCTAAATATAGAAGGATTTGCCAATGTATTATGCCCTACCTATAGCTATTTACATAAGAAAATTTCATATCGATAGATCATATCATTCTCACTGATTTGCAACTGTTCGGTACATGTCTCGTGTATTAGTGTTTCGTTTTCATTCGAGAAGCACTGCGTACTTATTGAAAAGTGTCTAAACTAATTCGAACTAACGACATCCCATACTTGCCAAGTTGACCATAGATGGATTTTGTTATTTTATCATTTCCTTTTCTATACAACTGTTTTGGGTCTTCAAAATCCCTAGGTTTCAAATATTGCAAAATTGTATAACGTGCTGTATTTATGTTTTCTCAAATAAGAAATAAAGTAGTCTCAAAGTACATTACGTTGATTATCAATCAAATCAAATATTCAAATTTTCATTGATAGTAGGTGCATTTGTCTGTCTTCTTTGAGAAATAAGTTAATGTTCAATCTTTATGATTTTTTTCCTCAAGAAAATGGATATATTTGAGACTGGTATTTCTACTTTTTTTTAATTTTGATTTTAAACCTTATTTACCGCTACACATATTCTTTTTCAGTGTTATTTCAGTCGCTGAATCTGCTATCCAGGAATCGGAAGTTTCCAAACGATTAGGGACAGTTATCTCATCCGAACTAGCTTTCCCGACTTCAATTACTAAAATAGTTAAGATAATGTTGCAGAATTACGCAGATAAGTTAATTAGTAAATTAATGAGTAAATTAGGTAAAACCTCCATTACTTCTGTATTTTTTAAATGGTAGAAATGCTAAAGGTTAATAAAGCTTTGAAAAACTAGTATAATGACCTAGGACAATCTATACAAATACTTTTGATAATGTCTCTAAAATAATCTGCGAACAAAAAGAAATATTCTTTTCACAAAATGTACAATTAGTATGCATTAGACGATGTGTACTAAGAGCTTAGAAATATCAAAGGGACAATAAACACTATAGCATTGTAACGACTTGAAGACAGAACCTTACAAAAACTAACTTGTGATCTCATGAGCTTCAGAAAGGTATGTATAGCGTGCTCCACAACTGTCTACATTAGTTTACTCAATGTCTACATTGTAGTTCCCATTTTGACAAACATGATTACACTTATATGATTTTATACATTCATGATAACACTTTATGGACAATAATTTTGATAAGTGATTACATTCATATAGCTCGTTAAAGATTCAAGGCTTATAATTGTGAAACTTGTAAATTAAAACGATACAATTTACAAATCGAGGAAAAACATAAATAGCAAAGAAGAAAAGCACCAAGTCGATTAAAAAGTTCATAAATTACTAGCTGAAAAAAGGCTGAGCAATACCAATTACGTGGGATGATTTCAGATTTTCAGGTAGGGTAGACTATCTCATTTCACGAAGTACTTAATCTAAAGAACTAGGGTTGTTACAGTAAAAAAAATTAAAAAATAACTAACGTTTATTTGTTGTGATTTTTTTAGTACGTTATTTTGCATGTTTTATGTTGTCTTTTGTATACATGTTTTGGGTCCTTTTCTTTATTTGCCATGGCGTTGTCAGTTTGTTCTCGAGTAATGAGTATGATTATCCCTTTGGTATCTTTCGCCTATATCTTGTGATATTTGTTTTCAAAGTTATGGCTACTAAATCCAATAATTGTCACATTAATCAATTATATCTGTTTAGAGTGCTGACTCAAATTTGTCAAATGAATGGATCTATAAACGACTGTAAAACGTTGGAGGT
The DNA here is from genome assembly GCA_037788925.1 of Mytilus galloprovincialis. NCBI lineage: Eukaryota > Metazoa > Mollusca > Bivalvia > Mytilida > Mytilidae > Mytilus > Mytilus galloprovincialis. The sequence goes on from CM075336.1 coordinate 69,578,342, forward strand.
GTTTAGCAATAAAACCGGGCTGAACACGCCATTTTCTATGAAAACACTTGTATCAGGTCAGGTATTATATGTATGATTTTCACTCGTTCCGTTGGTTGATAACGTTTGACTTTGTTATTTTGTTTTGATTTTCTTCCTTTTGTTTAATTAATCTTGTAGTTCGGTATTTTTGTAATACTTCTTATTCCGTATCGAACTTTTAAATTTAGCAAATAATAATAAATCTGTACAGTTTGTTCATTTGTTGAACTTCTAAACCGCTCTCCCAGGGTAAGCGGAAGATTGAGCACTCAATGTCACGTCCTTTATAAGACTGTCCAAAGGCTTTTACTGTAGTGCAGTAGTTTTGGTCGTTTATGTCAGTCGTATGTATTTTATAGATCATTTGTTGTAAATTAGGGCTTTATATTTGTCGTTTTAATTGTTTCACATTCTTCATGCCGACTATATGGTATGGGTTATTGTCATTGTTGATGACCGGTAGGTAGCTTATAACTGCTCACATTTACCTTCCGTGAACTATGGTGTATAGTTGTTTGATTGACAAGAATACCAAATATCTATATATTTATACTAACTAAAATCTTTTATTGTTTTTCGACAATAACAAAAAAATGTGATTACATGAAATTCTTCGGACACCTTCTTATGGCTATATGTGTATGTTTCAGCTGTGATATTCATAATCTTTTTATGTAAACTGAACAGTCGACTTGATTCCATAAAATACAAATTAAGGCTGATTCTGACTAACAAGCCAGAGCAGCGAAATCGATACTGTAAAAGTTTCAAAAGAAACAATGATCGTTCAAGTAAACTTTCAAATTTTAATAAATCTTCTATTCACTAAATGTCAGTGACAAACTCGTACCTATTTTGTCCTGCTTTTTTTTTTTACTTAGGGTGCATATAATGATGTTATCAGATTCTTAAGTTTCTTTTATAAAACTATGTCTGTACAGATTGTATGATAAATAAAATACTAGGGAGCTCAATAGGTTGCATGAACACAAACAAGACAGGAACACGGTGTATAACAATGCATCAGTGTTATAAGCTGAAATAACTAAGTAACTTACCAACATTATCTTTTTTAACAATCACGGAGAATTCAGAATTGATAACCTGATTGAATGCATTACTGTACTCAGTTAATGCGTTTACGAGTGAAGTCACACCACTTAATTCCTGGAAAGAAATGATAGATAAATGTTTTTAATATCACTTACATGAATGCTAAATATTTGAATTATCTACCGGTTCTTGTTAGAACAACATAACTTAGTCTTGTTTGTAATATGAGTTATCCCTTGCATTTTTATATTTAGGATTCGTCAGAATAACGCTATGTTTAAGCTTTGTGGTGTGTGGCCCTTTATGTGTTATCATATCTGTTCTTTTTTTTTTAAATTTGACCTTTTTTCCATCGATCTGTAATTGTGATTTCGGACCAATGAATGATTTTTGTCATTTGAGATTCTTGAATAATGCATGACACCGATGCAGATTGTTGCTATATAGTTTAACTTCAGCATTTATAGGTTTGCTATTCCTTCAAGTACATTTCGCTTTAAAAGGTATTTCAAACTGAATGCTTTACCAATTTTCCTTTTATCAAATTTACGTTAATCAATAAAGATATGAAAATAAGACTGATTTTATAAACTCAGTCAATGCTGTCCTAGATGTTTTATACATTAATGGCTTTAAAGTTCTGATTTTTTGCATTCCCCAAAACAAAATGCATTAATGCATTCTGCGGCACACGATTTTATCTTATAACAGGAAAGCAATAAGACAAAAGTTAGTAATTTTTAATATCTCCTTTGGTTAACCATCAATAAACTAACAATTTCGGATAACCAGATTCGTTTGAGTTTAACCGTATATAAACACTAGACATGTGAACGGGTCCTAGAGTAGACGAGTATCGAATGACTAGTTAATACTTAAATAATCGAATTTCTGTTAGAATTTTGTCGATTTCATTAAATAAAACTGATATAAATGAAAAATTGAATTAAAACCTTTGATTCATTAAAATGTAACTATGACTTAAATGTATGCGCGTGATTGTCATTTGAACGTCATATAAAAAGAGATGGGATATGCACGAGGTCAAATTCCCTAAGCGGACAATTTTAACTACACGTGACTCCAAACAACAAAACCAGTACTGTGATATCAAATATTTTCGTCTACAGATCTGTGAATTACGCAACAAAGATAAGCAATGATGTTTCAATGTAACTCGTATATATATACAAAATCTTATTCGTATATTTATATATAATTCTTTAATGATTGGCATATAAGGAAAGTAGATGTTCTTGACGTTGTTTATTTTTCGACAAACGTCGTTGACTGAACTTCTTTTTGTAACCAATTTACACAAGATTGCAGCGATAAAATCACAACCCGGCTCGACTTTTCCATATTTATTTTCAATTTGCGTTTATCGGTAATTCGAATAATAAACACATTTTTCATTTATGTGCATGACAAAAAAGAGTTTTTTGAAGTTAATTTATACGAGAGAGCAAATTTAATGGCGTACACATTTAAGCGGTAACCAACATATATATTCATAAGTCAGGCCAATTAAATGACACACATATACAATTTACTTGGGATAGACGTTACAAGTGTGGAAAAATAAATTTCCTATTTTGAGAATTATAAGGATTAAACGCCCTTTAAACGGAATTAATAGATGTATAAACTGGACCAAGTCACTCAAGTCATATACTTGTTTGTGAGTGAATTGGTCGAGTTTATACACCAAAGAATTCCTTTAAAAAGGCGTTTAATCCTATAATATTTTCATATCTAAAATTGGTTACCTGATCGTCGAGGTCTTTCCATGACTGATGATTTCTTTCATCGAGTAAGTTATTGCATATAGAACCAAACACCTAAAATTGATTCTATAATTTACTAATGATGTCGATTACATTAATACAGATAATGGGGAACTGTATTTGATTAGAATAACCCAACTATAATTAAATATCCATACGATGTACGTTTCAATTAATTTGACATTGTTAATCTATATACGTGTTATTCAAAGTTGTAAACGGATAATATAATTCATTTGCAAAGTTGTCGTAATTAATCTTTATTTTCGGTACCAATTGTAATATAAAGATGTTAATGCTCAGCAAACATTATGTTCGAGTGTACATGACGGAGGTAAATGTACAAATGCACTTCAGATCAACTAAATTTTTATTGTATACTGGTACTTTCATTTATCCTGACAATACAAACTTATAATTAACAACCATTTGATTTTTACTGGACATGTTTACAACTGAAATAACACAAATTTTGATATGATTGAACAAGAAAAAAAAATACAGTTACGGTATTGTATCCTACCAAATGTTCTAAGGCCAATGAAATATATTCCTCTTTATGTTCTTTTCTAATCTAATAGATACTAATTTATCTTGTAAAACATATGAAGGTGTTTTGTTAAGAGTCTTTTCTTCAATTCAAGAGTCAGATAAAATTATTGCAAAAAAATGTATGAATAGTTTATACTTAACTTACATCTAGTTGATTAAACGAAAATTTATCTTTATGATGAATAAGATATTTGGTTATATTGTACAGTACAGCTGATGCTGTCAATAAATCACCAGACCGTAGGTCATAGTTGTGTATTGAAAAGTTTTGTAGATCTTCAAGGATACGGTTCAAAAAATCATCCTCAATATCTCCAGATAATAGTTTAGATACCTACAATGCACATATCTTTCTGAATCTATATGATATTTTCTGGTGAGTATTCTGTTTGCTGGTTAAAATTTTTATGATAGAAAATTAATTGAGAAGATACAACGGAACTATATACAAATGTCATACAGTGGAACAGTTTTGCCAGCTATGAAACTAGCTTGAAACCGATATTTTCCTCGGAAAATGCTTGTAACAAAAATGGATTATGACAGTTGTTTTTCCACCGGAATCTTGAAAGTAAAAGGTGAATAGCAATTAGAATTATAAAAGAATAAAGATCAAAAGACGACCATCAGTATATAAAATAAAGAAACTAAAGACTGAGCACCACAAAACGCTGCCAAAAACCGGGCCTCATCATAGACGCTCTAAAATTATCAGCAGATTTCCATTAGGGCATCCGCGGTGTTGCTCATGTAAGTATATTTCAATGATAAATAAAATGTTGTAGATCACCTTTGAAGAACAGAGAACAACGTGATCTTGAAAGGAGTAGGTTTAGTAAGAACCCTTTTTGGCCCCAAAATATAACAGTTTTACCAAATTGTGAAAATGTAATATTTAAGCTATTTATTGGAAAGTAGAATGCTTCTGCTACATAAATATGGGCTGTTTTTGACAATACTATGCACATATATCGAATACTAGCATCATTAAGTCATGCATAATTACTGAAATCTTTAAAATTTTAGCATCTTAGTTAAATTTTAGACGGTTTCCGTCTTAAATGAAAGTGGCTGCATTCGTGTTCATTCGTAATATTGAAATGTAAGTTGTATTTGATGATAATACATAATATGTATAAAGGTTGAGGATGATCACATTCATTTTTGACAAAAAACATCTGAAAAATGACGTTTTTATGGCATATTTAATAGATTTTGCTATATTAGCTTGAATCGGAGCGTTTTTTATGACTAAATCAATGAAAATCTTTCACATTAACTAATCGAATCAATTTAAATACTCTAGTGTTTAAAAAGTGTCTAAAATCTTTCGTTTGATGAACTTGAAATTTAAGGCCAAAATCAGCCCTTATCGGACCTACTCTTTTGACCTCATTTTTCGATAACGGGATAACAAGTGTAGAGCACACAACTTTAGGTCTCTATCACTTTTGTTTGTCAAGTGAGAAAAAAATAACTGCCAAATATTTTGAACTAAATACTTACAACGAAAATTAATTAAAACATGGAGATAAAACGATCAATATTGGAAAATAACTTTGTCGATGACCTTTTACAAATGTTTTAAAGTTATTTAGGAAAAACGATATCTATAATAAGCTGATGGGAAATACAAGAAATGAAGCGATCATTCTTTATAATAGTAATTACCTGCTGTTGGATATATAGCATTGATTTACTTATGCACTGGCTATAGTCCGGTTCTTCCCAAATCCCCCCACTGCTACACCTTCTTGCAACACTACCCACATGTTCACCAGTACAGGATAAGGTAACGTTTGTGCTTTCTAGTGTTCTTTTCCATTTCATATTAAATCTATCCACATGTTCTCCACAACGATTTGTTGAGTTTATATCTTAATACATTTGTAAATGTAGTAAAGTGTATCATCATGAATGTGTATGTTATAAGAACAGTGCCGTATATCAAGATTATTTTCACGTGAGTATAAATTCGCTTTGTAGCGTTTAATTGTAAAACGCACAGTTAATAATCAAAATTGATGTATACACTATTTTCATTCTTAAGATAAATTAATATTCAATTATGACTATTGATTAACAGATCACAAGAACATGGATATATAATCAAGATGAATATTTTCATAATGATTTAAGTGGCTTATCATGCATGTCATAAATTCAAATAGATTGCCGTACAAACAACTACACAGCGCAACCAGTTTATAAACGATGAATTTTTGATTGTTGCCAAAACCAAAACATGTTGCAAACAAGAATGTGTCCCAATTACACGAATGCTCTATCCGCACTATCATTTACTATGTTCAGTCGACCGTGAATTTGGGATAAAATCTCTGTTTTGGCAATTAAATTAGAAAGATCATATCATAGGGAAGATGTTTACTAAGTTTCAAGTTGATTGGACTTCAACTTCATCAAAAACTACCTCGACAAAAAATTTAACCTGAAGCAGGACATAATGCGAACGGGCGGACAATCGAACGGACGAACGAACAAACGGACCTGAAAACATAATGCCAAAAAAAGGGGGAATAATAATGTTTGAAATAGATAAGAATAAAATTATATTTAAACATTTAATTGCACAATAACTTTACTTATGCACCATTTATAACAATTCTCTGCACCCGTGTCTGTTGTAACATGATACATTATTTATTGTGTGGCCTTTTATAGCTGATTGATTAGTATTGGCTCTACGTATTGTTGTCGGCCCTACGGTAAGCTAAGTTTTCGAGTTTTGTGTAATTTGATAACTTTTGGAGAGTTTTGTCACTGACAATCAAACCACATTTCCCGTTTGTTTAATACCAGATATCCTTGACTTATATTGCCATTAGTTGTTCCTTATAAACATAACCTTATCACTAGCTAATCATTGTTGGATCTCTGCCGCTGTCGTCGACGCTAAAAAACTACTTTATAATATAACCATTGTAGTAACTTAGATTTTGCGGTTTATTTTAAAATAATTACCTTTTGATGTCTGTATTAAATTCAAATATGAAAAAAAAAATAATACAAAGATTAATTTATTTAAACGTTTTTATGGCTAATATTTTGTCAGTCTCAAGTTAATTCGTTGTTGATAAATAACCATCAATCATTCATGAACATGCACCATCGTTATTTGGTTGTTAATTCAAAATCATTCTTTTAAATCTATCTTCTAGAATAATTCTTATTGTACGCTAAACTTAAAATTATTATTATCAATTAAAGATTCTAGAGTTAAAGCACTATGTTGTGCTGATCACAAAAAGTATGCTTTATTTCCTTCCGGCTAAAAAAAGTAAAAAAAAAAGTTCTCCTTTTTTTCAAAAGCCTTAAGTAACTTTTCAGTCAACTCCCTCTTCGCTTGATGGAAATTAAAAAAAAAGACATAGCAAACAAACAGTCTTATTCCAACTTAACATTGCTGGTCTTTTCTGTTCTACATTCATTTGTAGCTTCTTGAATGTTTTCTTGTTCACTTTCGACTCCGTTGTTTAAATAAATCAAATTAGCATTTACCCATGAATTTCGATATTGAAATCGTTAACAAGCCATAAGAAAATATTAAAAGACAAAAAAAAGTAACAAGTTAAAAAATTAGAATATTTAATGTTTTTAAGAGATGAGTTGGATAGGAAATCAACCTCATACAATTGAATACCAATAAAATTGAGAATGGAAATGGGGAATGTGCCAAAGAGACAACAACCCGACCATAGAAAAAAACAACAGTAGAAGGTCACCAACAGGTCTTCAATGTAGCGAGAAATTCCCGCACCCGGAGGCGTCCTTCAGCTGGCCCCTAAACAAATATATACTAGTTCAGTGATAATGAACGCCATACTAATTTCCAAATTGTACACAAGAAACTAAAATTAAAATAATACAAGACTAACAAAGGCCAGAGGCTCCTGACTTGGGACAGGCGCAAACATGCGGCGGGGTTAAACATGTTTATAAGATCTCAACCCTCCCCTATACCTCTAGCCAATGTAGAAAAGTAAACGCATAACAATACGCACATAAAAATTCAGTTCAAGAGAAGTCCGAGTCTGATGTCAGAAGATGTAACCAAAGAAAATAAACAAAATGACACGTGTTGACCTATTTTGGGTTAAAAAAAACAAAAAAAAAACGCTACGGAAATTCTGTAACTGTTAAAAAATTGAGTTGTTATTGAAACCTTAGACAAATAACCCAAAATCACCTTTTATTTCGCATTTGAAAGTTCTTCAATCAATCAGTGTCTTATATATGTGTATGTATGCTTTGACACATTCCCCATTTCCTTTCTCAATTTTATACGTGCACATACCCAATGTCGATTTTCATCCAACGCATCTTATAGTATTTTTTAATTGCTCAACAAAGAATTCCAGCAATATAGGGAATTGCCTATAATTCATGAAAAAAATCAAGCAGGAAATACGGTCAGTTCCGATAAAGGGCTGAGTGTTGTTAAATTGTGTCCGACTAAGATAAAACAGAATTGGAAATACAAATTTGAAAACACGTCATTTAGAAATTTAATTTGCTAAAACTATGTAGACATTACCTCACCAATATAGAAATGGCATCTGGCAAAATTACTGTTTTTGTCAATCACTGTAAGGTATGCGGATGGTAAGCAGCAATCGCCACTGTAATCGAAATGAAAGTAATTAGGATAAATGTAATTAGCTTTTGTATTGATTTCTTTTTTTTATCGAATTTACATTGTTTTTTTAAATTCGAAACGTAATATTAGCCAAGCTAGTAATCAATTGTAACGTTTACGAAAAGATACAGAAAGTGTAATCAGGTACGAAAAGTAATACACAAATATCAAAGTAATCATCGAAAATAAATAGTCTTCAAAATATGACAAGTTATGTTGTTATCAAAACAATTAGACTCATAGCGTCAATTAAATATAATTTAATAAAATAGAAAAACAAGTATTATAGTTCATCCAATAAAAGTGGATATCAAACAATAGTCGACGAGCGGCGTGTGTCCAATTCCGATGCTTTGAAATTCTCTCCCTTAGCCCATTTCGTCAATTAACGTAACTAAACCGTCGTTTAAAAGTTCTGATCACCAATTAAAACTTTTTATTCTTTTATGCTTTGTAATTATTGCATATAAACGGATAATCCAAATATTCAAATATCTTACAAGTAAAAAAAATAAATATTACCTTAAATTCTACATATTCAATCCTGCAAAAAGTCAAATCCCCCCCCAAAAAAAACTGAACTCCTAGGGAATTTCAAAACGAAAAGTCCATAATCAAATGACAAAATCGAAATCTCAAACACAATCTTTTTTTTTAAATATAGGATTCCGCAATATTTTTTTTTATAAATAAACTTTATCCTATACTTTAAAGAAAATTAAATAAGAATATTGGGTCACCGTTCGTTTAAGCTCACAATCTGCCTTTGAAAAAACCATGAATTTTTGTTAAGGTACTTTTTTCTGTTTCTAGATAAAAATATCCAAAGTAAGGAGTTTGATATACAGTAGTTGTCGTTTATGTAATTTATACGTGTTTCTCGTTTCTCGTTTTACACTAGTAATTGTGGGGCTCTTTCTAGCTTTTTGTTCGGTGTGAGCCAAGGCTCCGTGATGAAGACCGTACATTGACCTATAATGGTTTACTTTTATAAATTGTTATTTGGATGGAGAGTTGTCTCATTGGCACTCACATCACATCTTCCTATATCTAGAAATTAAATAAATCGCTTAATCATATAATTGTTTAGTTTAAGTGTAGTTTATTTGAACAAAAATAAAATATATAGGTCACCGATGAGTTAAAACATATATTTCAATTTAAATGCAATCTGGGGCCAAAACGAATAGATTCTTTAGGTTGATTTTTGTACCATATCAGAGAGTAGTAACAACTTATAGTGTAATGAATAAAATTTGTAATGAAAAAACAAATGTTTTATTTTTTGCTGATTTTTTTGTACCCTTGAGCCTCCTTAAGGAGAGGATACTACAATGTAAATCATGCCAGTCAGACACAGTTTGAAATACGATTAAGCAAAATACTTTTTATATTATGGAGAAGAAAATTGAGGGTGTGTACATTTCAAAACACAGTATAGTATTGATATTTAACAGTGTTTGAACATGTTGAAATTGCGGAGTTGAAGTTGCAATCGTAAAAACCATCGTTTAACACATTTTTAGTATGTAAACCTGCCATCAATGAATATATCTTATTTAATTTTAGAATTTACATGTTGGTTACCTGTCCATATCCTCAAACCATTATCAACTACATTCGGCCTTAAAAGCTCCTTCCCATATTATGATATTGTGGTAATATTGGTTGACATTTGATTTTGTTTACATAAATAACACATCGTTTCGTATTAAAATAAAATTGATTAAACAATTCATCTTTCAGAGTAAACAATATTTGTGTTTGTTTATGACAAAATCGTACACTTTAATATTGAAGACATTATAAACGCGATTTCGGAACTTTATTTGATTACTAATGCATTTTAAAATTCTTTAAACTGCACCAACATTCTTAACAAGTATGGTATGCAGCAACATGTCCATTAAAAATCTGCACCTGTTGGTCAATGTTAGTTCAGTGGTTAACGTTTGTTGGTGTGATTCATAATTGGTTCTCGTTTCTATAAGAATTTTTGTGTCCTTTTTAGCTTGATTTTGGCCGCAATTTGACCTATAATTAATTTTGTAAACATTTCATACTCTGTGGTTTGAATGGAGACTTGTCTCAATGAAATTTATACCACATCGTCTTATATACATTTATTATTATATTATGAGTGTGATATAAATTATTCGAACTAAAAAGTGAACCATTTGGCAATAAAAACATACCAAACAAATTAAAACATGTTAAAACCTAATATAACAAAGATACATTGCAAGCATTTTGTAGCTGAATATTATTCTGAAACGGACATTTTGATCTTATAATCCTCTTGATAATGAATTGATTAAAAATGGTCAGTTTTTAGTAAATTTTCAGACATATTCACTGCAGTAAATTCATAAATGAATTAACAATTAGCTTCAAGTTTTTCAGTACTGTTAAGTACCTTTTCAGACATATCAGGATTATGTCGAAGAAAAAAAAGTTATTGAAAAGTCTGAGTACTGTATACTTAAAATAATAAATTACTGCAAACAAGTTGTCAGATCGAAACTTAAGTTACAGCAGTGCATGAGTTTGAAACTTTACCGAAAGAAATACTAAATAATTGAACACCAAATTCATTGATTATGTCTCCTAGACAATAGATTTTTCGGAATCATTATACATATATATGTTTTTTTATATATAATATATCATTTCTAATGTTTCTGACAAAAGAGATCTATTTGCATACCTTGCATTGATATTTACTGGGGAAAAAATAATATTGCTTGTTTCAAAAATCCATCCACTTGATCCAGAAATAGATGTCAGTTCAGTTGCAAATGTTACTGTAGCCTGTCCATTCCACTCTCCTTCTGAACATGAAGTGATATCCAAGTAATCACATTTCCCAACTAATTGGTTTACAGTACATGTTGGTGCAATTTCTTGACTAATCTTGAAAAAATATATCAAATAAAAGATTATTTGGATATACCATTAAAAGAACATTAGATGTAATTCATTTGCAAAACATTTCATGTCAATATAGACATTTACGTGTGTTATCATAGATACGTATTGCCTGTTGAATTTTTTTTAAAATCTTAACCACATCAGAATAAATAGCTCAGATAGCAGGAGAGATAACTCAGATATAGAAAATGTTAATGATAAAAAGTTATTTGAATTTTCCTATTTAAACATATAACAAGAAAACAAGTTTGGTGACCCCATTGTTCCTTTCTTATCTGAAATCATTTTCATGCATAATCTATACAAAATCCGACAATTTTGCACAACCGTTGGCGGGGTAAAATCCGGACGCACACACTTTTGATTATATTGTTAAAAAAAATATATGATGAAAACAATATTTTTACAAATTATAAAAAAATCTTTGGATTTTAATAAATACCCCCTTCAACCTAAAATATAACTTCATGTGTTTTAACAATTACCTTTGAACTGATAATCATATATCGATTTTAATAACACGTATTCATTTAAAACGGTTCTAAACTATTAAAAAGGCAAATAGTTATGTTTTATTTGTGAAAAAAAATGAAACTAGATGTCTTATATTACTGAATGAAAACACAAGTTTGTTTTAGTCACAATTTATGGAACGCCGGAACTGTCATATAGTGTAAATATTTAATTTGTTTTGTCGCTTTACCTTTACATCCTGTCACTTTTTCTTTATGTTATGTGCAGATGCCTTTATTTCCTGACACTGCATCTCTGTGTTATGTCAAATTAGTAATTTGTTTGGTCAAACAATTGTATGATATGCCATTGCTAAACTTTGTTGTGTATAATAGGAATAAAACTATGCTGTAACTACTATATATTATGTGAATATTTCCAGATTTTATGATCAAACACCTTTACATTCTTTCATATTTTATCTATGTTGTGTCTATTCTTCCTTTATGTAAGTCGGTTAATAACTGCGTCCTGTCTCTAGTGTTATTGTTAGGTCAAATGTTCTAAAAGTTTTGTTTTGATGCACCTTTGTTCTATGTAAATCTCATGATATTATAGTCTTTTAGCGTTATGATGTGTTTATACATATGTATCTCCAGTGAAAAACACAATACATCATGATATAATTCCTATGCGTTTTGCCGTCTAGTTGATACTCTCTGTGAGCATTCATTACGTCATGTGCAAATTCCTTTTACCTTATGTGCAAACAACTTATACGTTTTGTGCAAACCTCGTTTACATTACGTGCAAACTTCGTTTACATTATGTGCAAACTTTGTTTACATTATGTGCAAACTTCGTTTACATTATGTGCAAACTTCGTTCACCCTATGTGCAAACATCGTTAACTTTATGTGCAAACACCTATTACGTTGTGTGCAAATACCTATTAATTTATGTTTAACAACTACATCATTATGTGCAAACAGTATAATTACGTTATGTGCAAATGCCTATTACATTTTGTCCAGACATCTATAACGTTATGTGCAAACACCTTTTACGTTATGTCCAAACACCTATTACGTTATATTCAGACGCCTATTTCGTTCTGGTAAACGCTTTTTTGACACAGATTAAAACAAAACGCATCAATAATATGCATTTTGAAAATAAAGAAAATTAAAAGTTTGAGCTTTCTAACAAACTTTGGACTTTTATATATTGATTGGTGTAAAAATGCTATATACATACAATGTATCTAGTTTTATGGTAAAATATTTTGCTTGACTTTAAGAATGTGCGTTATGCATCCATTCTTTTAAAATTTGTTCACTTTACTTGTTGAAAATTTTAACAAATATACAGACACGACTCTAGTTTCCAAGAAGTGCAACCGAAAGGAACAATAAGATATAAAAAGGAAGATGTGTTACGAATGCCAATGTGACAACTCTTCACAAGAGACCAGGATGATTTGTTATTACCCTTCCAGTAGGGTTTTCATCTAGCGAGAAACGTGAACTACATTAATGCTGCAAATGCAATGACGTCTCCCATGATTCATGTTGCAGCTAAGGAATCCTGCAAAATGTTTAAGATTTTATTTTCGTTCATTTCTCTTAACAAATGTGAATATTATTCTGAATAACCTTCCTAAGACTTACTATTTCCTACGTCCCCGACAAGGCGTCTTGAGACGGGTGGGTGTCCTGAAAAGGGGAGGGGGTCAGGTGACCCGCCCGTCTTATCTGACATTTTTTTTTAAAACAAACAGGGATTTTGGAAAAAATTGATCCGATTGTGGATCAGACAGTTAGAAGGGTGTAACAAAAAGCTGCATTTTCCTCTAAAAAAAACTATTTTTTTCATATTAAAATCTGCCTTATCCTGTAATCCACAAAAATGACGCATACACATATTTCTTCTGAATGAAATGGTTATCAGCCTTGTTTCACCTTCACCGGCCATACTCGAGATTAAATCCCGCAACTTGAAACTCCAGATAATGACTTTGATTTATCTGTATTTGGTCCGGTAACTTTTCGAACCGTGTCATCAAGAACGATGCAAAAAATACATATTGTAGTAAATTGTTATTGTTTTCTTTTAATTTTTTTTTTATATAACTGATGTGCATATCGTTTCTTTTGTTGTCTATAGGAATAAATAAATAATTTCGTTGCTAAAATGGTCATCATAACATAATTTTCCCTTTGAATTTCAGAAAAATCTGACTATCTATAAAGAAGAAGATGTGGTATGAATAACAATGAGACAACTCTCCACGAGAGATTAAATGACAAAGAAAGGAATAACAGTAGATCCCCTTATGGCCTTTAACAACAAAAAAAAAAACATACCGCATAGTCAGCTAATCTATTTATTTTTTTACCCCTTTTAATTTTTTCACCTGTTTTTAAAAAATGGTTACAGTTAAGTAATTCGCTTTTATCCTTATTGTATACAAATAACAGGTAAACAACATGTTTTGTGCATGTACAAATAAATTTTCCTGGTACCCGCTTCCATGATGATCAATCGGTAATATGGATATTTCTTTCTGGTTAATACTTCATTTTGGGGTTTTCTTCGAGTCCGCGTTTCAATAATTGTAAAAATCAGAGACAATGGTTAAGATTTAAACAACTTATGCTCAAATACCAGGTGTAAATTGTAAACAATATATGTAAATTGTCAGAAATATAAAATGTATTAGTTCTCGCTGCGAAACAGGAGAAAATTTGGCAAGCCTCGCTTTTCGTCCTGTTTCTAAAGCTCGTACTAAATAAATTTCACGTTTACCGACAAAGTACATTTATAATCAATACATTATTCCACAGTTGTTAATATGAATTTATCTTTTTGTTCAATATTTCAACGAATATCGTCGTATAAATTAGAAACATCAACTTATTTTCCGAACGGAGAGTCATAAATTCAATGAATATTTTTGCGGGATATACTGTATAAACGGTAAGCTTCGATGCGTTTAGTTATGAACGCGAATGGTTCGATAGATATAGCTAAATACACTTTTAAGCCAAATGTTCATAAAAGGGATTTGCTGCACATCATTATTCTGAGAAATCTTATTTTAAAAAATATAAAATTTCATACAAATATATTCTATTGGATCTAAATGTTATCATTCTAAAATATACATTGTTTTGACAGTTTCCGTTAAATATTGCCATTTTTAGATATATCGGTCCCCCTTTTTTTCTAGGCTACTGTTAAAGCGAGACGCTTTTTTTGTTATTAATAGCTAGCGAGGCATTAAGTTTATATGATTTAATCCAAATTATCCGCAAAGTGCAGAAACCCTCTTCAATTGATGCAATCTTGTTTCCCATGAAATCGACGTAACATATTTAGTCAAAATTCTTTAAAATTCTTCTGTAATTTTCCTGCTACTGATTATAATTTGAGAAAGTTCTCTTGTCATGTTTTGTATTGTTGGAATTTCGGAACCCTCTTGTTCATCCGTTTAAAGCACCATGAAACAATTGCCAGCTAACTCCCAGTTTTCAAAAAATCTTTAAATGTGCAGTATGTCATTGATACGATTTGAGTTCTCAAAATAAATCAAGATAGAATAAGGCTAATAAGACATTTGTAAAAAACATAAAACCCTTGTTATATTTTATTGCTTTTTTAGAACTTCTTTATGTTAAAGATATGAATCAAAGTACTAAAGTACTGAACATTGGATGACCGCAAGTTCTTGTGGATGGTCACAAGTACTTGTCTCAGAAAACCAAATCATATCTCCTTACCTGAAAGTGACGTTAAAGTACAGATATATATTTTTCTGAGACAAGTCCGCGCGTAGATGATAAAGTCAACCTCATCGTAGAAGGGATACAAATCAGTATACTCTGTTTTTTTGTTACAGTTACATGTATATATGATTTTCATGCATTTGTATATCATTATATTGCACTATATTAATAAAAGTGCTGTGCAAGTGCATGGTGGACATTATTCTGTAATAATTCGATTTTTCTAATAGATTGAATTTGAGTGGGCATTCCTATTTTCCCGCCAAACGGTAAATGTCCCACGCAGTGGAGAGCAAAGACAGATAACTTTGCATGAGATATTGCAAACGTTCTTGAGATATTCTTCCGCATGCGTTAACACACTTTTCTGTACGTGTGTATAAATATTAAAGATTTTTTACTTTATTTATGTTTCTAATGGCATTTTAATATTATTAATTTATGTTCAAAACAATATATTTTTAGGAGTATCCATTTAAAAATGAATTAAGAACAAACGATAAGGAATGCAATTTTGCACTCGATAATGTCCGCGTATTTATCATGTTTATAGTATTTTTTTTCTCTTTTTGATTTCTCATTCAATGACCAGTGGCGGAACCAGAATTTTTGAAAATGATGGAGCTGCGTTTGTTGGTTCTATAAGCTGTTTAAAGAAGAGGGGGCTTGGGACTCAGTTTTGCCAAAAATCCCTGTTAATTTAAAAAAAAAAATACAAGATAAGAGATGGCGAGAAAATATCTTCGTCCTCGGTCAATATAATCTAAATAGACGCACATATAATGTGTTGACCTTGTCAAAAGTCTATAATTGATAAATGTAATTCGGCGCCTTCCAAAACCATATGCTATGATTATGTATGCAAGATATGGCGACCTATGAAATGACCCGCTTGATGCAGATGAAAGAGAACATTACATAAATAAGGCCGTTAGTGCTCTCCTTTGAATTGTTTTACATAATCATTTCGGGGCCTTTTATAGCCAACTATGCGGTATGGGCTTTGCTCGTTGTTGAAGGACGTACGGTGACCTAAAGGTTGTTAATTTCTGTGTCATTTTGGTCTCTTGTGGAGAGTTGTCTCATTGGCAATCATACCACATCTCCTGTTTTTATATCAACTTATTTTCCGTTCACATTTTCCGTAATGAAATGAGGTTGCATTTTGTTTTTTACATATAGATTTTTTTTGCTTCGAATATTTGGGCAGAGCTTTTAGTTTCAGTCGATATACACGCCATCTTGAAATAATTACTTGTCACATATAAATTCTGTTCGGTTGCCTCATGATGTGGCTGATATTCAGCAACAACTATTGGCTTAAATAAGATAAAAAATTACAGACTGTTCTCTTCTGAGGATATTAAGGCTTAGCCATCAAATGCCGGAAAATTAACTATGTGTATTACATTTCAGATCAAATATTAGTAATTCATGGTCGTTTTATTATGCATATAATACACACTGAAATTGAAAATATAAATATCAATCATTAATACGTCTTTATTTGCATTGCTAATCTGCACGATTTGTTTGCTAAAAATTGTTCCTATACAATGTTTTCAAAAATGCATTATATGTATTTTATGACTTTTGTCAATCTAGACACACCTCCAGAAAGACTCACCTCGAGAATCGTGTCTGTATATTTGTAAATATTTTAATTTTCAACAAGTAAAGTGAACAAAATATAAAAAGAATGGATGTATGACACAAACTCTTAAAATAGAACAACATAATTTCCCCTAAAAACTAAATATTTATATAACATTTTTATATCAATCAATATATAAAAATACCACATTTCCAATACTAAATCAACAACCCGATGCATACATATAACCTTGAAAAAGAATATAGCCTAAGTGCAAACATCGTTTACCCTATGTGCAGGCACCTATTGCGTAGTTATTGAACGCCGAAACTGTCTTATAGTGTAAAT
The DNA here is from genome assembly GCA_037788925.1 of Mytilus galloprovincialis. Taxonomy (NCBI): domain Eukaryota; kingdom Metazoa; phylum Mollusca; class Bivalvia; order Mytilida; family Mytilidae; genus Mytilus; species Mytilus galloprovincialis. The sequence continues at coordinate 69,595,526 of CM075336.1, forward strand.
ATTTAATGTGTTCTGTCGTTTCTTCTTTTTGTTATGTGCAAATGTCTGTATTTCATGACACGGCATCTCTGTGTTATGTCAAATTAATTCTTTATCTTATTTAAGCCAATAGTTGTTGCTGAATATCAGCCACATCATGAAGCAACCACACAGAATTTATATGTGACAAGTAATTATTTCAAGATGGCGTGTATATCGACTGAAACTAAAAGCTCTGCCCCAATATTATAATAAGTAGTTCAAGTTTTTTAGAAAGCTAAAACTTATAATTTTCTTAATTTTCAAAATGTATATCACTGATGTTTTTTTTTTAATCTTTGTCAAAAAAGTGTTTACCAGAACGTAATAGGTGTTTGCACATAACGTAATTGGTGTTTGGACATAACGTAATAGGTGATTGCACATAACGTAATATATGTTTGGACATAATGTTTTAGGCATTTGCACATAGCGTAATAGGTGTTTGCACATAATGTAAGCGGTATTTGCACATAACGTAATAGTGTTTGCACATAATGATGTAGTTGTTATACATGACTTAATAGGTATTTGCACACAACGCAATAGGTGTTTGCACATAGGGTAAACGATGCTTGCACATAGGGTGAACGATGTTTGCACATAAGGTAAACGAGGTTTGCACATAATGTAAAAGGCATTTGCACATGACGCAATGAATGCTCACAGATAGTACCAATTGTTCGGCAAAACGCATAGGAATTATACCATGATGTATTGTTTTTTTTTCACTGGAGATACATATGTATAAACACAACATAACACCAAAAGACTATAATATCATGAGGTTTACATAGAACAAAACCAAATCTTTAGAACATTCGGCATAACAATCACATTTGAGACAGGACGCAATTATTAACTGACATACGTAAAAGAAGAAAAAAACACAACATAGATAAAATATGAGAGAATGTAAAGGTGGAAGATCATAAAGTTTCGAAGTATTCACAGAATATATAGTAGTTAAAGCATAATGTAATGCATATTGTATACAACAAACTTTGCAATGACATATCATTCAACTGTTTGACCAAACAAATAACTAATTTGACATAACACAGAGATGCCGTATCATAAAATACAGACATTTGCACATAACATAAAGAAGAAACGACAGAACACATTAAATATTTACACTAAAGACAGTTCCGGCGTTCCATAACAATTGCATTTTAATCTTAGCATCATCTGATATTCTGGGAACACATACGTTTAGTCTTGTTAAGATTTGAGCTATGTTCTTGTGTTAATTCAATTCTGTTCCGATTGTTTGTTTCCAGCCAGTCCAGTAGAGTTCATTCCCTCAGATGTTTAAATATAATATGGTGTACATGTAAACTTCTGATATTGAACAATCTTAATGTACATGTAACCTAAACATGTCTTAATCTACTGCAAGCACATTGTCTGAACAGTACTGACTACGGCATTTTATAAGTCTTTTAAGATCTGTTCTAACTAAAATGTCAGTTCAAAATAGTTTTTCTTTTGAAATAAAACGACTTTACGGATGTTTTCCTAGGGTTTTCAACTTTTTTCAAAATAATATTGGATGAGAGATTGTATACATACATAAACTGTTTGACTTTCCTGCAATTCAAGAGTATCTGATCCATTTCGACGAACTGTAATTGTGTACGTTCTAGAAATAAATTGACAGAATTGAGAGTCAGTATTCAATGAAATATTGGAACATGAGTTTTTTTGTAAGGAAATGAACAATTCATAATTACCTATATTTTTTCAATTATTTAGTTTTGTTTGTGTTTGGAATAACCTTCACTGAAATCAAGAAATGTGAATTTCAAATTACGAGGTAACATTAATTGAGTTATTGATTGTTATTTATTCATGCAGCAGCAACAGGAAATGCTTTATAGAGGCGAGAGCTATTATAAAATATTATAACAAGAGGTTTAAAAAAAAACAAATAAACACTGCCAAACAGTCCTTCAATTCACTAAAACTTTAGTTTAAAGCGAACATACGTATAAACAAATATAATTTCACCAATGAATTAAACTAAATCAACAAATTCAAATTATGAATATATCCCAATTTCTTTAAAAAAAAAAAAACAACACCAAACAATTGTTTCAAAATTAATATTTTCAATAAAGCGTACATATAAACATGAAGGTATCTGTGTATGACGTACTTGCGAAGCCGTACACTATAGACCAATAATTTAGTTAGATCGAATGAGTGATTTACATCCTAGTCAGTATTATCCACACCTTTTGAATTTCTAAAGATTTAAGACGCTTTGATTTGAATATTAAGATCTGGGAAAGAAAGTTTAACGTTCTGTCATCAAGATATTTGGTTTCATCAATCGTTTCTATCTGGTTTCCATATTAGTAATGTTCCGGGTCAAAATGTAGTGTTCATTTGTTCCGAAAATGCATCCCGACGGGTTTGAAGCAAAATTTTCAACCGAGACATAATTGTAATTGACGTTAAATTTTATCCATATTTTGGCCTTTTTAATAGATGCAGAAATCATTACACTACACATAACCTCCCAAATTGATTTGTTTTAAAACAAGACTGATAATTTTTAAACTGAACAATGTAGCAGATTAATTCCCTGAGATACACCAATCTCCTGATTATAAAGATCAGACATGGTTCAGTTAACGATATGAAATTTGGCATTGTGCCTTTCAACAACATATCAAAAAGATCTTTTGACATAACCAGATAATGTCGAGGAGCACTATCCGCACTTGATATTGACCAAAACTTATTAAATTCTAGGAACCGTAGAAGGTGATAATTGACCATCTTTTCAACCGTATTACAGACAGAACTAGTAAGATAGATTTATTGGATTCGTATGTACTTTATATGCATTTGGAATATGCATGCTTTTTGCTAGCTTTCAGACAGATGTTAAATCACAAATATCTAATGGAACGTTAATACCACAATCAATCTAGGCAATCATTGTCAGATGCAGTGATGACTTAAATTAATGTACAATATCATCAATGATCATAACACGTCAGTATTTGCAAGCAATTCAAGACACTATTTACAAACAATTTGTATGTTAGATTATATAATAATTGATATTTCATTCCTACTTGATACAAAGCAGACTATGTGGTACATGTCCTATCTTAGTATGATGAAACCATTCATCATATATCAATGAGGATGTTTTTTCATAACAGCAATTACAGCCATCATATATAAAACATGAGAAAGTCTTTGCATAACAAAGGAATATAAAAAAGGGGATATATGCTTTATTCCTTGTCAATAAGGTCGTCGGAAGTTTGTATATTATAACAGTTAATCTTACAATGTATTGTAAGGACTTGCTCCCTGTATTTGAAAAGAAATTTCTGTATATCCGTTGATACTTATTAATCGTGTAAAACTTGTATTCCCGGTCAGCAAATCTCTATCGTCTGTTACATCAATAACAAATGTGTCATTATCGGATCCTTTGTTTTCTAAGCTGTAGGAGACATTACCATTAGTGTTTATATAAATATCTGAAAACAGTTTAATATATATTCAGAACCTTAAAAAACAAAGCAAAAACCCAATTTTGAAAATACTGATTTATGTCATTTTGCTTTTGTTTAATAACTTCTCAAGATATACGGATACGTCTAAGATAAACAATAGGCCGTCTGTGTGTTGTATTACGCATAACTTGAGTGTTTTATTTTGTGTTTTTTAATATTAGTTGCGATTTAAGCATCGACCAATGTTGGTTCGTCCTGCCGTTAACATGACTCGCCAATGATGACTGAATTAAAATCTTTAAAAGACTAACGCAAGGTTGAAAATAAAGAGCGTTGATAGCCAAAACTTCGAAAGAAAATGTGATTCACAATATCAATTTTATCGAGGTGAATATGTCTGCGGATAAAAAATCTGAAGTGTATTGGACTATTCAACATTTGTTTTAACAGTAAACTTTCAATTCAAACGATAGTTATAATATCATGATTTATAATCACTAGGTTAAGTTATATGGACTGGCTTTTGTTAACTGCGTACTTTCAAACGGTATGACTGTGACTGTTATTTTGCTTTCTGTGATTTACCAGTTCTAAATAAAAATCTTCTTCTTTTAAAGTATAATTTGTTTGAAATATCATTATGCGTATCTTTTGTCAATTTATTGATCAATAATAAAACAATGGAAAATAGATTATCAAAGGCATCAGGATTATACTCTTATACGCCAGACGCGCGTGTCGTCTACATAAGATTCATCAGTGATGCTCGGATCAAAATAGTTGTAAAGGCAAACAAGTACAACGTTGAAGAATATTGAAGACCCCCAAAAAAGCTGTGTCAAATACGGCTAAGGTAATCTTATTCTTATATTTTATATTAACTGTCTTGTTCATGACTTGGTACATGACATTTTAGAAACAACAACAAACAAATTTCTTCGATTACTAACGTTGACGTAACTAACATGCAAATAATTTCACAATACTCGTACAAAGAATTTTCATGACAAGGGTGTTATAAAAAGGCAATTTTATAATTGTTTTATGAACACTGTGAAATTTTTAAATTGACGTAGCGTATATTCATGCACATTAGTCCGTTTTTTCATGTTATAGACTGCATGTTCTCGTGAAGGTGTCTCTATAGTATTTGGGTCGTTTTGTTGTTTTTTGTTTGATGTATAAGTCACACTTGCATATATTCGAATAACAGAAAAAACGATAAACGAATTAATCAAATACATTGTATACATGATAACGAAATGTTCGTTCTTCAAGGAAAATACATAATGCCCGTATTATGTTAAGAAAGAATTTCGTTAACTTAAATAAGACACCGACATCTCCTTTTATCATCACAAGCATTTTGTTATTTTTAAATTGACGGAAAATATCAATCGACTTATTCTCCCTTTCATAACGGGACCTCTTTATTAGAGAAACATATTTATTACACAGTGTTATACGTGTTAAAACTCCTTTTCAAGTTGTCATGTACATATATTTAAAATTGAAAACAAAAATGATGTTTCCTATTGTAAACCATGTTATGTTGAAAACAATACAAACTGCTTTATTCCCATGTAAAGTCAATTTTGAAAAAAAAGGAAAATCACAAAAATACTCAGGGGAAAATCAAATCAGAAAGATCCTAATAACATGGCAAAGCATATTTCTTTGTCATAAGGGGTAAATAAATGCAATTATTTGTTCAGAAATATATTAAAGCTAGTCAGAAAATCGAAAACCGAATGAACAGTACAGAAGAGCGTAGATTTACTTTTCAGTCCTTAACAAATATAACCTCTCTTTTTTTGTGGCAGTACAAATTTCCTAGACCTTTATCCCAGACGACCTCTATAACATGACTTACATATTTTATTTATTGTTGACATGTTATTGTCTTGATTATGCACGAACTATATACAACTGAAAGCCAAAACTCAGTCAACCATCAATAATATTCACATTTGTAAGTGTCGATTTCAGACTTAAAAAATGATGGACGGATATTGAGTAAGGAGAACCTATGTGTTAATAAGGTCTTTAGTGTGGTCTCAAAAAGATAAGTACGCACGAAAAGTTGCAATTTGTAGTGGGGGAAAGGGTATGAGAAATGCTAAGTTAAAATCGTCTATGTGTCAATATCGATAAAAATCGTCTATGTGTCAATATCGATGAAAATGCCATAATATAAAGCAAAGTTTTTACTTCAGTTGTAACGTAACTTTAATCTCAGGCTCACAAAATTATTTTAGATATGCCACACTGAACTATATATTAAGGTTATGAGTGATATTAAAAATTAACCTGTTATATCCTATCTGAATTCTCTTTTTGAAATACTGTATTTAACATAATTTTGTTAAACATCATAGATATAAAGATTGAAACTTTAGATGTACACCAGATGCGCGTTTCGTCTAAAAAAACTCGAATAAAAAAATGTTAAAAGGCAAAAAAAAAGTACGAAGTTGACGAGCATTGAGAACCACTTATTCTCAAAGTTTTTTCAGATAAATCCCAGGGTAATCTAATCCTTAGGTAGACAATCCTTAGTATTTCAAAAATGCAATGTTGTGTAAACAGTTAATTTATAAATACACGAATGACCATATCAATGATAAATCAAATCAACACAAAAGTGTTGACTTCTTGGCTGGTGAGACCCTCGAGGAATTAAAACTCCACCAACAGTTGCATCGACCCAGTGGTTGTAAACACCTCATCATAGATACCAGGATTGAAATTTTATATTCACGCCAGACGGCATAATGCACATCATGTTACGGATTGTCTTTGTGAAAGCGGTTAGTCATTTAATTTAGCTTTTAACACGGTGAACATACCTGGCTTGGAAGTCAACTTTAGTTTGATTGTGACTGGAGATATAAAATTGGGTGATGTTCTCATCCAGGAAGAACCACTGCTATCTGTTCCATAAATACTTACATCATAATACTAAAAAACAGAGTTTTCAAAAATTATGGGTATTTGTACTACCTTACTCATAACATGCTAAATATACACATTTGATATCATTATATAAAAAAGAAGATGTGGTATGATTGCCAATGAGACAACTGTCAACAAGAGACCAAAATGACACAGACATTAACAACTATATGTCACCGTACGGCCTTCAACAATGAGCCCATACCGCATAGTCAGCTATAAAAGGTCCCGATAAGACAATGTTAAATAATTCAAACGAGATATTGCATTTGAGAAGAATTTCTATGCAGAGTACAACGGACGATGATAATGTCAACTACAATTAACTACATGGTATTCAACAATGAAGAAAACACACACCATGCAGTTTTAATAGTTCCAGCACAATAGAATTAGAAACAATAATAAGATAGACATCAATTGCCAGATTAACAAAAAAGAATGCACGAAATTTGCAAGCAGAAAGCATAGTTAAGAACTGAGTTAAAGGTAAAATAACCAGGAAAGGCTTAACATAATTTTGACATGTTCAAAATATATATGATAGCTGAACACTCCTTTTTCCAATAAACCAATGTTCGGTGGTTTTCTCGAAGTATATATTATGGGTACTGACGTTGTTTATTATTTAACGAACGTGTTAGAGTATTCTTTTAGTTTACTTTTTGAATAAAAATTTCACTATTGAATCTTATTGGTGACATTTATTTGACGTGGCTCGGCACGTATACATTCGGTCATTTTGTTAATGAGCTATGGAAACTTTTTGTTTTCTTGTCTTCCTTCATTTGCTTCTGTGCTTTGTCTATATGCCTTTTGTGGTTTTTGTTACATATTTGTTTATAGTGATAAAGATTATAACACAATATTGACTGTTGTACCCCTATTTTGACATGTTTACCAATTAAGTCTGTTTGCGTTGTCTATATAATTGTTTGTAAGCGATTATCACAAAAGTGATATGTTAAGCTAGCTATAAAATCAGGTTTAAATAACAAGTCAGGAGCCTCTGGCCTTTGTTAGTCTTGTATTATTTTAATTTTAGTTTCTTGTGTACAATTTGGAAATTAGTATGGCGTTCATTATCACTGGACTAGTATATATTTGTTTAGGGGCCAGCTGAAGGACGCCTCCGGGTGCGGGAATTTCTAGCTACATTGAAGACCTGTTGGTGACCCTCTGCTGTTGTTTTTTATTTGGTCGGGTTGTTGTCTCTTTGACACATTCCCCATTTCCATTCTCAATTTTATTCTCTTCATAAGAAAATGCATGAAACAAGTCAGGGATGTGACATCTTTTGATGTGTTTGAGGGTTTTATTTTGTTATCTAATATTCCTCGGAGTTCGGTAATTTAGTGATATTAATTCTTCTCTGTTGACCCCAGCTTCCTACAAAAATTAAGATTGACCGGCACGAAACATCACAACAGTGTTGAAAGTGGTGTTAAACACTAATAAATCAATCATATTAACAGATGAAACGGCAGTTACGGTACATAATTGTAAGTATAAAACCAGTGGTATCGAATAATCAATGATAATGCAATGGACTTTATAAGATCCCTACAGACAAAGTCAAAGGTCACTTATCGTTTGCACTTCGTCTGGCTATCAATTCGTCAGTCCTTCAAATCAGTTTTCCACATTTGTTTTTTTCGTGCTCGAATATGATGATATGAAGTTGTGTACATTATTTTATCATGACACGTTACAGATCAAGTTCTAATTTTGTTCTGGTCTGATAATCTTGTGCAGAGGTATGGTCCTTGAAATGTTAAAATTCAATTTAAAAATCAGTTGTCCGTACATATTTCGTCATGCTTGAAGGTATTGACTTGATATTTGTTATATAGTTTAAACTTTTACGAGTGACAGATAAAGTAAGCATTTTATTTACCGACAAAGGACTATGTAATGCTATGCAGTACTCTCAAATTGCTTGTTTTGTCAAATTTATAAAGTTTTTTCATAATTTATTCGATATTCATTTAAACGAAATTTTTAACAAAATATTGATTTAAAGTTCTTGAAATGAATGACTACGTTAAGTTTATGTCTGATAAACGGTATTATCTTAGAAAATACGATGGGAAATGATAACCCCATTGAATCTGACACATTTTATTTGAATATACTTACGTCTGCTGTTAAAGTTGTAGCAACAAAATATGTGGAGTCGAACCCACCATCAATTTGTGTCAAATTGAGATAATTCGTTGTTAAATTACTTGTTTTCAAACGCAGAGATGAGGCTTTCATACCAATAGGTAGGTTGTATACAGTGACAAATAATGTATACCTGTCGCCTACAAAAATTATATGTATGTTTAATGCACCATAATTAATTATGAGACAAAAACATGTTTGATTTTTATCTTTTCATTTGAGTACACGTTTAACAGCAAATTAGTATTGCATTACTCTGTTATTGGATTGATTGATTAATTTGTAATCGCTTAACGCTGCGTATGAACCATAAGACTGTATCTAGGCGAGAACTATTTCAAACATTATGTCAAAATGTAAATGCAAAATTACTGGTTTTCTTATAAAAAAAAAAAACCCAATAAAACACCGTGACAAAGTCTTAAAATAATTCTAAACTAGTACAAAATTCATTTTTTTGTGATATATCTCAATTTCTATTACAAATTAAACAATGATTTATTGACTCGGTAAATGTTTTATTTATATCAACTATGACATGATTTGCAACTGTAAAGAAAAAAATAATAGAGTGTTGGTAAATATGTTTCAGTCGATGTAGGTTTGAATTCACCTCAAACACACCCTTAAAAGAATTAAAAAACACAAAACCTATAAACGAAGTACAAATGTAGTAAATTAATAAAATAGCATTACGTGATAATTTGTTTATTGGCTTTGTTAAACAGCAATCCTCAGACAATTTAAAAGGTCAATACAGAAATATTCAGGTAATAATATCAAAGTGCATTGTCATCTGCCCATGAGTTAAGCAAAATCTTTATTAGTGATCACTTGAAGTACTTTGATTTAAGTTTACTACCTAAAAACCTACGTTAAGTTGAAATAATATAGTAATCTTTGTTTGACCATTTGTTCTTAAAGCTTATTTATAGGGAAAAGCATTAAAATATGTTGTAAGATCAAGATATAACAAAACAGTCAATGTTTTCAGGTGGTTCATGGAAACTACACCATATTTAAGAATGCCGAAGACTCTTTATAATTAAAACAACATATATGATGTGATTGTGATGTTAATTTTTTTGTTGTTGATTTAATATAAAAAAAAACAAGTTTTATCACTGTACTAGTATACATATTTTTTAGGAGCCAGCTGAAGGACGCCTACGGCATGTACGGGTGCAGGAGTTTCTCGCTACATTGAAGACCCATTGGTGGCATTCGGCTGTTGTCTGCTGTATGGTTGGGTTGTTGTCGCTTTGACACAATCCCCATTTCCTTTCTCAATTTTATTTTGAATGTTATATTAACACAATTTGAAGATTCACATACCTATAGTTGGGTTTCCTGACACTCTATATAATTGTCCATCCTCTGCTTCTTCTGTAATGACATAGTAAAAATCAACAGAAGTTTGAGCTGTAATATTTACAGTCCAGTCATTATTTCGTAATCTTTTCAAAGTGTATATGGCAGGCTTTGGATTCTGAAAAATAGCATTGCACTATCTTATGACTCACACTACTATAGGACGTGTCACGATACTTTTCTATCCCAAATTCATGTATTTGGTTTTGATGTTATATTTGTTATTCTCATCGGATTTTGTCTAATGCCAAGTCCGTTTCTGTGTTCGTTACCTTTTAATGGTGTGTCGTTGTTCTCCTCTTATATCTAATGCGTTTCCCTCAGTTTTAGTTTGTTACCCCGATTTTGTTTTTTGTCCATCGATTTACGAGTTTTGAACAGCCGTATACTATAGTTGCCTTTATTTATTATGTTTCATTTTAGAAATTGGAGTCGTACATATTTACCGTTTGTTTCACATATGTGTTTTCTTATTCATTAGCAGGGGTTCAAAAACAACCGTTTGCACCCAGATTTAAAAGTTATGTATGGGCACATTTACTTGCATTAAGCATTTATTTTCCCTTTTCATCAGATATTTCTTGTTTTCTTACAGAAAACATTGACTTTGCTTATATAGGAAGAGTTATAACAATTGAATATTGGGTACCAGTTTGTTAGTTTGTATTGCATTTGTATGTATCAGACCGGAAACGCGGAAATCATAATTAAAACGATAGTACCATTGACATTGATCGATATCTCAATCATTTCATACAACTTTATCAACTGATAATTTAGAAAATATTTTATGTACATAGTAAATCAAACTGAACTTCTACAAACATAAATCGTTTTGTAGATTTCTCTCTTTTTCTTGTTTATTTACCAAGACAGTAACAACAACTTTATCTGGGCTTTCAAAGAGCACACTGGCGTTTTCAGCTGTCAATACGGATCCTGGAAAGATTAAAATAAATAAATGAATCTATAATGATGATAACAGTTTTATTGGTGACGTTTGTTTAATGAATATAAAAATAACACAACATTACTACAACGTATATGTAGTACCCTGAATGTAACAAATAGTTCACATGTAATATGTGTGGCCAGAGTTTTATGTTGCATCATGTCATATCAAAATAAACACTGACCTATGTAAAGATATGAACACTTTCAGGTTGATACATACACACATTTCATGTCAAATATTCATACAACATTTTTATCGACCTTCCCTATATATATATATATGTTACAGGCATTTTCTAAATTTAGGCATTTTGTAAAATGACTGAAATTTTTAGGCATTTTCTAAAATGCCTGCATGATTTAGGCATTTTACAAATTGACTATTTTTTTCTGGCATTTTATAAAATGCCTGAAAAAATTGTAAGGCATTTTACAAAATGCCTAAAAGACTAAAACTGAATATAATGTACTCAAAATTAAACGACTTGAAATATCAAATAGATAGTTTTATTCTATTATTAAATAAAGCATGCAATTTAAACAGTTACAGATTTTTAATTGTAATTGAATTATTTACATAAACAGTGACGTTGACACTTATTTGTTGCTACATGTAAGGTTTGGATGACAGCGACTGTTACACATTTGTCCCGACTTTTTGCAAAGACAACGTTTAGTGTTGCTTCTAGTCTTACCACTAGCACTACAGCCACATTTTATGTAACCCTGACCATTACATAAAGAAACTTTACTGACAACTTTTCTAAAGGATATTTCATTATCATAATTTACAGATTGAATAGCAATAAAGTTACTGTCAGACAGTTCAAACTGATTCCTGGTGTAAAGTCCAAGTATTCCTTTTTTAATTCTCAGTTGATAACGATGCTCTTCCTTTCCAGTCACAACAGCCATAAGGTTAGGGGTCATCCATAAGTGTCAACCATTTTCCAAAGTGTACAAAACGTACACTTGGGTGGAGGGGGTTAAACAATCAAAATTTTACCGTACGCCTTTAAAAAAAAAATAAAAGTAAAACAGCCAGATATTTTTCAATCTATTTTCAATGCAAATTTTGATATGAATCTGAACAATAATAGACAGGATCTTCTTTTTATTAGGAATGATTGATTCTTGTCTTGAAATCTGAAAATGGTTGATGTACACTTTTTGAGGGAGGGTGGGGGGTCGGACAAAGTGTATGTGTTGTACACTTTGGAAAATGGTTGACAATTATGGCTACATTTTTAAAGAATAATCTTTAATTTATTTTATTTAACCCTTTTGTGTAGCTTTACAATATATTTTTTATTTCATATTTACACAATTTGCCTGAAACAGACCAGGCAATTTGTGAAATTTTCATTAAAAATTTCAGGCATTTTACAAAATGACTAGGTTTTTTAGGCATTTTGTAAAATGCCCGCCAACTTTAGGCATTTTAGAAATTGCCTAAAAATTCAGTCATTTTACAAAATGCCTAAATTTAGAAAATGCCTGTAACATATATACATGTAATAACGTAAAACAACAATATCTTTCAAATTCATAAAGATACTTTATCCTGGTATATATGATGAGTTTAAACATTTGCAGACTTTGGATGAGGTTGATACAATGATGTATTTGCCCAAGAGATATGACATTCATCGAGGCCAACTGCCTTAACCAGCTTTCTAATATTTGCTCAGATACTCACTTCATTTACACGGATCCTTGTTTAACTTAACATATAATCTGTTTTTGCCAATTCTCTAAAGTTGAACAAAATTTACTAAAATATTCTACACCAAAACCAAAAAGAGGAGAAAATGACACATAAAACAAGAAGAAAAAGAAAAAACCCCGGATATTTACATGACTCAAAATACCAACGTCATTGATGTTTCCTTAATAAATCTATATTTAGGTACAAGGACGTTGTTCCATGCAAATATTATATTAAGCTCTCCTGATTTGAGACGCACTGAATATAATGATTTATCAAAGAGGATGTCTTATGCTATTAGCAAATGAGAACACAGAAAATGTATAGTTATATAATAATATCTCATAATACACTTTATGACCTGGAATTTAACTCCTTAAACACCTAGAAAAATATTAGCTTATGGTTTTAGACATACTTAATTTACAAGTAACATTGATTGTTATAAAATAAATGTTAAAATATCTGTTTTATTAATTTATGTTCTTTATTTTTCGGGCTTCAAAACAATTGAACTGTGTTCATGTAAATTTCTATAATATTGCAATTAAATCTAAAATTTGACTTCATAAAATTACTAACGATTTGAAAAAGAGTTAATTGAAATATAAAAACTATGTTATATTGTTTACATTTGTTAGCTGTAGTTAATGTCAAATTCAATTTTAAGCTTTTAATAAAGACTTGTACGACCCCATTCGTTCTTTATATTAAGATGATTATTTTTTATAGATGTATGGCTAAGACACCTACAGATTTTGGCGGTTAAACATGGTTATGAAACATTAACTATTCCCTAACCTGTAAGGTTCCGAGAAATATAAATTTGATATAACTAATAATAAAGGTTAGTTAATGTTAAAAATGCAATACTTTGCTTTGACCCTAAACATTGAAATGTTCATATCTGAATTAAATTGCTATAACTATTCTACCAATTAGTTAATTAGAAATAAGGATTAACATTATTTTTTATTCTCAAAACTATGATTGATTGTATTATCAGTCTTATCGGATATATATCACTTCCAAAGGTTTGTGCAATATTGCATCAATTATTGTATTACGTTTGTTAATTTAAAAAGTATTTCATATACTGAATATAATATATAGTGTGATATGAAACAAAACGTTATTGAACACGGCCAACTGGATATATTTTTGCTTCTGTACAATGTTAGGAGCCTTTGGCCTTTAATAATCTTGAATGATTTTAATTTTAGTTTCTTTCATGTTTCGGAGTTTAGTATAACGTCTATTATCACTGAACTAGTACGTTTTGTTGTTTTTTGTTGTTAAGGGGACAGCTGGAGCACGCCTCCGGGTGTGGGATATTCTATTGATTTTATAGACCCATTGGTTGCCTTTGTCTGTTTTCTTCTCTTTGTTCGGGTTGTTGTCACATTCCCAATTTCTATTTTCAATTTTAGCGTCTATATTGACTCGTATCAACATGCTCCACTATTCATCAGAACACGTAAATTTATCATAATCCTTGTATTCTTAAGAATATACTTATAAGTTGTTGTATTGTTATCATTTAAATATAGGAAGACGAACTTTAGTAGATATTACCAAATGGGGATGCAATATCGACATCATCTGCAGAATCAACACCAATCACTGTGATTTTGACGTTAGTCAACATACTATCAACTGGAAACAATATTGAATTATCTGCATCTTCTCTAAGCTCAAACTTGTCCACAGTCACAGTGGCTGATGGAAAGAGTTCCTATATACAATAAAATTTAACATATATTACAATTGACAATAGACACGGAAAACATGTCAACGAGACATCAACCCAATTAAAAAAGTGCAGCTCAAGTCCACTTATTGGCCTTCAACACAACTATGACATCCCGCAACCAGAGGCAGGCTTTAGCTGGACCTTAAACAAAATTTATGTACTCGATTAGAGAAAGTGATCGTCAAACATGTCAGATTAAAATCCGGAAAATGTAGATGAACCAAAATTATAAAAAAAAACCATAAAAGACTAGTCACATAGTTGTTAAAAAAGAATTCAGTATCACTCAATTCATCTCATCTTTCATTTATTATTATTATTAGAGGTTTATATTGTATAGTGTCCGATTGCCTTCATTTTAAAATTTCAGTGAATATACAATTGCTTTACAGTTATACTCGTAGGCCAGGATGCTTTAACATGAGTTAGGAACAGTCCTTTTATATTTCTAATACTTCTAAAGTTGTGATATGCATGACTTGAAACATTACATTGTTTACTTTAAACTTGTATTTTTCAACTCCGATTGTTAATTTGTCAGTTGATAGTTGACATTGTTCATTTCCAAGTTGATATGTTATTACTTCAAACTTGCCATTTTGAAAATTCACAGTTCAAACTTGATAGTCTTAGTGACACGTCCACTTTTCTCTCTTTCATGCAAGAAAAAAGAATCATCAAGTTAGAATGGATTTAAGTCAACAAGGTGTGTTGAAACACATTTGCAACGAGAAATGTTTACCTTAATATGTCATAGCCGGTCTTTCATAGATATTTGTTTTTCATGCAAGCTAGTTCATCTTTTAGCATGTTTAGGCCAGGATGCTTCCATGATGCATATGAACATCAATACCAGAGGAGATTAAGAACAGTTACTTATATGGATCAATCCTCCGTAATTATAAGAGGGGTTAATCAATGTACCTCGTTTCTCCTTTTTATATAGACGAAACTGTTGTTTTTCTCTTTAAAATGTTTTACACTAGCGATTGAGGGGTCGTTTATAGCTTGCTGTTCGGTGCCAAGGCTCCGTGTTATAGTTATTATAAAACAGTTATTACAGAACACATTTATTACCTTCAGTATACAAAGTGTATAATATTTTCTTAGGAACTATTTATACCTCACTGATCTGTCTTATGATATCACCTAGTTCCTCTGTACTAAATCGATAAACTACTCCTCCTGTGCCTTCTGCCACTAGCGAATATGTTTCTGAATCAGTATCACGCTTTGCTCGATCTTGAGTAAAATATAAAATACATACGTACATTAATAGGATGCAAGTCAAAGTTCAATACAGAATCGTATATTCATAAAAAAACAACAACATAATACTGTATAATAGTTTTATAAAATTATCCTTGCCCTAGCGATTTACATTACTGACATTAACAAAATTATGTAACGTTGCAACAGGTACTGTTTATGTGTGCATATATGTGCTTTTAGATACGATATGTAGAGGCCTAAGTGCTGAAATGATTTCAAATGAGAAAAAAATGAGTAAATGTGTCCACGAACTGATAGATAAAGTAACATGCATCTCAATTGATGTTTTCATTTCAATGCACAGCAAAGTTAACCTGTAAATAGCCGCTTTTTTTAAAGACATTTCCGTGTTCAAACATTGGACTATACTGTACGTTTTCAAAGAATAACAAATTTATATTGAGAAAAATATATGACATTCATGATGATTGAGTATATGATTCTGGTTTTCATTTCAATAGATTGATTAAAAAAAGTGTATTTGGAGTGACCATTGTTATGAGAATTACTATTTTTCAAATCTTATTTTACAAATATTTTAAATTTAGTAATTGCTTGTTTTGAAAAAAAATCCCATATTTTAGCATCAATAATTGTCATTTGGTTGTACAGTGTAAAGGAGACTTTTCATACGGTACAATGATCTTTTAGGACATTTAATGAGGACAAAAATTTCCAATTATTTTAAAGAAACGTAGTGACAATTTTTTTTAATAAGTTGAGGGTTCATACTTATTCAAGATTATACATTTCCTGTATGCAAACAAAGTGATATACATTTTAAAACGCCATATTTTGACGAAACGAAAAATGTTTTCATTTTTTTTATATGAATTGTATTCCTTTTGTTGAGTTAAGTAACTAGTAAAAGAAGAACATTTTGGCTATTGTCTCAAGTGAATCATTCATAATGGTGACCTGAATATTGATTATTGTTTTACATAGATTATTTTCGTTTTTTCTTTCAAAGAATACAATATACATGTAATATAAACATAAGAAGATATGGTATGATTACAAATGAAACCACAGTATAAGATATTTAGATAAACGCTATATAATTACTGTAAATAATAATAATAATAAATATTACAACAGACAAAAAACGAAGTTGAGCAATTTAGGTCATCGTACAGCCTTAAACAATGAGCGATCATCATACAGCATAGTCAGCGTTATAAGGCCTCAACATAAATGAAAACAGCTCAAACGAGAAATACAACGGCCTGATTCATGTATAAACTATTGTTGAAATTTATGAGCTTGGTCTTCTTCTCATTTAAAGTCAGGCCTATATTATGTGCTGTTTCATCCGGTTTTATTGTTATTGACGAGCGAGTTATCTGCAAAACTCTGACCTGGAGGACCCACCGATTTTTACACGATGTACTATTCCCCGAAAGTGTTTGCCAGCCGATAATAACAAACAAAAGATCTAACCAGATTTGTATCACAGATGTCTCTTCTAGATTGACTGCCACATTGGGCTATCGACCCACATCTGACCAACAATTTACCTGTGATAAGGTTGAGTGCTAAGATATATCCACATATCGGTGGGCCTACACACTGCATTTATGGAGCCCTTATTTCTCCCCTATCTTCAATTACATATAATGTTCTTGTATAATGAAAGTTTACCTGTCAGATATAACATTTCATTTTGCGGCTTTTATGGACTTTATTTTTGATATAAAGATTTAATAAAGGAGTTTAAAATAATAAAAATCTCAACATCAGATTTAACAATATTACCTAAAGATCTTAATATTAATATTTAGCAAACATTACCACAGTTTCTCGCTCTTTTTTCCTACCTGCACACAAAGTGTCCGTCAGAAAGAGTCGAAGATCAATACTTTTTTCGTTCACAGCATCTATAACAGTCTGATATTTGTCTTTATCCTTAGCTGGGGCATCGGTGTAAAAAAATATTGTGGATTTCTCTATGCACAAATCAATAGCTAAAACAGATGTAGTATTTCATTTATATATTGATAAACATTAACTCGCAAACTATGTTGACAAAAGGAAACCAGCATACAAATCCTAATAAATGTTGTAATTCACATTGACAAGAAGATATTTGTACTAAATCTACGAAAAAGGAAAAAAGATAAAAACAGTACAAATAAAACCCCATTGAAATCTAAAGACTGAAAACACACAAATTCATAAAAAGGGAGTTGTGTGATATATATCATAGCTCTTAACCTGTTTGCAATCCACTCATCGCATATTCTGGACAGTCCGCGCCTCCATCAACAACAATCTTACCAAGTTCATTTATCATTTCCAGTCCATTTTCGGTTGTTAGTCGATGTAAATGCCTCTCTGTGAATGATATAAATGATTCATAATATGATTATTGACAAGTGCTTATCGGTATGAAGACACGATGTATGTAAATTGAAATAGGAAAACGATTGCTTTTATTTAATCAATATTTACATCATTCGTAATATTTATTCATATATACATTATCATTATTATATTAAAAATCAGATACAATTGAAATGGTTTCGAAGTTTATAAAGAAATAAACATAAATAACAGCAGTAACATTAAATAGCATGATCCTCACTTGGAATATTGTTGAACAATATTTAGAAAATCTTGATTTTGATTTCTGGTACAAAAAAATAAAACTTGTAAAAGCTTGATCAGCATATTGATGTTTTTAGTTTATTGAAATATCTCGTTATGAATAGTTACCTACCTGGGTCGTTAAAAGTTACTAAGATGTAATTTGATGGGGCATTTGCTGTACCCAAAACATTTGTCATAATATCTATGCAAGCTTTTTGCACTTGAGAAATAATGGAGTCCATAGATAATGTGTCGTCTATTACAAAACCAAATGACGCCTTGTATCTTCTAACCAAGCCGAGAACCTCAATAAATGTGTCCGCTTTTAACTCGTTAATGATTCCAATATCTGTAACACAATTTATGTTGTACTACATCATAAAATATGTAAATCTGTATATCAAACATTGTTTGTTTGTTTGTTTGAAAATACACACACCTTTAATGCACACTAATACATACATTTTTCATTTAAACATGTTTTAAATCATCTTTTCATTTAGAGTTTTAGATAATATCGATTAAATATGAAACTCATCACATATACCAGAATTTAAATTGTCTTTTTCAGACGCGGATTTTGTTCGAAATATTCATTAGTGACGCTCCAACTTAAATTAAATAAGCCCAAAATAAGACGTACATGTATTTGAAGAGTCTTGAGGCCAGGTTATGCGAGCCTCTGTAGTTTCATGCCTGAATGAATGGCCAACGTTACTCGCATACGGTGTTTTGTTTGAATTTAGAAGGCAAATCCAAATAGTAACGTTAAATCACAGTTTGTATATTAAGAATATTCAGAGTTACAGGTATTTTCGCAATGTCTGTCATCAGTACATTTGAAGCATTTCTACCTAACACAACCATGACCAAACTTTGGACAAGGAAAGCATCGAATTGGATTAGGGATAAACATGTCAGCTCTGAATCCAAAGCATGATAAGTCTTATGTAGACGAAATGCGCGTCTGACGTATTAAATTATAATCCTGGTACCTTTGATAACTATCAACTCTGAATCCAAAGCATTCCAAATTTGAAGATGAATGATGAGTTAAAGAAAAATAATAAGTATCAAGTTTGATCTTATTTACATTCTTTGTGGTTTGAAATCTAATAAAAACAGTTACATCTTGCTTTTAAAGTTCATCTTTAATTTAGTCCACAGTTTAGTCAGCGAATTAGTGACTTCTGTCTTCAATGATTATTTTACTTTTGTTCAAACTATTGTGAGAAGGAGCAGAAGCAGAAAGTGATAATGGTTTTTATTGTCAACAAATTTGTAGATTGGATTTTTTAAAAACATTTGACCAGCAAATTCGTATGTGATTCAGAAAATTAGATAAATTTGAAATGGAATTTCCATTTGCATTATTGCCATAACAGGGCGTTGACTCGTCAATTTTTCTATTCTTTTTTAATGATGATTGAGATGTGTTTTTTCTGTGTGCTATACACAATGATAATTATTCACCATTTTGTCATCAAACAATCTCGGGGGTGCCCGCAGGGGCAAATCAGATTCAAACACTTTTGCTGAAATCGGGCTCAAAATATAATGTAGGTCGACACAAAAAGAACCACCCATAATCCAGTGCAAAAAGCATCAGATGTTCAAAGTATATTATTCTAAATCAGAGCGTATACACCAAACGAAATAGAAAGCGTACCGTTTGGCTGAACCATTCGCCATCATCTTCTCTAGTTATCATAACAGTAAACATTACAAAAAGAAAGCTTCTTGTTCGAGTATTTCAGAGCTATAGCAGCTTTTTGAAAGTGTAGTCTTTTCCATCCGGCTATTGTTCTAACTCACATTACAATGATCTTGTCAACCAACGGCACGGGTTACAACCCACGGCCTTCGGGTTGGAATGCCTATTTCATTTAAAACAGCAGGAAACTCGAACGATGTTCAGATATAACTGTCAAAACTCTTAAGTGTCAATTACACAATCAAGCAAAGGTAGCAATAAACCCTGGGGGCTTAGTATTTTGAAAGTTTTGTAACAATGTTAATTCATTGACAATATCAATGATAATTCATTTCAGTTATTGTATAAATGTTGATTACCTTTATCTATAAGAAATTGTACTGTGGCATTTCGTGCAGCGTAGAATGCGTTGTAGTGAAGATGATGATGA
The DNA here is from genome assembly GCA_037788925.1 of Mytilus galloprovincialis. Taxonomy (NCBI): domain Eukaryota; kingdom Metazoa; phylum Mollusca; class Bivalvia; order Mytilida; family Mytilidae; genus Mytilus; species Mytilus galloprovincialis. The sequence continues at coordinate 69,615,941 of CM075336.1, forward strand.
GGTGAATACATTGGGTTTAATCTATCTTTGTTTATTCCACCTTTTGCAGTTCGATAACCATTTTCAGTGTCACTTCTTCCTCCGAATCCACACTTTCCTATATCACTACTTGTTTCTACAACTATATGTATAAACCTAAGTTCGAAATATCTCAACAGTTATTCATTTAATGAAACTTAATCACATGGGTCTATTTTAAGAAAATAAATGTATTTTCATACAGAACGTATAATTAAAAGAGGAATTGTTTATAATACATCAAGGATAAACAAACAGATTAAAAAAAACCACTAACATATATATATCTTGAGGATTATGAGACATGTACGTCTTCAACAATAAAGATGTATATTTACAACAAGTAAAAATATGGATTGCCCTAAGTCTGGACAAGAAGTAAATAAAAAGATTCTCATAGATTCGCCATCAACATATAATTTTCGAATGACTAAAACACTTGTCCCTGAATTTGTATTTTACAGGATCAAAATCTCTGTACCTTTTCGGAGTAACCAAATCGTTAGGAAAAAATCGACGAACTCCCAGGAAAATCTAAAACGGCAAAATCAAAAGCTCTAACATCAAACAAATGGAGAACCACTGTCATAATCCTGACTTGTTACAGGCATATTTATTATGTAGAACGTGCTGAATTAAACCTGGTTTTATAGCTAGCCAATCATTTCATCTGTATGACAGCTTTATCAGATTCCATTACATTGACCACAATGTGTGAACAGAACGAATGAATAGCATTGTATGTGTCTTTTCGTCATTTTTGCGTATTTGTTTTTATCTGATGAGTCTTATTAACATCTTTCGACTTTCTTTTTACAATTAACAGGATCAATCTTACTTAGTGCAATAACAATGAATTCAAAGAAGATGTAGTGATACATTGGATATTGCTAAAGGACGCCTCCGGGTGTGCGCGAGTTTCTCGCTCTATTGAAGACCCTTTGGTGGCCATCGGCTTTTGTCTGCTCTATGGTAAGGCTGATGTCTCTTCGACACATTCCCCATTTTTATTCTCAATTTTATCCTAATTCAAAATCAACCGAAATAATTCAAATCTCGAAAGGCAATTGATGAAACTTTTGTAACGATTGTTATGGAAACTTTTAAACCGTTTACCACGAAGCATAATACATGTTAATGAACCTTTTCCACCATTACCGTTATATAACACCATTGCAACATAAAACAGTGAATGTCATTCCCCTGAAAACACACACTATTACATGTACATTGTTTTTTCACTTTTTTGCCATTTACGGTATAGTTACTCCATTCTATTCTTTGAAAGGTATACTATTTCTACGACGTTTATACATGTTTAACCATATTATCTGTTCCCTTTTGCTACAGCATTCCTCATTGCAAATCCAATCATACATGCACCATCACCCTGTGCACTACATGTATTACCTATTCATGATTTCACAATAAAATTATAATCGTAACTTGTCATCTTAATGGTGCTTCATATGAAATTGGTTCTATAGTTACATACTGTATGGAGGTTGGACATCCTGACCTGTCTGGTATCCACTCGTTAATATGTCGCTTACCAATAAATTGGATTTGCAGGAATTTCGATCTCTGCTATAAAAAAACAACAATAAAAAAGCTATTACTTTGTTGAAAATAAAAAAAAATCAATGTTCTTTGATGGACCCATATAGTGATTTTTTTTCTAATCTATAAATAAATCATATCACGTATCCGTTTTCTTGATTCTGTGTATTTTACGTGATATAATGGGTTCTCAAATAATGTGTGCATGCTTATATGTAAAAAGGGGCATTCTCTTATATTAATGCTATTTTTGCATTTCTCGGTGTGAGGTATAGTAACTGTTTCTGATCACTTGTGATTTTTTTGTTGTCAGCAAATGATTAATCAAAATGTAATTATGACTTTACATTTTTTTTATTCCTGCTAGATTTTCTATGTTGGCGTGATAAAAAAGGGAAAATTATGCTTGATAACGACACGTTTTAGGAACACAACCTTCTGCAAATCTTGAAAAACAAGGATTAAAATCATTACAGAAACAAATTAAACTATTATAAGTCGTGTGTTACAATATTTCGCCACTCTCAGCAGATAAAATTTAAAATATCTCAAAAGCAGCAAGCCTCGCACTTAAAATATCAATATTCAACTGTCTCGAGTTGAGAATTTTTATTTTGGTTTAGAGTAAACAACCAATGATTTGTTCCACGAGGATAATAGTCGTAACGATGTTTTCCATTAAACAATTCGCGAGTTTTGGTCATATTCATAGGTAGATAACTTCATTCATATTGTTATAATGATTTTTGATTAATACATGTAACTTTTAATGAATCCACCTTCTTGATTTTTCAGTTTATGAGCACTTCACCTACACAAGTCCTATATATGCTATTGACTGCGTGTAGTGAAATACTGTTCATTATCAATGGTTTCTTTATAGAGTTCAGTTAAGTGAAACATACACGTAAACCACATCGAGTTTAGCTTAATGTGAACAAGGCATAAGACTTTGACAGTATTTTTAGTATCCTAACGATTGAATACAGTGTTCTACTATTCAATTTTTATATGTAGTGTGCTTTTCATATAACAATTACTTATGCTAAAATAAGTCTTAAACTTGCAAGGTTTTGTCATTTAAGTGTTGGAATTCCATGAATTAATTAATTCATACACCCTGTACGTATATGTTGGTTGTTGTAGTATATGTTGTACCTCCCTAAGACAATCAAGTGTTGCTATGTTGACCATTCTTATCAATAAAAAAGCAGGCCAACAAAGCAATTATCCTTTAATTTGGAATGACACAAACTTGGGTAAAGTGAAAAAAAAGAAAAAATATTTGATACAATTCTAAGATGATAGGGATGAATTGTATGTACTCTAACAAAACCTTGGAATATTTTAGTTAACTATTAACATGCAAATCACGTCTTCCTAAGGAAGGAGGCTTCACAATTCATAATGATACTATTAAAAATGATGTAGAAAGAATGTATTCAGATTAGGATTATGTTGAGAGTACATGTTGAGTTTCTTATTAAATTGCCAATATCTAGTTCTATTATGAAGTAGTTTTGTAATGCGGTATACAAAACATCGATTTTGTTTAGAACTTTAACATAATTACCATGTATGTATGACAGGTGCTGGTTACATTATGGTTGTTTAAGATCGATTTAGCATGTGTATTTTAGTGTATATTTAGGACCTTGGTGTCTTACCTCAGTCGGAAAATATATCTACATCATTTCTTCACATTAGGCCTATTGTATGTCATGATCCTTGACTAAATCCATCAGATGTATAAAATTGTGTTCATATTGATGAATTGAAAAAGGGGGGCGAAAGATACCAGAGGGACAGTCATACTCGCAGATTGAAAATAAACTTACAACGCCATGGCAAAAAAAGAAGACAATCAGACAACATGGACAAATAATAGTAAACATGAAACAACATAGAAAACTAGACTTAGCAACTCGAACCCCAACACAAACTGGGATAATTCATGGTTTGTTTGGCCTTTGGATAATATATTTTGCAACTAAATATGTTCAACATAGTCACTTCTATTTGAATGCCGATTGTTTGTTATAAAAAACTAAATGTCAAACAAATGTACAAATATGTTGTCATTCAACAAAACAGATATTTTTGTTAGAATCATAGTTTTTTTTTAGAAAGAACGATATACATGTATTTCTCCCTACGAAAAGAAACTTAGTTATACATTGGTCATTCTATTTTATTTATTAGATGACGACTATAATATTATCATCGTTGTTTTTGTTGTATTCGTAAATTTACTGAAAATTCATTATAAGAGACATGTTTGTACATTGTATCCTATGAAGTCATTGGCGTCAAGCATTAACAATATTCTTAGTAAAACTTAAACCGTTATTTTACCAATTGTGTTACAAATATATTTGCAGGAGTACCAGTAAATATGCATCAATGTTAAGGAAATTTATTTCAACGCATGAAAGTATTAGAACAGATTACATACCCAGTATTATCACAATCTCGGCAAGTATCCATAGTTGCACTCGCAATAGCCATTAACTTCTTGTTTGGTACACCTTTGACACAGAAGAACAATCAATGTTATGTTGCATTTACATAAGATAGTCTCGATTGACTACTATTTAATGAATGTCCTTTTATCTTTATTTTATTTTACTTTTTTAATGTTTGATGATTGTTACGTTATTTCTATTTTTTGGATAAAAGTACAAAAGTTTTTTATGTATTCAATACACAATAATTTATTTACAGAAACGTTATTTGTGATTTAAGATATTCAGTTCTATATCTTACCAAAATCCGTGTAAACTTTATCACCATTCATTTCAACCCAGTTAGTTCCGCTATAAAAAGCTTGTATTGTGTAAAGGCACTTTCCAATCATTTGTCGTATCAATGAAAGATTTGGTTCAGCACTTTGTGCAATTTTCTTGATGTGTCGTCTTAGTTTAATGACATGGTTGTGAGCTGAAACATAATTTTAAAATGAAATTTTGTTTCAATATTAAGCCGAGTAGTTATAATGACAATAATCATTTCTGTAAATTATTAAAAGAACAAAAAAAAAAAAACATTTGTAGAAACAATAAAGCTGATTTATGTTACATGAAGCTTGATTAAACATTTTTATTTAGTATCTAACATTCAACATCAGAATAATTGGTTATTGTTTCTGATAAATCAATAAAAAATGCACACATGAAAGATTATTTTTGTTTCAAACCGTCTTACTGCGTCGTTCGAAACCAAGAAATGGATCATGTCCACTATAAAATATTTCAAACGATAATGCAGACAATATGCGTAGAGCTGGTATATATGGTAACAAGATTGGCAGAATGTCGATTACCTAATTCAATTTGCTCCGAGTTGCAGTGTATATGTGCTTCTTTTGACCTTTCCTGGTTTTGTACATTCTCTACTATTTCGTTTTGCTTTACAACGAATTTCTCATACCCATCTGAATCTATAATTAAATGTATAAAAGTATGTATTGATGAAAGAAATGTTTTGTGTTTTATGATTAAGATAAATAATAGCTATAGAGTTGTATTAAGAACAGAGGGCCCCCTATAACCTTTTTAATCCTATAAGACAATCACATACTTGGTTTATATGTGACATCGGAACACCACTATGTTTGATTAATTGCAGTGAACATGATCTTTTTTCCAGTAAATTTGCTGTATATGTTATATAATCATTGGTTGAATTCAAGTTATTTGAAACTATAAAACGATATCAGAAATCAATGTCAAAGATAAATCTAACATACAAAACGGGAAACAGCTGTCAAAAGATACATTGCATTTAAGTAATGAAAAACGTAAAATCACAAAAATAATGAACTCAGAGGAAAATCTAATCGGAAAGTCCATAATCACATGGCAAAATCATATGACAAAACACATAAAAAACGAATGGAGAAGAACTGTGATATTCCTGACTTGGTACAGGCATTTTCAAATGTAGAGAATGGTGGATTAAACCTGGTTTTATAGCGCTAAACCTGTCAATTTGTTGACAGTATCATCAAATTCCGTTATATTTACAATGATGCGTGAACTAAACAGACATAACATATAAAATAGTCAAAATATGTTAGCATACAGGGTGAAAAAATCAAAAGTATGTAAGAATTAATTTCAGAAATAGACCGAGATTTAAAATAGTCCAAAAGTTCTATGGAATTTATAAGAATCCACAAATAGTTCATTCCACTACGCGATTTGACGTTTGTGGGTCCACGTATATTCTAATTCATAATAGAAATATATCATAATGACATATTCTAGAACAATAACATACTGACGGGATCTTTTAAAGTACAGAGTTACGTTATAAGAACCAAAGAAACACAAAAAGTCGCATATAAAAAATACACCAGAAAAAAATGAAAGATAGTACAAACACATTGACGGGATGTTTAAGTACCGAGCCACGTTAAATGGATATCTCATAAAACAATCCATCAATAAAAGTAATATTGATAATAGAACAAAGACAAATGAAAAAACAATATAATACGTTGTTCAGATGATAAACAACATAAGTACGCAGAATCTATACATCAAGACCATCATGTATTATTTGTGAGGTTGATACGGAATATTTATCAACAAGGTCTAGGTACCTTCCGATGAACTTTTTTTAGAAAAAAGATGAGACGTTCTTTGACATACCCCTAGTTCATCAACTTTCTGCTAAGACACTAATGACGTCTTACAAAGTCTGAGTAGGAGCTACAAGCTCTTGAATATCGAATAAGTTGGAAAATATATATCCCATATTGAGGTGAAGTTGGTATATTACTACTGAGGTGGGGGAAATTTATAAATTCAAAATTAAAATCGTCTCGTTTGTCATAGATTCTGGTACTGAGATGACTGTGTAGGTCAAAATCGAGATATAAGTCTAAAAATGAGGCTGAGGAAGCCGTGTCTGTTGTTTCGTTAATTCCTAGTTCTGGGGGATATATTGTTGGAACCCAATCAGAAATGTTCGGATTGTTTATGGAAAGAACATCATCAATATATCTGAAAGTGAAATTAAATAATCTGGCTTCTTTGATCTTCTTGTTTTTGACAAGTGTCTGAAGGAACTCCGATTCTTAAGAAAAAAAGAAGAGGTCGGCAAGAAGAGGCGCACAGTTTGTTCCCATAGGAATGCCGATAATTTGTTAGAAAAGTCTACCTCCAACTCAACAAATATGTTGTCAATAAGAAATTCAAGCATACTGATCACTTGTTCTTCGGTGAAGCATGTTTTACCTTTTTGTTTGTCACTATTAACAAAATATGCCTTATGATATCACAAAGTAATAAATTTATAGCGTATGTTATCATTTTTATGTTGAAAGGCATTGTGGATGACAATGATCCAACCACCTTCGTGTATAGGCCAATATCTTCGCCTTCGGAGATGAATTTGTTTAAATGAATCCAATTGTCAAGGGATAAAATGGGGGCAAAAACATATACATTTTATTTCAGAAAAAAATGATAAATGTACTAACCAACTCCAAAGAAATTGCTGACTATGCTCATTACATCTGTATCGCCATCTACAACAGTCAAGTTGCTATCTCTTATAAATTTACCAGCTGCCATTCTTATAGCAAATTCTGTTATTTCTGCATGGTGTCTAGAGTCATATGTATTATCGGTCAAGGCATCTGACAGAAATCCTTCCGAAAGGCGGTGTTCCAGAATTATTATCCAGATGATTGATTTCAATATTGTCATTGTCGCGTCAATTGTTTCTACAATACAATTCAAAACTTGTTACACAGACCAAAAATACTACTAATTACTAGAGAGTGCTGATTACAGAAAATTTGATAAACGTTACTGTGGATTCATTATTATTCGTGGGATACCAATTGTCGTGGTTTTATTGATACCGGTAAACAACGAATTCAATGTTCGACGAATCACAAATTTGTCATCGGGTTGAATACATACTTTGACAAAACCACGAAATCAAATATCCACGAAATTTTCTCAATCCACAAAAGTTGATACCAACGAAAATAAATGAATCCACAGTATATGTCTGCAAAATTGTTTTGAAGACACAATATATTATCAGTTTAAGCTTACATGTCAAGCGGTTCTTATTAAACTGTAGTGAAACTAGAGGGACAAAAGTTGAGACAAAAGATAATCAAAATAAGAGAATTTAAACACTTTTAAAACTGGGACTGCCTAGAAGATTTTCTTGAAATATGACAAACTAATAATTCAATCATCATCTAGGCATATGATCATGATCTATAAAAAAAATAGTTCAAATTGGCTCGACTCGTAAGATAGAAACAAAAACAAGCAACTAAAATTTAATTCGTATGATGACCATGAGGTGTAGAATTTTAGTATAAATTAAAACTCTAAGTAGTTCAGGGCATATAAATGATGAAAATATAACGCACAGCCCTATATTTTGACATTTTGACAAAGGCATATCAACTTTCAATTCTGCGATATACTTTTTCATGAAACGTGTTAGAAATAGGGACTCAGTTTTAGCCGACAAGGGAGTTTATTTGGGAAATTGCATTGTCTATATTTACAGATTTGCAACCTATTTAATGGGAAAAAAAGAACATATAGAAATTCAACAAATCTGTTTTATCTCAGAAATTTAAATGAAATTAACTCAATTACAACATTTTATGAATATTTCATGAAGATCGAGACAAATCATGGGCCTTAACTTTGATTACTTAGCATAAATTCACAGTTTACAGTATGCATAGTTTATTAACTCAAAGGCATGAATTCAGAATAAATTCTTGATGTATACATATTTGTAATTTGAATTGCTTATATTATCTCTGAATGTGCTTTTTTGTGACCGCGGCATACAAAAATACAAGCTGGAAATACAAAAATACACCAATAAAACTAACAATAGTTTGCCATCCTAATTATGTCAAAATATTCTATATTCACAGAACACGAAGAATAATTTGACAAATGTAAGGCCCTAGTGGCAAAAAATAACCCAGTACAATTTCATACCCACTGGGTCACAAAACATATAATTTGATCTGTAAATGCTATGATTTTATTATTTGAAAGACATAGATCCTTCTTTAAAATTGTTTTTTGAGTGTTTTTGTTCTGTCGGTACCCAAAATTTAATTTTATTTTTTTAGTGAATAGAAATCAGTAAAATAGTGAATGAGGCAATTCAAACTTTAGATGGTTCCCAACACCTTGACTTATATCAATTTTGCTAGTTTAATTTTATATTTTTATTACAAAATGTTAACTTCGTTGGTTTGATAGCAGTTTGACAAACACTAATTTTGATCTTTGCGAAGCTTAAAATTTCCTTAAAAAAACAACCTGTTTGAAACGTTATGCTATTTTTTACAGAGTTACCTCCCTGTAATGTTAGGTACCACCCTTATTAAATTAGACACTAAAAAAAAAAAATTAATATAATTTCAATTGTTTAGTCCATTTCAGCTACAGAATTAGGAAGCGTTGATTCTAGAAACAGAATCCACAGTAAATGAATAGGATTACGTCAATATCTTTGTTTAAATTAATTTTAATTCTAGTCGGGTCGTCATGCGGCCAACATATATATTTAAAGTGCTAGCCTAATAGCTCAATCAATCTAACATAAATTAGACCCTAACCTTAAAGTGATTCCAACAGGAGACTTTTAAATTTGAATACTTAGCATTATACCCCAAATAATCACAGAAAAAAATCCAACAAAATATAACTTGAGGAAGACTGAAAAATAACGATTTTAAAATTCCTATGGAGATTTGCATTACAATGGGAAATAACTCTACAAATAAAGCAGACATATCAATAAAAATTGACACAAAATAATAACTTAACCGCTTCTTTTTGATTCTTGATAATTTAGCCATCTTATAACAAACAACTCTAAGTGTGTTTTCATATCTTTTATCAAGCTTCAACCTAGATTTCGTAATTCATTAGTTGACCATTTATAAAATTTTTCAACGTGTCATGGTAAAGAATCTCAAATTTAATCAAAAAGAATTAAGCATATATTCTTGTTTTTGTGGTTTAAAGTTTTTTTGAACAAAGTAGATGCTAAAAAAAATAAATAATATAGATATAAACAATACCAAATTTTCACATTATTTTTTCAAAATGGTCACAAAGACACAAATTTGCAATTTCTCTTATAGAAAATGTGGCCAAAAAAATAAAAATGACCATAACACTTCGGTTTTGTACATTTAGTGAGCGGGAGATGATATAATATAGTTTAATAGTTTTTTTTACGAACTTGTAACCCCATCAAAGTATCATGGAAAAGTGTTTTGTTTATGTATGTGAGTTTCTTAAGCGTATAAAAAGTTTGACATGAAATGCCAAATATCTTAGTGATATTTTGGGAAATAACAATAGAGCGGGGAAAAAAGATAGGCGGATAATTAAGCAAACAAAACATAATTAGAACAAAAGCAAATGTTTTTTCCACGGAAAAATTGAAAGACCTTATGATTATAATGATGAGAAAACAATCAAAACGTTTTTCCTCTGAAAAATTGGAAAGACCTAAAATGTACATGTAGCATGAAATCATTTCACTTGCATATGATAAACACAACAAGTTTTTTTTTTGTTTTTAAGCACGATCATAAAAAAAATTGTGTTTTAAAGATATGTCGGAAAAAAGAGTAGATCGTCGAATTCACTTAATTAGGCTGCAAATTATTAATATAAATATAAGGACAACTTATAGTGTTCTCGAAGTAATTAGTTGGGTAAATTCTCTTAACATGGACACCAAAAGATTAGATACTAACAAACCAAGTATTTTATACATGAACGTTTCTAAAAAGATGTTATATACACACCAATTACACAGAAGAATATAAAATTTAAATAACCAAACGTATCGTTATATACACACCAATTACACAGTAGAATATAAAATTTAAATAACCAAACGTATCGTTATATACACACCAATTACACAGTAGAATATAAAATTTAAATAACCAAACGTATCGTTATATACACACCAATTACACAGTAGAATATAAAATTTAAATAACCAAACGTATCGTTATATACACACCATTCAATTGTCATTACAATGCAAATTAGCATTATGCTAATGCCCAAAATAGTACACGACTTAACTATATCTGTAAAGATCGTCTGGATTAGTAATGCATTGTGTAAATATTTGTTTCTTTTAACGTTTCAGCTAAGTAGTCATTCATGAATCGAAAATATATTTAAATCACGTCATACTTTGTAAAGCTATTCCTGGAAGATATTTTTGTGTAGAAAATGCATTATACTGATCCCAACGATTTAATACTTGGAATGCATTTGTTTTTTTTTTTTATCAAGGAATCCACAACTCAGCATAAATCAATAAAATAAGATAACATGTGTATATTCATATAAGTTGAATTGTATGTTTTGGATTAATCTAACAAGGTATTATCTTTGGCAGGAAATTACAAACGTTTAGAGAAATTTCAAATGAAAGTTTCAATATAGCCTCTTTACTTTAAAAGTGCAAAATATCCACCGAATGATTCAGATAGTCGATTTTTTTTTGTACCAGGTAATTAGGCTCTTTTATATACTAGCCTTTTAAAATATGCACATAGGAACCTGTCTTCTGATTAGAATTTAGGGCTAATTTATAGTACAAACACATGAATATATAATACTTTTTTTATACAAGATATGAGTAAATATTTGCTATTCTAAACTCATAACTGCTAATAAAATGACATGTGGTGTCTTAATTATTTTCAGAATTCTCCGACTTACCAAAAAAAAATATCATATTATGGATAATAATACACTACATTGAGCATGCTGTTTTGTTCGATTGATAGATTGGACCTCGAAGACATAGTGACACAAACAGTAACAGGAGTCCTCTCTTAAAGTTTAATGTGTTTAAAAAAAGTTTAAATAAAAAAGAATAAAACGGAATAATTAACGAAATTATTGAATATATATATATATATATATATAATATAAACAACTCGTCTAAACATCAACCCAACAATGTTAGATCTGTAAATTTGCTTTCGCAAATTTTTTGTTCATCCCTCGCCGGGATTCGAACCCATGCTACTGAGATATCGTGACACCAAATCGCCTGCACTGTAGCCGTCCCGCTAGACCACACGACCACCTGGGCTTAACAATAATAAAGCTTTCAGTGGTCGTGTGTTACCTTTCCTCGTCAGTTTTAATCTACTTACTACAGTACATGATATATAAGGCATGGAGATGTTATCGTTACAGATCAGGTCAATTATCTATAGTAAAGGATCCTACATATATATATATTTTTGCCTATTTCTGACATAATTGAATAATTTGCATCGAAAAAACTGTTGTTAAAGGACAAACTACATTTTTATTTTTAAAAACAAAAGGAGAAACTAAAACAACATATCTAAACAAATCATCATATTAAATATGCACATCAACTCTAAACATCTGCCTTTATTATAAAACGTTGAATGAAGGAGAAAAGTTAACTTTTAGGATCCATTAATAGATTCTAAACGAGTTTAATGCATACATAGCAACTTCTCAAATAATAAGTAAAATGAGGAATAGAATCGGAGAATTTGTCAAAGAGACATCAACCAGACCGAAGAAAAGAAAACATCACAAGACCACCGATGGACCTCCAAGGGTAAACATTCCTTAAAACAAATACAAAAAAATATTTAAAAATCGCTTTTCAATCTTCAATACTTTAGTTTATGTGTAATGTGTGCCAATTACAACCATATCATACTATCTATATTTACAAAACATTTCACCTAATGAATTAAACTATTATATATTTCAATACTCACATTATCGAACAGTTATGGAATGTAAAGTAGAAAACGCACAAAAACGAGCAGCTTTTCGGGACTATATTGTCAAGTTTTGTAAAATGTAATATAATACCCTGAAATAATAGGACATTTACCAAGTTACATTCTATTTAAACTTTTGCACAAAGAATGCACTGAAGAAATATTTCCTTGTTAAGAAATTGATAACATTCAAATTTGATAAATTAGTATTTTTGAATGGTATTACATTTTCCCTTTTTGTCTTCATGATTTAAAAACGACTGTTTTTTCAAATTGCCCTCTGTATGAAGTAAAAAATGCAAGTTAAAAAAAACACACACAGAAAAAGATTTAGGCAGTTGTGACACTTGATCGCCACCTGTGATATTATATATAACAAAAATATGACTAAAAAAATTAATCCAATGAGTAAAGGCAACCTCATTTAATTCATAAAGTGCTTACACAGAATATTTGTAATAAAATACACCACAATAGAGCTGCCATTTTTGATAATTTTTTTCGAAAGTTAATATCAAGCACAACACTTGTGAATATTTCAAAATAAATTTTAAATATAAAAAAGAAGATGTGGTATGATTGCCAATGAGACAACTGTCCACAAGAGACCAAAATGACACAGACATTAACAACTATAGGTCACCGTACGGCCTTCAACAATGAGCAAAGCCCATACCGCATAGTCAGCTATAAAAGGCCCCGATAAGACGATGTTTAACCATTCATACGAGAAAACTAACGGCCTTATTTATATAAAAAAAATGAACGAAAAACAAATATGTTACACATAAAAAAACGACAACCACTGAATAACAGGCTCTGGCGAAATAACTACTTTCAGGAATATACTGTTAATTTATTACTTATGTGTTGAAAACTGTTTTATTTTCCATCTATCATTTTTTCTCTATTAATCTTGAAAACTTTCACTATTTTCACAATCGTAACATTCGTGCTTTTTTTTTATTACAAAACATATTTAAAATTTGAATTTCAAAAATTTACGATTGATTGTTTATTGCTCATCATTCATGTGAAAAAAGGACGATATTGTTAACTTGTTACAAACGTATAACTCTTCAAAAGCCGTCGATCGGGCATTTTGATTGTCACTGCATATTAATGATATATACGAAATTATAATAGAAGCCAAATAAAGTTGTTTCAATAGGTTAACATTTCAGAGAACTTGGCAATCATTCTGAAATAGCATTTGTTTAATCGTACTTTTCCCTAGGAATGGGCCTGTGTATGTCTCAATTCTACACAACCAAACAAATTATTATTTGGAAAGACCTGTCCTTGACTTTACGCAGAAGTCAAAGGACGACCTGCGTTTTATACCCCAGTGGACATTTGCAGTTTTGAAACCCATTAGTGACGTACTCTGATAATTTTGAACAGTTTTCCTATTAGTAATACAAGCATTGTAGTTAAAAATTCATTATGATTAGTGAAAGATTCCAAACATGTTAAGCTTATTATAACTAGCATCAACACTATGTTGACATAATTTATACATTGTTCATTACAACCGAATATGCACTTACCCAATGACTCCTGAACAATAAGTGGTTTTATTTTTAAATTATTATCAAATGTATCATGGGTATTCCAATTTTATTTTATATTGTATTTAAAATATTTTCTTGGAAAAATCAATGACATATATTCTAAGAAGCGGACAATACTTGATTGAAATTGCGCCTTGATTTGGTTGACAATGAATTATAACCTGTGTCGTTTAAATATTCAAAAGAGCTGTAACATTAACTTGCAATAAAATTATAAAATACGAAATACGAAATCATTGTTAATTTTTCAAAAAGAAATTTCTGACACATTGAATGTGTGTTTTTTTTTTTTATTCAAAATTCCTTTGTGTATATATGGCTTTGTCTATTTGGATATACATTGATCAATCTGTTTTAAAATTAAAATGTATGATTAACTTGTGCTTACAGACAAAGAAGCAGTTTATTACATTTTGATGATCATTAATTTTCTAAATATTTACAACTATTTATTCTGTGAATTAAAGAAGTTTTTAAAGTCTAGAGTAAGATTGAGCAGGATTTTAGTATTTAATTAGCAGTAAATGTAAGTTTTAATAGTTCTCGAAGTTTCTCTAATAAGACTTTTCATATATTTTAGAAAGTAATGTCGCAGTGACTATATATGACATAGAAATATACAGTCAACGCTTTTTGACTGCTCAAATAGAAGGAGTGCAGTATAAGTGTAGTTTAAGTGGTAACGCAGGCTACGGACTTACTACTTAACACAGACGTGGAATGTGATTTGGATAAGTCGTTTATCGATGTTTAAAGTGCTCTGTCATGCTGTGAAGACCACAATTTGGCAGAAAGTACCAACGCCTCTGAATTGAAAGATTTGAATGATGACAATATAACATGCACGAAGAGAGAATTTCAAAGACGGTGGTACATGCATTACAATGGCACCGCGCGCTCGATTATACTATAATTTGTCTACGGTCCTGTAACTCTTTTTTTTCATCTATTATATTTGTCTTTCCGTGGAACTTTTATATATATTTGCTAGTAACGTGAATATCATTCCTAAGTTATGAAGCATGGAATTTGACAAGAAAATGTGTGTGGTAATTGAATACTGTGGATTCATTTATTTTCGTGGATTGAGGAAAACTTGCATTTTAGTGGATATTTGTTTTCGTGGTTTTTCAAATGTCTGCATAAACTTCTATACACAATTTGTAATTCGTTGGACATTTCAATTCGTGGTTGATGGGTTACCACGAAATCCACGAAAATTGGTATCCAACGAATAATAATGAATTCACAGTATAGCACATTAATCTAAATCAACAAATTACAAAATCTTATAAAAAATCAGAAGTTGTGTGATTGTTAATGTGACAAACTTCAACAACTGGTACCATTGACCACATGTGTTGGGGTTTGTTACCAGTAAAGTTCAAGGTACATGTATGGCCTTCAACAAAGAACAACATCCCCATATACATAAGTATCTGATCAGTTGCTATACAATTCTTCTTCCTCCCTATGATGATTTGGTTATATAAATATGGTAATCGTATGTCTTCCACCGACTGGAAGGAAACCTTCGCTAGAGTGAGGAATGCGTATGGCAGTGCGGGATGTTTAAATGCATACCCACGTCCGGTTAAAATTGGCACATAGAATCTGATGCTTCGTATAAGGAGAGTGCCAAACACTTTGCGCATTAACAATACTTGCTACAATTTTTTCATTTGTTAATATAAAAAAAGAAGATGTGGCATGATTGCCAATGAGACAACTCTCCACAAGAGACCAAAATGACACATAAATTAACAATTTCAGGTCACCGTACGGCCTTCAACAATGAGCAAGGATGTGGCATTTATACCACATCTTTTTATCTATATCTGCTTTGCATGTTTTTATTCGAGAAAAGAAAACATTCCATTCTATATATGCCTGTCCCAAATCAGGAGCATGTACTTTACTAATTTATTGTTCATGTCTGTCAAAGTTGTTAATCGTAAATTGTTTTGTTATGAATTAGGCCGTAAATGTTCTCAAATGAATTGTTTTTCATTTCGGGGCCTTTATAGCAAACCATATGGTATAGTTTTTCTCAATGTCTGATCGATCGCTTGCATAAAATGCTTTTCATAAATTATCTTTTTTTTTAATATTTGAAAAATAAAATCGCTCGCTTGCATAAAATACTTTTCATAGATTTTATCTTTTTAATATTTCAAATATAATAAAGCTCGCTAGTAAAAAATACCTTCACCCAAGCAAAAAAATTAAATTGAAAAAAAATATTATTTTTTTTCTCCAGAAAGTGTTCGAAGAACTCAAAATTATTTGGTGTGACCTTAACTTAGAGTTGATATCTGCACTAGTTTCTATATGAAACAATCTGTTTGCATTGTTGCTATTTACTCCGACAGGTATGAGAGTGAGTGTATATATATTCTAATTTTTGTGTGAATATCTAGGCAGTGAGTTGGAAACATTTAGTAACGATTTTGTCAAATTGACCTTCACTTTGTATGCAGCGTAAACTATACAAAGCGTATACGAATTAGTATACGTGTAACAATATATGTTCTAAACCAAATTGTAACTTAAAATAAGTATTGTATTAAAAACCTGATACAAAGCGTATTTTGTTTTGATGTTTTTTAAATTGAGAGAGAAAATGAAAAAAATTGTCCCTGACGAATTAGTCCGTTTTGTTTTCTCGTATAATTAGTCCTAACACGTTAAATATTTAAAGTTCAGGTACGTTTATCGCAGTTACTAAACAAAATTTAAAAGTATTAAAATAAAAAAAGATTAATTTTATTATCTGTGTCTATTCACAAATGCAATTCATTCTTGTCATTGACACAGCTAACAATATATGAAAAAAATACGAAATATTTTATTTTGTAATACAATGCATCTGCCTCAAGTGTCAAAACTTTAGTTAGTGTGTAGTTGTCTGAAATAGAATCTATTCAGTAGAAAACTAAACAATACTAACATATATTATATAATAAGATTTAAGCATTACATCAATTAAAAAAAATAAGGTGTCCGTCTGCTAAACTAGAGTTAACTTTTCTTTAAATTTTATGAAATCGAACGATTTTCGTTTAATTTCGCTAGAGGTTTTCCCGCTTCTATTTGAAATGAAATTGCATGTTTTTTATTATGTGTTGATTGTGTGATTTGAACTGAAGGAAAACAAAAGGGACAGGCTGATTCATACTCAAAATATTTGGTCTGACATCCTCTAAATATCACATAAATATAAAAACCTCTAGCGAAATAATGTAATTAAACGAAAATCGTGCAATTTCGTAAAATTTAAAAAAAGTTAACTCTAGTTTAGCAGACAGTCACCTTATTTTTTTTAATTGATGTAATGCTGGAATCTTATTATATAATATATGTTAGTACTGTTTAGTCTTCTACAGACACTTTCTGTAAAAAAAATAATTTTATTTTCAATCTTGTTTTTTTGTATGGGTGAAGGTATTTTTTTACTAGCGAGCTATATTATTTTTGACATAAGTAAAAGATAAAAAGTATGAAAAGCATTTAATGCAAGCGGGTGATTTTATTTTTGAAATATTAAAAAAGAAAAACAATTTATTTATGTTAAGCAAGCGCGCGATCAGACATTTACACAGTTGTGGTGCTTCAACAATGAGAAAAACTATGTATAATTTGCTATTAAAGGCCCCAAAATGAAAAAATTAAAAACAATTAATTTACGGCATAATTCATAACAAATCAATTTACGATGAACAATTTTGACAGACATGAACCATTAATAAGTGAAGTACATGTACATGTTCCAGACTTGGGACAAACATATATAGAATGGTATGTGGGTTTTTTTCTCTCTCGAATAAACATGCAAAGCAAAAACATTTAATTTGAATTTCACAAATATTGCTGAAGGTATAGTTGATAACAAATTGAGAAATGAGTATTTTAAGTGTAAACATGTATTTAAAAAAACCTTGACAAGTCTAAAGCAACTGGTTAAGATGATGTCGGACCAAATATTCGGAGTATGTGCAGCGATGTCATTACACCAGCCTTGACATATCTATTTATTCTAAGTATCAATGTGGTAAATTTCAAAATATTTTTAAAACTGCAAGAGTGTGCCCAATTTTTAAAAGTGGCGATGCTTGTAATCCTGATAGTTATAGACCAAAAGCAGTTTTGCCTTGTCCGTCTAAAATCATGAAACGACATGTAGCTAACAGTGTGTATATATATTTTAAATAGTAATGACCTGCTCAATACTACACAGTCAGGTTTCAGACCTGAACATTCATGCACTACTGCACTTACTAAATAAGCTTCAGTGTCGAGTTGGTGTATGATATTGAGGGTTCTCTGCGAGAAATTAATCATTTTTCTGATAGATTAACTAAATGCAAAACCAATATAAATATAGTTAACATATATATTTTATTTAACTAACTTAACTTGATCGTGATACCTAAAATTCTTTTTTTGTCTATCCAAGTGATAACATTAGCGCGGGAATTTCGTTGACATAGTAAAATCTACTTTGGATTATAGTTATCTTTAGATCCAATGTGATAGGATTTAATGTGATATTATTTGTATCTTCTTCTAAAGTACATAGTTTGACGTCAGGTTTGTACACATGAACATGATGAAGTCTCTAGTCTAAAAAAGCCAGTTATAGAACGACAAACAAATAGGCAACTGTCTTAGGCCACGTAAGGAGGGTAAAAAATCAAGTTTAACAACCATAAACAGATAAGTAGGTTTTCTTCGTATACATACCTTAGAATATTACCCACTGTGACGGTGGACACAATTTTATTCATGTGAGTTCATTAGCTGCGCCAGAGACATATAATACAATGTATGGACTACATCATACCATTTCTTCCTAAATCTATGTAGTACATGTCTCTGTCTGCGCTCACTCGCCGAAAAGGTTCATTGCGGCTCACTGGCTATTAATTCACGATATCATTGTGTAGAAAAGACTCTTATCCATGCATGTGTGTGAGGAGTCTTTATCAGACATGCTTTCGTCTGTAAAAACTGTCTAAGGCCTAGTTAGGGAGGTGAGAAAGTCAGTAATAGAACGATAAACAGATAATCCGGTTTTCTTGGTGACTACATCATACCACTTCTTCCTATATCTATGTAGTATATGTCTCTGTCTGCGCTCACTCGCCAAAAAAGGTTCATTGCGGCTCACTGGCTAATATCGTACGATGTCAATGTTAAGAAAAGCCGATAACCTACATATTTATGGTCAGATCATATATGTTTTTGTAAACACGTCATTTGAATTCGTACAATGCATGCCTTTTCAATGGAAGTTTTGACGCCACAATGCATTCTTAAAACCACGAAAACCAATGAGATGAGGATATATACTACTGTTGCCTTTATGTCAACCAAATGACACCCTATCAAGCTTGAGTTCATTTAGCGTTAAAATTGCTTTAGGGAGGTGAAAATACCAAAAATAAAACGATAAATAGATAATCAATATCAATGTGTAGAAAAGCTAATGATCTACATGTATGCATACTGTAAATTCAGAAATAATGCGAGGTTTTTATTATTGTGTTTGGGGTTAGAGTCTTACATTTTTATAAAACTGTGAAACAGAGTATGATAAAGGAAAAAATTGTTTTACGACAGTTTATTTCCTTATACTGCAGTCCTTCGATCGCACTACGATCTATGAAAAAAATGCAAATTTTAGACGTGTCACGGTCGTGGTGGGATTTTAAAGATCGTGATGAGCGTGATCAAATTTAAACATGTTCAAATCAATCGTGGTGCGGTCATGGCAAAATCAGTGGTAGAAGCGTAATGAGAGCATATTCAGGTCGTAGTAAGATCGCAAAGGCCACTGTACCATCGTAGCGAGAGCGTAGCGAAAGCGTGATTCTATTCAGAGAGAATGCGCTACGATCTCACAGCTACGTTATTACGACCGCACTACGACCATCCAGTTCTCACTGTGACCCAACTACGCTTCAACTACGACTATACCACGTTTACAACACGATGTGCAAGACCATAGTACGATTCTAGCATGTCCTTGCCGTCCTCATCACGCTCTTCTTGCGACCTGACTACGTTCATACTACGACCATCATTTTCATTTTCACATAAAATATATCTTCAGGTTTTGTTTGTCTGCATCGTAATTAGGACTTCTTTTCTATTTTCTCTATCGGCTAAACCATGCTTCACGTTTTTATATCAATTATACCGTTGGTTATCCCGTTTAAATGGTTTTACACTAGTATTTTTTTAGTCCCGTTATAGGTTGCTGTTCGGTGTGAACCAAGGCTCTGTGTTAAAGGCCGTTCTTTGGCCTTATTATAGCCTTTTCATCAAAATTTTGGTTTTTAATGTAAAATTAGAATAATAGATGAAAAAGCCTTTATGAGACCTTGAAATATGAAAGTATTATCCTTTTTCTTAATTTAACTATTGTTAATCAATAAAAAATCACCAAACAAATAATCGTGCATTGGTACTGGCTGTTATCAAAGGGAGACAATTCAATTTCGATCTCAATGTGTTTAAATCCCAGGAGAGATAAATCTTGTTACACGAGGGGATAGATAAAGGCAACAGTAGTATACCGCTGTTCAAAACTCATAAATCCATGGACAAAAAACAAAATCGGGGTAACAAACTAAAACCGAGGGAAACGCATTAAATATAAGAGGAGAACAACGACATAACACCGAAACGTAGCACACACAGAAACGGACCAAGCATCAGACAAAACACCACGAGAATAACAAATATAACATGAAAACCAAATACATGAATTTGGGATAGACAAGTACCGTGCCACGTCTTATCTCAATTTCTCAAAAATAAGAGAAAACACAAACGACTCAACGTTAAAATGCAACACACACGGAAGATAGCTCATCAACTATAGTCTATTTTCAAAACATCTAGATATTTATTTTGCTTACCCATGTTTTATAATTGATTCCTCACGTTGGGCTCACAAAGTAACCTTTAATAAAAAAAAAAACCTTTATATGTATGTCCTATGTAATCTTTGTGGTTTTGTGAAACGATAGTTTGTTTTGTGTGCGTTGAGGCCATATAGTTGATAGTAAAAAAATACGCATGGGAGTTAAACACAAGAAGTGTGAAAAAAATGGCCATTATTTAAGCAAACAAAACTGACTCGTAATTTTTGCATATAGGAAACAAATCAGGTAGTATAATATAATTTGTCGCCGAATGATGGGTTGTTTATGGGTGCGAGTCATTGCGACACTGATAAGGGGTGGACAATATTATAGGAACTATGTAATGAGAGGACTAGAAATGAGAATTTGATGGATGAAAGCTTGAGGCAGGGTGGTTTTAATCGTGAGAAAAGTTGTTAAACAGATAATAAATGTTGACGAAAAAACAGGAGTGCAGAGGTACAGAATATGGAGTGAAGTAGGAGTTTTGGGAGGGAACTGGGTATCAATTCCCCCTGTCCACCAAATAACTTAACTTAAAGCCATTAAAGAAATAAGGGAGTGGGGCCCGACATGTATGTAAAAGGATCAATTATGCAGGGTATGCAGACCACAGATTGGTCTAATTTAACAACTGATCAATAAGACGATGGATGGGGAATGTAATCATTCAATAATGATGTTAACAACCATACGCAGCTTTAGCCTAGGCGGCCTGTGTAGCGCCACTGAGTATATTTTTTCAAACTACTTATATTAAACTATTAAGTCTTTCAACAAAGGTTATAAATGATAAGCAACGATGCAAATATTGAACTTTACAACCTAAATTATTATCTTTAACAATGAATTCAAAACAGCAACATCTATTCAATTTAACAAATATGTACTGAAAAGTGGCATGTTAGTCGTTAAATTTAGAAACACAAAATTTCTATTTTTAAACAAGGGAAATAACAATTACATGACAATTCTGTCTTCCAAATGTATTTAAAAACATTTTGTTTTTATAAACTGTTACTAATTAGAAAGAAAGAAAAAAACACACACACTAAAGATAACAAGTGTTTTAGTTGCAACAACTTTATTGTTGATACACAACTGCCAACCTGTACCAGAAACAAACAATGGTTTGGAACAAACTATACACTACGATCGACAACTCGACCTAGAATGTTACTCACATTTGTTGATAATGTAAACAAACATTGATTTAAAAAAAAAAACGGCAATATGTAGCAATTAATAACAATCAGAATGATGTAGTAAAGATCATCAGGAATTTGATCTGGTTTGCCGCCTGGAGATGCCGATAAGTGATATTTTACAAAATCATGTTTTCGGGGGGAAGTGATGAATTGTCCTTGCCAAAATTACAATTGATTCAGGTATCTTACATTACTAACATATATTGATACCACGATAATACATTGATAATACTGCCTTGTTAAAAGTACCTTATTGTCAAAGAATGCAGCAATGGTTCTATCGTCGACGGCCAAAGCAAAAATCGTGATGATAACGCATGCAATTCCGGAAATTGACCGTCTCCAAAAGTATTAAATTCTAAAATTGAGTTATCGTCCTTTTCGCGCCAGACGACTATTGAAAAGGCTACTTACTACTTTACTTTTATAAACTGTTACTTGGATGGAGAGTTGTCTCCTCATTGACACTCATACCACATCTTCATATATTTATTGACACATCAGTGTCATATTAGCTGTCATTCACTAAAATATCGTCATTTGAGCTTTATGGACCAGCAATAGGTTGTAATTTAGGTTGGATTGGTCGGTTCGACATCTCTGCTTGATCAGGTTGCGGTACTATCTGTGATCCCTCCGCCATTACATCAACCCATACCACCAAGCCCGAGTTGTCTATTATATTTTGATGGCATGACTGTTTTTTTTTGTTGAGAAATCTACGTATTAATCAGAAATAGAAGGAGTATAACTGTATTGATATGGAACATGATATTAACGTTATAGCTGAAAACGTAGTAAGATCGTGGCCGTAAACATTTTAAAGGTAAGAAATAAGAAATATCTAATTTAAAAATAACATTAACCTTATATATTATAAACATTTGATAAAATTTACAAATCATGACAAGCGAGTAAAATATATTCTCCGGTTGTGTATCATTTAATCTCATATGCAGATTATTGTCAAAATTTGACAGTCGATATTTTCTTCTTCTTTTGAAAATCAAAATAGATCAATGCTTTTGGAAAGAGACTAAAGAATATATGAATTACTACTGAATTGACTGCAAGATAATTGTAAGAACAGAAATAAATTAACTACAGTATTTGTATTTGGAAATTGATTGAAAGATCCTACAAGACAAATCTTATATCATTCAAACATTTAAGACAATATCAACACAATAACATGAATATTGGTTGGTCATACCACATTTTATTTCCTAGTGAATCAACTCTTTATTACAGCGCTCACCAGTAAATGGAATAATTATACAATACTAGAGCTAGCAACGAATTTTTACACATGTAATGTTTAAGTCCAACCAGTAATTTGGTATACATCTTCACAATCATCACGCATTTCACATGAACAAGCAATATTTGATTCACTTATTTTCAATATAAAGTTTTGACTACAATTTGCTTGTGTCTTCTCTCATTTATTTCTCCTGTGCCAGGATATTGTCGTTGATGCTAAGTCTTGATTTTGGACGGTCCTATATAAAAAGAAAAGATTATTAGTTAAGGAATTACGAATAATTTGTAATATCGTACAGATAGAAAATATGCATATAAATATGAATATAAATCGGACCGTCAGTTTTCTCGTTTGAATTTTTCAATATTGTTCATTTTGGGACCTTTGACTATGCGGTATGAGATTTTCTTATTGTCAAAGGCCATACGGTGACCTATTTTAAATAATCTGTGCTGTATAGTGTCTTGCGGAAGGTTGTCTCATCAATAATCAAACCACATCTTCATATTGTTATATAATTTTGAAATATAGAAATGGAATGCCTCATAAAAATACTGATGAACGTTTAGCGATATTTTGCTTATTGATATTGTCGCCGGGTTAGCGATTTTTAAAACAAAAAAGGCACATATTTTTTGTATTGAATATCACTTATACTTGTTTTTTTGTAACAGAACATATTACAAGCAATATTTTAACAATACACTATATTTCTTAATATTTCAAAGTGTTCCACTTTTAAAACGATGCAGTATACTTTTCTTTTCTTTTCTATATCTGACAATATTGTTCAAAAAGTTGAGCCAGCAAACACTTTAATCAGAACTTATTTTACTATTACAAACACGTTTTTGAAGTGTCAGCACAATGCTAACATGTAAATTGCAATGGCATCGAAATTAGATCTAAGTAAGTTCAAATACATGAAATAGGAATGGAAAACCCTATTTGCTG
Source organism: Mytilus galloprovincialis (assembly GCA_037788925.1). Lineage (NCBI taxonomy): Eukaryota > Metazoa > Mollusca > Bivalvia > Mytilida > Mytilidae > Mytilus > Mytilus galloprovincialis. Next base: position 69,640,276 of record CM075336.1, read on the forward strand.
ATTAGCAGTTACAACACGCGTAAGACTCTTTATGCACATATCAAAATACTAAAAACTAATCAAGAATTTCTAAAGATTCAGAAAGTATAAACCACTACATCTACCACATACAATAGTTACTGTCCTCAACGTTAAATTTAAGTTTCCAGTTATACATATAGAAGGCATAAAACTTTGTTCAGTGCTCGGAGCACAAAAATCATGCTCGAAACATGAAATCCAGCATTTTGATTGGTTGATTGTTGAGTCTGAGTACAAAAATCGTGCTCGAAAGTTTTATGACCGCAAGGCCAGTTCACCATAGACAAAATCATTTTAACCATTATACAGATTATTCTATTGTTTTGCAAGTTAATTAACGATCGTTTTTTTGTATATGAAGAAAAACACAGGAAGTGCCATTTTTGAAAATGCAGACAAGATATAGACCAAACAAAAAAGTTATATTTACCTTAGAATTTCTGTATCAATTAAAAGACACATATATATATATATATACACTGCTTAATAAGAAACAGGCTTGTAAGCTGCTGTATATTAAGATATACAGAAGACTTGTATTCCTGGAATAGTTACGATCCAGTTTGTTTTCACTGTTGTTAAATCTAATATCTACATGTATATACTTACCAAATTAGTAAAATCAGTAGAATGTTTTGAATCCATGCGATTTGCGTGTCGTCGTCTCTGATATTGTTGGTAGCCTTGTCTAACCTTTACACCAAAATTAAACACAACTAAATTTAGAAATGTATTTAACATGAATAAAATGCACAACATAATCTTCAAGTTGCATGATTAGAAAAAATACACAACCATGGCGACTGACGATTTCAGAACATCTATGGATAAAATTTCAGATTTGTAATGCTTTATAATATGATATTTATAATGATCATATCAAATATTTTGAACACGACGTGTGTCGTATATGGAGTAGAGAATGCTCATCCTCTAGTACCCAATAGCAGATGGTGCACGTGTGTTAGTTCATATTTTCGATATAATTGGTAAAGCAATACCAATTAACTTAATAGAGGACTATTCCAGGTAATTGGCTAACAACGTACATGAAGACGTAAATACTCCTTAAGAATGCGGCAAGATTAATAGGTCGTTCATAATGTTTTAACAAATCATGTTTTTAATTGTTATTGGAATTAAAAGATTCAGTCTGTAACGTACTAAACTACATATATGACTAAAAAAGGTTTATGATAGCCATGGCTTGGTGTTATTTCATTCTAAAGTTAAGATACATACCTGTTTATTCCGGAAACAGTGGAACACACATATGAAAAGACCCTATTAAAGGTTAATAAAAACTGTAGACTATATGTAACAAAATTATAATACAGCTATTATTCAATAAAACAGTTTCTTAACTCGACACGTACAATGCACTATGTTATTCGTATTTGTTGATATTGATACCAATATAAATCTCTTTATCACCTTAAAAGTTTTTGTTGCTTGTAATACACTGTTTGTTCTGATAAAACCTTATACTTGTCTTAGGCTTTTAAAAATAGAGGCGAGACCTGCGTTTTCCATAGTTTTGGTTTGTCACTCTAATTTGTATCAGGGAAATTGATTTATGACTGTGGAACAGCAGTATACTGATATGTCAAGTGTTAAAACTGTTAGATAACGTACTAATTTTAAGTTTTCGATAAAAATCGATTTTTAGATGAATTGTTCACTTCATCAACATCTTGGAGGCGCCGATATATGTCTGATATATACATGTATTTCGGCGCAGACGGTATTATACAGGTTTTGTTTTGTATTATGATTCCTTTAATAGAAGGTGACTTCTTGCACAACAGCTTTCAAGAAAAATATTTAACAACTTGTCATCACAAGTTTCTGATCGCACTATATACATATATATTTCGCAGATAACAAAGACACTGCTCGTATTGGTTTTTCCAAAATTTCGTTTTCTTCTCATCCAATTTGCAATTGTCATAAAACATCAAATTAAACTTATCACCAAATGCCATTTTGTAGCATTTTTCGTCACTTCCAACTTTTGTTTGGTTCGTTTTTGTAATTCCATAAGTTTTATTTCTTGAGTTTTGTAGACTGTTTGGTGTCTTTACGTCGATTTTGCATTTTTATAACATTTCGTGTTCGACTTCTGAGTTTGAAATATTTTTTTTATATAACGCCTCTCCATCAATTTATGATATAAAATAATCAACTTGATGTTTACAAACCTTTGGAATATATTCTAACTGTAAAAAATGAGATTCAAATTGTTTTAATTAAAATTATAGAAATTGGTTCTTATCATCGTTTATATGCACTTAACAACGTGATCTAAAGTATACAGTACCTGAAGCGAGTTGAAAATTGCAAATAGGTATTGGAAAATGACCAGATCATCGTTCACAGAAAAAGCTCCTAGTACCCATGTTACTCCAAACAACGGCAAGATGACACATATACTCTTTAACCAAATTCTATGAAAAATATAATTTGTAGCTTTTAATATATATTACACACATTTGTCAACTTAATACTTTTTCGATTAAAAGAAATTTTCAGAAATGTTAAGATAACAGGCTTTTCTATCTATGTGCTCTTTTTAGTAGTTTATCCCATTCTCATAACGAATTGTCTAAAAAGCGTCTGAAATGTACTGAACTGTATGCAATCTAACAGTATGATCCGTACTAGATTCAACGCGGGGATTAAGTCCAAACATTAACGGATATGCTAAACGGAAATACTAAACATGACTAAATAATGTATTGTTTGAACTTTTAAATCATCTCGATATTAATTCATCGTTTAAGATTTAGAATCACTACTAGTGCTGTATTACGAATTTGATATTATGACAATATACTCTTTAACGATAATTTATGCTCATATATGTAAGTCAGTACATTTCTACCAATAACACACTTAGATTTCACTTTAAGTGTTTTTGCAGTCAATCCTCTACTTGTCAGCATTTTATATACCGTAATCATATTGATAATAAAATTAATCTGAAAAAAGGCAATATAAAAAAACATAATTGACAATACATAACAGTTATCAAAGGTACCAGGATTATAATTTAGTACGCCAGACACGCGTTTATTTAAAAAAATAATAATTTCCTCATGGGAATTCGATTTTAAATTTTGTTGGTCCTTTATCCAATCTTCAATTTTCTGGAATTGGTAATGTGTAATTGTGTTCGAATTTTTGTGTTGTTTGTATTTTGTTATAAATATTCTTCTGTGATATCTGTTATTGCAAACATGTTCGTATCTTTTTTAAACGTGTTAAGAGTTATTTTGCAATTCGATTGTGAAGTCGAACAGTTGTCATTTAAAATAACCGATCGTTATAATGAATAAATCAGAAAATATCAAAAAGGAAGCTCAGTAACTGTTGAACAATATGTTTTTATGATATTTATAAACTTGTTATGTTACCGTCTTTCAATAAATCCACACATACCAAAATAACAAGTAGCGCTGGTCCAATGAAAGCCCAGATGAGGTAAGATTCAAGGGTTAACCAACAACTGAAATGATAAAAACAATCATCATATAAATCATAATTTCATTTCTTTGTGTATTCTTCTATATTTTAACAAATTCGTAGAAAAGGGACACATAAAAATGGATAAACAAACGAGAGCGTTTCTGGTGTATGTAGGTGTAGTAAGCGTTGCGGACGCATACAATTACTGTGTTTGATGGGAAATCACTGTTAAATGCAAGAATGCTAGTTTGTGGTTGAATATGGTACATGTATAGAATGGTTGTTTAGAACAATTTCTGATCAATAGTTTACTTATGAAATATTTGTCAATTGGATAAAATTGCACGAATTAATCAATATAAGAATGTTATATCCATAAAAAATGCAGTAAAATTGACAGAAGTTGTTTATATTCAAAAGGAAACAAGAGGGGTTTTTATCCTTAATTTTACCTTTATTTATCGTTGCTGACATACTCTTATTTGTCTAAGTAGATTCAAAGACCGGTAACAGCGAGTATGGATAAAGTATTGCGATAGGTGAAAAAATTCGCACGTCAGCGGTGTGATTCGGAAATATTGCGTTGCATATCGGTTAATTCGAAAATAGTTTCATAATTGTATATCCACATAAACATGTTGTCACCCATGGTATGCGATTAATTTGCCACTGCACTTAAATCAGCAGTATGTTCACGTTATTTTCATCATCATATACTTGTAACATTTTCTTATTTACAAATATTTTTAAAACATTATATATGCCAATTTTCTAGCATAGGATTTTGAATAAAGCACAAATTGATAAAAGCCGGTAAATACGTACAACTGTTCATTGCCATATCCCTTTGGTTTAGTCACACCGGCAGAAATTCCAACTATACAAGCAGGTACAACTGGAATAAAATAACATCCCTCGAATATAGTGAAACTTACTTACCATCTTTTTAAGTTTGTTTACACTGACTAAGACCTAGGACATTTCTCTTGTAATAATAAAAAGATAAAAAAACAAATGTGTGCAATACACTTTTAGTACCTACAATGTTTATGAAATAGCAAAGCAATGCAATCGACATCTTCCTGTTCTTAATAACGTTTAAATTATCGGCATAATATATGTCGGAGGTTCCTCACGAGAGGTTGTTGCCAAACAGCCAGTGGAATGGTATTAGTACATTCTATGTTTCGAATATGAGAAATTACTTAAAACTATTAAATATGAGCAAAAATGTGGTCACTATTTGGTAGTTGACAGATACGAACACTTATGATTAAAATATGTATTTGAATTAACAACTGTATTGACTAAGTCACTTGGGATGTTGAATTAAACCAGCTTTCTGTTCGAAGACTTCTGTCTGGCTTCGACTAATGATTTTGAATATTAATTTGGTATGTTTTTCCTCTTTTTCAGTTTTGAATCACTTGTATCACCAGTTATATACTATATGACTACTTCCTTAGTTTTCTTACTTTATTCTCTGTGCGTGTTATTCCAGCTAAGAATAGTATATACGACAGAATTAATGCAACGCATAAGTTCATCAGTGTTTTTGTTCTATCATTTCCCAAGTACCTGTAAAACAGTATCTGACAAATTAACTTTAAAAACTTAATCATATCTTTGGAAGTTTCTGCATTGTTATAAATGTAGCCCATACCACCTCATTACATTAGCAATATTTTGCAAAACCTTTTGGGATTATTTTTTCTCAATGCTTGGCGTTATAAATATTTTGATATGAGCGTCACTGATGAGTCTTATGAAGACGAAACGCGCGTCTGGCGTACTGAATTATAACCCTGGTAACTTTGATAACTCCTCTCAAACTTCATAATGTATTTTTTAATCTTGATTTTATTCTAGCGTCACTGGTAAGCCTTTTGAAGACAAAACGCATGTCAAGTGTTCACATTTCAAACCTGATAACTTTGGTGAGTTTTGTTATGGAACATTATTTCGTTAAAAAAGAGAGGGATAATAGCACGGGGCTATAGTTAAAATAAATTGTTAAACATCATAAACCGTACCAACAAAATTCCATCAAAACAGAACACAAAAAAAAAAACCAAGACAAAAATTGAGGAAACAAAGATATTTATGGAACATGGGATGAATTAGTGTCATAACAATGTTAACAGGTTGTCCTTTTTATACTTATTTTCTTGTTTGCAGTATTTGGCATTTCATTAAAGCATGATATAAAACGCATGTCCTGACATTTACAATTATAGTGGATCTCTCTGGTAAGTCATCTGTATCTTGTAAAGTAAAGTTATTAACAGACACTCACAATCAATATTCAGGGATATGGCAATATATCATGTATATAAAGCTTCTCTAAACGAAGCAGTGCTATCAATAATTGAATGGTTAATTCACAGATGAGTCTTTTTACACAAAATAGCATTCAATAAGCCTATATTGTACATACAATTTATAAAGTGTTATTTTCTGATTTCAAAGAGGAAAACACTGTTAATATAATGTTTGAGTTAGTATTGAAGTTGCTGCCTTTTTTGTTTTAGACAAGAAGAATAAACTATTTTTTTCATCTTAGGTGTTGTTTTTCTTGTAGATGGAATAGGGCTACGTATACCTAAAACACTTTTTTTTTTCTAATTTAGAAGTGCACTGATCTGATCAAAATCATATTAAGTGATTGTAATATAAAGAGAGAGATATCTTTCTATTATCACAGTGATCGATTACTTAAAAATATTTTTTTTAATTTAAATTATCAAGTTTAAAGTCCGAGCCTCGGCTACGACTTAAAAATTTATAATTTAACTATTGAGATTGGATAAATCCGATAACCCACGAGTAACTATGTAAGAATCTGTTTCTCTAATGATTAAAAAAAATATTTTCTTTTTTTGTTATCCGAAAATCCCCTTCGATGTAAAAACAAAGATGTGGTATGATTACCAGTGAGACAACTGTCCACAAGAGACCAAAATGACACAGACATTAACAACTATAAGTCACCGCACGGCCTTCAACAATGAGCATAGTCCATATCGCATAGTCAGCTATAAAAGGCCCCGATATGACAATGTAAAACAATTCAAACTAACGGTCTTATTTATATAAAAGAATGAACGAAAAACAAATATGTCGAGCTCCTTTCACATTCCACGAAGTTGTCAATTTCATTAACACCTGTTAGCATATTTTGATTCATTCAGTTCGCTAAAAAGGTTATGACCCTTAAAATCATCCAATGATCTTTTGAGATCACCGACAACTACACGTTGATTAAACTTTTGAATACAATGGGTTCGGAAAGGGATAAATTTCCATTCATGCATGTACGAAACCTATTTATAACGATTCTACCCCACATGCGAGTCCATACGACGTTATTGAGCTTCAAAAGCATATCTAGCATAGCTACATTGAAATATGCGCAAAAGAAGTGTCCTTTTCAAAGAACGCCGTAACGTTTCGATTCCCAAAACGTGTCTACATCAAGCTTAAACGGCTCTTTGTGATGAACGGTCAATATTGTTTGATATTTTAAATGTACATTATTTCTTACCTTAGATAACAAATAACATGTTGACCAATATTAAATGAGTAATGTTGTTAAATAACAAATTTGAATATTGCTCTTTCATTGACTTATACTCGTTTTGCTCTTTCGTCTATAGTTCTAATCGAAATGTAACTGGAGAATAGAAATATGGTTAATATTTTCTTTTATATTTCAAATGTATACATTATGTTTGGCATTGGATTACAAATGACAAGTTTTACAATCTTAAATATGTAATCTTGTTAAATAACAAGTTTGGATATTGCTCTTTCATTGACTTATACTCGTTTTGCTCTTTCATCTATGGTTCTAATGGAACTGTGACAGGAGGATAGAAATATGGTCAAATAGATCTTCTCCTGACGGACAGTAAAACCTTTGCGGAATCGGCGCGTTTATTTGGCTACGCGGGATGTAGAAGTACGCAGCCACGTCAGGTCTGAATGGGCATAGTTATTCCATAACCTTGCATTACCTTGTATATAGATGTACGTAAATATAGAGTCTTTAATATAGACCTATCTCTTGCGTATATTGTTAACTTGTTCTCGTCATGCATATGCATGTAGTATTTGCCACTGGACGTTAAGCAATCAATCTATCAATCAATTTATTGTCTCAAATAGACACGATAGAATTGCTACTAACTTGAAGCAAGCAACTATCAGTCAACTAATAATTTTCTATTAATTAATAGGATGTTGCACATTACTCTCCCGGGGTCACACCGCAGATATTGATTTGCAGAAAAATTAAAGAATATATTATGAAAAGTGTGAGAAGCCAAGACAATATTATAAAAGGAATTTTTTGGTGTATAAACTCGACCAATTCACTCACAAACAAATAAAAGTCCAACAGGACTTTTATGATATATTTGTGAGTGACTTGGTACAGTTTATACACCAATAAATTCCTTTAAAAATGCGTTTGATCCTTATAATTCTTTAAAATTGGAGATAAGGAAAATATTTTTCCGCAATCGTTACTTCTATCTCGCGTAAATTGTTTATTTGTGTCATTGAAAAGTCATGGCGCATGAATTTAATTGTTGACATACGCAAAAATATGTACTCCAGGAAGTAAGCAAACTGATAAAAGAATAAACTACCGAATCTGTTTTCATTCAAACGAATATTTTTGTTTTTGTTATTCAATTTAACGATTAACGTGCAGTGAAATGAATTTTGTTAAAGTCGGTGTTAATATCGCTGCCATCTTGTTTACATTGGTTACGAAAAGAAGTTCGGTCAACGTCGTCTATAGAAAAATAACCTACCTCAAGATCAACTACCAGAAGTTCTCTCGACCAAACCTATCAACGTATTCCCTAACATGCAAATCATATGGTGTTGTTGCTGTTGGTGGTAGTTTTGAAAGGCGACTTACTTATATAGTAATTGCGCCTTAAATTCATATAACATAAATATTATGTATATATACTTTCAGTCCTTATTTTATTTTTAGTATTACGGTTTGGCAAGTAATTATATGAAAAATCATATAAGAATTATAAAAGGTTAACTAGTTTGAGCATTCTTGTTATTTAACATTTCCGATTGACTGTCGGGGAACACAGGAAATTGAAGGATTGAATCAAGATGTAACTTGTACCAAGACAACAACTTTACATCTAACAAAAATGTGCAAACTACAATTTGTGTATTACAATTGTGTTCATCGTGTTCATGATAAAAATCTTCAATAATTTATTTTTCATTATAGATAAATATTACCAATTGATTAATTGTAAATATGAAATTTGTATTGTCAATGTAGCATTACTATGAAAGTAAGAAAAACATGTTGAAATCAACAAGAATTCCCCTGTCAACTCGGGCTAGAATGTATAGTTCCCACAGAGGTATGACGTATAATTCATTTCACGAATATGCATCATATAGATTAATTCAACAGAAAGCATAGTCATAAAAGAAAACAAAGTATCTGCAAAAAAGAAAAGTATTGGGCAAATAATTGATATTCTAATAACTACAATTTTTTTAACTTTAGATATGAAAAATTCAGTCACACTGTTTTATTATATTTCAACTTAATCCGTATAATCACATATACAGATGATCGTGTGTATCAATGGAGCCTCCGGGGCCTTTGATAAATGAAACTAAACTTTTAGTCAGCACTCCAGTGATTATTCCAGATAAAACCAAGCCAGCTGATATGAAAACAACACTCAGTACATAGCCTGTATTATCAGCTTCTAAAGTACAAAAAAAAAAAAAAAAATAATACAAAATGTTAAACAAAAATAAAGTAATGGTTAACATATTTATCATTGTCGAATTATATGAGTGCCTTTCCTAATTAGGAGTCTGTATTACAGTGATTGTCGTTGGTTGATGTTTTGCAATGTATCTTATCTGTTTACTCTCTTTGGTCGTGCTGTTTGCAATATGTGTTATTTGTTTTCTTTCGTTTGCGTAAATCAGGATGTTGGTTTTCAATGTCATACTGTGTTGATATTCCTGTAACTGTTAACTTATATATTTGTCTAATAAGGGACAAAATTGTTGTCTTGGATACAACAATCCAAACCTTCAGTCTGACATCAACCTTTTTGTATTATTTATAATATGGTAACATGTAAGTTAATTTCAAACAGCTGTTTACTATTTGCAGATAACTGTATATACTCACCAAGCATTGGTAGTTTAGTTCCCGGTTTATCTGAACAACATTATATTTATTGAAGTTTATTTTCATGATATTCTTAGCTCTTTTCTTTTTGTCTTATATTGCATATATAAATATCATTCAGAAACATGATGGATATACCAAATATAGTGTTTCTTTTAACAAATATTACGGTTTAGCATCGTGCATAATTTCATACTATATACAGAATTTTCTGTTTCGCATGTGATATACGCATCAAGACTTACTCCATATATATTTATTACTCTGATTTTGGCTTCATAAATATTTTGATATGAGCGTCACTGATGAGTCTCATGTAGACGAAACGCGCGTCTGGCGTACTAAATTATAATCCTGGTACCTTTGACAACTATTCCATTGACAATCTGTAACAGGGATTTGCTACTGTCTTATCTGATATTTACCTGTTACACAATGGTCACCAGTATGCGTTAAAGGACATATACATGTGTAATCAAAGAGACCATCTACACAAGTACCACCATTATGACATGGTAGATCCTTTAACTTGCAGAAATCTATATCTGTAATATAGCACAAACGTGTCTGAATATAAAAAATGAAAACAACACGTTCAATAATTCTATGCGTACAAAGCGCTTTTCTGGATTTACCTGGATTCATCAGGAACGCTCAAAGCAAAACATTTGAAATCCGAAGATGTATATGTACCGAAACAGTTGAAGGGATAAATGACAAAAATACCTAAAATATATAGCTAAATTCATCTAAAATCAAATTTGCACGAGGGAGTTGAAACCTTAGTTTCTCAATACTTTCAAAATTTATAAACGGAACTATCATACGATAATACGTATAACATGTATAATACTGCAATGTACAAATAACGTTAGCAAAAGCTCTTATTATTTACATGTTTTGAATTTAGTTCACAACCCATAACATTTCTTGGTTGTATTGAATAGGACTGTGGGAATGAATCGATTTTTTTCTGTGAGAAGTACCGGTTTACAATTTCATTACAAAAGTTGAATACATTATACATGTTATAAATTTTAGAATATAACACTGGTTAAATTAGGCATTACAAAATCATTCATTGATTATTTGATTAGTAGGCATTAATTAAAGAATAAAAACATCAAAACAATGACAGACCATTGCAGATAATTTCGATGTTATGTTACGTCTTTATAATGTATTGTGCCATGTCAAAATTCTTAAAAGTTTAACAGTTATAATCAGTTCATTATATATATAAAAACGGAATGAGTGGTTATTCTTAAAATGTAGAAAGTCGTGTAATACAAATCAAGTCTTGGATCTATACCTTGCTTGAGTTCCAACTTGTTAAGTAGTAGTTGTTACAAATAATCAAAACCTTTCGACTTAAACGTTATTTTTGCCACTTTTAACCAAATTCGTATACTTCAGCATACGTTTACCTGATTCGCAGTGAAATCCAGTGTGAGAAGCCGGACAAATGCAACTGTAATTGAACACACCATCAACACAAGATCCGTTGTTTTCACATTTAACACCATCACAGAAATCGATATCTAATAGGATATAGGCAAAGTTATGAATCTAAAAATTTAAACCGTTTAATATTCAGGAATAATTTGGTTGGATATATCATGTATATAGCATTTTGATTAACACAAATTGTGATCTTTGAAATGCTTGATTTCTCCTTATTAATACAAAATGTATGTGATTAAAACACTTAATTATTTTTTAAGAGTTAGCCCTCTAAAGTGTTTTGCACCCCGTAAGGAAAAACTTCAATAAAAAAGTATATATTTTAGCTGTGATGATGTCTTTTGTATTTTTTTAAATGCTTTATTGTCAATACAGAGAACGATATCATGATCTTCAACCAATATCAGAGATTTATCGGTAGTAGGCCTAATTCTACACGACCCAACAATGAGCAGACGAATTACTCAAATGTTTTTAAAGTAATGTCCTGTTATCACATTATTACTTCTTGCAATGATGACTTCTGTACGAATATTATTTTTTAATAATCTATACTGGCCACTTATACTACAAATGTTAAATTATTGACGTTATGATTGGTTTAACGCTATTATATGGTGACTCCCTTTGGATCTGTATCAATCAATAAAGTAAGATTTCTGACGTCACGTCTAACATTATTGTTGAAGTCATCCATAAATGTATACATGTAATTGCATTTTATTGGTTATTTTCTACAAAACAGACAAATAGCGGATCAATATTTAAGAGTTAAATTTATAAAGTGCAAGGGTGTTGGTCTTCAACTTGACAAGTTTGATATGGAAAGAAAATGACGTGATTTACAAAAAAGTAAAGACGGTCAGTAAACTTGCTAAGACGGGTTGTTTGTGATTTTTTTGAAAACCATTGCATGTACTGATCAGATTGACGATCCAGTATTTGAAGTAGTAGCACACTTACTAATAATAAAAATCTTCTAACTTACACGAAATGTTTGCCACTTTTAACTAAGTCCCTACACTTTGGCATACGTTTACCTGATTCGCAGTGATATCCAGTGTGGGAAGGTGGACACATGCAACTGTTATTAAAAACACCATCAACACAAGTACCGTTGTTTTCACATTTAGCACCATCACAGAAACCGATATCTATTAGGATATAGGCAAAGTTGTGAATAAATATTAAGAATCAATCAATTGCACTGTATTGCAATGATTATGCATAGAACTAAACGTTCGATTTAAGCGGTTGTCCAACACTCTAACTTGAATAGATTAAACTCGTTTAATTTACATTCAGTTTTGCAAAATATTTACTTTGACCTGTTTACAAAAAGATTTATACCTTGCATGACTTCCAACTTGTGAAGTTGTAGCAAACTTACAAATAATCATAACCTTTCAACTTAAACGTTACTTTTGCCACTTTTAGCCAAATTCGTATACTTCAGCATACGTTTACCTGATTCGCAGTGAAATCCAGTGTGAGAAGCCGGACAAATGCAACTGTAATTGAACACACCATCAACACAAGATCCGTTGTTTTCACATTTAACACCATCACAGAAATCGATTTCTATTAGGATATAGGCAAAGATATGAATAAATGTTAAGAATCGAACAATAACATTGTATTGCAATGGTTATGCATAGGATGAAAAGTTCAATTTAAGGGGGTGTCCAACACTCTAATTAAAATAGGTTTGGCTCGTTTAATTTTCATAAAGGTTTGCAAAATATTTACTTTGACCTGTTTACAAAAATATTAAAATTTCTAAAAATTTGAACCGTTCATTATTCAGTAATAATTTGGTTGGATAAATGTCAGTTTTACTAAAACAAATTTTGATCTTTGAAATGCTTGATTTCCCCTCGTTAATACTAAATGTTTGTGATTACAACACTCAACTATTTTTAAGAGTGTGTTGTACCCTCTTAAGGAAAAGTCTTCAATAAAAAAATATATATTTTAGCTGTGAAGATGTCTTTTGTATTTTTTTAATGTTTTATCGTCAATACAGAGAACGATATCACGATTTCCACCAATATGAGAGATACATCGGTAGTAGGCCTACTTGTACACGAATAAACATTGATCAGACGAATTACTCAAAGAAATTTCCTGTTATCACATTATTACATCTTGCAATGATGACTTCTGTAAGAATATTATTTTTTAATAATCTATACTGGCCACTTATACTACACATGTTAAATTATTGACGTTATGATTGGTTTAACGCTATAATATGATGACTCCCTTTGGATCTGTATCAATCAATAAAGTAAGATTTCTGACGTCACGTCTAACATTATTGTTGAAGTCATCCATAAATGTAATTCATTTCATTGGTTATTTTTCTACAAAACAGAAAAATAGCGGATCAATATTTAAGAGTTAAATTTATAAAATGCAAGGGTGTTGGTCTTCAACTTGACAAGTTTGATATTGAAATAAAAATGACGTGATTTACAAAAAAGTAAAGACGGTCAGTAAACTCGCTAAAACGGGTTGTTTGTGATTTTTTTGAAAACCGTTGCATACACTGTTCAGATTGACGACTCAGTATATGTAGTGGTAGCAAACTTACTTATAATTAAAACCTTCCAACTTGCACGAAATGTTTTCCACTTCAAACCAAATCCTTACACTTTTGACATTAGTTTACCTGATTCGCAGTGAGATCCAGTGTGGGAAACTGGACAAATGCAACTGTTATTTAACAAACCACCAACACATGTTCCCTCGTTTTCACATATAACACCATCACATAAATCTATCAGGAATGAAGCATAGTAATGAATAAATATTAAGAGTAGAATACATGCGTTGTATGAACATTGCTATGCATAGAAATAGAAGTTCGAAATTAGGAACAGTCTGTTATACATGAGCTTCTTGGTATATTTTATAGAATAGATAATAATGAGCTAAAACACAAACGAAACGAGAAAAATAAAAATAAAAAGAGAACAAAATAGTGCTTTAAAACAGAAAACTCAGACATAATTGAGAGATTTGTATTAGATATTGTGACTGGGTAAGTATATGTTAAATCGCATTCTCATATCTAATACACATATTTGTATTCACGAAATGGCAATGATTAATCTAGAATATTTTGTTATTTCATCAAACATCGCAATAATAAATGCATGCAAGAATCATAATTTTAGTAAAGAGACGGAAAGGACCAACCAATAAGATATATTTTATGGTCAAGTCACAATATAATTCAATATATAAAAGTTCACAGAATTTAAAATAACATTGGCGTACTCTATTATAATCTTGGTATATATGGTGCTCTCATTTAGACATACAGCGCTCAGGTACATGATTGTTGTTAAGGAAAGTAATATATTATATATATATATATAGGTGTACGAGTATCGTAATAACTTTTTTGATAATTATTTTGACTACATAACCATAAATTACTGTCAAATAATGATTAATTAATGTTGTCTTTTTGACGAAAACAAACATAGGAAACATCATACGTATACTTACCATCTACTTTTATTGTAACACATGCTTGGTCAGAGGCTTGTCTGAAAATAATGTCATCTTTTATTAGAATATGATGCTATGTAGGGAATGTCTTTGATTGTCATTCATATGTTATACTCCCTTTACTTATCAATAAAGATTGATTAACAATACTTTATCGTCTATTAACGATTATTGACATAAACGACTATAAATGTAACTAAACAGAGCTGACATTCACTAATAGATGAACAAAAGTTTTCAATCATTATTGTCATTTTGATCCTAAAATCATCTGAAAAGTCTGAATAATGAACCTTTTAGTGATGCTCCTTCTTTCACTCCAATCAACTCTAAAAATATGAAAAACTACCACAATGTAACCTGTTCTTACCATTAAGAATGATTTAACGAATTGTTTTGAGTTTGCTGATATTCGTAGGAAGGTTCTCAATGATATGTATATGTATGATTAATGATAGTGTTTATTTTCAAATAAGCGACTTTACTATACAATTAATTTGTATCATACCTTTTGTCGGATTTACAACAAGTTGTGAAACTAATTGAGTAAGCCCTCGCAGCGATTTAATTTTTAGAACTAATGCCGTATAAAGCAAACACAAATCAATCTGTTAATCTTTTAGCCTTATTCACGGCAGTCTCCTTCGGTAACGTCTAGGAAATTTGCTTGCTGTCAATTTATTAATCCTCAGTAGCTTTTCCGTATGAAATGGTTGTGTAACGTTGAAAACACGGATTAAATTTTAAATTAATGCTGTAATGATCTATATGCAGGTGAATTGTCAAAACAGCTATGAATATACAACATTGGATAATTCTGAACATAAAATAAAAGTCCGGAAATTACAGAACAATTTATTGTTCAGCGGTTTCAAAGTGTTCAGATAAAAATTGCCGTTTTATATCAATTTGTAGTAAATAGCTCACCAACGTGTGTATTGTTACACTCCAATGCTATTGCATTGTTATTACGCTGTATTTAATTCAATGGGGATCAAATATCAGTCCCTTAAAAGAGGGACGAAAGAAACCAAAGGGACAGTCAAACTCATAAATCTCAAACAAACTGACAACGCCATGGCTAAAAATGAAAAAGACAAACAAAAAACAGCACGCATGATACAACATAGAAAACTAAAGAATAAACAACACGAACCCCACCAAAAAACTAGGGGTGATCTCAGGTGCTCCGGAAGGGTAAGCTGATCCTGCTCCACATGTGACACCCGTCGTGTTGCTTATGTTATAACAAATCCGGTAAACAGTCTAATTCGGTAGGTCACATTCATGAAAGGGAAGGGGATTGTAGTTAAGACGTAAGGAACATATCCGATATCATTTGTGAAACGGTTATTCCATAACGGTCAACCAACTCATGATGGCGTCCGTAAAATTTACGAAGGGATGATTTCAACTTCACCATTTGGAACTCTTGGTTTAATAGCTTCCTTGTGAGCAGCAACCCTCTATCAAGAAAATCATGATAGGAAATGCAAGCACGGGAATATCGTATCAATTGGGGGATATATACCCGGTATGCAGGTGCTGCTGGAATAACATAACAATCAAATTTGAGTTATTTGCACTTATTTTCCATATTTTGTATTTTATTTTGCTTTTATATCTGTTTTGATTGGAGAATCAATGATGTCTTGTGTAGAAGGACCCGGGTCTGGTGTGTCAAATTTGATTGACTGACTGATTGATTGTTGGTTGCTTTACGCCGCATTAGCACAAAAAGGCTATATCGCGGCGAGAGCTAATTCGAATATTTTTTACAATTCAAAGCATATTTTAAAATAAGATAAAAGAACCTTCATTAAACTAAATCTCTAGACTAAATCAATTGATTATTTACAAATAAAAATCAACAGTAAGATAACATGATAAAAATTAAAATATTTTATAATAAATTCCAATTTCTTTTAAGAATGCAATACTATTTGTATATTATTAAATATATCATACATATTATTGACATTTAAATGATTCCTACGAATATCATCAAAGTCAATACAATTAAGGAAAAACATGTTTTATAGTATTCTTGCAGTTACAAGGTATACATTGAGGTTCTACTTCATTCTTTAAAAGATATTCGTGCGTTCCCGTTATTCTTGTATGACCAAAACGACATCTAGAAATAACACACTGATCTTTTCTGCACATAAAACTATTGAAGGTTTACCTAAATTAGGTTTAATTTCATGTAATTTATTATCATCTATTTTACTCCATTCATTTGTCAATATATTAAAAACATATTCTCTAATATTAGATTTAAAATCAGTATATGGTATATCACAGTTAGATAGAGGGTCAAATTTGAATCCAGGTATCTATGGTGAGTTTTTGTCAATGTATGAACTCACCCTATGTTGTTCACAGCAGTATAACAAAATATATGACTTCCGCCTTGAGATGAAGACGGTGTCCATGTTACATTCACATACCACTCCATTCCTGATGACCCGTAGGGTAAAATTCCAGTTTTAATCATTCCAATGGGTGATACTGTTACAATTTCTGTAATGCTGAAAAAGGTAACCGCTTTTACGATGAGCTTAATGTTAATCAGACAAGGTTGACTTTAAACGAAATTTTGTGCTTTTTTAAGGTCCTCTATTACCATATAGCTCTTCAACGACTTCTAAGACATGTTTGCCATTTGATAGGCTTTCTTGATATCATTAGGTATTTATTTGTTTTAAATATTTCCATTCGATTAACGGCTAAGGTCACACTGAGGTTAAGAAATCCAATACTTTCGTATTTTCATTTCTATACAATATTCAGTCTATTTGAAAACATTTAAAAGCCACATTCGTTACAAAATAATTCATTAATATATAGAATGTCTATATAAGTTCAATGGATTATTCAACATTTTGAGGCTATCATGTCAATTAAAAAATGACCCTCGTCTTTGCAAGAATGTTACAAGCATAGAAAAAAGCTTAAATAGTCATGATAAAATCTAAAATAAAAAAAGCGCACTCTGGTCACCAACACAGTACGGCCAACCAATCTTGTAGGTTTTCCGTGAAAACAAGGAAAAGGTGTCGGAGAATTTAACTTAACAATGTGTAACCATTTTATTAAAATGTCTTGTACCAAGTCAGAAAAATGGCAATAGTTATATTATAGTTTCGTCGTGTGTTACATTTTAATGTTGTTTCTGTTGTGTCGTAGTTCTCCTCTTATATTTGTTTTTCGCTCAGTTTTAGTTTGTAACTCGGATATTTTTTTTTCTCAATCGATTTATGAATTTCGAACATCGGTATACTACTATTGCCTTTATTTAGGTACAACAATAACTAAACGGTTACTATCATATCACTCCATCACAATTAGGAGGATTTATGTGATCAAGCTTGTGAAACCACATTGTAACATTGTAGATGTACTGTAAACTCAGATAAACTTTTTTTTTATAATGTAGTTTAACTTTTTTTATCTATTAAATTTTATGTGTATACATTAGTTAAAGATTTCCAACAACAATTTCATAACTGAATACTGTGGATTTATAATTTTTCCTGGGGGATCATTATCCGTGGGTTGAGGAAAACTTGCGTTTTCGTGGGTTTTTGATTTCGTGGTTTTGCCAATCTTTGCATACAAAACCCAAAGTAAACTGTTAATCGTTAAACATTGGAATTCGTGGTTCACATGTTCCCACGAAACCACAAAAAAATGGTATCCAAGTAATAATAATGAACCCACAGTGGAGAATTTTTTACAGTTAGAATTAAAAATGTTATACAAGATAGATATCAGAATGAGAATATACCAATTTAAAGATTCCTACATCTAATACAATGTAGCTCATTTGATGTTTTTATAAATTATTACATGTTCCTCGCGAATGATGAAACGTTCCATTTATTTAAATAATGAAATGGCGTGAAAGTAGAATATTGCATAATATTTTTGGTGGTCATTTACAAACAATACTGAACTACTTGTCCTTTGAATGAGTAATTAACCTGGATATTTACCTAACATTAGTCGATCCACTATTAGCCACAATAGTCTGAAAGAAGGTTGTGTTTAGTGCTATGGGAGCTACCGAACCATTTACATTAGTAAGATTCAATTGCAAAACTAGGGGTTTATCATCGCATGAACCCGTTGTTGAAGATATGTCGACCAAAAACTGTAGCGGAACACTGCTTAACGGTGTCGCAGTGTCGGAAACAGAATAATCTTCTATCTGCAGTGCAACAGCATGCCAACCAGTACTCCCCGAGGCAGTGTAGGATAATACACATGAAGTCTGAAAATGATTAATACATTCGAAATTAGTAAAAATCATATCTAGTAAAAAGATTTCCTGAATTTTTAAGAATTATCAAAGTGCAACATACAACACAACGTGTCTCCCAATTATCTCACTCAATAATTTATGAAGTTATTGCTTCAATCGAAGAACACGTCTCTCATGTCTTTCTGTGTTGACATGAATAAGCATTGATATGGTCATACTCATAAATTAACTGTCGACGAAACTTTGAAACTTTGAATTACTTAATCCTTTCTGCCAAATAGATTACCTTAAATGTTTTTGACAAAATTTTGGGACCTTTTGGTCAATGTTTTTTTGAACAAGTCAACTTCGTACCTTATTTTGCTTTTTTAACCTCTGTTTTATTCGATCTTCACCGATGAGTCTTGTGTGAGGAAAAAGCGCGTCTGTCGAAATTACTACATTTTACTCCTGATATCTAAATGATCAATAATATTTTCCAATAATTATTGTTCTGCATATGTTTTTCGAGGATATCATACATGTCAGTGTTTGTGTAGGTGAAAAAGATAAAATGAGACCACCTGAAACGTGTTTTCTTCAGTTTGATGCGTTGACCATGATTTGCTATAATAAACATTTTTTGAAATCTTGTTGCAAAACACACTACCTTGCCTTTTTGATATAAAACAAACTTACATGTGTTGATAGTTATTGAAGGTGTGACACATTGTGCACACATATATAAATAGATAATTGTATTATAGAATTTCATCTATATATTACTGAGAATATGCCTAACAAATAAAATGTTTAACTTGCCTCGTTTAAAATTGCTCCTGGAAATGCTTCACAGACACTATAACATTCATTACTCTGTGAATGATTCATGCTATTCATTATATTAGCCCAACGACATTTAACAATGTCTCCATCATCGTCTTGCACTGCAGGAAAGCATTATTTTAAAAATCTTAATAATGTTAGAAGTTTTAACAAACATATATTTTTTTTGTAATCGAACTAAAATTCAAAGACCAAAAAAAAAAAAAAATGACAGGTATACCATTTCTATTTAAATGAAAAAGTAAACGAATAGAAATATCGAACACATTTGAAAACTCCTTGTTTAATGGAAAGAAAAAAAACAAACCAAAAGTTCAAACACATAAAAAATTTAAACACAGCTGCTTTTTTGTAGACTTCGTGCAAGCATTTCCTTATTAGGAAAATGGTTGATTAAACATGTTTTTATATCTAACAAAATCTCTTACTTGTATTACTTTCGTATATAATTTTATTATATGGAAAAATGTATGAGCAAAACAAATACACACAATAAGAAAAACTTGTCAAATATTTGGGTACAGCAGTCAACATTGTGTTATAGTCTTAATCACTATAAAACAAAAAGTTGACAAAGAAAAACAAAAAGGAAAGAGTATGCTATTTGTTAAACATTCAATGATTGAGGTCAATAAATACCCAATGAAGGCAACAGTAGTATACCGCTGTGCAAAATGAATAATTTTTCTGTGACAAACAAAACTAATGCAATCTGATTTATATCAATACAGAATAAATTTTGATTAAAATCGAAAATTTATCTAAACTTTCGAAGAAAAAAAAAAACGAACATCAAGGTAAATTTAAAAAGAGGAACTCCTCTCTCCTTAAAAACTATTTTCATTGACGACTCATGTTTACAAAAAGGACATTTAGATTACCTGGTATTGTAAGTGAATAAGAACATCCATACTTAAAGCGAACAATTGGTTGCATTGCAGAAATAGGTGATGTGTTGATTTTGCCAGTATCGTTCCTAATAGAGAGATTCGCAGTAACAAGCAGTATCCAACTACTATCTCTGCCAACTACAAGAGTACTTATCCAACAACAGCTACTGTATCTGCAAATATATATTAATCTATAGATAAACAAACGAACAATTTATATTTTTATTAAGATTTTTGATCGATTTATGTCATCTCACATTGCTACCTTGCAATATTTTCAAAACTCACAAGGGCGATTTGAGGGTAGAAATATAGTCGTTGTATGTCTCCCTCCGACTGGAAGTAAACTATTTTCCGAAATATGTGACATCTGTTTAACACGATTTCTTTCTAAATTATTATCCTCTATTAGTATTATATCAGCAATCAAAGAAAGGCGTCAAATATATTGTGAAGCTGCATATTCTAGAGGTGGCGTGAATCAAATGTGGATACCTAAAAATTCAAAAGATCTTTTAGAGTACATACAATCTAACTCCCTTTCATCTTGTAATAGTATTAAAACATTGGACTTTTCTACACTTTACACAAGTATTCCACATTCCAAACTAAAAGACAAATTGAAAGAGTTGGTATTGCTTTATTTCATGAAAAAGAACGGCCAACGTAGATACAAGAAAGGAATTAATTCTATTTTGTAAAAGATCACTCTGATTAAAAAAAAAAATAATCTCTGAAACTGACATTTTCAAGATGCTTGATCTCTTGATTGACAACATATTTGTTAAATTTGGAGGACGTGTTTTTCAACAGACTATCGGCATTCCAATTGAAACAAATTGTGCACCTCTTCTTTCCGACTTGTTTCTTTATTATTATGAGGCTGACTTCATACAGGAACTTCTTCGGAAGAAATATAAGAAGTTATCAATATCCTTTAACTCTAATTTCCGCTATATAGATGATGTTCTTGCACTGAATAATTCAAAATTTGGTGACTATGTGGAACGCATCTATCTCATTGAACTATTGATAAAGAATACAACAGATACAATTAAGTCGGCTTCATATCTTGACTTATATCTAGAAATTGACAATGAGGGTCGGTTGAAAACAAAACTTTACGACAAAAGAGATGAGTTCAGCTTTCCAATTGTAAACTTTCCATTTCTAAGGAGCAAATTTCCAGCAGCACCTGCATACGGTGTATATATCTCCTAATTGATACGATATTCCCGTGCTGGCATTTCCTATAATGATTTTATTGGTAGAGGGTTTTTGCTCACAAGGACGCTATCAAATCAAGAGTTCCAAATGGTGAAGTTCAAATAATTACTTCGTAATTGTTACGGACGCCATCACGAGTTGGTTGACTGTTATGGAGTAACCGTTTCACAAATGATATCGGATATGTTTCTTACGTCGTTACTACAATCCCTTCCCTTTCATGAATGTGACTTACCGAATTAAACTATTTACGGGATTTGTTATCACATAAGCAACACGACTGGTGCCACATGTGGAGCAGGATCTGCTTACCCTTCCGGAGCACCGGATATCACCCCTAGTTTTTGGTTGGGTTCGTGTTGTCTATTTTTAGTTTTCTGTGTAGTGTCATGTGTACTATTGTTTGTCTGTATGTTTTTTTTCATTTTATAGACATGGCGTTGTCAGTGTATTTTAGATTTATGAGTTTGACTGGCCCTCTCGTATCTTTCATCCCTCTCTGTATCTCCCTCATGCAAAGCTCTGATTCCTTTCACGGATTTGGCTATACTTTTTGGACTATAGCTCTTCATCTTTTATATAAGCTTTGGATTTTACATATTTTGGCCACGAGCATCACTGAAGAGACATGTATTGCCGAAATGCGCTTCTGGTGCAGAAAAATTGGTACCGTTAATGTTATTAAATATGAAAATGTGTTTTTTCCTGATTTTTCTTGCTCCAATAGTATTGAAGTGGACACTATTTGATGCGGATTTTATATTCATGTATATTAGTTGACCCTTCAACCTGATATTTTTCTCTATACTTTTATATACTAGTTTTGACACTACTTTCATATTAGTTATAAGTATCATTCCACTGTTTAATTTGAACAGATTGATGAATTAAAACTATGACTTAAAGGAATTGTATTGAGATATATTCATTAAGGACTTTACTTTGTGTTGATCGCTTATGTTTTAAGAACCAAAGTGTGTTATACATACACCTTCATATTAGAAGGACATCCCATACAATTATTTTTTTCAAGAATTAAGAATTAGCAATAACTTACCCCGCAAGATACCGTATGCAATGCCTGCCCCAAGTCAGAAGCCTGTAATTCAGCGCTAGTCATTTGTTGATGTGTTACATATGTGTTTTTCTTTCATGTTTTTTTTACATTAATTATGCCGTTAGTTTTCTCTTTTGCATTGTTTTACAATTGTCATTTCGGAGCCTTATACAGCTGAATATGTTGTATGGGCTTTTCTCATTGTTGAAGGCCGCACGGTAACCTACAGTTGTTAATTTCCGTGTCACTACAAAACACTCTTATTTGCAATCACACCATATCTTCTTTTATGCATATCTATAATGCATATACGAATTTTTAATTAGATGAATAGACAAACAGACTTATCTTCGCCATTGTAGGGTTTTGTAACGAACGAAATGTCCTCCTAATTTAAGTAATGAAGTTTAACAAAAGGACTCGATTTGATCAACGTTAGTTTTTGTTTACTTAAATTATATTGTTTAAAATAATGAACCTAATACCTAATATATGATTTTCAACAATTAGATGTATTAGGTGAAACAATGCAGTCATATTTCACCTTAAGTGAGTTAGATACATGCAGACCTTGAACTGGTATAAGTACGAATACACTTGTGTATTATAATGAGAGACGCCTTGATATCGAAATACAGATATGAACAATAGAATAAGTATTGATATGAAAATGAATACGAAACAATTCAAAAAATGTTCTTTTAGAATGTGCAAGTGATTTGTCCTTTTAATATTTTTAAACCAGTTTATTGTGTCCATCAATAATACAATTTATAATGATCTAACTTTAAACAGAAAGAGCACCGACTTAGGTATAATTATGTAGAAGAAAAGATGTATTTATGAATTAAAAATTGTGTTAACGTGATCGTGAAAAAATCATTTTTGTTTTTTTGCCTTCATTAGTCATTTTTAAGTATTCGATTTCGTTTGTACTGAAAAATTAATAAAATCATAGTTAAAAAAGGGAATTAACAGTGTACTTTCATTCATTAGAAAACAATTTACCCGAACTGAAATATGTTGTCTGACGTTGGAACAGTATAATATATGCTTCGTTGACCAGCTGACCAGTTCTCATCTACGCTATAATCAGTGCAGTAGTAAGACATAGGGTTAACTATAGATCCACTACATCCATGATAGCAAGCCAAAACTCCTTCTCCATTCAATATGTCTCCATTTATAATGTTGCTGTCATTACACATGTGACTTCTGGAATAATCTCTACGGAATGCTAATCTGTATGATATTTCTATTTCAGTATAGATCATTTCATTTAATATCATGTTCAAAATATTTGCATGTTGCATACGTCATATTTTTCTACCTTTGTTAATTCTTCTACGATTTTTGTATATGCTTACTAGCAACATATTATAATTATTTGCGCAGGCAGAAAAAGAAGATGCGAGTTTAGGAACAAATTAAGTTAACTGAAAAGCCTAAACAATATCTGTTTTAAACTTTGCCCTTCTTAGGCATGTAAGACTTTATAATTATTTTGTTCTCAACGTCACTGGTGAGTCTTATGGAAATAAAGCGCGTGTCTGGTGTATTGAAATATAAGCATGGTACCTTTCATAATTATAGTATCTAGAACGCTGTTTGATGGTCACAATATTTTTTCCTGTTTTGTTTTATTTCTTAACAGACGAACTAAAAAAGTATAATATTTTTAAGCTACATTTTTGAATTCCTTATAGTCTAAACAAACATTTTATGGTTTATCTTATTTACAGACGTTATATCAATGGCATATTTACTAGCATTTGATATCAGATTTCATTTGTATACAGTGTTGTTTTGACAACCAGATAAATATTTATTTTTGGTGGAATGCAAACCTAGAATTAAAAAAGCATCAAGTGAATCATTTTATGCATTGAATAATATGGTTTATGATTGATCTTAAATTGATATCAAAATATTGCCGACGTTTTCTTAAATGTATGGATTGATATAGTTGCATCTGTTTATAACAAATATTGAATCCTTTGGAGAGTAATAGTCGTATTAAAAGGGAAACAACGATGCCGGATTGTTTAGTTACATGTACGAAAATGCGATATATTTTCAATCACATCATTATAAAAAGTATAAGCAATTTTACCTTAGTTCCCGACTGTTTCCATGTTATTATTCCTCCTCTGAAATGACTAGATTGAATTTCAAGAACCAAAAAGCAAAATACAAGAAAAACATTAAAACAAGTGTTAATTAGAAATTTCTTCATTTTACTTGAAGACAAGTTGCATTATAGCATTTAAACATTTGTCTATGTTAAAGTGTAAATGATAAGCAAAAGAAAATCAACTTAACGCGATTTTGATTTTTGCTGATTTTACATATTGTCTATTGTTTGTAAATGAACTAGAAGTTCTGGAGTTATGACTTTATGCAGATGGTTGATTTTTCTTTACATTTTTAAAAAGGAAATCGTTAATATTAATTTTTCAACCTTTTATGTTTAAGCATCCTTTCGTATATGACTGTATATAATTCATTCGTGTCGTCTTATTAATTGGGAGTACCCAATTAATTGTCAAAATATCTGTTTGCACATTTTAATGTACTCACTCTCAGGTAGTATCTGTTATATTTAGAAACAATTTCTTTTTCGATCTTTCAGATAACCTCAATTTTTTACATCACTGGGTCGATACCTATGCTGGTGGACTCTCAGTCCCCGAGGGTATCATCAGCTCAGTAGTCAGTACTTTGGTACTGACATGATTTGACAAACTTTTCTAAAATTGTCCGTTTAAATAAATTTTGAAATTATTTAGAAAGTAAGGTTATAAGTCCCTCAGGCAAGTTGACTTTAGATGATTTTGGCCATTTATTTTAGGTATTTTTGTTATATAGCTCTTCAACGGTTTCGGTACTTAAACATCTTTGGATTTCAAATGTTTAACTTTGAGCGTTCCTGATGAAGGCAAATCCAGAAAAGCGCTTCGGACGCATATAATTATTAAACGTGTTGTTTTCATTATTTTCTCATCAAAGGTTCCAGAAGTAAAATTCCAAATATTTACAAAAAAATCACAAATTTTGACTATAATAATATATGGTTATTATGCGGGTCATTTAAAACAGACATGCCAACAGTAATTATTATGTGTATAATTAAAAGTTTAATCAATTAGAAATATCATATTATAGATTACTGTGCATACAAATATCGTGTAAAATATCGAGAATTCAAGATCATCTTATGAATATCCGCCTTAGGTTGACTGGGGAATAACAATATGGTCAATACAAATCTTATTCCGACCGGTAGTAAAACCATTGCCAATTTGTTGTGCGGGATGTATAAAATCGCAGAAATGTCCGGTGAATTTGATGACGTCAAATCCGATTACTCGTGTAGGGAGACTGAAGTGCCCTTCCGACAACTCCTTAATGGGTTCATAGCTTGCCTGTTGGAAAGCCAAATGAACTTTGTGTTTAAAGTATATCATTTAAAAATAAAAATGCAAACTTATAGGTATGGGTATCACACATTTGGGATTTTTTTTATATATTACGATGTATCAGGTATAACCAAAATAACTGAAATCTTCACAATTTTAGCATTTGTGGTAGTTTTCAAACATTGTTTGTCTAAAATAGAAGCGGCCGCATATGTGTATGTTCCTATTGCAATAAAAACATATGTTCTCGTTATATATACCCTCATGTTTAAGTAGAATTTCGGCAAGGTACGATAAGGCCCGTTTTAAGCCCCCTATTTTTTTCATTTTTTAATTTTTGCTTTGTAACGCTACTTGTCAAATTAAAGTTTGATTGAATGAACTTCAAAACTATTAATTTCAGAAAATGGACGAGGTTATGGGGTCACAAAGGCGTGAAGAACGTCAAAACAAGGATAAATAACGTTTTCTGGCCATTGTTTCTTAAAATGTAACAGCGTACGTGACCCAGAACACATTATGTTGATTTAGACAGCAAAAACAGTTCTCAAGACATTGGAAATAAAAATATCTTGGTCCCCTTGGCGCAGGAACTACAAAAAAATAAAATAATGTGGTAAAATCTCCTGTTAAATGAATAATATTTACAATATCTGTACATGGTGTATAATAACAGAAAGTTAACCCCCTGACCTCACCCAGATGGAAAAATTAGTGGTTTTGAACTTCATCTAAACAAACTTCAAACCTCAGGGAATGTTTTAACATTAAAAGTAGCTTTCCAGAACAGAATTTGTAAAATGAGAAATAAGGGGGGCCAAAAACAGGACTTATCGTACCTTGTCCATTCCCCGACAATCACGCCCGACGGTCTCTATTAATGGTAGTATTTTTCGTATCTAATTTTAATTTTTTAAAGTTCTGACCATGCATATTTTTTGCAATACACATTAAGCAACAAATAATCAATATTATTGTCTTCGTTTTATCTTTAAGTATGAGATTATGAATAAAGAAGACAATATTTGACTTGATACAATAACCAACTGTGCAAGACCCTCATTATTAGTCATTGTCGTTAAAATACCTTCGTCGATGTAACTTACGTTTAGCTTTACTACATGTTCATTACCATGTACGCCAACAACAAACTTATTTCAACACAGGGTTAACTTTTCTAATTGAATAAAACATGTTAAACATTCGTTTTGGAAATGGTATCTCTCGAGTGTTTTTGTTTACTTTCAGCAGTAAAAAATACTTTGTTTTCAATGCATAATAGTTTTAAAATTTTGATGGTGCTAGAAATAGACATATACAAATGAAATTTTGTTTGTTGACACCCATTTCCCGATCGGATAAACATTCAATCAATTGTCCACAAGCACTGGTGTCTTATTGAAAATCATGTTCCTTAAAAAGAGATTATCCATCACATTCTTTAATAGGTATACATGAGCATTCAGGTATTCCCACATACAAAAAATGTCAATTTGACAAGGATGAGATTTTGGCGAATCATAAGTCCTTCATGGCTTCAATGAACATTACATTGAACAACAAATCGGAGGACTTACCTTGTTTGTATTGGATACCTAAACTTCACAAAATTCCGTACAAACAACGGTACATTGCCGGCTCATCTGCATGTTCCACAAAAGAATTGTCCAATAGATTGACTACAATTCTGTCCGCAGTAAAAGAGGGTTTTCAGATATATTGTGAAACTGTTTACTCGCGTAGTGGTATTAACCATATGTGGATTCATAAAAACTCTAAAGAACTTCTGGATAATTTTAAATCTCGGTCTTTTTCTGAAATTAGTTCTATCAAAACTTTTGATTTTTTAACCTTGTATACCACCATTCCCCATGTGAAATTGAAAAACCGTCTAAAAGAAATAATCCACAATGCTTTTTATCCTAAAAATGGTAGCATACGTTATAAATTTATCGCTTTGGGATACCATTAGGCATATTTTTTTAATAGGGAACAAAAAGGTAAAACATGCTACACAGAGGAACAAGTGATCAGTATGCTGGAGTTTCTTATTGACAACATATTTGTTGAATTTGGAGGTAGACTTTTTCAACAAATTGTCGGCATTTCTATGGGAACGAACTGTGCTCATCGCCTTGCCGACCTCTTCTTATTTTCATATGAATCGGAGTTCCTTCAGACACTTGTCAAAAACAAGAAGATCAAAGAAGCCAGGTTATCAAATTTTACTTTCAGATATATTGATGATGTTTTTTCCATTAACAATCCGAACTTTTCTGATTGGGTTCCATTAATATATCCACCAGAACTAGAATTCAAAGAGACAACAGAGACGGCTACCTCCGCATCATTTTTAGACTTATATCTTGAATTTGACATACACAGTCATCTCAGTACCAGAATCTATGACAAACGAGACGATTTTAATTTTGAAATTATCCCCCACCTTAGTGGCAATATACCAACTTTACCTGCATATTGAATATACATTTCCCAACTTATTCGGTATTCAAGAGCTTGCAGCTCCTACTCAGACATTGTAAAACGTCACCAGTGTATGAGCAGAAAGTTGATGAACCAGGGGTATGTCAAACAACGTCTCGTCCTTTTTTCTAAAAAAGTTCATCGAGAGGTACCAAAAACTTGTTGATAAATGTTCCGTATCAACTTCACAAATAATACAAGATGGTCTTGAAGTATTGACTTTGCGTACTGATGTTGGTTATCATCTTAATATCGTGTTATATTATTATTTTATTTGTCTTTATTAATATTACTTTTACTGTGAAGTCAGTTTTTTTAGATATTCATTTGAATGTTGGAAAAAAAGTCACAGGAAAAAAAGAAACGGAAAACAAGTCACGGAAAAAAAGTAACAGGAAAAAAGTCACAATATATATTTTGTATGAAAACTCATATGATCTGCACATATATATAGGTGACAAAAATGTCAACATACATGTTGTATACGTTCGTAACTGTTCCTTTGCTTATTGACTGTGTTTTTTTTGCTGTACATGTGCAGGTTCTGGTTTTGTGTTTTTTGTACCCAATATCCTTTTTTATCATAAAATTTAGAATGGAAATGGGGAATGTGTCAAAGAAACAACAACGTGACCATATAACAGACACAACAGAAGGTCACCAACAGGTCTTCAATGTCATTGTAGAGGATTATTTTTTGTAATGTTACTGATACATGTTTTGCCCTAATTATATCACCCTGATGGAGGTCGGGTGACATATTGTTATTGTACGATTCTTTTTTTTAATCTTATTATTATTATTCCACACATTTTGTCCATACTATTTCTTGGAATATTATGGACCAATTGTAGTGGAACAATCAATTAGAATGTTGATAACCATTGTCAGAAGTGCAGTCGACGTTTTCACTTCCAGGATGTCTGCTGTTACCATGGAAACAGAAAAATGTGAAAAAAATAAAGTTTTAGTTTATGGTAAATAATTTGACTATGACAAAACATTGAATCATCATATTTGTATACAATGTAGCTGGTCTCAATATACATGCTGTGGATGGTTTTGAGATTCATTGGAACTACGATGTTGCCATAGAAACTGATCAAAAATTCAAAAATTTGAAAATTCTTTAAAAATGTATTAAACTTCTACAGAAATGTTGTGAGGCAAATCTAGATATGGCATTTAACTTTGGAATTTCCAAAATGGCTGCCGTTACCATGGAAACAAGGTTAAAATATCGAAATGCTCAAAACTTAGTGAAACGATACAAACATGATAAACGACAAACATAGATGTTGTCTTTTACTTTTGCATTTTCAAAATGGCCGCCGCCGTTGCCATGGAAACAGCACAATTGTTGAAAACTAAAATACGTTCATAACGCTATGAAAACTGACAGAAAGATCTGTTGTAATGCACTGATGAAAAACATTCAAAATGGCTGCCGTTTAGTGGCAATAGGGGAACCAGGGTGACATCCGCTATTGCTTGCAATGTCAATTCTAGTTATTTTTGTAATTATTGTTGTTTCATATCTTTTTAAATGAGAAGCGAATTCGACAGCTAGCATGTTTTTCTACAATAGCAAAAGGAAACCTGTACAAGCTCGTGAACTGATACATGTTTTGTTGTAATTATTTGTGTTTCATATTTTTTTTGAATGATGCTAGTTAGACAGCTAAACGTATTTTTCTACAAGTCTTATGCTCTTTTGCTTTTCGAAATTACGCTTAAAATCGGAAAGCAAAAGAATACATGTAGAAGCTTGTGAACTGATATAAAAAGGAAATGTGATATGATTGACAATAAACCAACTGTCGACAAGAGATCAAAATTACACAGAAACTAACAAATATAGGTCACCTGTTCAAGCTCGTGTACTAATACATAATGAAGTTCTTTTTGTTTCATTTCTGTTTGTTTATGTATTACCTGTTGAAACAATGTTAAGGAAATAAATTCAGCAAAACTAATTGAAGACGTAGTAATGTAGATTTAATGTATACATCATAATAATATAAGTGAATAACAGCAACATAATAAATAATCAAGCACAAATAAATGTATTTATCAATGAACAACAGATAATGAACATGTGATGCACATAGTTTTACTTAAAGTTCACTTGATATATAGCAAAGATGACAACTAATGGTTAAGCCAAATGTTTTAACCAACACCCCTGAGAAATTCTGCAATGGTCTTATTGCCTGATGTCAAGGCTCTGCATAAGTTATGAAGTCTTTGTTGAAGTTGGACATAACGTTGTTGGACCCGTTAATTAACTGGTGGGGTGCCTACAGAGTCTTGTTGTATCAAGGTTCTCACTGTAGCTTTTTCTTTCTGGCACCATTCTACTACTTACGCTCCATATCGATGGGTAGGCATAACCTACTAAGTTGAAGAATTTGTTGTTCCAACCTTCACATACATTGTTTGTTCTTGAATCACCGTTGACTGTCGCGTAATGGACGTTCCATATAGTTGGTTGGAACATGGGTGGGTCATCTGAACACATTTGGCAAATCAGCTACTGGCCGAAAGGTAAGGCCATCCAACATACTACAGAACAAGCGGAAGTCATCACTGATCTTGTAGTGGGGAACCAAACCAAGGCTCTGTATCTTTCTCCAAAATGTTTGGGTAAGATGATAGAAACATCCCTGGTTGTTGATATGGCGGACAAATACTGCCAACACTGTAAGTAGAACGAAATCTTCAAAGTCTGTTACCATAGTCTGAACATTTAACTGTAGGTGGCTGGCTTGGCATTTGTCGACCAATGACTGAAATAACTCTCTGTATGTGTTCTGATTCTTGTTCGGCAAGAAAGCATACACTGTGGTGACTGTAACATCTTTAAAATGTACTCGGATGGTGTACAGCTATTTAAAAGGATGTGGGGCTACAGAGAAAGTACCATCCATGATGTAAAGGGTATGAGCTTCAGCTAGACGTCGTAAACTGTCAGGACTAAAAAGAGACCGGCATTCTGTTCACAGCATTCTGTCCATTGTCATATAGTAGGAACTGTTGGTTGTTGGTTGTAATGGTAAATTCTGCTGAAAGTGGGACATCTACAAAGCTCTGAGGAACAGGTGGTGCTGGACGCTGGTATCGCATGGTGCGTTTACAATTCTCTTCTCTGGGCATCATTGCTTGCACATCATCTTCACATGTTGAAACAACCTGGGCGAAGATCTGGCTTGGTTTGATGAGAGCAACTTGCGCTTTCATTGCGTACCTGGATTTAGTGTACTTTATGCTGATATTACTTGGATCATGGTTGTGTGGCTGGCAAGGAGTTGGATTTTCATTCAGCAGTGAAGTTGTAATGGACCCTTTACATGCAGTGCTGGATCGCTTCACACATTTCCCAATGACATTTCTTCCCTTATTTTATTTGACAGGTCGTTCCAGAGTTTGGGTCCTGCATATCTAAATAAGTGTAGCCAATGGGTAGTTGTTCTTACCCTGGGAACATCTGCTATGTTGTTATTTCTAAAAGAGTAATTACATTTTGTAGCAAAGTTTAGAATCGCCTTTGTTGCTCTTTATGACTTCCATACTTGATTTAATAACACTTGAAATTATTCTTTCTTTTATAGAAAAGTAAATGAAGTCATACATTTTATTTAATTTGAGTCAAAGTTAGAAAGTCTATAATATGGTTTGACCGTACGTTATTGTGATTTTTGTTTTTCTATAGCTATGTTTTTACCAATAACCTGAGAATCCTTCATTTTCATGTTAAACAAATAAAGCATCCCCTTTAACAATAATTATGTAATTACAACATTTATTGACAGTGACTGTTGAGATTAATTTTATGGCTTCTTGTGGCACCTTTCACTTTTTTGTAGACCTTTCACTTCCTCTGTTGGTAGGAAGCCCTTCCCATGAAAAACATCTAGGGCTTATCATGAAAGAAAAGGAAACAAATGGCTTATCCTGTTTGTTTAAGAGTTTGTTTTGAAAAAGAGAACACAAATTATTACACCATTTACTATTATCATTTTTTTTATTTATCTATTTAAAAAAAATGATGAAAAGAATATTTTTTTCTTTAACTCATAAATCAAATGAAATCTTTTAAAATACCTTGTATATACAATTTAAAAGCTTTTACTTAAAATAATCTATCTGATACACTTTTACAAGTAGTAGTATTTTAATTTAACAAAACTGCAATTTTTTAGATATTTATTTCATACATATACAAAATGACTTTTGTCATGTGCACTCCAACATACTTCTTATAAAACATTTTATATATTGTGATTTCTTAATTTTCTTATTTCATACATGAACAAAATGACGTTTGTTATGTGCATTCCAACATACTTCTTATAAATATTTTTATTTATTGTGACTTTTTTTCCTGTGACTTTTTTCTAGTGACTTTTTTCCGTTAACCATTCATTTGACGTGACTCTGTGCTTATGTATACTTTGAACGACAAAAATATTTTCTTTATTTATATTACTTTTACTTATGTATCTTGTCAGGTAAACGGACAGAAAGTCACAGGACAAAAAGTCACAGGACATAAAGTCACAAATTTGATAGGACAAAAAGTCACAAATAATTTGTTGACAATTGTTTGAATATGTAAGAGAAATATTTTGAAATATTTACTTTTTAATACATATATTCATATCAAAGTTTAGGAAATGTGTCATTATACTTGAAAAATCAAGATTTATTTAATTTTAATCAGGCTAAAGATATATTTCTTGGCACCATAAAACCATTTAAGTGCCAAATCACTTTGACATTTTGTTTTGCTACCAAAGTTGGTTTATATACAATAGTTCAAGAAAAATACAAAAATATTTTTGTAGAAATAAGCGGTTTTTATCCAAAGAAAATAATCAGAAAAAATGAATTTTGACTTTTTGTCCTGTGACTTTTTGTCCGTGACTTTTTGTCTGTGACTTTTTGTTCTGTGACTTTCTGTCCTACATTCTCTTGTCATACTTTGAAAACTATTTTATTTATTAATACTACTTTTTCTACTAAGTCTGTTTTTTGTGATGTATATTGGACGTGACTCTGTATTTATGTATCCCGTCATACTTTGAACCACACAATTATTTTATTTATTATTATTACTTTTACTGTTAAGTCTGTTTTTTGTTATATCTACTTTACTTGACTCTGTATTTATGTATGTATGTATGTACTTCGAGATTCCGCCAAATTAGACGCACCCCTTGATTGACTGCAAGGGTACAGCGGATCCATGTACACTCCCTAAGGAGTAATGGCGATGTGTCTTTTACAATATTATCCCACCACCAGAACAATCCCCACCCAACACCGCCCAAGGGAGCGTGTAGGACTCGGGGAATATATACATTATTCATTTATAATGTCAAATTTCAATTTTTGTCCTGTAATATGGCACTTCTGTGGTGATTGTAACACCAGAAAAATAGAGAAATACAGGGGCATGCCCTAAGATTTATATATGAAGACTATTGTAGTACCTATCAACAACTGTTAATTAAATCAAAATTACCAAGCTTAAAAATCAGAAGAATTATAATGATAGCAATAGAAGTATAGAAAATTATTAATAAACAATGTCCATTATATCTACATGAACTTATTGAAATTAAAAAATGTAATTACTCTTTTAGAAATAAAAACATATCAGATGTTCCCAGGGGAAGGACAACTACACTCATTTAGATATGCAGGAGCCAAACTCTTGAACGAACTGCCAAATAAGAGGAGGGAAGAAATGCCATTGGGTCAGTTTAACAGTTTGGTTGGTAATTGGGAGGGCAGTTCGTGTCAGTTTTCCTCCTGCAGATCTCAACGAGCTGTAGATCAGTTTATTTATTTATCTTGTATACTCTGGCTTTTAAATTATTTTTTTTTATCTTTTTTTATTTGTGTTCTTAATGCTTGAATTACTTTTAGTGCTTTATAATAGCTATTGCATGAATGTTAGTGTATCTGCATTTTATGTTTGCTTATATGCTTTAATTGTGCTTATAAATTGCTGTGCTTGATAACATTATTTATTTTGCATGATGTGCTTTATGTTTTATATGTTTTATGTATTGTGCGTGTCTTATATGTATGTCGCATAAAAGCTCTACAGAGCTTTTGTTGTATTGTTATATGTATAACCGACTTTAAATAAATCTTTTATGCTTTATGGGAAGTCTGTCATACTTTGAACGACAAAATTATTTTATGTCTGTGCAAATTTCAAACGCGCAATTTTACACCAATACTGAAAACCTTCCATTCTTTATGGGTGGATTTTACATAGATAAATAAAATCGTAAAATATAAGCAAAATGAGGATGTTAAATTTGATGTATGCCTAATTGTGCTTCTTCGTTACATTTGTTGTTTTTAAAGTGAATATGATAACACAATGTTGACTGCTTTACCCCTATATTTGTCATTTTTATCTATTGTGTCTGTTTGTGTTGTTCACGCATCGTTGACAGTGTACTGGAATTTGATGCGACTGTCATACAAGTGAGAGGTTTACCTAGCCATAAAACCATGTTCAATCCACCATTTTCTACATAAGAAAATGCCTGTACCAAGTTAGGAATATGACAGTTGTTATCTATTCGTTCATGTCGTTTGATGTGTTTCAACTTTTGAATTTGCTATTTGATTTGGGACTGTCCTTTTTGAATTTTCCTCGGAGTTTCGTTTTTTTTTTGTGTTTTTACTTTTTATAGCTAACCGCTGACCCATGAAACTCAAAAACATACATGTATATTACATTGATTTAAATTAACCAAAAAAATCCAAAATAGGATGTAATAAATAAGGAAAAGATGAGACACAGTGTCGTTAAGTGGTCAACGCTGAAAACACTTTCACAAACCCCTCATACTGACAATAAACATAATGTGTAATTTATAAAAATAAATAAGAATCTGAAAACATTCAAAAATATATTTCGTTGAACAGTACTTAAATGAAATCGAACCGTTAAATTGACACTTTTAAAGATTTAAGATAATTCAAATACACAATAAAAAAATATGCCACAAAGTAATCATGTGAATAACGTTTGTTTAAAAAAAGACTGATAAGTTATAAACACGTCAACATAGTTTAATCGCTGATTATGAAAAGGATATATTATTATTGAAACACATGATGTCAGAAACAGAAATCGTTTGTTTTAAATAAGTTAAGATTGAAGGTAGTTGTATTTTAATAGGTACTTTAATCTCCTGTTCTACTGTGGATTATATAAAAGAGGGACGAAAGATACCAAAGGGACGAAAGATACCAAAGGGACAGTCAAACTCATAAATCTAAAACAAACTGACAACGCCATGGCTAAAAATGAAAAAGACAAACAAACAACAGCACACATGATACAACATAGAAAACCAAAGAATAAACAAGAACCCCACCATAAAGTGTCTATGTCTATTAAAGATGAACATATACATATTAGTGTTAGCAAATTGAAATAATTGTCATCTAGTTAATATATAGACATGTATTGTTTTGTTTCCCTTGGATATTTGTTGAATTAAAAGATAATGTATTTTTGTTTCTTTTGTTTTTTCTAACTTTTGAACATAAGATTACCATACAACTTTATTAAGAAAAAACGTACACTTTTCATGGAACTTCAACTGAATGTTCATTACGATTTATTTTTTAATGTTACTATTTTTGTCTTACCTTTGTTGTCTCTGCAATTGCTAATCTTGAACCGAAGTACCAATGTTAGATAACGTAATTTGACAGTCTACTTTTAATTAAAAGTGCTCGTGTGGTCAGCACTTTGGTGTTGAAATGAATATCAATTATGTCGTAATTTTATGAATTTCGTGCTAACAAAAGTATGAATGCTTTAATACAAAGGATTTTCTCATCCCAGTCATATATTACCTTAGCTATATTTGACACAACTTTTTGAAATGTGTGGTCCTCAGTACTCAATATCGGTCACATAACCCGTCATTAACATATACATAAATATAAATACATAGCAAGCTGGCTTATTTGGAAGCTTTTATGTCTTTCAGTTTTCATGGTATAGGTTCAAAAATCAATAAAGTATCGTTTTTACCTGTCTAAGAATTATATTTTGGTTAAACGAAACGCTTGATTTACCTTTGTTTCGCTTTGAACGTTGTTTTTTCCATGATATGGCGGACAAAGATTTAAACATGCGCAATTTATAGCCATTGCTAGATTCCGGAATGAATTGAAGGTCATATGAATACAGATGCTATCATGTAGAATTTTCACTTAAAGTAAATAATTCAGCATCGATGTTACTTTGCTTATTTTGACAAAATTAAGCCTAATTATTATTCAATTGTTTCTCTTTAATTGATGATTGAAACAAACAAATTTAAATACATTTTTTAGCTAATCATTACCCACGGTAACTTGTTTTTGTCATTTTTTATACAAAAAATTAATTCAAGATATTCAATTTCTGCAAAATATAATTTCAATGATTTCATATTGTAAATACAAAATCTGTCATTTGTCTTTGTTTGTCCTCTACCGTTTTCTCATTTTATTATTGCGATCATTATAACTGATGACTGAATTAAATATTACCATATTTAGTTCGTGTATAACTATATTTTGCTATTATGCACTATAAATCCGGTTTTTATATTCGTTGTTCCTTGTTTATTGAATTCAAAATGAGAAAAATGAAAAAAAAACCTATAATATTACTCATAAGACGGTGTGGTTAGGTTTTTGTTCGTTATACGGATTATCCAAAAAAGATGTAACACATCCTGTGACACAATCAATATACATTCAGTGTAATCGAAACACGGCAGTATAATACACATGAACGACTTGACAAACGCTCTAGACGTACGGAAAAAAACCCAATTGTAGTAAGTATGAATATCACAAATATTTGTTGTGCGTTCATTTAGATTATCAAACTAATTTCTTCTTACATCTAATCATATTTTTTTAGATAATGATTATCGACGAATTATGTTTTCTGAAATAAAATAATACAACTGGTATATATGTAGTAGCAATGTCGTTAAAAGGTTTAAACATAACATATAATGCAAAACTAATCAATTCAAATATATAGTAGATAATTTCTTAAACTAATCACTGGGTACAAACAAAAACATGAATCACGTTTAATCAAATCGGGTTAACATATTTTCTGTGTATTTAATTATCTAAATTTTCAAATTGTTTTCAATTATCAGCCTGATTAATAGTTGATGACTATTTTAATCGTGATAATGTGCAAGTTTCCTCCTTATTTAATTGCGAGTGAAATATTATTTATAGATTAAAGCTTGGTACGAGGAAATTTATTATATGTTTTCTTTCAAACAAATGATTATTTGGTTCAAAGAAATTTTAATCAAAATTGAAATCCGTTAATTTGTATTTTTTCAAAATCATACACATTTATTGGATTGTAAGGCCTCAACATGTTTGTTCTGAAAGCTACATATCATTGGAGTTAAAATTCTACAAATAAATATATAGCGTTAATTTTCGCTATATTATAGTTGCCATCAAACCAAAACTGTTTTGTATTACCGCAAAACATATTTTCCCTATGAATTTCATTTTAGTCACAGTTTCCCTGCAAGTAACATTACTTTTGGAAATAAATCAAATGAAAAAAGAAATTTTATTCATTTTTAAAATTGTTTGCAATATTCAACCTATAATGATCAAGAAACGAATAGTATTGTTATAATAATATGTGGATATTTGCATAGAACTCTGATAACCGGAATGCTTTATCATTTAAAAAAAAGTATATTGCACTCTCTCTAACTTATCGTAATATATCCAACAATTAGCAACCTGACCTGTATATAATTTTATCCTCAAACTGCTCTTTGAATGTACCAACTATATAGCCGGTTAGAAATTGGTAAAGTTATTTAGCACAATAATGACAATGTCCCAGGTAGTAAGATAGGCATCTGAATTAAATGATAAAAAGTTCAAACAAAATATTTCAATAAGGAAGACATTTTTTTAATGATTTCAGATGCAGATTAATGTCAAAACTATAACAGGAAGGGAAGTACTTATTTATGTTTGTGCTTCAGATACTACAGACATTTTAAAATCACTAGTTCAGGACAAAGAGGGAATCCCTGAGGATCGGCAGCGTCTCCTTTTTGCTGGAAAAGAACTTGAAAAAGGTCGAACTTTATCTAGCTACAATATAATAAACGGTTCAACTCTTCACTTGGTAGTGACTGAGAGAGGAGGGAATGCTAAGTTTAAACATAGTTGTGACTAGCAAAAACATGAAAATCAAACATGGACACATACATTTAAGATAAAAATAAAATGACTTCCTTTAGAATGGCTACGTTTGGCATAATATGGTGAAGATAAAATGTGTGATGTGTTATTGTAATTTTTGTATTATATTTGAAATATACTGTGAGCAGTGGTGAGGAGTAAATATGTAATATTGATTTGTTTCAATAAGTAATGACCCCCAAGGTTGATTGGGGAATAGAAATATGGTCACTTGGTCTTCTCCCGACCGGCAGTAAAACGCTTGCCGAAGCGGGGCGTCCGTTTTGATGTGCGGGATGTATCAAGTTCGCAGTCACGTCCGGTCAGAAGGGGGATGTTAAATTCGATGCCTCGTGTAAAGAGAGTACCACGCTCTTTGCATGTTAAGAACCCTTGCAACAACTCTTTGAGGGGTCCCTAGGTGGCCTGTTACAAGGCAAAATTTCTGTCCCTAACCAATATACCCTCATTTTGCAGTGGGAGTCCAAATTTTCCCGACCGTACCGCGTCATCCCAGATGGCCTCTATTGTATCAACCTACCTATTGTATTTATTGTGAACTTGTTCTCGTCTTGAATATGCATGAAATACTTCCACTGGACGTTAAGCAATCAACAATTAATCAATCAATAAATATTTTTTATCAATGACCTAATAACAAAAGTATGCAAGGTGTATTGCATAGAGCTCTAGATAATAAAAGGATATATTCACGCATAGTCTAAGATAAATACAACATTTTTAAAACAAAGAAATTAGAAAATAATGATAGTATGATCGGAAAAAATCCAATTACATATGTAAATATGGGATCAATTAATATGTGTATCGATGTATAAGTTAAATGATAATACTTCAGATTGATCCCATTGGGAGGAAACACTATTCAACCTTATGACAAACTGGATTCCTGTTTCAGTAAATTATTCAAATCTTTATGTGAACTTTAAAAGAATGGATGTTAGTTATATTATGCTTATTAAAATATAATTCCTCTATTAAACGTTCTGAAAGAAATGTGTATGAACAACTAATGATGTTAAAAGTATTCAATATTTTAGTTTAGACGCTACACTTATGATTATAACAAGAGGCTTTTATTTCCATATACCGTTGTTTTAGTTGGGTTTTTTTCTTTATTTATAATACATCTGATTAGTTAAGTTTTTGAAACTGATTTTTAAATTTTCCTGTTGTGCTTTCAAACTGTGGTACCGGGTGAATGACAGAGGTGTGCACTAGCACATACATTTAACGCCTACACATTATTTTGTTTTCCTGACTTTTTCAGTTTTCACTATGATGTCGATTGCTATCGGCTATATTTAATTCGCGATTATTACGATCAGGCAACAGGTTCCCTTCAACATTATTTCAAACTGTCCGTGCCATTTTGTTTTTAATTATTTGGTAATGCTTACTGCTAACCAACCTATTATTGCGGATACCTTATTTCGCACAAAAGTGCTTCCTAACCAATTTCGTGACGATTCAATTTAGCGATTTACAAATTTAGTAGATGTACATGTAGTTAAATACAGAAAGATCCAAGTTTTACATGTTCGCGACAATGTGTATTCGCGTTATTTTTCTACTCGCAAAAAGTCGCTAAAAAAATCGCTCGTGAAAATAAGTTGGATTATAGTATTAACAAATTGTGCAGTCATACCTGTATATTTATATTTTATTTTGTTTATCAATGCTGGGTGTTTTTCATGCAGTTGTCTTAAATTAGAACACATTTTTATTGCTTCGAGTCCCTATAAGAACCCATTGGAATAACGACGGCCTATCATAATATGAATCCATTAAAAATAAATTAACAACTAATTATCAAACTCCTGTGGGACATAATGCAAAAGTTATAATTATGATGACCATAACCGGAAACTTGTATGTACTCATGTAAATGTTTTATTCGAAGTTTGATGTGTATGAACTTAAAAAAAAAGTTTTTTTAATGTCAAATAGGTACAAGCAATGTGCAGTATTAAAAATGTAAGAAAACACCTCAATTACTATATTTTTGCTTTAACATTTGATTATGACGGGATTTAATCTACAACAGTTGATGACTTCATTAGAAAAAAATTTGGTCAGATAAAACCAGCATTAATCCACATTCGGATAATTTATTGAGAACAATCTGATTGGTTTCAATTTTATGGTTTCGTAAAAGGTGTCCCCTCTTAGGCCATTAAAGTCCTAAATCCTCCCATACTTGAAATTATAAACGATTTAAAGTACAAAAATTATTCTCAAATTTGTATCAACTTTAAACGCGAAAATATTTATTCTCATGGTATCCCTGCCGATTAAGGTTAGAATATCATTTTTTTTTAATAAATATTGTGGAACAGGAAACATGTTTTACAACAGATTACTTACTTCCTCTGCCTTACTACATTATATATTCACTTCAAAGTGTATGTATTTTTGAACAAGGAAGTGTGTGATCATGTTACTAAATCAGTACAAATTTCTGGTTGAAAAGTAAGAAAAAGGAAATATTTATTGAAACAAATCAATATAACATATTTATTGTGAACAGTTTGTACAAATCTTCACATGTGTGCAAGACCGTACGGTGACACATAGCTGTTCAATTTTGTGTCAATTGGTTTCTTCTGGAGAGTTTTTCTAGTGGCAATCATTCCACATCTTGTTTTTTTTATATATATATAAAACATATTCGTCGTTTGTAAATGATACCATTTTAGATGTAGATTTTTCAAACCTTTAATTTGACAGATAGTTACAGTCGATTTCGAACTCTCAAAATCACAGTTAAGCAATATTTCTAGAAATAGACCAAATAGAAAGTCTGAAAAGCTACTGAAATGAAT
Organism: Mytilus galloprovincialis; assembly: GCA_037788925.1. Lineage (NCBI taxonomy): Eukaryota > Metazoa > Mollusca > Bivalvia > Mytilida > Mytilidae > Mytilus > Mytilus galloprovincialis. The sequence goes on from CM075336.1 coordinate 69,682,246, forward strand.
GCAAGATGATTGTATAAACAAAACTAAATTTACCACATGAAATACATTTGAAAATTGATTGAAAGATAAAAAGACAAAGCATATATAAATCAAACTTTAAAGATATGATCAACATCCATACTATAATTTATTTTATAGTAGATTCAATCTTTATTTCAAACAAGTAAATTAAATAATTGTTAAATACTAAAGCTATCAACTACTTTTGAAACTTTTTAAGTACAAGTTCAATCTTTAATTTTGTATAACATATTCGAATTCGTCATGCAAATAAACTGAATTGGTTCACTAAGAATCAAATATAAAATATTTGACTGCTCAATTGGCCGGTATATTCTCTCATTTATTTCGCTTGTGCCCGGCTATTGTCGTTGATGCTAAGTCGTGATTTTGGACGGTCCTATATAGAAAAAAATATTAGGAAAGGAACAATGTATACTTTATACTTTTGTGCAGATAGAAAACTCTACTTATCATTAAAAATATAAATCGGACCGTTACTTTTCTCGTCTGAACTGTTTAAAGAAAAATTTCGAGACCTTTGCAGTATGAGATTTTTTAATTGTTGATGGCCGCACGATGACCTATATTAAATAATCTGTACTATTTAGCTTCTTGCGGAAGGATGTCTCATTAGCAATCACACCACATCTTCTTATTGTCATATTATATTATAGAAATGAAACCACCCCAAAAAAACGGAAGAAAGTATATCAATATTTTGTTTTTTGATATTGTTGGAGAAACCGGTTTTTAAAACAAAAAAAAAAAAACACATTTTTTTTGTATTGCATATCACAAAGTTAAATGTTTGTTTTTGTAACGAAACATATTAGGAGCAACATTTTAAATTAACAATACACCATATTTCCAAATATATATTACAATTGTTTCATTTTTTTTAAAGATGCAGTATAGTTTTCTTTCCTTTTCGATATCTGGCAATGTTATTTAAAAAGTTGAGCATTTTCATCCGAACTTATTTTACTATCACAAGCAATTTATTGAAGTGTCAGCACAATGTTCAAATATGAATGAAAAACCCTATTTGCTGATACATTGTATGCAGTTATAACACTCGTACGACTCTTTATGCATATATAAAAATACTATTATTTTTAAATAGTTCAGAAAGCATAAGCCATTACATCTACCACATACAATAGTTACTGTCCTTCACGTTAAATTTCGGATTTTCCTGTTATGGATCTATTATGATATAATGGTAAGGACCAGTTCACACTAGACAAAATCATATCAACCATCAGACAGATTAAACTAGTGTATGGAAAATTAATTAACGATCGGTGATTCCATCGTCTTTTGTGATTGAAAAAAAAACTCAGAGGAAGTGCCATTAATAAAAATGAAGACAAATATATGGACCACACAAAAAAAGTTTAATTTACCTTAGAATTGCTGTATCAATTAAAAACATATGTATATATATTGCTTAAACATTGTAAGTTGCTTCTTTAGAAGATATACAGAGGACTTAGAATACTTATGATTCAGTTTGTTTTCAGTTTTATTAGTTCTGATATCTACATGTTTATACTAACCAAATTACTAAAGTCAGAAGAATGTTTCGAATCCATGCGATTAGCTTGACGTCGTCTCTGGTATTGTTGGTAGCCTTGTCTTACCTTGACACAAAATTAAACAATAAATTTGGACATGTTTTACACAGGAATAAAGTGCACAAAATAGTCTTCAAGTTGCATGATAAGAAAAAAGTACCCAACCATGGCGACAAACGGTTTCAGAACGTCTATGGATACAATTTAATTCAAATACCACTATTCAGATGTGTAATGCTTTATAATATGATATTTATAATGATATATAAAATAAGTGGCACACGACGGGGGATGTCGTATATGGAGTAGAGAATGCTCACCCTTTAGTACCCGATAACATATGGTGCACCTGTGTTAGTTCATATTTTCGATATAATTAGTAAAGCAATACCGGTTACCTTAAATGAGGACTATTCCAGGTAATTGGCTAGCAGCGTGCATGAAGACGTAAATACTCCTTAAGAATGCGGCAATATCATTAGGTCGTTTATGATGTTTAAATAAATCATGTTTTTTTTTTTTATTGTTATTGGAATTTGAAGATTCAGTCTGCAACGTACTAGCCTACATATATGACTAAGAAAGGACTATGGTAGCCATGGCTTGGTGTTATTTAATTCTAAAGTTCAGATACACATAATACATACCTGCTTATTCAGGAAACAGTGGAACACACATATGAAAAGACCCTATAAGGTTAATAAAAAAAGTCCTTATCATAAGTGAAGACTATATGAAACCAAATTATGATAAAAATATACAAGAAAACAATTCCTCGACTCAACACGTACAATGCATTACTTTATTCGTAATCGTTGATATTGATACCAACATAAATCTCAGTACCATCTTTAATGTTTTGTTGCTGGTATTAAACTGTCTGTTCTCATAAAACCGTATAAATTATCTAAGGCTTATCAAAATAAACACGAGACCTGCGTTTCCCACATTGTAGTTTGTCACTCTGATTTGTATCAGTGAAATCGATTTATGAATATGGAACAGCATTACAGTAATATGTCAAACGTTAAAACTGTTGGAGAAGGTTATTATTGTAAGTTTCAGGTAAACAAAATATTTGAAGATAAATTTGCACCTCATCAGCATTATGGAAGCGCCTATATATGTCTGATATATACATGCATTTTAGCCCGGACGTTATTATACAGGTTTTGTTTCGTATTATTACTTATGATGAAGGTGACTTCTTACATGAAAGCTTTCAATAATAATATTCAACAAAATGTCATCACAAGTTTCTGACCACTATATACATATATAGATATTACGGAGATGACAATAAAACTGTTCTCGTTGTGTTTTACACATTTCCGTTCTCTTCTTATCGAATGTGCAATTATCATGAAAACTAAAACCAAATTAGATCAATTTTCATCACCTCAGGGTTTTGTTTGGTTAGTTTTTGTAATTCCGTCAGTTATATTCCTTGAGGTTTATTTTAGACTGTTTAATGTTTATCAATTTTTATTACACTCGTGTTCAACTTTTGAGTCTGAAATTCATTTTTTGATAGTACGCCTTATTTCAATTAATGACTTACAATAATTAATTTAAAGTTTATATGGCTTTGGAATACATTCTAATAAAGGCAACAGTAGTATACCGCTGTTCAAAACTCATAAATCCATGGACAAAAAACAAAATCGGGGTAACAAACTAAAACCGAGGGAAACGCATTAAATATAAGAGGAGAACAACGACATAACACCGAAACGTAACACACACAGAAACGGACCAAGCATCAGACAAAACACCACGAGAATAACAAATATAACATGAAAACCAAATACATGAATTTGGGATAGACAAGTACCGTGCCACGTCTTATCTCAATTTATCAAAAATAAGAGAAAACACAAACGACTCAACGTTAAAATGCAACACACACAAAAAACGAACAATAATATAACAATGGCAATCTTCCTGACTTGGTACAGGACACTTTTAAAGGGGAATAAAAGTGGTGGGTTGAACCTGGTTTTGTGGCATGCCAAACCTCGCACTTTAATGGCAAAGTTAAATATAACATTGAAATGACAACATAATATTACAGGACTACAATACAAATTAATAGAACATATTAGACAAAGAAAAACATGATTTATAGATAACAAAAAGCATCAGGTTTAAAATTCAATACGCCAAAAACGCGCCTTGTCCACACAAGACTTACAAGTGACGCCCAGATATAAAAGATCGAAAGTGAAAAAAGTACAAAGTTGTACAACACTGAAGATCAAAAGTTGAAAAGGTTTCGCCAAATACGGCATTGTTTTTATGCCCGGGATAAGAACATTCTTATTATATAGAACAATTTATGCTATTGCAAACAGTAAATTTTATCAAATGAATATGAAAGAGATATACATAAAGAAACTGAAGTATTAACTAATTACAGAAAACTAAACCCGAATACATAACGCCCAGATATAAAAGATCGAAAGTGAAAAAAGGTACAAAGTTGTACAGCACTGAAGATAAAAAGTTGAAAAGGTTTTGCCAAATACGGCATTGTTTTTATGCCCTGGATAGGAACATTATTATTATATAGAACAATTCATGCTATTGCAAACAGTAAATTTTAACAAATGAATATGAAAGAGATATACATAATGAAACTGAAGTATTAACTAATTACAGAAAACTAAACCCGAATACATAATGCTATTAAAGTTTAACACAGAATAGACACACCCGAATCAGTCCAGGCGTCAACTAACTGTGAAACATGAGATTCAAATTGTTTCAACTGCAATAATTAAAATTGGGTATCATCATCATTTATGTGTATTGACCGAATGATGTTTACGTTATAATATACTGTACCTGAAGTGAGTTGAAAATTGCAAATAGGTACTGGAAAATGACCAGATCATCGTTCACAGAAAAAGCACCTAGTACCCACGTTACTCCAAACAGCGGCAAGATGACACATATACTTTTTAACCCAATTCTATAAAAAGAGTTGATGTAGCTTTCATGTATAACACACATTAGTGAATTTTATGCTATGTCGTTAAAAGAAAATTTAAATATTGGTGTGATAATACATGTTAAAGGCTTGCATTTAATTACGATATTTGACTGAAATCACCACAAGGAATAAGTTCGAACATTGCTTTCAATACCTGTTGAATAATTATATTGTTTGGACTTTTGAAACATCTTAATATAAAGATGATCTTTTGAGAATAAAATCATTACTTGTGCTACATAAGTAAATGCAACAGTTTTATACCGCTGTCCAAAAGTCACAAATCCATTGAAAAAAAATAAAAAAATCCTGGTAACAAACTAAAACCGAAGAAAAAACAACAAATTTGAGAGGAAAACAACGAAACAACAGAACACTGAGGTGCAATATAAACAAACGACAATGCAAAATACATAGAAACGAAATAACAGATAACTACTGCTATATCTCTGACTTGGTACAGGACATTTTTAGACAACAATGTGGATTTCACCTGGTTTTGTGGCTAGCTAAACTTCTGCGTTTTATTGCAATGATAAATACAACGTTAAAATGACAACATTACATGACGGGAATATCGTACAAGATAAATACATAAATGAATAATATAATAGTATATTTCGACATGATAACCACAGAATAAAAACGAATATATAAAATTAATTGTGTGTCTGTTACACGAATGCATCTATCACACTAATGAATCAATCTAATACTGATTTGATCTTATGATAATATTACGGTAGTAAATGTTTATAAAGTTATTACATATACTAATAACAAACTTACTTAGATTTTACTTTTAATGTTTTTGCAGCCAGCCCTCTACTGGTCATCATTTTGTACACTGTTATAGTGATGATGACGAAATTAATCTAAAAAATGCGATACGAATAAAATTTATGTTTATTTGTGCTTATATTCGGTTAATTGTGTGGTTTGTAAGTACATTGTTTTCTGTGATAGGTGTTACTGCAAACGTGGCATTCTTTTGAATAATTTGTCATTTTGCAATTCGATTGTGAATTAGAACAGTTATTATTGTATAGCAATATAATATTTCCCAATTTTCATATTATGCTGAAAGTAACCAAAAGTTAGCGTGCAATAAATTCTAATTTTGCACTAGTGCAATAAATCTTCAAAATTCATGACGTCATCAATGACAAAATCTTAGTTTAAACCAATTTTTCCTTTTAAATATTATATTGCTATACAATAAAAGGGTTATGCATGAATATTGGGGAATATTGTCCCTCGTAGAACATATATTGCACTCGCAAGCTCGTGCAATATAAAATTCTACTCGGGACAATATTCCCCAATATTCATGCAATAACCCTATATTATTCAAAATAATCAATCGTTATATGGAATGAATCATTAATATCAAAAGGGATACTCAATTACATATGGGTTACGTTATTTAGTAATTGAATTTTTCCGCTTTTCAAACTGGTTTTTGCACGGGTTTGTCTAATATATTTGTGCTCTTTCAGGTTTAATATTCTTGATATTTTTATACATTTTAACCTTGTTTTTCAAATATTTGTCCACACTTCTTTGAAAAAGTAATAAAAACACATGTAGATGTGAATAGCCACCTATAATTCTAAGGCATTGTTTTAATTTCCAAAACATTATAATTGTTAAAAAGATAAACACAATTCTATTTATAAAGATGAAAACTTAGTCGTTTTGGACGGATTCATTCTCGAAATTTTATCGTTTTTACAATTACTGCTAATTATGTTTAAATTTTATCAGTTGAAAACATCACACTTTTTATGTACGATACAAAATCCTATAAAAATTTAAAAAAAAATCCAACAACATATTATATCTTTAATACTATACACTAACTATCTTTTCCGAGTAGAAAAAAAACCCCGCAAACTTTAAGGTAAATCGTCCCGAATATGTTAATCATGGGTCATTCTTTTCTTTTTAACTTCAAGAAACAGATTTGAATTCAAGAAATAAAATCGCCGCGAAAAGGGCTCTTTAAGGATAAACGCAAAATAACATAACTGTGCGAAATCAAGTTGGTTAACAGAAATCTACTATAACCATTGTACTTCTTTTATGTCGAGAAGACACACAACTGCGTTTTTTGAATACTATCTGTTTGTATTGCATTGGTATACTTATCTTTTGTCCTTGTTTTTGCAAGAAAACAAGTCATATTTAACTTGAAGTTTGCGCAAAACATGATAACTAGTCAATTAATCATAAAAAAATGAGGCGATTAAGTGTGATTTGAATGACAAAAATTATAAAATCTTCAATTTATGATATATTTTTCATGGTACTGATGGACTTGTAAAGTTATCGGCCTTAAATACATCCATACATACCACGATTACAAGTAACGCTGGTCCAATAAATGCCCAAATGAGATTAGATTCAAGGGTAAGCCAACAACTGAAATGATCAGAACAATCCTCATGTGAATTATATTTACATTTCATTATGTATTCTTCTGTTCTCGTCTGGAAATCACTAATCAGTCTTAGAAAGCGAGTTTGTGGCTAAATATACAATATGATAATTTAATTGTGGTTGCAAAGGGTATGTTGGTTGACTGACAGTGTCTGTTAGCTCATATACATACTTTTGTCAAGTGACAGTGACGTCATCAATATTTGTGTATGATTTGCTCCGGCTTAAAATGGAATATAAAATTAAATTGAAAGGAACATAGAAGGTCAATATAAATAAACTGAAATAATGCGTTAGTTATATATTTTCGTCGAATGCAATTGAATACTAGTATATAGAAATGAACAGATACACAAAAAGCATCTTCCAGATCAAATCAATTGAAATTGTTTTCCGTCAAAAATGTAGAATTTAATTGAATCCTGTTATTTTTTGCCAAATTATTATGCATATCTAGTAGGTTGGGAATCAAATTGGATAACACAGTAAATTATTGATCCTAAATGTTTTAATTTATCCTCTAAAATATATTGTTTCTGACAGTACTTTGATATGTTTAGGAAGTTAATGTTGCTTCAAGTATACATAGTAATTGAAGAGTTCTATTTCAAGTCTTGTAAAGCAAGCAACTTGATATTATGTATCAGCTAAGTAGACAGTATTTGGGAGTTAATTCAAAACCGGTCGCCGTGTGTCAGGAAAATGTACCTGGGTTGAAAAGAATTCGGACTTTAGATATGTCAATCAGATTCTTAAAATCTAGTGTGGCATACCGGTAAAATTGGAAACTAGATTCTTATTATGTATATCACATAAACATAGTGTCATTTAAGTATGCGATTAATTGTCCACTGCCCGTAAATCAGTCATATTATAATCATTACAGAAAATATTTTTTTATTTTCAGATAATTTTTAAAACAACTAATGTGTCTACTACCTCACAATTAGAAAAGGTCTGTATACAAAGCACTAATTCAGAAAAAATCTTATAAAAACGTACAATTGGTCATTGCCATATCCTTTAAGTTTAGTCACACCGGCAGAAATTCCAACTATACAAGCCGGAACAACTGAAATAAAATAAAATCGCTTTAATATAGTGAAGCTTACTTACTTATGTTCTTAGTTTATTTACACAGTAATGTTCGAAATACTAATTGGGCGAAACAGTACACATACGTTGAATTTATTACACCCCATTTTTCTTAAAGACTACTGCGTATTTTGCCTCACACTGTGTTTTGAAGTTCTTAAATCACCTCTTCTAGGTATCCCACTTTTGATTGTACTAATGGTTGTGTAATGCTGCTTGTCATACACTGACGTAGAGAAAACATATTATCCATTTTTTCTTGATATCATAAAAAGATAAATGTTTGCAATGACATTTTAGTGCTAATATCACCTAGCAAACAATAGTTACATATGGCATAGCAAATGAGTCTTCCAAATTTTTTTTTATTTGATAATAAACAGCATTCGCTTTGCTAATCTAATTTCTTGGTCAGAATAAATTATAATTTTGATAGATTTGATCTATTATTTTGTAATGGTGTTGTAGATGGGTTTACTACTTACTCCAACATGCAGGTATCAGCTTATGAACTATAGATTTGGTTGGGAAAACAATGACTACCATTATAACGATCTGAATACCTTCAGCAAGCATCAGAGCAAAGTCTGTCAGGAAAATATAGTGCAGAGCAACTGCGATTGCTGTGCATACTATCTATAAAGAAGATTATAAACAAAAGCATTACAAAATATCTACATATAAAATGTAATAATGTGGCCAATGTTTGAAGATAGAAAAGCGATACAATCGACATCTTTCTGTTCTTAAAAACGTTCAAATCAACTGCATAGGTCGGAGTTTCCTGAGGAGAAATTGTTGCCAAACAGCCAGTTGAATGGTACTAGTACATTCTATGTTTCGAATATGAGAAATTATTAAATATGAGCAAAAATGTGGTCACTATTTGGTAGTTGACAGATACGAACACTTATGATTAAAATATGTATTTGAATTAACAACTGTATTGACTAAATCATTCAGGGTATTGAATTAAACCAGCTTTCTGTTCGAAGACTTCTGTTTGGCTTCGACTAATGATTTTGAATATTAATTTGGTATGTTTTTCCTCTTTTTCAGTTTTGAATCACATGTATCACCAGTTATATATTATATGACTACTTCCTTAGTTTTCTTACTTTATTGTCTGTTCGTGTTATGCCTGCTAAGAATAGTATATACGACAGAATTAATGCCACACATAAGTTCATCAGTGTTTTTGTTCTATCATTTCCCAAGTACCTGTAAAACAGTATCTGACAAATTAACTTTCAAATCTTAATAATATCTTTGGAAGTTTCTGCATTGTTATAAATGTAGCCCATACCACCTCATTACATTAGCTATATTTTGCAAAACCTTTTGGGATTATTTTTTGTCAATGCTTGGCTTTATAAAAGTTTTGATATGAGCGTCACTGATGAGTCTTATAAAGACAAAACGCGCGTCTGGCATACTAAATTATAACCCTGGTACCTTTGATAACTCCTCTCAAACTTCATAATGTATTTGGCCATTTTTAAACTTGATTTTATTCTAGCGTCACTGGTAAGCCTTTTTCAGACGAAACGCATGTCAAGTGTTCACATTTCAAACCTGGTAACTTTAGTGAGTTTTGCGATGGAACATTATTTCGTTAGAAAATAGAGGGATAATAGCACAGGGCTATAGTTGAAAAATAAATGATTAAACATCATAAACCATGCCAACAAAATTCCTTCAAAACAGAACAAAAAAAAAAGACAAAAATTGAGGAAACAAAGATATTTATCACAAAAAAAACCAAATAAAACTACATTAACAGATTTATCAACACATAACTCATAAAAAGAGGGTGGTTAATCGAATTTGGTGATTTCATAGACATTGAACATGGGATGAAGTTGTGTCATAACAATGTTAACAGGTTGTCATTTTATACATATTTTTCTTGTTTGCAATATTTGGCATTTCATTAAACCATGATATAAAACGCATGTTCTGACATTTACAATTATAGTGGATCTCTCTGGTAAATCATCTGTATCTTGTAAAGTAAAGTTATTAACAGACACTCACCATCAATATGTAGGGATAAGGCAAGATATAAAGCTAATCTAAATGAAGCAGGGCTATAAATAATAGAATGGTTAATTCACAGATGAGTCTTTTTACACAAAATAGCATACAATTAATAAAGTGTTATTTTCTGATTTCAAAGAGGAAAACACTGTTATTGAAATGATTGAGTTAGTATTTAGGTAGTTGCCTTTTTTTTAAACAAGAAGAATAAACTATTTTTTTTCATCTTAGTTGTTGTTTTTCTCGAAGATGCAACAGGGCTTCGTATACATAAAACACTTTTTTTTTCTAATTTAGAAGTGCACTGATCTGATTAAAATCATGTTAAGTGATTGTAATATAAAGACAGAGATATCATTCTATTTTCACAGTGATCCATTACACTTAAAAATATTTTGAAGGTTATAATTTACCACAATGTAGGTTGACTTTATTGAATGTATTTAAATGCATGGCACGTAACGTCTACATAATTGCTGTCACATAAAGCCTTTTAAATTTAAACAAAAATTAAGTGCTTGTGAAAAGTGTAGATCTATAATTAGTATTTAATTGTTATAAAGTATACTGACAGTAGGATAACCGTGGTCGAATTATTCTGATAAATACATTTGCGTACAAATTCATTACACATAATGGGTTTGTTTTTAAATTATTGCTTTTCCGAATTAGTATATATAAGAATTGATTGATTGATTACATGTAATGATTGAAAAACAATCTTTGCGTTCAGCTGGTAATATTTTCGTATTCTTTATATTTATATGTATATCATATGATTCATATTCTCTCTATTCTTTATTTTCGTTGCCCTTTATTTCAATTTTTCCCATTAACATCTACTCTATAAACACTGTTTCGACACTCATAGAAATATATATGTCAAAATAGATAAGAGTAACTTACCTCCAAAGGACAAAATGAATCAGAATTGTAATCACTAAAAACAAAATGGACACTCCGCATCCGATGGCCGATATATAGCTTAGTGGATCATGGTGAGAGGATGGCTTGTAAAAAAATGTAAAAAAAAGCATTTAAAAAGAAAGTCTCAAATCATCAACTAACAATTTAAAATACATCTTGGAAATTAGTTATGTATATGATCTAAGTTTATCTTGGAAAACTGTTTTTACTTAAGTTATAAACAAAGTCAGGTACAAATCAATCGTTGTTAGTCATATGTGTTTCCTTTTTAAATATGTTAATTATTATGTTTTCTTAAATGTGGCGTTCATTTGCTAGTATCATTATGAAGCCAGCCTAAGATAAAGACCGCCGCGAGCTCCGGGGGTTATACTAGTATTTGATAACTGCATTTGAAGAAAAATTATAGTGGTCTTTGGTTGTTGCCGCTCTTTGATTGGGTAGTTGTCTCTTTGACACATTCTCCGTTTTCATTCACTAATCAAATGTCAGAAAACGAAAACTGGAAGATATCAACAATATATTCAAACTCATAGGTCTAATAAAACCTGCCAAGTCATTGTCAAAATAAAAAAAAAGGAACACGTCGATAGCACCCACGAATATAGACGACAAAGTACAGAATGGTAAATAAGAATGCAAATTCATACAGATCAAGTATTAATTTCTGTTCGAGCAGATTTAAGTCAAGACAATCCTTCAATCCTTCAATTCACAATATATGTATTGAGAACATAATTGCATTCCATTTTTAACAAAAGCAACACATTTTTCAAACACTATAATATGTACAATTCGAGTTTTTTGTAGAATATGATGAAACAAAGCTGAAGTTTTGTCGGCAAAAAGCAAAACGTCTGCTCATTATTCATACTTTTAAACGTGGGAGTAAATTATTCAAAGACACACAACTGATTGCTACATTGTTTTATCTGACACATGTTTGTTTTTATATCGAATACTCTGAAGTGTTGCATTGTGGTATTTATGCGTTTTCCTTTTAAATAAAATATTTGAAAACAATAATGCCACTCATAAATTGTTCATTTCAGATTTCAAACCTTAACCAAGTTAGTATGTAAGATGAACATGATGAACAAATTAAAAAAAAAATAGATACACAGTATCCTTGTGACATGTAATACCAACATAATGAACAAAATTAGCCACTTGACTAACTGTAATTAAGTAGGAAAAGTGAACGTTGAAGATATATTTGTTTCGTGTTATCACTCGTTCAAATGATAAGAAAAATAATGGAATAAAACATGAAAATGTTCTGTATCACACTATACTTCTATTTGTATCATATTGTGAACATAAAATAGTTAAGGAGCATGTTGTATGAGGACAAATAATTCAGTTTTAAAATTACGTTAAATTTCATGGAAGTATATAACAATTAGTTAATCTAACTATGTAATCAGTTTTGAAAAAAATATATATATATATAGATATGTTGAAAATGTCGTGAAGCAACATTCTTACATCAACATGATCAATATCTATTTTTTTAAATCCAACACATCTATGAGTTTGACTGTCCCTTTAGTAACTTTCGCCATCCTTTTTTCATATTACAAGTTTTATGTTCTTGAGTTGCATTCATTACTTATGAGACATTAATTGTACCCGTATATTCACTCAAGAAATACGAATACATGTCGACGGAGATTTTGGTTATTGAACATGTTGAATAATATCTTTTAATTTCTAAGTAAAAAAAATATTTCCAAATGTGTTTAGTGATATCTTATTGTGGATCTTGTATATGTTAATTAGCATAAATAATTGAACATACTGTCTTTCCTGGACTCATCAATATAGCAAAATTGGTGGTGTGATTATATTCACATATCGTATAAGAATCTGAAGCATCAACAACTTGTGAACCATAAGACGACCAAGCTCCGTTTACAGTATTCCTATAAATTAAGTGTAAAATATGTATTGTAGTTGTACTAATATTGCAGAATTACGTTTCAGGCTTTCTGTAAAAACTTTACATTCATGTTAAAATTATCTCATTTTGAAGCAGTTTTAAAAAGATTATGATTGAAATAAAACTAAAAGTTTAGAATACAGAGTGATCATGCAACACAACTAAAGAATACAAAGAAAACAGAAGAGGAATCAATTTCGAGTACCATCTATGGTCCACAAAGGAAAGAAAGGCGTCCATTCCAAATATCGTATCTGTATTGATATTTTGATAAATCTTTAATATAATACCTGTAATAGGTTACATGAGTAACGTGAGTACAACATTAATTCAAACACATTATTTTCGTGCAGAAGACACGTATCAATTGAAAAACAAAACCAGTTCATGATAATTAAGATTTGAATGGTATCACATCTTCTTTTCCCTACAATATGTGTCTGTTCTCTTTAATCTTTGTTTTATTTTAATAACAGTAAGCAAAAGATAGTACGATTATTTTGTTCTTAATTTATTTTTCTTCACATTTTGTCCATTTGTCATGCGTGGCATATTAAGCTTTCTATGCAGTATGTCATTTGATGATTTTTGTAGTCGATATGGTTCATATCCAATCTTTTGGTTTTTGGTATATAGTAGCCTCTTTGACCAATATAACAAATTATTTTCGTTCAGTAGACACGTATCAATTTAAAAACAAAACCAGTTCATGATAATTAAGAATTGAATGGTATCGTATCTTCTTTTCCCTACAATATGTGTCTGTTCTCTCTAATCTTTGTTTTATTTTAATAACAGTAAGCAAAAGATAGTACGATTATTTTGTTCTTAATTTATTTTTCTTCACATTTTGTCCATTTGTCATGCGTGGAATATTAAGCTTTCTATTCAGTATGTCTTTTGATGATTTTTGTAGTCGATATGGTTCATATCCAATCTTTTGGTTTTTGGTATATAGTAGCCTCTTTGACCAATATAACAAATGTCCTTTCTTTTTTAAGACTGAGATACTTACGGAGTACTAAAATTCCAATGTCCACAGAATGGTTTTGTGTACTTTCCCTTTTTAAATAGAATATTTGAAAACACATTTAAATCTTTACATTTGAGGAATGTCATCGTTTTCTGCAAGTTTAGGTTTTGTATACCAAAAAAAAACCATATCGTTGAGTATCAATTTCAGATTTGTTTGGAGTTTCATAATTATATTTCTTCATATAGTTCATGTTGCATGAAATATTGTTCTGATAATATCACGAATACCCACGATACAATTATTAATAGAAAAAAAAAAGTTTTTGTACCTTCCAACTTAAAAAATAGGCGACAATTGTTGAGTCAAACTGGGGACCTTTTGTTAAAAAAAGGAGTATATACGGCAATATCATACTAAGTTCATGTACAGCATATTGTATACATGATATAGAAATAACAACTTTGGACAGAAACGATAAACGTTTGCTAGTTAACATCAATTACACGTATTATATACTCCCAGTCACAAGTATTAGTAAAACAAGTGGTTGTTACTTTTAAACACAACTTATAAAGTGAGCACAAGGATAATAGTCGTACCAACAGAGGATTTTTGTGCTAAAATAAGAAGTATTTACCATGTTTACTGCAATGCTGTATTAAAATGTACAGCATGTTGTATATCTGATATAGAAATAATTTCTTTCTTATACAAATCGAAAAAGATAACCTTTGCCAGGTAAAATAGACTACACATATTGTTTACACTCTGTTAGTTCAACATATATGAGATTTAGTTAGACCTAACTGTGACAGAATTATAAAAACAGAGAATTTAAGCATATATTGGATTCATTACTATTCATTGGATACCAATTTTCGTGGATTTCGTGGGTACAGGTAACTCAAGAAGTTAAAGGTTCAACGAATGTCAAATTTTCTACAAGCTTGTATGCAGATCTCAGCAAAACCACGAAATTAAATATTCAAGAACATACACGTTTTCCTTATTCCGTGACCATTGATAACGACGAAAACGAAATGTATCTACAGTAATATTGCTTACCAAAAGGTGTTCGAACTTTATGATTAAGGAATAATTTGAACAAGGTGTACCATGAATCGTAAAGTCAGCTACAATAGAATTAACATCATAACTCCCATTAAATGACTTTATTTCCCTGAAAATAAAATAAACCGACTGATAATTTATTATATTTTACAATTTAAAATCATTTTATTTTTGTTATGAATGTCGAGTGTTTTGGAAGAAGATATTTTTTTTAAATATGCATTGAGATAAACTGATAACAATGGCGTTAAATAAATTTAAAAAAAAGACGAATAAAACTTTTTTTTTTATACAACATGAATAAAAAAAAAAATATTTATCGGGTTAAGCTTAGAGCGAAACATTTCCGGGTATACAAAATTGACAGATCGCCATATAGTCTTCAAGTTAATTGGATCAATAAGTAATGAAAACCTAAGCAGCGTAAAATGTCTTCCACAGTTTTAATTCTTTGATTTTGTAACTGATGAAATGGTGAACAGAAAAAAAGTATGAGATATACATTAAGTTTGTTCCAATATATTAAAATTTCTGCACACAAAAAAACCTTAAACTTACCCATTTAGAATTAAATACTCCGGAAAAAAACTTGAAATATTTCTATAAAATGTGCTACTGTATCCCGTCAGACCTGGAAAACAAATACTGATAATGCATTTTATACCGTTTTATAAAGTTTCTGATACATCCATACCTATACTTCTCTATGACTTTCTCCCATTAATATCAAATTCGAAAATGAATGGTTGCTTGATGGCTCCTTTAAATGTAACGCAAATGATCCATGCCTATATTCAGGAAGATAAACGTGGCAAATATGTTATGCATGTTTAGGACGAGAACAAATAGGCAATATGCAAGATAGAAAGGTCATAACTAGATTTCGTCCGAGAAAAAGGTCGGAGAAAGTAACACGGCCACGGTGAAAATATTGATATATTCGATACAGACTGCAATTAAGCTTTGTCACCATCGGAACCATCAAAGGGTTGTTACAAAGGTTTTTTATGTTCAAAGATCACAGTATCCTCTCTACACGAGACATTGGATTTAACGTCCCAATTCTTAACCGACGTGACTGCTTATTTGTATATCTTGCACAGTCAATCTGATGATCAACTTTGTAGAGAGTCACCATCGGTCGGATGAAGACCAATGGTGCTATGATTACGCACTGATATATAATTATAGAACATCATGTTCCGATTTCATTCTGTATTTCATTTTATTTTCTTCTATTTGCATATCTTTATAATGTTTTAATTGTGTGATCCGATTCATGTGGGGTCCATGGTGTATGAAAGTAAACAATCAAAATCAAAACGTATCTGCTGAACATTGTGGTCTTGGAAAAGAAACTCATATCAGCTGCGTATCATTTTCTTAAGTTCTATAGATATGTTTAACTGTCATACTCAAACCTCAAATGATTACAACACGAAATATCAACAATGTTGCTTTATTACAACAGCAACAGCGTATTAAAGTATCTGTCGACTGTAAATCAAATGAACGTTAGAATTCTTCTTTATTGCAAACGGTTCATTTTTTGTCTTGCAAAATATCTGGTCTTGAGTTCAAGATATAAAAGTGATTCAAGATTCAGGTGTCTTGCTATGTGATACGAAAACAATCTATTTACCGTTGCATATGTTCTTTTTCAGTTTGATTTCAGTCGCTGATTCTGCTATCCACGAGTTGGACGTTTTCTTGCGATCAGGAACAGTTATCTCATCCACACTTGCCTTTCCTACTTGCATTACTGCAATTATTGATGGATATGAACAATTTTTTGGAATGGATAAAATAAAAACCACATAAACATCACAAATTTTATAAAAACATATGGTAACTCTGTAAATGGTTCTTTAATGTTTATACTACTAAATTTGTAAGAGCTTATTTCGTCATGTTGTGGTAACCGTTTGTATTTTACAAAGTCAATGTCATCAAATCAATTCGAATCAATATATAAAACGAATGTGCTATTTATTAACAACATCATTTAATTTTAGGCATGCTGTGTGTTCTTATTTGATATGTTCTCCTTTCTACATTTCAAAAAAAAAAATGATGCGTGTATTATTTAAGGTTCTAATACTTTCTGTGTAATAATATAGATTAAAAGGCTATCGGAAAGATAAAAAAATAAAAATAAAACCGCATTGTTACTTTATTGAAACCTTCATGTATATTATGTATTGCAAGTAAACATGTAGTTGAAGAAATGATTATTTTCATTTATTATTACATGTGTAAATTGTCTTTCCGTTTTTACTCACGCCGATTTTATCACTCGTTGATTAGGGACTTACATTTTCCTCGGAATTCATTTGTTTTGTGATTTTACTTTTTAGTACATAGAAAGGCAAATACATTCACATTAACACAAACTCATAACTAATGGAAATCAAAATCAACCGTTGCACATGAGTCAAAATAGTTTAAAACGTACCAACATTTTTCTTTGCAACGACTAAGGAATAATTACTGTCAATGACTTCATTAAATGCATTATTATATTCAGTAACTGCGTTTACAAGTGGAGTTACACCTCCTGACCCCTGAAACAAGTATATGTATATAAAGTTAAACAAAGTTTGCAATTTATCGCGGTGATACTATTCCATAACTTTTAAGTTTGCCAGAAAATATAATTCACACACTTGCAAACTGTTTGGATTTTGAGCTCTGTTTTCCAATAATTATTTATTATATTCGATCTTTTGTGTTTTGTCTCGAAGAGCTACCCGACGTGTTTTGTTAATTGATAGCGTTTAACATTGTGAGTTTTTATGGACTGTTAATTTTTGAATTTGACTTAGATTTGTTTTGTTATACTTTTTGCACACAATTAAGATTTGGAAAATTTCAACAAATAAATGCTGTTTGTGGTATTTTTTCAACATTATAAACATTATAAAGGACGGCAATAAAAAAGGAGGTACAACTTTCCAAATATACATCTTATTGCAAAATGTTAACCTCATCATTAAGTTCTTTCCATTGCCGATGGTTTCTTTCATCAAGTAAATTGTCGCATAGAGAACCAAAAATCTGAAAAGCAAATGATTTTAATTTGATAAGATATTGCCTTTACTTTGTATGTCTAATTTCTTTTACATTGTACTTAATCTTTCAATAGAATAATTACTTTGTGTGTGATTGATAAAATTACAAAACATGATTAGATGACAGTGTTCTAAACAATTTACTAGCATACTTAGTTTTTTTTTCTTTAAATAGAAAGCCTGGTTCTGCCCTTTCGATTGAGTACCCTATACTGTTATGTTCAATAACAAAATAATAAGCTTAAAAAATTATAAATTTAAGGACATTTTATGTTGTCAATTATGTTGTTAATGATTTAAATAAGTTAGCTGATATTGCAGACAAATTGTATTTGAAAAGGTTCAAGATATCTTATTTGATGACACGTGTGATTTTAAATATACCTTATTCATGTAAAGTAATGTAGATAATTATATAAAGAACGATATTTAATCTTTTCGATACAATTTACGTTAGCAGAATAATTAAATTCATACATTAAATCATATCCATTTTCATACACTAGCTTGTACTTACATTATCTGATTGTGTATATGTTGTACGCTTTCTTTTTTAACGGATAATTTTAGGTTTTTTAGTCCTTAGAAGAATGTTTATTATTTGCTTTAACAATATCGTCCTATTTAATTTGCAATAGCCTAAGGGTAATTCTGTTATTATTCAACGTTTACTTTCATTTACCCCTTTTTTCTATTTATTCAGAATTCATATTACATTTTAAAGGTTCTGGTAATTAGAAATAACTGTATTATATCTAGTATCATCGTTCCATATAAGATTTAGTTAGAATTATATATGACCTATGCAACTCACCTCTAGTTGATCCACTTCAAGTTTATCTGATTGTACGGTTACATATTTGGCAATATCATTTAGTACATCTGATGATGTAAGCAGGTCGCCTGACCGCAATTCATCATTATCGTGTGTTATGTTCTCTAGATCTTTCAGAATAATGGTTAAATTATAATCACTCTCTCCAGACAATAGCTGAGCTGTCTAAAAGAGTTTAAAACTTTATAAGATAACCATATTTTGTTTAATTAGATTGCTGCTCCATAGTTAGATACTCAAATGTAAAAGTTTATTAATTAGTAATATCGTATATCTATTATCATAACATGCATAAGTGTAGTGCTGTTCGTCTTCTCACTTTTGTTCATATTTTTACATTTTTTATTTGAAGGCCATTGATGGGTCTTTATTGAAAAAAACGCGAGTCTGAGGTACAAGTTTTGTGTTTATGATGATTTAATTGTCCCTCAAGTAACATCGCTTTTTAAAATTTAAACAGACGTCGTTAATCCTTTAATAGTATATTAAATGTTTTCAAAACGCAAGTTATGTAACTCTACTAAGACTAAAGAGTTGCAAGGACATAGAACAATGATTCCAAATATATAACGAGACTTATTCAACGGGATATATGTGTACCAACTAAGAGACATATATAAACTAAATGTCAACATTCTTCATTTTTAAACCCATAGACACTAGACAACTATAAATTGAAATATAGCTATTTAATCTTGGAAACTGTAAGATATCCTTTCCAAAAAAGGATAGGAAGAACCGAAATAACACAATATATCAATCTGCGTCGTATGGAGAATACTTTCACACAAGGTGCATGAGTTCCAACAATACTGCAAGTGTACCACTGAACCTGTCAGATATTATATATGTATGTTGTTTGTTTTCAATGGAGTTGAGGAGTGCATCGTTTCTTATATTCTATTAGTGGTCATGACTTAATGTATGGTATAGAAAAGAATAAACTGCTGATTACCGGGATGATGACATCCTAGAGGACTTTGTCCAGTCGTGGAATCCAAGTCGTTAGTGTTAAACATATTTTGTTATTAAAAAGATTTTGGAAAGTATTTATTCTATGCTGAACGTTGAACGTGTAAATCATACTTCATCATTGTTAAATTTGATTCATTAATATCATGCTCCTAGATTTGTTATGCATTGTATGAACTGTATAATTGTATAGCTATATTGTACTGATTTTTCTATCTAATTTAATTTAAATTGTACTTGATACATGTACGCTCTATTTCATCTAGAATAAAGCATTTATTATAAACTATTGTGTGTAGATTTGTCTAAGATACATGTACATCGACTGCCAAATAAAGGAAATATATCAAACATGAACAAAACAATGTAGTAATTGCAAATACAAGGTTTACCTGTTCTTTCAGTTGTTGTATTGATTTACTTATACAATGGATGTAGCTTGGTTCCACCCACTTTCCATCACTACTGCAGTATCTTGATGCATTACCCGTGTATTCACCAGTACAAGGTAGGACAACTAGCGTGTTAGCCTCTGTTAACCTCCATGTAGTATTAAAGTTGTCCACATTTTCTCCACACAGATTTGTTGAATCTACAATAATTAAGAAAAATAGTTACTACAAATGTAAAACTTAATCTAAAAAAAATTAACAAAACAATCTAGGCAAATTTAATAATGTTTGTATCTGCTGTTTCGTAAAGTTCTCAAGTAAAAGAAAGGAATATTATGGCCAAAATCACAGAGTTGACTACGGGTTATTTTTTTTTCAATTAGAAGAGAGATAATCATGATAATATTGAGTAAAACTATATTAGTAGAATATATATTTCATAAGTGAAGTAAGATCACGGTTTCATTGGTTACCAATCCGAGAACCGTGACCATAGATTAGTTAAAAATTCTAAACTAAATTAGTTGCAAATTCAAAACTAAAACACAAACACTTTCAATACTTACGTACAAGCACATTCAATGCTAAATTACAAGCAATTCAATCATAAAGTACAAGCAAATTTATTACTAACGTACAAGCAATTCAATACTAAAGAACAAGCAATTCAATACTAAAGTACAAGCATATTCAATACTAAAGAACAATTAATTCAATACTAAAGTAAAAGCAAATTCAATACTAAAGTACAAGCAAATTCAATACTAAGCACATTCAGAATTATAAATGTGATTCTTATCTAAATTTAAAACTACAATCAATAAAGTAAACTAGATAATAAAAACAATGAAATGAAATTAAAACAAATGTCATTAGATGTCATAACCAGCACGAGAAATTATGTTTGAGTTGAAAACGAAGACACTCAAAAACTCATTATATTGTGGTGAACAGCTGATAATGCATTATCATTTCCTCAAAAGGAGGTTGGCAGCGGTAAGTGTGTGTGTACCCACTGATACAGTGTTGTAAATCCAGAAGCAGGAGCTGTTAAATAAAAAGTAAAACAGTAGCATTTAAAAAAAAAACAAAATGAGACGGATTTGTGAGTTTACAATCAATATATACAATAAACTCTTACCTTAGATATATTCAGCTTCGTCCTTGTTAATCAAGTGTTCATAGAATTGTGAGGAGTGCTTTAGCTGAAGAAATGTATTTGCCGTGAAATCAAATTAAGACAAGCCAGCTTTTTTTAATAAAATATTGCAAGTCATCATCTGATGACCCGTTGAACGGGCTTGCACTAAATAAAGATTTATAAGAGATAAGTAAAGAATATACATGTTGTGCATCAATTGTTACTATCAAAAAAAATGTTAATGCTGAGGATTTCATGAACCGATTGATGTACATTATAATCAAAGCAACGAAATAAGTACTTTTCGTTGGTGATTTTAGATAAGCACATATAAAAGAGGGACGAAAGATACCAAAGGGACAGTCAAACTCATAAATCTAAAACAAACTGACAACGACATGGCTAAAAATGAAAAAGACAAACAGAAAAACAATAGTACACATGACACAACATAGAAAACTAAAGAATAAACAACACGAACCCCACCAAAAACTAGGGGTGATCTCAGGTGCTCCGGAACATGTATAACATGTGTGCTTGCTGTAGTTAGAATATAAATTTTCATATTGATGAATAGAATAATCATGTATGTTGATGAGTAAAGGATACATTTTCAGTTTTTGCTTCAGGGGATGTAGCTGTTCAGAGCTAACGGGAAACTGGCGCTGTTCCTGTATTCTTCACTCAATAATCTGTTCAATTGAAACCTAGATTATAAATGATTTTTAACATTAATTATTCAATTAGTTATCAAAGGTACCAGGATTATAATCTAGTACGCCAGACGCGCGTTTCTATGATGAGTGTATATGTACCCGGTATGTCAATATAATATTCACGCCGATGTTGAACAAAAATGTACTCGCTATTTTTTTTTTTATCAAATAATTATAATTTATTTGAACATTTGCGTGAGTTGAATATATTAACCTTAATATTTCCGAAAACTAATAGACCAGAACATATAGTGAATACAGAATTTTAAAGGTCAGAGTAAGTTATTATAAAACTTCAATTATAACAACGTCTATGATTTCAACATTTAATACGTTGTTACAAAAACATTCCTTTGAAAAATATTACCGTTACGAAGCACTTGACTAAAATTAATATAAGATAGTAAAAATTAAAACATATAACAATATGAATCGATTGTTGTGTGTAGTCTTTTTAACTATAATTATAATATTTGATATATTTATAATGGCAAATAACAACAGTTTTATATTAGAAGATACTTCTACATCAGCTAGAGCACCAGATCACACCCAATATCATTTGTATCCGTTCATTTTTTTGTGTGGTCTTTTTTAATCATCATTCTGTTTCTATTGATCTGTGTATGGCTTAATAGTGCTCTTTGCAACATCACCTTTTGATTATAAAAACTACTTATGCAATTTGTTGAAATGAGAGAAAATAAAATGGGTTAATAATCGAAAAAAAAATATATTACAAAAAAAACTTACAACGTTATGGCCATTTATATCTAACGTAAAAAAAAGACTAAATTAATGCATAGACAATTTAGGAGTAAATGCATGGAACACAAACCTTAACATCAACTAAGGTTCCTGGACGTTATGCAATACATTTGTAGATAGTTAGAGCGTCGTGTTAAACAAACGAAATAAAACGCTGATTAATAGTTTCATTCGGAAACACCATCAATAAGTACTACAGCAAGACAATCAGTGTAACGGATATATATACAATAACAGGAACCTATAAGTTGTTATGTGTTCACAAATCTTCCTCCACAATCAAAAACATCGTGTAGCCCATACAATTTATATTTACCTAAATGTCTTGGTACCTCCATGATACGTCCAAACACCAAAATGAAATAAAGACAATCACAAAGGTTTGGCAATAACCAACACAATATCAATAATGTCGACTTGCATATTTTTTTTCACTATTGAACGAACACTGATAATCTATAATTCTTTTTTTTACGATCTATCAACTACAAGCATTGTGGGTATTTTCTTTTTTCTAATACAAAGTTGACAGGTATTTAAACGAACACAAAATGTGTTGTTCTAAATGGGTCAAAATGTATTCAATATATCTGTTTTGGTAATAACAATTCTTTATTTAATAACTAAAGGTAGGAATAGAGAATACACCAATATGTATTTCTCCTTTAGGAATAACACAGTTTAATTTGAAACACATACTTTAATGTTTCTTTTGGTTTTGTCTGTAACTAAGTGGAGGTATTTCAAATCAAATAAATAATTGATTTATAGTATTTAATACCTTTTTTTTTTTTATTGAAAACCATTTCAAGTCTTCAAGTCTATTTAATACCCGTTCAAAAATGTTCTATATAAGAAGTGTCCATCGTTACAATTAATTTATACCGTTTGTTTTAAAAAGTGATGTATTCTTACGCAAGAATTCATTATTGAATTGGAATTTAAGCATATATTATTGACATCACCAAAATCAATTTTAAGCAATAAAATAACAGTCTGTTGAAATTGATTGATTGCTTTGGCTAAACGTCCAGTGGCAAATATTTCGTGCATGTCCAGGACGAAAACAATTCAGCAATTATTACAATATGTAGCTCCTGTAATAGATGTAATTGAAGGAAGGTGTGTTATTTCGATTGTTACTAGAAAAAGGAGGGTATATTAGAAGAGAAAAGATAACATCATTTGAATTTGTCTACACATAATGGCAATATTGACGTTCCACCAGGCACTAATGGCAATTTAGACAACGTACGTGAGGCATCTGTGGTTGAAGTATCAAGAAATGCTTTACTTGGAGTATCAAAACTAATACCAAATAAGGTTGACAGGTAGATTTGTAGTGTTTTAGAAAATGCTATTAAGGTACATGTATCCTTGCGAATTTGATTGTCTGTATTTTGTATTGTCCTGTAAAGATCGTTTGGCGGAAATGAACTGTTCCACAAAAATTTATGCCATCTCAAAGATAATTTCCCCAGAAATGTTAACGAACCTATGATAGCGCTAAGACTCTAAAACGGTTACAAGATGCAATTGTTAAGGTGACCATTCAAATGTTACCATGCTATACTAAGTAAAATAATAATACATTGTAGATACTGTATGGTGCAGTATATACAACTTATTTGATGTTGGGCAATCCCTCCAAAAAATGATGATTTTTTAATACCGATTCCTTGCCCGGCTTTGTCTATACTTTTTTGTCCATTTTGGTTTATAGCTCTTTGTCTCTTTTAATAAGCTTTGAATTTTTAAATATAGTGGCCTCGATTATCACTGACAAGACATTAAATGTCGAAATGCGCATCAGATGCAGAAACATTGGTAACGTTTATGTTATTTCGAGGAATATTTGAACAAATCAGAAATTTTATCGTTTGGTTTTAAGTTTTTACTATTTGACACTCAATATGATAACAACAACAAAAAAACGACAATTAGGATAGCACATTGACCTTTTTCATTAGAGAATATAGAGGGGAAAATGTAAGACGAGCAAAAAAAAAACAAACTAGTGAATGATCAAAATGTTTACTGAAAATGTCTGACTGCTGAAATTCCTAGAGAGGATTTCCTAGAAACTTATAAAACAATAAGAAAATAATGTCTTCATCCGGTGACTTTGTGATACGAGATCTTTAAAGTACACAATTCCAAGATGAAAATACTTCATCTATTTTTTATATTTAAAGAGTAGGATCTAAGTACAAATCAGCAATATATTTTACTAAATTTAAGGTATGAACTTCGACAAGGTACAAAATGCGGTTATACCGTGTACTTTCTTAAGATTATTTAAAATTAATCAATATATTCATGATATTTAAGATGACAAAGGTTTTTATGTTACAGATGTATGAAACATATTCTATTAAAAAGGAGACATATATCGCATTTTCTCACTGAACCAATATTATATCACTCAGTTTTACTACTACGATGAACAGAAAAACAATATAAAATAAATTAATAGAAGAATGTACAAATGTATGCCAATTCTCATTAAACTTCATCTGTGTATTCCCATTACAGCAATCTTTAGCTGTCATGTAGATTTAAGGCTTTAATTTTGTGTCCGGGCTCAAACGTGTATCCTAGACTTTAATGAGTTTTGCAATCTATTATAATAGTATTTTTAAATGTTGACATTTGCCTTGGATATAACATACTTTCGCTGTACGACACGGGTAGTCTACATGCATACACATCAATAATTGTTTTTTTTTACACTGTGAAAGTGAAACAGAATGATATAATAATGTCATCATTGGCAGATTAATGAGTTAAAAAATATAGACGAGTGATACATTTGTAATACCGGAAGAAAAGTTGAAAATTTACTGACAACGCCATGACTTAAAAGAAAACAAAAACTGACAAACAATAGTACACGAAACACAGCATAGAAAACTAAAGACAGAAGAACAATACGAACCCATACAAAAACAAGGAGTGATTTCAAGTGTTCCACATTGGAAAGCAGATCAAGTGGCTCCCGTCGTGTTGCTCATGTTAGTACAAACCGAATAGTAAGTTTAATTATGTAGATAAAAGACATAATTGCAGTTACGATATAAGGAGCATATCCGCTATCATCTGTGTAGCGTATATTCTATAACGATCAAGCAACTTGTGATGGCGTCTGTAAAACTTAAGAAGAGATGATTTATTTTCACCATTTGGACCTCATGGCTTCCTTGTTAGCAGCAACCATCTTTCCAGAAATTCATGACTTTAAATACAAGCCCCTAAATATCGCATCAACTGGGAAATAAAAACGTGCAGCAATCGCTATGGTTTACGATTGCATATGCTTGTTACAAATGGTCATTGTACTTGATTGAGCATGCCACTACTTGGAATGATTATTAGCAAAGTGCAAACCCGAAGCCCTTTTTGTCTTATCTTCAAATCTTAAGTCATATACATAATGATGGCAAAATATTATCAAAAGTACGCGATGTATTGTAAACCGGTCAGCCTTTCCATTCAAAGAGTCTACCACTACTTAGTCTAGGCGGAGGCATCTCATTCATATATTACATTGTATTTTACATATATACTCATACAGTATGCGTAACAATAAAGAAGATCAATACGTAATTATGATTTTAATAATACAATAAACACAACTAATTCTTCTCATAAGTTCAATTAGTAATTTGCTAAAACATTTAATAACCATCCGGCGAATAGGCTGAATTGGTATATTTATATTTAAAATTATACTGCGTATTATGGTCTTGATTATCATTATTACTCGTTTCTTTCTTCTGTGCTTGATGATCGTTGATCCGTTGTTGCGTTTTGTTACTGTCCTATATGAAAAAAACTTGTATATTAATTATGTACTTTTCACCTTTCTGATAGTTGATAACGAATCGGTCATAGAAAAGGCTTAGAAAATTCAAAATAAATTATTCGTTTGATTTGTAATGACATTGTAAGGCAGCAAAACGTGTTTCCCAAAAATACATATCAATATTATATTACTATGAAAGGCGTCGCATCTATTCCAACTTTAATAAAGATTTTCTTTACACTGATCACGATTGATTGATTAATTGATTGATTGATTGATTGATTGGTGTTAATGCTATTTTCAACACTATTGTGCTTTTTCATGGCGGTCAATTTTTATTTGCACATGTAGCTTGACTGACCGCAGCGAGCCACAAACCTTAGTAGGAAAACTTTCAATTAAGATTGGAGTTGAGCAGAATTTGCACTCACAACTTATGTTTCAACTCGCAAGTGATACAGCAGTTCGACGACTTATAGCACTCGACCACCGTGGCATCACTTTAGTTTAAAAAACAATACAGACATATATATCTTTTATAGTATATACGTAACAATACATTAGAAAATGCATTTTTGAAGCTGAATTATTAAATGAAGTTGGGTAAAACGTAATACATTAGAGCAAGCAAATACGAAAGATCAGGATGTAATAGGCAACTGCTTGTAAATGCACATATATCAAACTATAAACAAGGTTCATAGTCATTGCATTACGACAGGAAAACACATTATATACTAATTACCTTATCAAACTAAACTTTCAAAAATGAAAATGCAATTATTTTTCTAAATATTGATAGATTGCTGTATTTGCATTTAGTTGCTATATGGATTTGAAAGAAAATACTTGTAACTGAGGATTTTCGGTTTATGTATTATTTATATCAACTTCAATGGGACATATTTTATAAACGTTGCATTTTGGTATGACCAAGTTTCTATTTAACCTTTGACCAATATGATATCTTATATACTCACATAATTAGAAGAATCAGTAGATAGTTTTGAATTCATGCGATTAGCGTTTCGTCGTTTCTGATATTTACGGTAGCCTTGTTTGACCTATAAAAAAAATATAAACTATAAAAACATATTACAAATTATATTACAGTGCACAAACATATTACAATCTTAATTAAGTTACTTGACAGATGTTTTTCGAATTTGTTATAGATTTATGGTTCGATATGGTGTAATTGCCAATCAGATGCCTATGTACATGATACAATTTATGAACATATATCATAGAAAGAGGATGATACATGTAACATTATGATCAGGTTTGCTAATCCTTCCGGAGCAGCTGAGATCATCCTTGGTTTATGTTTATTTTAAAATGTGTAATCTGCGAAACAAAAAGGATAGAATATCGAACCATAAAACACAGCTTGTACAGAGTTTATATTTTTTATTTACACGCATCGATTATCATAATGATCGATCGATATTAAGTAATATAACATTTGAAACATGATTTATTTTTATACGATGCTGTACATTGTTATTAACTTCCTAGACTCTTTAAAAAAAAATAAAGCTGTTATATCAAGTTAACAACGTATATTTTCTACTTGATAGTAATAGTGGCTACAGAAACACGAGTTATAATTAGATTTCGCAAGAACATTGTTTAAAAAAAACTGATATTTGAAATGTGCTTTTTTTCCTCATGAAAGCCCGATTAAAGCCTTGTTGAATTTAGCACGAATTGAAATAAGTGAGGTTGTCAACAACACGATATCAGCAGGTGTACCATCCTTGGAATTGTAAACTTCCCAACAAAACATGCCTTGTGTATATGATGAATGGTGAAATGATGTACGATGAAATAAAATTGAAACTTGCAATATCTACTAAAATTTAAATTTGAATGTGACAAATCTTGAATAATTCAAATTGGAAAGTAAAAGGTCAAGGAAACCATGTATGGTACATGGTAAAATGATATCTGACTTTTCGTCGAACGTTTGATTTCTATTGTTTAAAGGTAAATACCTGGATATTCAAGAAACAGTGAAATACACATATAAAAAGGCCCTGTTTAAAGGAAAATGAAATTAAGATTAGTTATAAAACTAAAACTTGATATCTACATATACCCATAGACAGGAATTACATTCGAGACTACCTCCATTTCAAACTTTTAAAAAATAGTTGCGTTCTCTATTTATACTGTATACCTTGCAACACAATCATTGTCTTTTGCCTGTGTACATTATTCTGTTTATTGGCAAGGCTATTTGTTCAAGCTTATGGCTGCCTTCGGAAAGGATGTTATATCTCACAGCGATATACTACTGTTGCCCTTATTCAAACCTTATTTCATTGATTTTGTATGTACATTGTGCCAAAGATCATTTCTTTCGTTCAGTGTATGTTTACTTGTCTTAATATGTCTTTTGATTAAGTTAAGCCATTTTGATGGCTATTTATAAAGGGTTTTCCTATGTTATAATGTTACACTATTGTTTCAGGTAAGGGTGAACCCTTCAACACGTTTAAATCCATTTCGCACCTATCGTAAGTCAGGAACCTGATGTTAATAAGTTTTCGTTTGTTAATGTGGTTCATATGTGTTTCTCGTTTCTAGTTTTTTTTCCTATAAATTAGACCGTTGGTTTTCACGTTTGAATGGTTTTACACTGTCTAGTAATTTTTAGGGCCCTTTATAGTTTGTTGTTCGGTGCGAACTAATGCTCCGTGTTGAAGACCGTACTTTGACCTATAATGGTTTTTCTTTTACAAATTGGAACATGGATGAAAGTAGTCTCATTTCTTCATATATCTTTTTATATCCGAGATGGTAGATATTAACAATAAAGGATACGGCAAGCATTGAATGTCGTTTTCATTACAGTAAAAAAAGAAGATATACCTATGGTATAGTTAGTTGTAAATGAGACAACACTCTTTCTGCGACCAAGTTTCATTAAAGTTAAAAAAAAAACATGCATATGTCACCTTACATATTCTTTATTTTATATTCCTGATATAAACCAATGATTTGAAATGTGACCTTCTTTTTGATTTTTGTCATCATAAAAAAAAAGTTTCAGATGTTCAAATATTGATGAAGTAAATGTTTTCAACATCGCTTTGACGTAACCATACGTGTTCACGCATGAAATCATGAGTGGATATATTTTACTGTTATAATGTAGGTTTTGATCACATTATCTTTGAAATATAATTGATTCGAAGATAAAAAGGTAAAATTATGCAGTACCTGTAGAGAGTTGAAAATTGCGAATAGGTATTGGAAAATGACCAGATCATCGTTCACAGATAAGGCGCCTAGTACCCACGTTACTCCAAATAACGGCAAGATGACACATATACTTTTTAAACCAATCCTATGACAAAAACAGCATACAAGTATAATGTCATGAAACATTAAAAAAATCGTCAACTTTGTGTAATGACATTAAAAAATAAATGTTAATATTTTTGATATATCAACCGCATGATGTCTGAAATATCATTCAACAATATCATTGCGGCTTGTTTTTGATTCATTCAGTTAGGGCAAATTTCTATGCATTCAAATTAGAACAATGATTAATATTAGGGGTCTTCTTTGTCCGAGAGGAAACGGAAGTGTACGATATTGTTTGCCTTTATCCATACCGACCATTTTTTTTATCAATCCTTATTTGTTTTTGGAATTACTAGTTATCTAAATGTGATTTATGAATTTTGTCGTCACTCAGATTTTGTAATTTCATATGAATTTTGAAATGTTTTTTTTTATATTCATTATTAAAATATGTTGGTGATTTAATGTCATGAATATATTAATTCTATTTTGGCAGTATTCTAATATGAAGACTATTGATGATGCATAATTGAAACAAATAATGATTTTTTGTAAATATAAAAGTTTATTAACATTCTATTTTTTATTTATAATAAATACAACACGATAGATTTAACAGATTCAATGTGTATTCCAATTAAAGCATAAGCGGTATCAAATATTTTGAAAGTGATGACAAATTTTGACCAACGTCTGATCCAGTGAGGTTTATTCACTTAAAAGAGTTGGGTATTTCTGTTAACCCTTTTCACTATCAATACTAAACTTACTTCGATTTCTCTTTAAGTGATTTAGCGGCAAGCCCTCTAGTGGTCATCATTTTATGAACAGTTAAAATGATTATAATAAAATTAATCTGAAACATGCCATATAAAAAATATTATCACACACGTTCGCAAGAAAAGTGTTCTGAATATTAGACTTCCGTTCTGCTTTTGTATGGTTTTACTTAATCTTAATTTCTCTAAAAACAGATATGGACGCATATTTAACAAGTTGTTTTACTAGTATGATTTTTGCTTTTCTTCGATATTTGCTTTTTATTGTAACGTCGATGTTGCATGTGCCATATAATAAAAATAGAAATTCTCGCATCTACCGCTGTAAAAAGAAGACATAAAATAAACAGGTGAACGCTCCGCACCGATTGCATGGTAGTTATTTTTTTGCTAACAGACATGTCTTTCTGTTTTGGTTAATGCTATTCATTCTTATCTTGTATTTGTTTTTCTTTTCTTTTGTTATTTCATTTTATTTTTAGAAAAAAAATGAAATTTGCAAAGGTTGTGCAAAACATATATTTGTAGGTCTATCAAATAACACGTAATTCATGAATTCAGATTACAATGATCGAAAAAAAAAAATAGCAGTTTTATAATAATTTTGTTTTCAACCCTATTCCAAAATACATATTGTGTTATTTACCTTACATGAAAAAACATTCGTACATACCATAATCACAAGTAATGCTGGTCCAATAAAAGCCCAGATAAGATTGGATTCAAGAGTTAACCAACAACTGAAATGATTAAAAAGAATATTTTTTGGTGTAACAAATGAAAATATATGATCATAATTTGAAGGACAGTTTATGATGTATCCACCTCAAACGAAACACACGAAAATAAGCAATTAAATTGATACATATAAACAAATAATTTATCATTTGTTAACCGTTTGAAATTGTCATTATTAAACATGTCTAAGAGAAAACGTCAGATAAACGATCATTGATATTGCTTGCTTATGCGAATTTCATACAATCTTAATTGGATTTGTAAACAAGTATGTTAATTTTAAGCACAATTGCGTCAAAGTTTAAACCTGAACATTTAACCCCTATATGGAATTTGCTGACCCCACATATACCGTATTACGTCACTAGCACACTATGTCTAGAATTTATCTTACCGTAACGTGTGAAATTTAGACTAGTGACCTATCAAAATGAGCAAGTTTTCAAAACTGTTAGCATTTAGAAACTACTTCCACTGATCCTACAAAAACAGATGCAAACGATAACAACTTGTTAGGTTTAAATGTGTTTAAAAAAGGTTGTATAAACTGAACATTTGTATACGGTCTTTTTGATTAAAGTGGACACCACACATTTCATTATCATCATCATCAACATCGTCATCGTTGTTTAATGAATAATGTACTGTAACGTATACGTAAATACTTACAACTGTTGATTGCCATATCCTTTAAGTTGTGTTGCACTGGCCGAAATCCCAACTATACCAGCAGGAACAACTAGATATAAAGAATCAATGATATTTTGTATCACGCGAAACTTACTTATAACTTAAGGTGGTATCAAGAAGTCAACCGCATACTATCAGATGTTATTTCAAATATATATATATACTCCTTTCAATTACAATTTTGAATACACTTAACTATCATATCATTTTCATAACTATGTGATACATTTTACACTCAATGTTTAAGACAAATATATTTTGTTCCATGCTTTGTGATATTTATATTTGTAACTCACCTCTTCTGAGGTTTATATTTTTTGGTGTTTTTCTGTCGGTTTCTTTTAAAGTTTAATGGTTAATGATCCGCAAACATGTATAGCCTGCAACAACATGCAATCATAACTAAGAACAATTAAATGTTTGCAGTGATCTTCTTTTCATCATCCTTGATAAGAAACCGTTAATTCAATATGGCATACCAAATGAACCATCCTGCTTTTTTTGTTATTCTATTATTTCAAAAACAAATATTTTTCCTCGGATCAAACAATAGCATGATTGTTCATATTGTATAAGAGTTTCCGCCTTCAATTTGCCATTGTGTTGTAAATTTGGTTTAACACTTACTCCAACATGCAGGTATCAGCTTATATACTATAGATCTTGTTGGGAAGATAATGACAACCATTCTCACTATATGAATACCCTCAGCTAGCATCAGAGCAAAGTCTGTTAGGAACATATAATGTAATGCAACTGCAATCACTGAACATGCTACCTTAAAATAGAATATATCAACAAGTATTTACATTATATACTAATTTGGAAAATGTTTAAAGGCAGTAACTCTATCATATTGACATTTGCTATACAAATTTAGTCTTCAATTCAATGAATTCAATACAACACCACTTGTATAATCAATTTCTACGTTACTAGCCGCTGAAAACCTCACTTTTGTTATCAGATATGTACCTTGAGCAATATGAGTCATGCCTAATGATGTTTAATCATGAAAGATACTTTGCAAATTTAGGCTACAACTGAAATAACTTCGTTGTACATGTTTATTTTTGTCCTTAAGAATTAAGGTCTAGTAATATATTATCCTATTTAACCTGACAATTTATGATAGGCACCGATATTAGTAACAGTTTTATTTTTTGTGAAGTTAGGGCATTCCTCAAGGGAACTTGTTGCCAAACAGCCTGTACAACCTTTCATTATGTTTTGCGAATATACGGAAACATTTTAAATGCATACATTTTAATTGAAACTTTGTCAACTATTTTTGGTTTACATATATGGGAATTACGACGCTATATATTGACATTTTAAGTAGCATTTCATTTAGTGCTTAGCGTGCAATTTAATTGCTTTAAAATAATTTTTGTGCACCATAGTATGCTTGTTCTCAATTAAGAGTTTTGTTGCATTACATTATTTTGATGGCGGTGTTAGTTTACCTTTGACTGCTATGAATGAATATTCCTGCTGTATATTTCTCCTCTCATAGTTTTAGTTTTAATCAAAGGTATCACCAGTTAATTACTATATGACTATTTGTTGTTCTTACTTTATTATCTGTTCTTGTTATTCCAGCTAAGAATATGACATACGACAAAATTAATGCAACGCATAAGTTCATCAGTGTTTTTGTTCTATCATTAGCCACATAGCTACAAAAATAAAGAAAAGTCACCAGTCACTATACGGTTATGCCTCAGCAACTAATTGTATTTACATTGAGCAACACGAAAGATGTAAATCGACTTTCCTGTGTGGAATAACTTGGAAATTAATTGTGGTAGGGTATGTGCTGCAATGTCCTCCATTTATTAGTTATAGCTTTTGAAAATGATATGTAAAATTGAGAATGGAAATGGGGAATGTGTCAAAGAGACAACAACCCTACCAAATAAAAAACAACAGCAGAGGGTCACCAACAGGTCTTCAATGTAGCGAGAAATTCCCGCACCCGGAGGCGTCCTTCAGCTGGCCCCTAAACAAATATATACTAGTCCAGTGATAATGAACGTCATACTTATTTCCAAATTGTACACGAGAAACTAAAATTAAAATAATACAAGACTAACAAAGGCCAGAGGCTCCTGACTTGGGACAGGCGCAAAAATGCGGCGGGGTTAAACATGTTTCTGAGATCTCAACCCTCCCCCTATACCTCTAACCAATGTAGTAAAGTAAACGCATAACAATACGCACATTAAAATTCAGTTCAAGAGAAATCCGAGTCTGATGTCAGAAGATGTAACCAAAGAAAATAAACAAAATGACAATAATACATAAATAACAACAGACTACTAGCAGTTAACTGACATGTCAGCTCCAGACTTCAATTAAACTGACTGAAAGATTATGATTTCATCATATGAACATCAGGCACAATCCTTCCCGTTAGGGGTTTAGTATCATACCATCATAACATATATGAGAAGAACATAACCCGTGTCATGCCAACAACTGTTTTTAGAATAAATGTGTTTAGTACCGATGCAAAGACCTTATCAGTGACTCAATATTAACGCCAAAATATGCAATCTTTAATGACTTGACAACAGTATCGTAATTATATCCCTTCTTAATAAGTCTATTCAAAGGTTTTGTAAGTTTCTGAGGTGAATACTGACACCTTTGTGCTTTATAAAGAATGTCTGGTCTAAGTTTTTTAATTTGACCAAGTTTTTTTTGTAACTTCTAGACCTTTGGATGTTGATTCTACCTTGATAGCTTCTGCATCTTTAGAAATACAGTTCTTAAAACTTAATAGTACATGTAATAATTTAAAGGATATATATTTGACCAACTATTTGTAGTTGAGGATTAAAGGGATAATTCGCGATTTTTCACTTTTCATCTTATTATGTTCATCATACCATAAAAAACATATTCACCAAGTTTATTTTGATATGAAAAGTAATAAAGAAGAAAATTGGGAATTATTAATTTTATTTCTTCAAACTTACTGACTTATGTGACGTAGGAATTAATGTTCTCATCAAAATATTTTAAATCTCACAACGCATGAATACTCCACTATTTGAAAAAAGATGTTTTAAAAAATTTACAGGAAATTTAAGGATCTTCTTGGAATGGAATCGAAAAATTTCGAATAGATATTCTTTTCAAGTGTGAAAAACGTCAATTTTAAAAAGAAGGGGCTGTAAGGGACAAAATTGGCCTCAACTTCGAGAATTTTTCAAATTCTACTTATTCGTATGTGTATGGCTTTCTTTTTCCGTTAGACATATTCATTTTATGAAAAAAATGTTTTTTTGTAGTTATGACGTCATAATGCCGTGTTTTGACAACACTTCACGTGCATATTTGTTGGCTTTTCACATTTTTTACTCATTTTCACTAACTTTTTTTACGAAAAAAGTACCAGCGCATTCTTGCCCCAACAAAATATTTTGTCAGAGCAATAATACCAACATAAAGCATCTTATGTTGAAATATTTCAGTGGGACAAAGCTGCGCTCATACTGAATTTTAATTAAAAACTTGCTCAAAACCGGCATCAAAGTTCCAAAATTTTTTGTCCGTTTTTTCATATATACCGTTATCGGACTAAGGTTGACCAGGAACAGTTGTATTTTTTTAACATATTATTTGTCAATGGTTGATAATAATACAGTTTCATTATAGAAAGTAAACTATAAAGTGTTTTTCTTCATATTAAAGTATAACATAGCCTCTCAAGTACAGCCTAGCCCTTGTCGTCTATATTTATTGTAAGTGATTACGGAACTGACACACGGAATTTTACTGGTGTCTGTTGTTACGAAGCTTTTTATAGCGGAATATAAATCAGTGTATCATTCGTTAAATACTTCATTTTAACAGACAGAATTAAAAAAACTTTCAATATATAACTTAACACGTAGAAAATTTCCACAGCACAGCATGGGAGTGTATTTTTGATCTTTGGTTATGAACAGAACAGAACAGAACAGAACAGAGCCAGAAGAGGTCCCGATTTCTGTTTTTTTTTTTTTTTTGCATTGGGAAGATCTTCTGGCTCTCGTCCACCTCTTCCCTTTAAATAGGTGGTTTAGTCGACAGAGGCACAAAACAAAAATGGCGTTGTTTAGTCGAAATGACAATAATGAATAGAGAGCCTCCCCGTGCTTAAGGTTTATGCTCTTATATTATACTAGATTATGAGCCTTCGGCTGTTGTCTGCTCTGTGGTCGAGTGGTTGTCGCTTTGACACATTCCCCATCTCCTTTCTCAATGTTATTATGAATGTAGATATATTAGAATGTGAGCTGTGTTATACATGTTTTTATGGTACGACAGCCTTAGTAGGACATCTCTGTAGGATGATAAGCTAGATGAATATAAGAACTACACGGACAAAAACAGTTAAGGGCCAACTATTTGATATTCTAGGGAAGGAATTTTGATTTATTGGTGTTAAACTCTACTTTCAACACTCATGATTTGGCTAGTGGTCAGTTTAAATCATTAGATGAGGATTGAAGAAGGAAAGAGGGTATTATTGATCATTTTAATATGTCGCTAAACATGCCTATTTTTCGACTGTTAGCAGGCAACCATATTCATATACGAAATACTCCTGAACCCACCCCAACCAAAGTTATTAAATATCAGATGGTTTTCTCTTATTTCACACAACTTTGAATTGATGCTAATTTTTAACGCACAGTGACACATATTTCATGCATATTCAGGAAAAACGAGATTAAACGTCAGATATATATAATATAAAAACGAAGAGATGTGTAATTATTGATTATATGGCAACTATCCACCAGAGTTCAAATATGAAGTGGATGTTAGCAATTACAGGCAACCGTAAGGCCTTCAATAATGACAAAATCCGATACTGTTAAGCCGTTTATAAAAGTCCATGAAAAGTGTGAAACAATTTAAACGAATAAACTAACGGTTTAATTATACATAACAAATCAATTTAAAAAATATCAAAAATGAGTTGAGACATGAACCAACGATAACCACTAAACTGCAGGCTCCTGACTTGGGACAGGTTCATAAAGAATATGGCAGGGGTTGATATTAAAACGAAGATGTGGTATGATTGCCAATGAGACAATTTCTCACAAGAGACTAAATGACGCAGAAATTAACAGCCATTTATCACCATATGCTCTTCAACAATAAGCATAATAAAATTGAGAAAGGACATGGGACGTATCTGAATTTTCTAAAAAAAAAAAAAAAAAGTCATCGAAAACTTGATTTATGTCATCCAACATAACAAAAATCTGCTATATTCGACGTCAAAGTTAATTTTTATTTTACTCTTCACCAGAAGACATTCTGGTGATGTGCAGAAGAGACCAATAAAACACGCCCCAGACGAAAACCTCAGTTTCCATTTTGCACTATTTATAACGTCTGTTTGGTAAAACAAAAATGATTTAGACCACGACATAATCAACAATGATGAAATGGCCATATCATTGATATAAACAATTTAGTTGGATAAGAAGTACAGAAATGAAAGAAAAAAATTGTTCCTACCGTTTATGAATAAAAATGATCAATATGAGTTATTAACTTCAAATAGTTGTGTCAATGTGGTCAAATCGCCTACACGCTGCGCATTGGGCATGATGGTGTACGTTCGAGTCCCATCAAATCCAATTGTTTTTTCATCGTTTCGTAATTTTTTACATTTGTCTTTTTAAATCACATTATCATGATATTGTAAGGACACCTTAACAACAAAAAATAAAAAATGTGCTAACAATATTTCAGTTTTATTAAGGTTGAGCCGGTATATTGTTGAAATGTATAGTTTATGAAATTGTGATCTTTATTCATATATTATATGTATACTAGTGCGTAATATGTCCCACCTTCTTGTGTTTTTATCAGCCGAGTACATAAAAGTACACACAAACTCATTTTTGGTTATTCAAGTTAAAAGAAAAATAAATAAGGCCGTTAGTTTTCTCGTTGGAATTGTTTTACATTGTCATATTGGGGCCTTTTATAGCTGACTATGCGGTATGGGCTTTGCTCATTGTTGAAGGCCGTTTGGTGACCTATAGCTGTTAATGTCTGTGTTATTTTGGTCTCTTGTGGACAGTTGTCTCAATGTCAATCATATCACATTTTCTTTTTTATACAAACAATAACTAGATTTTCTCTGGTGAAAAATTTCTATAATTTGGTCATACATGTACATAGAACGAATGTTAACTTGTTGTTACCATAGCAACTATTTTAGTGATATTAAATAGTTAAACTTTATATCAATTTTGTTCTTCATTGTATTAATACAATGGTTCACTAGTAGTAATGTATTCACGTTGATTATTTAAGGTGTAATCTATTGTCAAATGTACACAATACATAAAAAAGGATAAAATACGTAAAAATCTGATATTTAAGCTTAGTTCGCCTACCATTTTTACGACGTCATAACAAGAAAACCGCAAGAGATAACTATAAAATTTTTGATGTTTTATAAGCTCCATATCATAGAGATCAATTGAAAGAAATATCAATAGATTCTGAAGTGGGGCCAATTTTGCCCCTTACAGCCCCTTCTTCATAATCGGGAACGTCCTTAAAATAGTCTTCGTCTCACAACGTATTATTCTTAAGCTATTTGACCAACGATGTTTAAAAACAAAAGACAACGAATTTAATGTAATCTTTCCCTATTTTTGAATGTAATTATAAGTCTGTTCAACTGGCAGGAATACCCTTAAAACGGACAAGCAGTTATTCTTTAAATTGCTGTCATTGAATATCAAGAAAGAAATAAATCCCGAAATTGATTTGAAACTTTAATACTCAATAATTTTCCTAGAAAATATTCACATCCCTTAGGGAATATTAGTGTACGTCCAGTTGCATATATATCACATGAATGTCGGAACAATTGTGATGATAACGAATTTCTTCCTTTATTCGTGAACAATCTAATTGATATATAAATCTGTGATTTTACAATGTTCATAACTTCGATGAACCAAAGCAAGTTATATATCGACCTGTATTTAAATCAAATTGGTTCTCTTCTTCTTCTTCTTCTTCTTTTGGTATACAATAGTCTATTACATACTGTTGGCATACGTGGACTAGTCTATTTACAAAACTTTTACCCCAATTTACACAAAATGTATGTTTCTTTCTTATGTTCAATGTATACATGTATATATCTTAAATTGCGATATAGTTCCGTAACTTTCTATCCAGGCGTATAAACGAATCGTCGACAAGTGCGTACATTTTTTTAAAATCAATATTCTGGTATGTTCCAATCTGTCCTTTACTATTGACAACGAGTATATTTTACATTTTTCCAAATTAACCCTTGGAAAAAATATGTAAATAGATTTTTATTTCTTCAAATCTTTTTTTTTTTGTTGGTTTTATTTATTTATATTTTTATAAAAAATATTCCTTACACCAGAAATGTTATTTATAAACAAGTGTATGAGTTAAGTAATGACTAGTATATTATATCACTTTCGGATACGCAAGACAGAGATGTATATTATACACCTGATAGTTCAAAATGGAAAGTTATAAGTTATCGGCCGTGTACAATGATCAATACCTACAGAAGTGAAACGATGCATGAACTTGCAAGCCCGACAGGAAATCGCTTGAATACCTGGACGTGTCACCTCACACCCCTCACAATACCTTTGGGAGTAATACATTTAGCCATACTGGTGATCAGATGAGGGAAGATCAGAATTTATTTGAATAAAGTTTATTACTTTAAAGAATTATGAACAAATTAGATTTTCGAAAACAATTTTCACGGAACATTTATTTATGATTTCAACTTTGACTTTTTTCACTAATTCCAATATTAACAGTTTAAAAATAACAGACCATGGTAATTTAAAAAAAAATAAGAATATTTTCCGTATCTAGTTAGTTAGTCGGATAAAACAACCGTACGATTGACAAGATATCGACACGCAATTACGACTACATCGGTTACTGTAGTTTTGTTCCTTTGTGGTTTATAGACATATCGTTGTTATTAATCGGGAAAGAAGACAAAATGGCCGAACGCAGAGTATTGATACTCTAAATTTAAAATCGATGGTGATCTCTTATCTAGCGGAATAAAACTTTAATATCTATGAATTTGAGCATTTTTATGAACATAATATCAATTTTTGATTTTTTGCGAAGTTTCCCTTTAACTACCTACATACATGTACAGCATACAGATTAGCTGGATGATAATTGCAAGTTTATATTTCAAACACCTACGTTTGGTTTCAATCACAACAATGTAAAATCTTTATTTAAATAAGTATGACTTACTTCCATAATACAAAATGAACGACAATTGTTATGGCCAGAAACAAAATTGACACTCCACATCCAATGGCTGATATAACGCTTAGTGGAAAGTGGTGAGACAATGGCTTGAAAAAATAAAGCAATCAAAAGTTGTTGCATACAGTGTTGACCCACTTGTAATACACTTGTAATATAATATTTCATCGTGTGTTTTTCTATGTTGTATGTTATACTATTGTTTCAGAAAAAGGGAGAAGGTTTGGTACCATTAAAACATTTAATCCCGCTGCAAATGTTTGCACCTGTCCTAAGTAAGGAATCTGATGTACAGAAGTTGTTTATGTAATTTATACGTGTTTCTCGTTTATCGTTTTTTATATAGATTAGACCGTTGGTGAATGGTTTTACACTAGTAATTTTGGGGCCCTTTATAGCTTGTTGTTCGGTGTGAGCCAAGGCTCCGTGTTGAAGGCCGCACATTGACCTATACTGGTTTACTTTTATAAATTGTTATTTTGATAGAGAGTGGTCTCATTGGCACTCACACCACATCTTCCTATATCTATGTAAGGTATCGATGTTACACAGAAGATAACGAAAATGTAAGAAATGTCGTTACTAAAATCCCGTCAACGTTTGTACAATCATGAGCAAGCCGACCGTTGCAACATGTGCAACATGTGGGGAAGATCTGCTTATTCATTTGGAGCACGAGAGATCACCTTAAGGTTATGTGGGGTTTGTGTTACTTAGTCTTTAGTTGTCTATGTTATGTGTGTGTACTATTGTGTTTCTATTGGTCTTTTTTAGCCATGGCGTTGTCAGTTTATGTTCGACTTATTAGTTTGAATGTTCATCTGGTATCTCTTGTCTCTCTCCTATGCTATATATGAGAGAAAGTACAGTACTAACGTATCAAGATTTGTTTCTCAAAAGATGCATGTACCAAGTTTGGAATATGGGAATGATTCTGGTGACGATTCGTTAGTTGACAAGATCAAGCGTGTTTGCTTAGTTGATGTCATGGACTTTTCACTGAGTTATACTTAGTAGTTTGGAATCTTTGTCACAGCATTTGTTTTACATTTATAGGTTATTTAAACTTTGATATAACAGTACATACATATCTTAATTTAAATAAGGTACATACAGTTCGCCCTGGACTCATCAATATGGCAAAATTAGTGGTGTGATTGTATTCACATATCGTATAAGAATCAGTAGCATCAACAACTCTTGAACCAAATGACGACCAAGCTCCATTAACAGTATTTCTATAACAAAAATGTCACTCGAAACTGTTTATATGTTTATTCATATTTAGGACGTTACATTTTTAATATAAATACATATACATTAGAAAAAAAATAAAGAACAGTATAAAACATTCCGAATGTGCATCATCTTGATGACCGCATTTGGTATAGAAATATTTCTCATTTGAAGTGTTACTAATCTGCATATGAATTAGAAATTAACCTCTTTTTTTAAATTTTTTACTAAAGATACGTATTTGTTATGTTTGTGGAAACCATTGTTCAAAGTGAAGAAAGGATTGTGTGGTTACGAAAACATTTGTTTTTCTGAAACATTTACTTGTTTCTTGTTTTTGTTTGGATTTGGTTAATTGTAATACTAGGGTTTTCTCATGTTTGTTTTCCCTTCGTGTGGTGTTGTGGTATGTCATAGTATACTCTATGGTATGCATCATGATAATTGCTACATGTTTCCTTCTAACATCTAAATCTTTTGTTTGTGGTATATAACATAATATCAAACATGTGTTTGCAATCACAACACATGCTCTTACTTTGACATATAATGTTATACTTACGGAGCACTAAAATCCCAGTATCCACAAAAAGGTCTGGAGTAGTTACCCTTGTAAAACACATTATAGAAATAAGAATTGTTAAGGTTTATTACTTTAAGTTTTGATATAATCTCGTTGTCTGCATACTTGGTTTTTGTTATGTGTTAAGATTTATTTACATTGTGGTATGTGTATACATTTTGTAAAACAAAAACATTTAAATAATGCATATTCAAATTTATATTTTCTCTTGATTATGCATACTGCAAATATTACATATAAATAATATTTTTAAAATCATCAGATATGATAGGAAATAGCAATCGAAGTTATAGGCGAAACAACAGATGAAAATAGATAAATAAAGGTAATAAAGACTAGTATTAACTACATACTCGTGGCACATATAAATAACGCAAACATATCTTAGTTTGTCGACAGCCCGTCATGCTCGATGGACGCAAGATGGTATTATAAATATTTACAAATATTATTATCATCATTATTACAATAACAATGTACAATGCATATTCAAACATCATACAATTCCAATGTACGTATTATTCTAAATACACCAAAACTAAACTTCCGACTAAATGCACCCCGTCACAGACGGTCAGAGCCAGC
The DNA here is from genome assembly GCA_037788925.1 of Mytilus galloprovincialis. NCBI lineage: Eukaryota > Metazoa > Mollusca > Bivalvia > Mytilida > Mytilidae > Mytilus > Mytilus galloprovincialis. Next base: position 69,725,268 of record CM075336.1, read on the forward strand.
CAGGAACAACTAGAGATCAAACGATATAATCGACCAAAATTCTCTAGAAACCTGTGTCAGTGGATGTCAAGTGCGCAATCCCGTCTCCAGGTCCAGGTGCTCTGACCTACACCTTAAACATGTGTGTACTGGCAAATTGAATGCAGTAAAAATATCAACGTATATGCATGTACATCAAAAATAAAGTGGAGTGTTCCTCGTTGCACGACAGCTAGAAAGTGAGCCTATGCTTTTCTACCAGAAAGTATACCCATTGGTCACTTTGTGTGAACCTATTATATATTCATACAACCCGTACCCGTCAATACAATATTTTCCCGCTATACTTAACGAAACGCGGGAAAACACAATTATTGTAAGCTATACAGAACATGTGTAGACATTAGATATCGACTTTTTTTTCTAGTAAAATTGTAACAACAATTTTGTTCATCAAGACAGTTTCATAAAATAAGAAATGTAGTGAGACTTAGTGAGATGTTCGGTACTTATCTATCTTCGGATTTCAGAGGTTTGGCTTTGAGCGTTCCTGACGAAGGTAAATCCAGAAAAGCGCTTTGGGCGCAGGAGATTATTAAACGTGTTGTTTTCAATTTTTAACAGTGATAGCAAATTATAAAAAGAAAAGCAAAGCAAATAAAAAACAATATAACTTACCAAAATATGATCGAATTTTATAATTAAGGAAAAATTGGAACAAGATCTTCCATGAATCGTAAAATCAGCTATAATAGAATTAACATCATAACTCCCATTAAATGACTGTAATTTCCTGTAAATTAAATGAATAAACATTATGATTGATTGGTGGGTGGTTCACGCCCTGATGATCATTTTTGTAATCGCATAACGGTCAGTGTGTTTTTAAAGCCAGATATCCTAGCGTGAATCATTAAACATGGACAAAGAGGGTTCGCATCATAGCATTTTAAGCTTGGAGTCGAACTATTTTTTTCGAAACATATACAGGCAATACTGCATACAAATGGAACCACATGAAAAAAAACAAAGCGGAAAAGAAACAAAACGAGACAGTGCAAACACTCTATAGATGTAACTATTGAGTCTTCAATTTGTTGAAGTTCACCTAGGAATTAGCGTCTTTATAGATTTACTTAAATACATGTTCAGCTTTTGTTGTGGATTTTTGTGTATGATAAATTGATAGGGAACAAGAAATCTAAAGAGATAATTAATTCTACTATGATTAAAAAATAATGCAAAGACAAAGACGAAACTTACCCATTTAGAATAAGATATTCTGGAAAAAACCTTGAAATATTTCTATAGAATACGCTACTATATCCCGTCAAACCTGAAAGGAAAACTGAATACCAATCACTTTGTTATTGTTTTGGTTAGATAAACAACAAAAAAGCGCAAGAAACAAAAAAAGAACCATTATGCTATCAATGTAATGATACATATATGTATTTCCAATAATTTTCCTACCATGCGTTTCACCAGTTATGTAGTAATTTTTCTTTCTTTCATTTTTCATAATAGAAATATATGCAAACCTTATGCAGATTCGTTTTTTTTACAAACACGTAGAGTTTATTGTTGTTTTGCATTGCTTTGTCCTGATGAATTTGTTACACTGATCAACCAGTATCGTTTGTGTTTACATCGGTTGATACAATTACACATCGATATAAGCTTGAAAAGCGAAACAGAATGTCAGTTTGTATGGTCTTTTATTTCAAAAGTCGGTCTTGTTTTCTTAATTCAGTATTATTTATTTACCGCTACATATATCCGTCTTCAATTTTATTTCAGTTGCTGAATCTGATATCCAAGAATCAGATGTTTTCGAACGATCAGGAACAACTATCTCATCCGAACTAGCCTTCCCTACTTCAATCACTGAAATAGTCGATAAAGTTTGAATGATCAGTTGCTGGAGTAAATGAAAAAAAAGTATAAATATGGTAGTATATGTAACACTGTCGATTTATTTAGACAACTTTATTGGGTTTTTTGTTTATGCTGCAAATTTAGTTTCAGCTATCTTCATCCTTTTTTGTATTTGTTTTTGTTATATTCATAAAGGTTAGTTAAAAACATATACCATATAGAATCAATACACCCAATGTTACGTCTGGCAGACTTCATTAATTTGAATAAAGTTTTATACCTCTTGATGACAAAATAATTTTTAATAAGTTTCGAAATCTGTCAGTCGATGGATATTTTTTTTAAGGCTCAATAAATTTTCAATATTTAAATGAATTATTTCCATTCTCAATTTTCTGTATGATTGTTTTCCCTTGAAATAATATATATATATGCACACTACAAGCTGCTATCTTTTTCCTTCGCCGACTGGAGATATACATTTGTAGATATTAAGTGTTTTCTATGGACCGAAAACTGAATCGTTTTTTGTTGCAACAATAAGAGTTATACAACTGATTATGGACAGAAGCCCTTTTTTTTCTGACATATATTTTCAGATAAAATCTAATTACAAGAAATCTAATATATGTGAAAATTGTTTCATTTTATTTATTTCCAATGAAATAAAAAAAAAAATTGTTGTGGAAATATTTTTTTTCATTTTCAAAGATCTTAAAGCATTTTTTTTTCACTTGAAAGTTGAAATAATACACAAACGTTTGTTTCATCTAAAGGCATTTGACTGACGATTACTAAACCAAATCACCATGGCAAACTAAAATAAACATACCAATATTTTGTTTTTCAACGATTATGGAGAATTTACCGTCTAAAACATCATTAAACGCATCGTTGTACTCAGTAACTGCATTTACAAGTGAAGTAACACCACCTGATCCCTGATAAAAAAAAACCAATAGAACATTGATCAGATGTCTCAGTTATATTTGCATATATATCTTGGTGGTACAAGTGCAGCAATTTTTGAATAAGCTTCCGGGGCATACAACTTCATCGTCCAATTTCAAAAAGTTTTTTTGGAAAATCGTTTTAGAGTTTAGCTCTACCCTTTCAATTTCATTCTTTTATTCTTTTAACCAAAGTACTACCAATCCTTTAAATACATTTATAATAGATTTTTCCCTAGGGATCTTTTTTTGTCCATTGCCATTGCGTTTGTATATGGCGTTGTCAGTCTATATTCGAATTAAATTTCAATCTGGTATTATGCGCCTTTTTTACATGAATCATTTACAGATTATATTTTGATGCAAATTTCACATGGTTGAAATCAGAAAGTTCCTTCCACTAGTATCCAAAAACGTTTAAATGCTTTGCGTTCAATATGAACATGAAAGTTACAGATGATGGGTCATCCGCAAATGTGCTATCCCGCACAAACAAGTATGTTTTTTGGGGGGATATAGCTCCTTCGTGTCAGCTGATTTTTGCATTTTGGGTTTCGGAAGCTTATATTTTAGCATTGCTGATGAAGGTGAATATACAAAAAAAAACACTTCAGACGCATAAAATGAATTATTTCATTGGGAAGAACGATTAGGCGCATGTTTGACTTAATAAATATTGATTACCTCATTGTTGAGTTCTTCCCATGATTGATGGTTACTATCATCCAGTAAGTTGTCGCAAAGAGAACCAAATATCTGAAATACAAATTACAATAGCTTTTTATATTATGGTAAACAATGTGCTACATTGTTATATAAGAGTTGGTCAATTTTAAATAATTTAAAAAATGCTTAAATAAACACACGTTCATACATCCAAAGATTTCGTAAGGACGTTCGACTTTAACATGTTTAACTGTAAAGATCTTATTTATGACGGGAAATCGCGAACTATATTTTACGGTAGTTTTTTTTTGTATAAATGTACACATTAGATCTTTTAAATACAATTTATTCTGAAAGGTTACAATTAAAGACAGTTGTCAACTCTTTTGATTTTGTATTAACGTTGATTTTAGATTTGATTGAAGAGTTGAAACATAACTAAATGTAAATAGATTTATATGTATAGTTAGGAATACTAATTATACGTCATGTCACACTGTTTAGGACATATTTGCACTAAATTCATTAAATATATATTGTTTGATAATTTAGTCTGGGAGAAAATAATTGTATGTATTAATAAAAATAAAAGCATTTAACTACGAGTACTCTTTATGTTGTCCTTTCTGTTCAATGATTTTTGTGTGTTTTGTATGGGTCATGTTTTTGTATCCAATGGCATATGTTTTGTGTTGTTACACAAATGTTTGAGGTTAACGGGTTTAAGTGGGATAGAGCGTTTAAAAACGTGTTTTATCCCGCAACATTTGTATATGAATGTACCAAGTCAGGAGAGTTAAAGAATAGCATTGATTTTCAATTTGCGTACATCGTTATTCTTTGATAGTTAATATTACTACGAATATGTCGTTTCATAACCATCTTTCAATGTAAATGATTCAGTCCCATATCTTTTTATAATATGAACTATCTTGAAATAATAGTGGTAAATGCAATTTTTGTTTGTACATGTATCTTGAATGTTTATTGTTCAATATGAAGATCTCGTAAGAATAATGTATTATATACGTAACTTACCTGTATTTGATGAACTGTAAGTGTATCCTTATGTTCTGTTACATACTTGGCAATATCATTCAGTACAGTTGATGATGTCAGCAAATCACCTGAACGTAACCCATTATTGCCATTTGTTATATTTTCTAATTCTTCCAATATAGTGCTCACAAGAGTATCAACACTGTCTCCAGATAATAGCTTAGCAGTCTAAAACACCAGAAGGTATAAGGACACTTTTTTTTTGTTGGTTAAGCAAAGATTCAAAATGAGATATTCGAAGAAACACAAAGAAAAACGTTGATAAATTTGAATATACACTGTTTCTATATTGATTAGTAAATTTTAATACAAGCGCCATGCTGTCTGCAAAGGGATAAGAAATCAAGTATGTCGAATGCGACAAGTGACGCAAAACAAATGTACTTATCAATCAAAATTAGAACTTAAGTTTAACAGCATAATGTTGTATGCAGGGAAAACATGCAGAAAAAAATGAACACTTTAAGATTCGACTATAAAATTACAAGACAATAACAACCAAAACTCTATTTATATATAGGAGATTAGGGATATTATTCAATGAGATCCATGTGTACCAATCCAGCTACATTAATAAACATGAAAAAGGGACAGGGACCATGTTCAATCAAATTCTATACAAAACGTTTGTAAATGAAAATTAAGATAAAAGATTTTTGCTTACTCGTTGTGTTTACAAATAATAAAAAAAGAGCTATACATCCTTCGTAGTATCGCAATTGTATGTATCGGGTTATTTGATAATATTTCTATCAACCATATAATTACAATTTGATCGTGATAGGTTGTAATGTGTGATTATGTCTAAATAAACTCATCATAGATACCAGAAATAACTTTTGTATATATGTTAAACATACTCTTTAAGTATGACAAGTTACAAAAAGCCTAATAAAAGGATATGTGTATGCCTGTAGTGTGTTTTAAAATTCTCTTTGTTACCACCAGGTCTACTCAAACATATATTTTTCTTTTATGATGGTTTATTATAGAATGTCGTATTTGAACTAAATCAACCCTTTAAATAATAATTAACGCTTGAATTCAACATTGATGTTTTTATTTAACGGATAAACTCGACCATATCAAGAATGAGTAGGAGGAGTGTCCATTGTTAATAGTGGTATGCTATTGTAAGGCTAAAAATATATCTAACAAAAGGGTGTTACATCAACAATAGATTCACGCCTTTCAATTATCTTCAATATTATGCTTTGGTAATCCCTTAAGGGCATCCGATACAGTTTCTCGATAAAATGTCATTTTCTTAAATTTTAAATATGTTGTAGGCCTTGGCGAGTTATAAAATAAAACACAAAATAAAACATAGGTCATCGTGCTCGTTTTCGAGAAAATTGAGGCTGAAAATTGGGGATTTGTGCAATTTTGCCAAAAAGTTAAACAATGTTATAAAATTTTTGGAGCAAATATTCTTTGTCGTAAATTATTAAGATCGGGTTCAATTTGAAGCTGTGATAAGTGACAATAAGGAAAAAAATAAATCCCTACACGAATGACTATACAAATTTTCAAGCTTTGCCTGACATTGCGAACCAGATGCTCAAAGTGGGATTCTTTTAATCCAAAAAATATAGAAATAAAGTGTTTCTGAAAATGTCATTTTTATCATTTTTCTGCATGAACTGCATTTTGTCATGCTTTCTCCAAATCTGAAATAAAAAATATATGTCACCGTGCTGGATTCTATGATAAACGCGATTTATCCTAAAAATTGCGTCCCCCCTTTGTAACCTCAACGTTAGCGCTAAAGTGCACGACGTCGCTGGCAGACTTTTTCGACGTAATCGTTGCAAATTACCGGCGACATTTTTCAGATGTATAAATATTGCTTGTAAAGAGCTAACTAAAAAATGGTAATATTGTTTTCGGAAATAAAATCATGTGAATCATAAATACATCTCTTTGTTTGTGGTCTAAGTGAGGATCATCCCAAGAAAAGTGATTACGGACTGTTGATAATTTTTACGGCTTTTAAAATTAAAGACTCGGCAATTTAAAACTTGACATACAGGTTACATGTACTGTACACACTCGTGCATTAATTTATGTATTAATTTATAGCATATGTTGACCTCTAGATGTTGTTTTTTTGTTTTTGTTTTGTTTTCTTTGGTTGGCTGCTATTTCATTACAATACTCTTTTAAATCCTTCTATTCACGTTTTAATCACTTTTTAGAACTTCACATTTATTCATAAAATTAAACTTTTATTCTGGTCAATGATTTCAATTGAATAAAATTGGGAGGCTCCTAAATATTTTTAAGTTCACACTTTTTATAGTTGACTATGCGGTATGGGCATTGCTCATTGTTGAAGACCGTACGGTGACCTATAGTTGTTAATTTCTGTGGCATGTTTGTCTCTTGTTGAGAGTTGTCTCATTGGAAATTTTACCATATCTTCTTTTTTATGTTGTCAGAAAACAAAAACAAAATTTTATCAAGGAATATGTTAAAGGATGCTTTTGTCCAGAGAGAGAAACTAGACCATATTTTGAAATTTTTGGATTTCGCAAAAACGATTGAATTAATAGCGAGAGGACTGGACATATTACCTATGCGTAATTTCATTGGTAAATAACTATATATATTTTCACCAAAGCGCGACGCATTGCGGGGTACATAAAATATCGCACGTTCATTCCTCTGTCTGTCCTTTCGGTCCTTATGGTTAATTAGATTTTTCAAGTGTAGAATTCTTGCCAAATTTCTATAAAACTGATATCGTATGGACACGTTCGAAAATCAGTGCATATCAACTATTTTTTAAAAGAGTTATGCCATATCAACTATTTTTTAAAAGAGTTATGCCATTTGGAAATATTAATTATATTGGAAATTGCATTGTATTTGCTGTCATTCCATCATTTCTCTTAATATATTTGTAAAAACTTAAAAAAAAAAACCAAAATAAGCAACTGCGCTACGAGCGCATGATACGCCCGTCGTCTTATGAAAAAACCCCATAATACATGTTTTTGAAATAACACGGGGCTTGTACAGGAAGTCATGCTAAGTATATCCTGACTCATTTGTTATTCTTGCTCAAAAGGAAGTTTATAATGACTATGATATCAAATTGAAGCTCAATAAAAATTCAAAAACTAAAAAATGAATTAAAGAATCAGCACGAAAAAGTATACAGATCTTTAAAAATAATTTAACTAGCAAGTATATGAAATTTTATGCAATAATTATTAATAGTTTCTTAGATACGGCTCGACATGTGAAAACCCCCTCTGTTTTCATAAACTCAATAACTCTAAAATTAAAGAATCATCCTCAAAAAGTATACAGATCTTCAGATTCATATAACTAAGAAGTGTGTAAGGTTTTAAGCAATAATCAAAAATCATTTTTGAGATACAGCGCGAACTGTGAAAAAACACCCTCTGTTTTAGTTACAAAGTCTTGTAACTCAAAAAGTTCACCAAAAAGATATACAGATCGTTTGACCATCATGAAAAAAACAACCATATTTAGTTTAATGACTTTAGAATAATATGCTGTACCATTTTACGACGTACAGACGGACGCCGCACATGTATATACCATAATACGTCCCGTCAAAACTTGTACGGGCGTATAAAAATAGTGTTGGCTATTGCCTTTTGAATTTTCCGCGGAGTTCAGTATTTTTTGTCGGTTTACTTTTTGTTAGATAAAATACGTGTTACGTGGAGGTAATAGGAACTTTATTAAAGTTGTACAATGTATCATTGTTGATATTAGCGGAATGACATTATTTATCTAACATAAATAAATTGTTCAGTTAGGAAGTTTACTTCTTCTTGTACCTAAATTTTCGGTATTAGTTTTAAAATATCATTGTTGGTTTTCTGTGCTGTAAAAAAAATGACAGAAAATCGGAGCCGGACTAAATTGTGGATGATGAATGGTAATAAAAATGTTCTATGCTTGAACAGAATATTTTTCCCATCAATTTGGGAATCAGAATATGTTTTCAAGACAAATACTACTAGTAGTCCAAATAATTATGACAGTAAGGAAGGGTATATTAAATTTTTGCTTTGACGGCCTTCCTGTGACGCGTGAAAGAAAAAAAATATAATAGCCTTTCAAGACGTTTGGACTAGTAAAATACCATACCTCCTCCAACCTTTTGAAGTGCAATGATCGTTCCATAAATATTTTCCATCTGAATTTATTATTTTATTTTAGACAAAAACTATATCAAATGTAGGACATACGTCCTGAACATGCATGAAATATTTGCCACTGGACGTTAAGCAAACAACATTCAATCAATTTATTGGACATAGTCTTGGTATAAAGCTGGAATTTAAGGTAGCGCCTTCCTCATATTAAAATGATAATTGACATGCATTATATTAGTAACATCAAAAGGGTCAGTCATCTTGAGACTGCTAACTATACGATATTTAAATTTGTTGAAGATCTCACAAAAACAGTAATGTGTTTTATTTCTTATGATTTTATTAGACTGTTATCCTTTTAGAACCAAATGCACTAATATAATGGTGTAGAAGTTAGCATGCGGGAGAAACAGAAATTGGAGCATCGGAAAATCCACATTACGTTTCTAATTACGGAAAATTACACGCATTACGTCCCGCAAAAAGTGATGTTTTGCGGGAATTCAAACGCTTAACGTCGCACCAAGAGTTAACTCCCTTGAAACTGTATCGGATGCCCTTAAGTAGACAGATATTGATGATATCAAAGTATTTCACACTTCTAACAAGTTAAAAGAGTTTACCGTAATATATTTCAATTTAGCGAATTTCATGATTTCAATTTGTGTTAACAGACGTCGAGATACATTGCTTGAATTTCTTTTTGTTTGTATCATTCATTTATATTTGGAATTCAAATGTCATTACTTTCGCCATCAAGTGAACAAGTGATATTTTAAATTTTAGATTAATTTTAGAAACTTCAGCGTAAAACGAAGTGACGAAATTTATAAATCATCCATGAACAAATACCACCATGAACTTAGAAACGAGAAACATTCCATTCTAAGTCAAAAAGTACTTTCTTATAAAGGTGATTCTAAAAAGCTATACAAATTCGTAAAAGACTTAACAGGCAGTAAGGCGGAAAATCCGATGCCAGCCGTTGAAAACGAAAATGAACTTCCCGATAAATTTGCGGACTTCTTCATGAACAAAATAAAAACAATTCGTGATTCTCTGAGAGACTTTGACGATTACAAACCATTGTTCAAAGACGTTCCGTTATTTACATCTTTTAAAAATCTATCAGAAGACGAAGTTAAGACCATCATAAATAAATTGCAATGTAAATCATGCGAACTTGACATTTTGCCTACGAAAGTACTTAAATCGTTCCTTAGTGAATTGTTGTCTGTTATCACAAAGTTAGTTAACTTGTCTCTTAGTCAAGGCGTCTTCCCATTAAGATGGAAGCAAGCGGTAGTCAGGCCTCTGCTGAAAAAGGCTGGTCTTGAACTAATTTACTCAAATTATAGACCAGTAAGCAACTTGTCTTTCCTGTCTAAATTAATTGAAAAATGTGCGCTATATAGACTGAATGAACACGTGAAAGATCATGATCTCCTTCCTACAAACCAATCTGCGTATCGTCAATTCCATTCGTGCGAATCGGCCCTTCTACGACTCGTTAATGACATACTCGATGGGATGGAGCATCAAGAAGTCACCGCTATGATCGCCGTTGATTTAAGTGCAGCATTCGATACTGTAGATCATAGTATTTTGATAAATGTACTCGAATATCAGTACGGTGTAAATGGAACCGCACTTAAATGGATCGATTCCTATTTGAGACCTCGAAGCTGTCGTGTAAATGTCAGCTCTACAACATCATCAGAGCGACAACTTGAGTGTAGCGTGCCACAGGGAAGTTGCTTAGGTCCCTGGCTTTATTTAGTCTACGCCGGAACCCTATTCGACATTATTCCACCATCTATTACTGTGTACGGATTTGCCGACGACCATACTGCTAATAAACGTTTCGTGCCAACATTAACGAATGAGATGGATGCAATTCGTGACTTACAGGACTGCGCTGTTCTTATAAACACCTGGATGAACAGTAACAAACTAAAAATGAACAATGCGAAAACAGTGTTTATTCTCTTTGGCAGTCGACAACAACTCTCTAAATGTCAGACAAAAGAAATAATCATTTGTGGAGATGTTATAAAATCAAAAACATGTATACGGTACTTAGGAGCTTTTCTGGATGAGACTCTAAACTTCAAAGACCATATTACTAAAAAATGTAAGACAGCAATGATGAACTACTACAAAATAAAGTGCATAAGATCCTATCTATCGAAAGAAGCAACTGAAACTTTGGTCTTATCTTTGGTTATTTCACATTTAGATTATTGCAATGTTATACTTTTTGGAGTTTCACAAACTGATTTATATAAATTGCAACGTATACAGAATATGTGTGCCAAACTTGTGTTAAACCGTTCTAAGTATGACAGTGCCAAGCAGGCATTGTTTGACTTACACTGGCTTCCGATCAAAGCCAGAATTACATTTAAAATCTTAACATATATGTACAACTGTCATGTAGGTAATGCACCGTCATATTTGATCAATTTGTTAAATCCTCAAGTGTCGAAACGTTCATTAAGGTCGTCAGAGTCATCTATTGGTTGTTATGCAGTCCCATATAACAAAAAGAAAACTTTTTCAGATAGAAGCTTTAGTACTATTGGGCCAAAATTGTGGAATGAACTAGGTACAAATGTAAGAAACTCTGAATCTTTGGATATTTTTAAATGTCGGTTGAAAACATTGTACTTCCAAAATTATTTTGAACTTTTCTGACTTTTTTCTTGTGTATCACAGTATAAATTTTCAATTTTTGGTATTGTACATACATATTGTATTTTTGTTTAGTATTTTTGTATTTTATATGTCATTTATGTACAACGCCATTGAATACATATTGTATATGTAGAAATAGGCGTTTAATTAAGTTTTCATGTTTCAAAAAAAAAAAAAAACAACGTGAATAACTTTTAATATCTTTCGTGTGATATAAGCCCATCATTTTTTTTAATAAGCAAGTGCGTTTTAATTATAAAATACCAAAGTGATTTTAGTTATTTTTAACCGTGTAATATAAGCCCACTGAAAAAATCGAGCAATAGACCACTTTCGATTTTATCAGTCACCGGAAAAAACTCATGAGCGCCTTTATGACGCCATTTACCAGATATAGGGGTCGCCTATATCCCTGCACTATTAACGTTCAACAAGCGTCTTAATGAATGTCGTTGTGCAGGATAAACAAGAAACACTGTTTTTATGTAGGTTCTTAATCCCAATTCCATAATGACAGCAGTGCTGATCGTTAATTATGAGAATTCAATTTGCCGAAAAATTCGTGGAATATAGCATCAAAGTTTTCCAACTGATTGATCCACGTGGAAAAGGAAATGACGATGCCCTTAAACGCACGAATGATGTTCGATAAAACCAGAGTTTTTGACGAAAAGGCTTTGAACTCGAAAGTTGCCTATTGGTGTGCACCTAATCACAGGAGGAAGTTGCAGAGAGAAGAAGACGGAGAGAAGCTAAACTGTGGAATACACTAATCATAAGATAAATCTAATAAAAACTCTATCTTTATTATCTTTATTGTATTTTTTTCTCGAAAATACGACACACGATATATTAAAAGCCTTATTATGGGTGACAAGTATGAATGTGTAATGTTATACAATCAGTTTATATGTTAAGGTGCATGCACTCAACCTTTCAATTGACGCTTAGGTAAATACACGTGTGCTCACAGAATTCATTTATCCAAAATGAAAAGATGAACATTCAAACCACAATAGCACTCAGAAAGAAAAAAATGAATAAATAGTGTTCAACTTATTCAAATGATGTTTATTAGTTATTTCCTTTAAAATCGACATCTTTATAATTTCTTTTATTTCACACAAGTAATTTCAATTCACATGCTAGTTATATATCGGCACAAATTGACTTTGTAACTTTGTGTTTAAATCTATAGTTTTAAAATACAATATCAATTGTATATTTTTTATATACTTCATTTTAGATAACTGCAAATGTCGATATTAATGTTGTCTTTACCCTAAAATTGTGATTTATGTCGTATTTCATTGATCAAAAACATTATAAAATTATAAAGAGGAAACTGCATTAATACTTTCCAGATATTGGGACCTTCTTTATCATGTTTTATAGTGATAAGTTTATGTGTATTGTTTGTATACATGTATTAGTTTTTGACAGTATAAGAAGAAGTTTAATACAGGAATATCAAACATATATTATTTATGAAATAATTGTATTACCAATGTTTTCAGATGTTGTATTGATCTACTTATACAATTGGTGTAGGTAGGTTCATTCCACTTTCCTGTGCTAGTGCAGTATCTCGAAGTATTACCGGAGTAATCACCGGTACAGGATATGGTAGCAAGTGTGTTTTCTGCTGTTATACTCCATGTTGTATTAAATTTGTCCACATTTTCTCTACAAAGATTTGTCGAATCTACAATAAGTATCAGAGTATATTATAAAAAGGATACCGAATTTGAAGAAAAATAAAAAAATGGGAGAACGTCCATATTACCGAGCAGATGCAAACGCTTGACTATTTAAGGGGACAAAACATAATTAATAATTTTTATATTTACATTATATCTGCATCATCTGCCAATGTCTATTTGAAATCCAAAGTTGCTCTAAATTTATAGTATATTGGATCTGATCAGATCTTGGGTTTGAAACATTATGAGGCAATAATCAATGTGTGTTTTTGTAAATGTTGAACATTCATGACTTTTAAAAATTGTCGTTGTAATATATGCGAAAGTAAATCTGAAATGCCAGGGTAAAATTTATTTGGATATAAAAGATGTGTTATGAATGCCGATGAGACAACTCTGCGTCCTAGTCACAATTTGTAACAAGTAAATCATTGTACTAGGTGAAAGTACAACCTTCAGCATTCACACCGAACAGCAAGCTAGAAAGGGACCCAAAATGTCTAGTGTAAATTATTCAAACAGAAAAACAAACGAAATTATCTATATTAAATAATAATATCATTAAAAATAGAGAATAGAAAGAATCTAAATTAGTGTTTTTCAGTATTGTTTAAAACTTCAGATTAAAAAGTGTTATACTTTGCAAGAAGTTTTTTGTTTGTTTAATTCCTGCAAAGCATTGTCGAAACAAACTTTTATTGAATTTGACTAAATTTACAACCAATAGCTTCGACTTAAAACCCTAAAACGTCATAATTTCATCCATTTTTTTCTTTTTGATCATTTTTACCAAAACCTGGGTAAATGTATAAATACTTTCTAAAATTTTTCTAAAGATTCATCAGTACATTTTTTAAAAAATTTATTTAATATTTGAACGTTAAATTTTCATTTCCCAGGTTTGAATTTTGAATCTTGAAAAAAATGGTGTTCCTCAATTTAAAGCTTAGCTTAAACAGACTAAGATGCTCTTTCTTTATTCTCTTTACAAAATGTAACAAGCACAACTGATTTATTACTATTATAATCACTGCTTTTTATTTGTTAATACACTTCAGTAAATTTCTGGTTAAATGACTAGTTGCATGAACCACTTTATATCACCAATACTTGTATATCGGGTTACTAATATAATCGAGAAGTTGAACTTTGTTTAAAGGCCCGAAACTATTAAGGTGTAATAGCCTTTGTTAGGGTTATCATTTCATAGCCCTATACACACCGCCCTAAACAACTGACACACCTTTCTGCCCACAATTGCTCTTGTCAAAATTATATGTTAAAAAACACGTCGGTGTAAATTAGTTCCGTTTAAAGGGTTGATTCAGTTCAAATACGATTTCTCATCTTAAAACGACAAAAAAAAAATCAACATGTGTGTAAACAAAACTTGTTGGCTACAAAAAGATTATTTAAAACACATAAAAGACCAACACGTAGTTGTTCATCAGTCTTGTTTAACTTCTCAAACGGTGTAAGCCTTAACTCAATAAAAAATGTAACGTATCACAATAGATGAAGAAGATGTGATATTGATTCTATTAGATCACAAAATAACGATACATTGAAAGGAAGGAAGCTATTTAGATTAAACATTTGAAGACGTAACAAAAAAAAACACGTTTTATTTGAATTCCAATGAAAATGGTTTCTGTTCCATTTTTCTTTTAATTGTATACGTATAATATGCATTAGTATAATTGATTAAATTACACACATTTGTTCGTTAATGTTACAATAGAGGACAAAACAATAATTAGTTTACATCATAGTAAGGAATTTGTCTGTATTTAGTTGATTTAAACAAATGTACAATAATTTCGCTTAAATTAAGTCAAGTCATTTTCTGCCCGTTTTAGCAGGTACTGAATGTCTTAATAAAAGATTAACCAGACATTGAATAGTTTAGCTTATCTGATTCGCATCAATTCTTATTTCTAATGACCTACTTGAAGAAAACAGTAGAATCATGCAAATTCTGAACTCCGAAGAAAATTCAAAACGGAAAGTCCCTAATCAAAAGGCAAAATCAAAAACTCTAACAGATCAAACGAATAGATAACGACTGTCATATTCCGGACGTTGTATATGCATTTTATGAAGAAAATTGTTGATTACACCTGATGTTATAGCTAGTTAAACCTCTCACTTGTATGACAATCGCATCAAATTTCATTCTATATTGGAAACATTGTGTGAACAAAACAAACAGACATAGCAGGTACAAATGTCAAAAATAGGAATACATCAGTCAACATTGTGTTATAATCTTAATCACTATAAAAAGAAACAAATTTATAACAAAGAAGCACAAAATGTCATATCGACGAAGCACATTAGCAATAATAAAAGACAATATTACAAAATTTTACAATAGCACAATAACCAAATGACGGGATGTTAAAGTACAGAGACACGTCATATGTATCAAAGAAAAACAAAAATGTGTTCCGACAAAGCAAATTAGCAAAAATGAAAGACAAGAATACAAAACGTATTAGAACAAGAACTTAATGAAGGACAAACTAATAATAATATAACACATTTTAAAGACGATGAATAATGTTAGTACCCATAATCTGTACTTCAAGACAACCGTGTATTATTTGTAAAGTTGATACGGAATATTTATGTATCTATTGAACTTAAAAAATACTCCTGGTTCATCAAAATTTTCCTCAGACACTGGTGACGTTTAACAAAGTGTAAGTATCGAAGGTACACATACGAAATCTCTAACAACAATAACTTTAAGTTATTTTAAAATATTTCCCTCGAAATGCCCCCCAAATGTATTTTGAAGAAGCCAATACTTTTTTAAAAGTTTACACTGAACGAAATACTATGAACTCATCTCTCAAATGGCGATACATAAACAAAAAAACAAATGAATTATTTCGATCGATCAAGACGCCTTGGATAAACATGACCATTTCATTTCCAAATCATCTGACGAAAGGTTGCAAAGACTCTACTTTTATTAAGATTGCAAATGCAATAATTGTACTCACTTGTCACCAACACAGTTGTACATATCTTATCGGATGCTTGACTGAAAAAAGAGCAATGCATTCCAAAGTGTTTAAAACATGTGTTATGTTTTAGTTTATTCAATTTATAAATTTCGATACTGTCATAGGTTGGATAGATAAAAAGATATTTGGTCAAAAAGTGAAAAATGTATACATGAGTTATTTGACTTGAATTCTGAAAGTGCTGAATAATAAAATAATGGCATATACAATTTCAAAATTTCTAAGTAAAACAAAAAGAAGGTTTCTGATAATTAAGATTTGGATTTTTAAAATCGAACACATTTGACATGTTACATGTAAAAGCAACAGCTAAAACACGTCATGAAAACTATTTTTCCTTATGCTGTAGAATAACTATTACTATCAATTAAAAAAAATGCTGGTTCATATTTAAAAAAATACTGAATGTTGTTATGAAAAGTTTACCTGATTCTATCAAAAGCTGTAAAACATACAGTATGAATACCAATATCCCTCTCTGTAGGTGTCCACGTGACATTAACATACCGACGGTCGGTGGATGTCCCATACTTAAGCAATCTCGATTTAGATATGTCTTTTGGAGTACGAACGTTAATTTCTGAAATTCTAAAAGAGATTAAACATGTTAAATATAAAAATATCAATAACAAGAATGTGTCCATAGTAAACAGATGCCCAACTCGCACTATCATTTTCTTAAAATTGGGGTAAAAAATGTAAATGGGCATTAAAATTAAAAAGATCATATCATAGGGAACATATTGGACTTCAACTTCATCAAAAACTACCTTGACCAAACAATGGAACTAAAAACTTTAACCTGAACCTTGCACTAACGTGTTTAACCCCACCACATTATTTATGTATGTGCCTGTCCCAAGTCAGGAGCCTGTAATTCAGTGGTTGTCGTTTGTTTATGTGTTACACAATAGTTTTTCGTTCATTTTTTTATATATAAAAAGGCCGATATTTTTCTCGTTTGAATTGTTTTGCATTGTCATATCGGGGCCTTTTATAGCTGACTATGCGGTATGGGCTTTGCTCATTGTTGAAGGCCGTACGGTGACCTATAGTTGTTAATGTCTGTGTCATTTCGGTCTCTTGTGGATAATTGTCTCATTGGCAATCATACCTCATCTTATTTTTTATAACTATCGTTTTCTGTGTTCATTTGAACGTGAAATTGGGGTCAAAACTATAATTTGGCATTACATTTAGAAAGATCATATCATAGGGAACATGTGTACTAAGTTTCAAGTTAATTGGACTTCAAATTCATCAAAAACTACATTGACCAAAATCTTTAACCTGAAACGGAACAGACGGACGACCGAACGGACGGACGAACGAGTGCACGCACAGATCAGAAAACATAATGCCCCTCTACTATCGAAGGTGGGTCGAACTTAATTCATTTAAATAAATAAACGACTGTACTATAAACAAACAATAACCAAACAATCATTGAGGCACAACAAATCATGTAGCACCGTTACATTCAAATGTGAATACTATAAATACGACACAGGTACGTTTTAACTCGTCACCAATTAGCTTATGAGCTTACAAACGAATCTTTCTGTACCTTTAATTCAACATTCAAACCATTAAATGCAAAATTTAACTTATCAAAACGCGAAGATATAACACACACTGCACATTCATGATATTGATAAATAATAATTTAATTGCATGACAAATAAAACAAGACAAAAATGTATAGACGCAGAATTAAAAGTATTTATCTAATGATATTTTCAAGGCTGCAAATTACATAATATTAACTTATCCGTTACATTAAAAATCTGTTTAGGACAACCGATGAAAATCAGTTGAGTATCCTTTATAAATAGAAGTATTTTATAAAGAGGGTAATTATGTAACACCCATTGTTTGCTGGATTTTTTACTAAAACGTTTGATGTTATATATTTTTCCCAAAGTGTTCAAGTGATTTGTGTTTGCTGAATAAATATGCCCAACATCATGACTGCAAAGTGTTACACAGTATATGTTGGTTGCTCTCTTAGTATCAAAAACATTTTCAGTTTAATTCGGTTTTTTTGGACATGTTTGAGGATTTGAAATTCCTTCATTTTTATTTCATTTACTTTAAAAATCATGCAACTAATCCCCGTGAAAATAAATCTGTCTCAACAGTTTATTGGCTTACATGTAAACTTTGTTGACCGTTGTGCCTGCTATATCAAGAACATTAAGGAGCGATTAAAATTGCAAGTTAAAATTTAGATTGATCTAAATGACAAAAAGTTGAAGGTTCTTTAGAAGTCAAAACAAACACACAAAAACCAGAAATTTAAAGTTACAAACGTTTTAATCAAATGGCAAATATCACATGAACATGCATGTAAAGGTTCCGAAAACTGAAAAAAATTACATTACACACATTATATGCGCTTTTTTTGTACTTGTCATTTGCTGACAATAATCGATAACTATTTCAAAACTAGATTTTATTCAATACGTAATCAATGTTAACGAAATTTTAATTGCTGACGTTAAAACAAGTATGATAAATGAAAAATAGATTTCAAATTTGAAAAAAGATAGAGCAATATTAAATATAAAGGTATGTTAGTTGGACAACTACTAAATAAGCTTGTGTATGTGAATTACATGTTAACTTACCCGTCTCCTCTGGCTATGATAGTCTGTCGATATGCAGTGTTCACAGGTATTACGACGGTTGAATTCACACCTTCTAATACAGGTTTCATTTCACATGATTCATTTGTATGCATTTCTGTTACATTGACTAAAAACTGCAATGGAACACTGCTTAAAGGATAGTCAGTTGGTTTCGAAATGAAATCCTCAATCTGTAGCGCAACAGCATATGGTCCCTGGTGACCATTTGCGTTATACGAGAGTACGCATGTATCCTTAAATAAGAGACACTACATTTTTACATTGTTTTTACCCCAATCCGCTGAAATACATGACCTAAGATCAATGTTTAAATCAGGATTGCTTTGAAAGCTTCTTGTGTACAGAAACATATTAAAGTTGCACTTATTTGTAAAAAAAAATGATGTGGTATGATTGCCAATCGCGTTAAAATGTTGAATATATAAGCAATGGTAGGACTTTTGAAAACATCTGCGTAAAAAAAAACATTAAGCGGGAAAATAAAGGGCAAATACAAGTCTTTCTGCAAAAATATAAAATGAACAGCTTGAATATTATTTCCAGTTAACAACAAATCTAATAAAAGATGGATAAAAGAGGGACGAAAGATACCAAAGGGACAGTCAAACTCATAAATCTAAAACAAACTGACAACGCCATGGCCAAAAATGAAAAAGACAAACAAAAAAACAATAGTACACATGACTCAACATGGAAAACTAAAGAATAAACAACACGAACCCCACCACAGTCATTGTTGTGGGATATTATCATGATTTATACTAAGTTACTGAGAAATTGTTTTAATTGCGTTATTACAATGTATTATGCATATGACATTTTCTATATAATTCTATGTTTATAAACAAAATAGAAACAGCCTTACCTAAAAAGATTGTAAATGGAGAAAAAAAAAACGACGTCGCCATCAAATCTTGTATCATTGTCAGTGTATTTCTTTGCATTATTTCAAATCTGAAACAAATTTCTGCCGATTTTGATTCGAACATCAATCGAAGTCTATATTTATAATGTAATTTGAACACATTGAAAACATAGCCACTGAGTTACTTCTTTTAGCATACATGACCTTTTGTTGCTGTCTGTCTGTCTATCCATCTGTCTGTCTGTCTCTCTTTCTGTCACTCAATCATTATTTACCTTATTCAATTCTGAATATACCAAACCGTTACATACACCGCCACATTCAATGAAACCGCTTGCCCATCGACATCTTATAATATCGTTGTCTTCGTCTACGACTGTAATATTGTTCAAATGCAATTACATATGTGTATATATAAATTTAAAATACAATCTTCATTTGATCAATATTTGATAAAACACTTTAACCATTGAAATATGTTAAAAGGAAGACACAAAAGGCGTTCTTATTTTTAGAAAAGAATGCATGCTTCATAAATTGATGGATTAACTGTTTATACATGTTATATTACCTCAAATTCAGATTGGAAATGATTTAAGTAGAGAGTATATATATATATATATATATATATATATTCTCTCAATTTAATAGTTTTGACTTATTTTCCAACAATGAAACAGAACTCAAAGTGCTATGATTATACTTTAGTGCTTCCCGAATTGTTAAATTGCTATTATCAATGTGGTTGCAATTGGTACCTTCGATAATATTCTCATCATTTTTATTATGCTTTCAACTCAATACATGTACAACAATTGCTGCATCAAACGTATTAATTTTGTTATTGAAACCTACATGAAAATTCCAACTTTATTCAACATTCCCGTTTTGAAATTTATAGCGACATTTTGTATGGAGTGTGTTTTATCCGTGTAAGCAAAGCATAGACAGATGCTTTAAACAAATATATCAGAGTGCGTTTATACCTTATTAAAAGATATGAGGAGTGTTTGCTTTTAAGAAGAAAAAAAACCTGCCAAATGATTTCTATTGGGAAACAATTATATTCATAATTATGCAATGTCCTTGAATAAAAGAATGTATAATCTAGAAATATTGTACATGAAAATACCCTAACATTTGATCAGGACTGTTTCGTACGAATAAACAGTATTGAAGATAAAAAAAATTATCGACATCCTGAAATATTAATGAAAAACAACAGATAATTTAAAACATGATCTTGTGATAGTAGATTACAATTAAAGTATACCCGGTTATATAGTTTGCCTATCTGATGATACAATCAGGTGAATACACTATCAAGGACTAAATGGCGATGTAGAACGAGATGAAGTTAAGTGCAGTTCCTTTACTGTTTGTGATTTAAGCTGTGCGTGTATTGATTTGGGGCGAAGGATGAAGACCACCATTTCCATTTGTTTCTATCATATAAATCAAACAAATAACAAAAATATTTGAATAATTTATGTCAGTCAGTATAAATACATTGCTTATATAGAACTTGACTTTTTACATATATGAAATATACAAGACATGTATCTTTTCTTAATTTTCTGGTGAAATGATTTAATTATTTAAATGTTATATAATGCTAAACAGTCAAACAGTCGATACATACATTCGTTCAAGTAGCAAAGCTATATTAAACAGATGAAACATACCTGGAATAGTCAACGAATAGGAACAGCCTTGCTTTAATTGAACAACTGGTGGTAAAGAAGATGTTGGCGAAGAATTGATTTTTCCAATATCTTGGCGTATAGATATATTTGCAGTAGCTATCAATGACCAAGCGGATCCTCCTCCATTAAGACTTATCCAGTCGCTACCACTGAATCTAATAAGAATAATCTATAACTCCAAAAATTTATCAAACAAAGATATATCGAGCTTGTAAGTATGACATGAACTCGTGCATAACTGACATAAATTGATCAACGCAAGATATATTTATATTTAGCAGCATTGTGGTATTCGGATTTCAACATACTAATATTGCTTTTTATGTTAAAAACAGTTAGTCTAAGTCATTTCGTAACTTGAACACACACAACTATTTCGTTCTAAGGCGAGGCATTAAGGGCATACGATACAGTTTTGATCCCGTATATGAATTTTTATGAAAATTTGCATGTAAGCTATTTTTAACCGGATTAATGTAAATTTGTAATAAAAAATATACCTTCATGTCCTACTTTTTGAGTAAATTGAGGTTCAAATTTCCCATATTTCCTGAAAATACGGATTTGTGGACGTATTTTTCCTTTCGATATAAATGCATAATTTTTTTGTTTTAAAAGATAAACACGATATGTTTTTTGTTAAATTATTTGTAATTTATATGTTATATAAATATTACATATATTTGTACATTTTATTTTTACAAATAACTTAAATTTATCAAATGATCATGGATGCAGGAAAAAACGTGAGTTTATGCTGTATATTAATCAAATTTTTAAAAAATTGGGCTATTTACGTTTTCATAAAAATTGGTACACATAATCTTCTAACGTAATCAAACCAAATGTCATTTTAAAAAAGAGGGGTCCATGAACTCGTTTTCAAGTTAAATAAGTTTGAATGATAAAAATCAGCCGAAAACTGCATCTTTTCCCGATAAGTCACCGTTTGACGTCGCGAAAATAAAAATTTACGTTAGAAACTTCATAACCTCCCCTGTAACTGTATCGTATGATAAAAAAAGATGTTGTCTCTATCTGCGAAATTGGTACTCGCGAAAATAAATAAAATACCAAATAGGTGACTAATTTGCATATTATACATGTTGATACAATTAATGTATGTACTGATGGTGCAAATAAAAGTACTATGTATGCATTGAATCTGACTCAAATTACGGGTTGGTAGGACTCGTTACTCATGAAACAGTTATTACAGGTTTGAAAAAAAGTAGTGAAAGATGTCAAATGTGCTTGCAATTTCTTTATTTTAAAACAAATTGATATTGCTTCGGCAAATTACGAACTTAGAACAACCAAAATACAAGCATCAATATACAAAACACAACAAATCATCTGAATGACTGAAAATCAGGAACCCAATCAATAAATACATGTAACATTATGATTTAAAAATTACATTTACATTTATCAATATTTAGCTTACCGGAACTGGTATATGTTATCCGATGTTGTAGGGAGAGAAACATTTACGGTATTCTGACCATATGTCCAATTATCTTTTTCACTGAAATCGGTACAGTAGTAAGACATATCAGCTAATGAGGCAGAGTTACAACCGCTGTAGCATATTAGTTGACCTCCTCCACCAAACGTTACGTCACTATTGAACAGGTCGTTAACTGTGCAAGAATGGCTACCATAATCTCGACGAAATGATACTTTATAAGTTATTTCAAACTGCTGGAATAAAACAAAAACAATAAATGAGTATCGAGCAAAATAGGATTTAGGCATGCTTTAAACTTATTGTCATCTTACTCTTTCTTTATACATGTCGTTTTACATATTTTATGGATATAGCAGAATCAATGTAGGTTTTTGATTGTAATACTAACTATTCTAGAAAATAACTATAGTTCCTTTCATTTAGAACATTCATTAAAAAACAAAGTCAGAAAATTTTAATACAAACAGTTTTAATAATAACATGTCGATATTAATTGCATGTTTTAATTAAATTGTGTTTACAATACCAGAACTTTGTCTCAAAACACTTTTAAGGTAATATCAAATACTTTTTAATGATGATATCACTAATAAATTAATTCTTTGTAAGACAAACAACGGGCAATATTTCAATTAAAAGAGTGGAATGTTCCCGGTGAAACGTTTGAGTGGCCTTTTGTTCCATGAATATTTTAAACGTTTAAAAGGTCAGCATATTGTCAATTAATTTAATCTTTAATTTGTAATAAAATTGAGAATGGAAATGGGTAATGTGTCAAAGAGACAACAACCAGACTAAAGAGTAGAAAATAGTCGGAGACCACCAATTAGTCTTTACTGCAGCGAGAAATTTCCGCACACAGAGGTCAGCTCCTGCTTCAGCTGGCCTCTAAACAAAAATGTATACTAGTTCAGTGATAATGAACGTCACTAAACTCCGAATTATATAAAAGAAACTAAAATTAAAAATCATACAAGACTAGCTAAGGCCAGAGGCTCCTGACTTAGGAAAGGCACAAAAATAAATTCTCAACCCTCCCCGAAACCTCTAGCCAATGTTGGGAAAAAAAGCACAACAATACGCACAGAAAAACTCATTTCAAAAGATTCGAGTCCGATGTCAGAATAGGTAACAAACTATATGTTAAGTAATCCACCTTATTAATTTCTTTGTAATATTTGCGTTCTTTAAAAATATTTTTCTTTTCATCATTATCTGAGCTAAACAAATCAGAAAACACATACGAAAAACAAGTTCATAAAAAGGACGAGACTTAGCTCTTCGGTTAGTAACACAGTAACATCTAAACAGTTTCCCTTTTAACCCATTGACAACATGTACGTAATGAAGATTCAACAATTAGTACACAAACAATATATAGCCTTTACCTGGTTATCCATATGTTTCCATGTTATCATTCCTCCGCGAAAATGGGTTCCATCAACGCTTGTTAGTTTGACGAATATCAACACAGTTATTGCAATGTCCACATGCATATTTTTCTGAATTTTATACATGCTAAAGAAACGTTCAACTACTTATAATTATTTACCTTTAAATATAGCCAAATAATTTGTGTGTATTTCTTTATTCTCCCATTTTTTCTATTGAATAGATTTCCACGAAGAATACAATACCTGACTTTTACATTAATCAAACCAGTAACGTATATTTCCTGTCTGGCAAAATATATCTTAACTTTTTGAGGTATGTTTCGGGTTTTTATTTTTTCGAGTTATTTAGTTTATGTTTTTCCGTATCGGTTTATTAGATAATTTAAGGTCGGCTTTATTTTTACAATTAAGATTTGACTTTCATACTGACCATTGCAATTGTGTTTAACATAATTTAACATAAACTATGAAAACATGTTTATAAAGATATTAAATCTTTAAAAAATTAATATGAGCAATATTAGGAGACATCTATCCACTATCAATCAATGATCGTCAGCTTGCAATTCACAAATTCCCTATCCGAATGAACAAACGTCCTTTAGTAGGAAAACTACAATCATTGCGGAACTCGACTCAAAACCACAGTTCTTATTAGCTAGTGATGCAGTAGTTGGATAACTTAGATCAGTCGGCCAAGTAGACCTCTTTCGTATTTCAGACTTGTTCTTATATTTGATGATCATAGTCGACTGTAAGCAATTTTTCTAAATATCTTCGACGTACATGATAAAAGTTTAAAACCATTTTTCATCTCTGTTTATTGGTACTGCTGCAGGTTGATCATTTAATCTACATGGTACCTTCCATAGATTCGTCATTGCTTCTTAACGTGTATATGATTATTTGTTTATCAAAAATAAAAATATAAATGATTGTACCTTTACGTCTATTAAATTAGAATTTGAAGGCTCATTAGCGTCTTGCATGTTTCACCTTTAGATTATTCACAACTAAATGTGATTAATGAATGACATTGATAAAAAATAGTAAATGTATTTTGAAAATTAAGTTTGTATTGTTATAGATTTTTATATTATAATTCATTCGCCGACACATGAAATAAAATTAAAAACATTCCCACGCGAAGCAGACATTTAAACACAAATGTTTCCGTTTAAAGATATGCGTCTTTTGTGCAATACAATGCACAAAAAAAAGATTTGTCATTGAGATATTGGTATTATTCATTTTCTTCTATTTGTTAATATAACACCTATTATTAGTTAAATGATAATATTTCAGTTGAAATGGATATGAATACACATCCTTTTTGGAACAGTAACTGTATACAACCTTCTCAAACACTCGTACATATCTATCAACTGATCTTTATAATGACTAAGGATTGGATTACATCTTACTTTGTATCGTTATTATACATGTGTTCTATGTATGAAAGGTTAAAAACAAGATTCAAAAATGTTTAAGCGAAAATTGTATCTGTTATCATTTTAGGAGACATAAATCTCTTTTAAAATTCATGAATTTGTGAAAGAAATTCATTTTGAATTAAAAGATAAAAGAAAAGTCCTCTCTCCCTATTTGATGACGTTATGCATTAGATATGGTGTAGTGTCATACTAACATAAACATTACCTTTCATCAACTTATCGATCACTAATTGATTATTAAAGACTTATACGCCTTTCCATTCGGACAAAAGAAAGAAAATGAGTAATCCTAAATCAAACAAAAAACTCATCTAAACAATATACCGGTATAGTAGAAAGATTTTAGAAATATTAACTCTTCGAAGCTTGTATTAAAAAAAGTAACTACCTCAAAAACGAATTACTAGCTTGCCCTGTTCTTTGGTTATTTTTACTATGTGATGAGTTCTGTATAGAATAGTTACCAATGAATTTGCATGTCCCTATGGTATCCGTGTTCCTCTTTCGAAGTTAAAAAAAGATATTTATTTATTAGCCTGTTTACCCTGAACAACTTGCTTCTCAATTGTATGTACTATGTAAATTTGATAATCATAATTGATCGTATGTTGATCTTCGTTTGTTTTCAAAACTTACTTTGTTGGTGTGTTCGGGATTTGCTTTATCTAAATTTCCTGGTATGTTTAGATGCATATAAATCAATGGCTTTTGAGTGTGGTTTGTACTTATATAACTGTATATTTGTAGGTATGTCTTGATTTGGCAAGATGATAAAAATGTATATATTGGCCGGTAAACCCTGAACAACTAGCTTATTAACGTTATGTGCTATGGAAATTTGATTATCATTATTGATTGTATGATGATCTTCGTTCGTCTTTGTAACTCAAATTCTTTGTGTGTTCGGGATTTGCTTTACCTCCATTTCATAGTATGTTTAGATTTATGTAAATAATTGCTTGTGTGTTTTGTTTGTACTACCAGTTACGTTTTGTACGATTTTTCTGTCAATACGTCACGAAATTAGGCAAACATATTTTAAAGAAGGCTTGTTAATGCCTACATTTATGCTTTTATATTGTATGTGTATATAAACAGAACAACAAAAATACAAATTATATTTATTATAATGATGAATATTGTATTGTATCATAGGTCACAAATCATGTTCACTACATCCATAAACAGAATGTATGCATATATAGTAGCATAAAACATCTGCATACAGCCTAATTTGAAAACAACAAAACGTATGCCCTCTTCTGCATGTGTTTGTCCTGTTTAAAAAGTTCAGCGTTATTTAAAGGTAACTTGTAACGATATAGGTATCAACAAAAAGAACACATCCCAGGATATTCAATTGTCTCTACCTGAACATCTGGCTTAGTTATCTTTGTATTTAGCATGGTAACTTATAGATAATTGTATGTCGTAGGTCGATATCCACATGGCTTTGCATAGTTACTTTGTAGGTATGTCTTGGCTTGGAAATAAGATTGATCCAGTTTGATTGTAGCAGCTCTTAAACGTTAGTGTGATATTTTTGATTAACAAGCATCTGATTCTCGATCATCATTCCAGAGATAGCAATTGTACTGAAAATCCATGTTGCTGTAAAATAGTTACCATTTAAGTAATAAGTTTTTCATTACATACATAATGCAGGTTAATTCCGCTTAATATACTATCTAGTTTTCGCAAATTATGCACTTTTCGACCATATTATTCCTTAACAGTGCACACACGTCTATTATTAAGTTGGCCACTGTATAGTACAGATTTTATCAACCAATTGCTTTAATGATAACATTTTCCAGCTAGATTTCATCAAATTTAAGTAATCATTTCCAATGTAAGTATTTTCATTCCATTATAATAAAGAATACTGATTCTCAAATATATTTAATATAAGTTATGAGTACGAAGTATTGAAAGCAGAAAAAAAACAACAACAAATAGATGTATTATTATCTTTTTATCTTGATTAAGACTGTATATAGTGAGAAATATTACAGTTGTTTTTCACTCGTTCCTCTGTTTGATAGCATTTGAATTCATTAAGTTTTTTCTCGACTTCTTTTTTTTTAATATACATTGGACATGTTTAAGATCTTAGTTTCGCTTTTCTCTTTTATAACATAGCCTGCTTCAACAAGAAGGACCCTAATTTAAATCGTTAAGATATGATTTCTGACTGTATTAGAGATATGACTAGTTACTTTTTATGTTATTTGGTTTATGTATAGTTATCGCATAGGTATCATACTACATTCCCTCTGTTTTGTGGGTTGCACTTTGTAAACATTGTAAATACAGCTGTTATGGGCATATTAATGTCATATATATGCCGCTGTATTTTGACATTTGAAAAAAAAGTTAGTGCATACATGTATATTTACCATTATAGGATATAAATTTTTTCGATACTTCATTGTAGAAATGAACAGTTTTAGCCAAAAATGTAGTTCCTAAGAGAAATTGCATTGTCTATAATTACAGAAATACTACTTGAATTAGCTTTATATATTACTACCTGCTTATAATCGTGCATATTTATAAGAAAATATGTTAAACTAAAATACTTATTAATATATTGATCATGTTACTTTATGAATTGAGTACATAACTAACTTTGTCAGTTATTCTGCATTCAGTGCACATTTCAGAAATGCATGTTTCTTCTGCGATTTCACCAAACTTACTATCTGTGAATGAAAAACAAATCAGAATTTTCAGATATGATAAGACTAAACTATTTAATGGACAAATACTTATCAATGTAAATGAAGAAGGTCAAAGATACGCAAAAAGGAGGTCATTTCTAATTGTTTTATAATTTTAAATTCATTACAGAGAGACATAAGATATAAAAATTTACAGGTAAATTGAAGAAACACGAATACAAGGATACAAAAACAAAAACAAATCAATAGTCTACAAAATGATACGCATAATTCCAATAAAACAATATCATTACTTTGTCATGTCAGCACCGTGGTATTTATCAAATAATTGTTTTAAAACCATAATTTATCACAACCGTTTAGCCGACGAGGTGTTATGAAAACATGCATTTTAAACTATTAAATACCAACTGCTCTAAAAGTGTCGGATGTATTTTACAGGTTTAAAAAGGTACCCAATTCAAAAGACTATATATAACTCAAAGATTTAATTTGACATTCCGACGGGGATATTTAGATACTTAAAAAATGCATTTGACAACACGTCTCTTAAATATTCAAAATGCATTGAAAGTAAATACTTTTTTCTTTTATTTAATAACGTTCTAAGTAGAGTGGAATATCATACTACATTAAAAATTAACACAAAAACCTTGAAACTGTTTTCCTTCGATGTATTTTTAAAATCAAAATGTCATACCAGAATATTTATATCTAATGTCTTGTGAACAGTGTTCATATATTTAACCAATAACGATTTTTGAGATAATTTTTCATTCACATACAAATCATGATGGTTGAGTGCATATGTCTAACCTACGCTGTACGCTATGTTTTGGTAAATAAATACTCACGATAAGGGTACAAAATACCAGGTTAGATTCATGAATGTAAGTGGGTATAACGGTCAGTAAATCTGGAATCAGCGAACATGACCTGATATACAAAATGTATATCAAAATCATTATTTAGTTAGAATATAAATGCAAATAGTGCATGCATAATAGTATTTTCCAGAGGTAAAACAGATCCATTAAACCAAACAAAACAAAACCGTTTTTTGATTTTCTTAACATACGTATTGCTCAATAACATACCTGGCAAAATATGAATCAAGAAGTTCAGCACGTTTATACTTTATTTAGTTATTTTTTGTCAACGCCATTCGAAATTTTGGATCCAAGATGTTTTTCAATTTCCAAAGGTTTGGCATTCTATCAAGAATCTTTTGTAAACGAAATGTGGGTCTGGCGTACAAAATGTTAATCTTGGTTCCAATGATAAGTTAATTACAGGCGTTTACCTACATTTTTACAATGTAGAAGGTTTGACAACAAGTTTGCCATCAATTCTAGCGGGACTGCGACAACAGTATCGGATATTTTAATACGTTTGTCTGTTTGTTTTATAGTTTATTATTAGACTCAAGTATTGTCTAAATTGGTTTGTCAATCAAACATTCAAAATTTAAAAAGAAAAACACTAGAACACTTTTATTAGTTGCAGTTTTTCCCGATACATCATTCAATGTATGAGACATATGATTTGCTATGACAAACATTGATTAAAGGTTGCTAACTATTCAAGTTACAGCTTACATAGGTATCTCACACGTCACAAATATCTGTAAAGATAAATTTAGGTAATAAATATGATCCAAACAAAAACTTCTCAAAAATATAAATTTAGAAGTAATTAGAATTTACGGAAATATAAACAAGATGGTATTTAGCATGTTTAGACTACATTGGACTAGGAGAAATCAATTTTGAAATTGAAAATTTATTAATAAATGTGCAATTCGTTTAGCATGTTTAATAATATATCTTATATAACGAACTGAAAAATAAACAAATTATCTTGACTGATCTGACTGTTAGTTTTTCAAAAATATTGTGAAATGTTTAACATGTAACATAGTATTATCAATAAAAAGAGTTATGCAAAGTATACTCAAAAAGAGTGATATCTAAAACAATCAAACGAAAACATTTACAACTATTGTATAAATACACATGTTTTATTGCATATGTATACATATACATATATATGAAATAAATCAATAACTCATAGTATAGAAAAGCACAAGTATAAGCTAAAGCGATAATACCATGCATTAATTTTAAACACAATGGAGATACAAAAATTAATACATGTATATACACATATATTGATACATACATTTTTAGTTATGAAAAAAATAGTTTAATTAGTAACGTTACTTTTATAGAAATCCTCAATCAGTACTACATGTAAATTATTGAAATCACGCAATCATATATATGTATTCATGTCAACGTTAACGCCAGCTTATATCTAAAAATATTACCTGTTCTGCAAGCATGTGTACAAAAATATCCGTTTATCTGTTCAGAACACGATGCACCATTCGGACATGGATTGGATGCACATCCTTTGGCATCTGTAAAGATATTTTAATAATATCATATACGCGATGAACAGAAATAAATGTACAGCAAAATTTAGTTTGTATACGGAGTTTACGCTATTTGTTTATGCAATACAATTGAGATGCATGTAAGAGTCATTAAGAATGAAATTAACGCTGAAAAAGGAAGCTCTTTTCGACTTAATATTCTAATAATGCCTAATTCATAGTTTTTTATTAGGATTTGTTGTTTTATAGATTTTTCAAGCATTATTGTTCAAATTTGAATTGAATTTTTGAACGATGAACACCTAATTTGTGATATGACGTTGCAATCAGGAAAATAGTATTTTAAATTTGAAACAGCGAATATTAGATAATATGTTATATAGATTTAGGCTACACGTATCTTTGTTTTGTCTGTATGATATATATGTGTTACATTTTACAAATCATATACCGTGCTGTTCCATGTACGTAATCTTATTGGTTTGGTTTTGGCAAAAGAGCCACCCCTTTAAAAGTGATCAAATAAATGAATTTGTACTAAAGGGCCTGCACACTCATTATTCGAAAAGTAACTTGTACACCAAAAAAAAAAAAAAAAAAAAACAACAACAGAAAAACAACAGAACAAAAAAAAAACCAGAACAAATAAACACAACATATACAACTAAATACTGAGCAACACAAACCCAACGAAAACTGGATTCGATTCCAGATTCTCCTAGCGAGTAAGCAGATCATGTTCCAAGTGTTGCACCCGTCGTGTTGTTATATGTACAGTAATTAATCGAAAATCAATGACCGTCTTTTTCACTTTGGTAATGGTTTTTTTCTTTCTTTTTGGGAGATGTGAGGGCAGGGGTTCTATGACATTGTAAGTTCGTTTAGAACTTATGGCTAAAAATATTTCTTTTGGATATTTCACTTCTCTCATATTATTTTCTTATTTCTTTTATAAGTCATGATGATTTTGTCCTAGTCTTTGGATTTTGTCTCATAAACTAAAACCTCTATTTTGATTTGCGGTTTTTGCTCAAAGTACACGTGCAATTTATTATAGGCAGAACCTAACTAAAAATGAGTTTGGTTTGCGATTGACGGTGCGAAGTTACAAACAAAATTAGAGATACACTGAAGCAGTATCACTCACCAGTAACTTTCAATGTTTGACATTCCTGATCTGATGCTTGCCTATAAAAGAGTATCAAATATTTTCAAATAAGAATTGCATTTGAATTGTCACAAGTCATTTAACAGGTTCAAATACTAGTAAACATTTTTTTAAACCAATCAAAAGTAAATCGTAAGATTTTGAAAGCCGGACACATAATGTAAAGGTATAGGGGGTTGTAAATATATTTTTTAAACTTTATATTGGGTACAAATTGTTGCCATTGTGAACTTGATAATGTTTGGAAATGGGGTATTGTTTAAATTTATTAGAAATTTTAATATGAAAATAAGTACAAATACACTTAATATGTACTTCTAATAAATTATATATTTCAATCAATATATTAAGCCGAAAACTATTCTGTACAAACCAGTAGTCGACCAAATATTTATATCTCTACTTTATCATGTTTATTATACCTTTATTAATATGTTTGTCATTATTAAACTGTAATTGTAGAATTAATTGTGTGAATTTATATTTGCGATTCCGACACACAATTGTGGATGTTAAACGACATTTATCAGCAATAACGTTCTTCTATGGTCAATCTAGACATAACACACAATGCGGACTTTATTATTGCGATATTACACCGAATGCTTACAAATGCATGTGTCAGTGTACGAATTCTTACATAATAGGTAATAAAAACCCATCAATGATTTTTAAATTTACAAAAATTTTAAAATATAATCTTGCCTGTCTACATCAATGGCTGTATAACAAACTATGTGGATTCCAATATCTTCAGTTCTTGGAGTCCACGATACGTTAACATACCAAAAATCATTTAGATTACTATAATTATGTACTAATTCGGACTTCAACATTCCAACTGGTGAAACAGTATTTATTTCTGAAATTCTGAATAAGACGAATACGTCGAAAAAGCTGAGCTGAAATTTTGGGCATGCTTTATCATGTTTATGTATTAAAATTGTTTATTAAAGGAGTAGGTCCAGTAAGACCCCTTTTTGGTCCCAAAATATAGCAGTTTTACAAAATTGTTAAAAAGGAAACTTTTAGTTATTTATTGTACAGGAGAATGCTTCTGCTACATAAATATGGGCTGTTTTTGACAATACAATGCACATATATCGGGTATTAGCACCATTAAGTCATGCTAAATTACTAAAATCTTCACAATTCTAGCATTTTAGTTAAATTTTAGACGGTTTTCGTGTGAAACGAAAGTGGCCGCATTCGTGTTTCATATTGGAGCTTGAATCGGGTCGTTTTCAATGACTAAATCAGTTAAAATCTTTCACATAAAATAATTGATTCAAATGAAATAGACACTTAGGTGTTTAAAAAGTGGTCAAAATCTTTCGTCAGATGAACCTGAAATTTGAAGCCAAAATCGGTCCTTATATATATATATAATTACCGGACCTACTCCTTTTACATATAAATATTATAGCAATAACCCACGTTCCATGTGAATTATTGCTAGTATTCCAGTTGAAAAAAAGCTATTGATGACATTTTCAATTACTTCCACAATGTCCCATTCATATGTGTCAGTGAATGGACGTGATTGGAAATGTCATGAATGATGTATACGGGTTTGTGTTGTTCATATCAATATGTTGCGATCTTACGAAGAACTACCAAATTATTATTCAATCATCCAAATTCATCATGACGATTGTTTTTCTAACTTGTATTGCGATAGTATAACTTTTCCGTGATAAACAACGTATTGAATAAAGTAACACTGAAATGCATTTAAGTTAGAAGCCTTTAATTCAGTGTTTGTCGTTTATTTTTGTGTCTCATTTTTGTTTTTCGTTCAGTAGTTGTACATAAAAATAGGACTGAATTTTTCTCCGTTGAAACGATTTATATTTATCCTTTTGGGACCTTTAATAGCTGAGGTAATGGCTTTGTTGAAGGCCGTACGATACATAAGGAGTTGCCATTCCTGATTAATTTAGTCTTTTGAGGAGAATTGTCTCATTGACAATCATTCCACTTCTTTTTATGCTTTATAAATGATATATATATTTGTTTTAAATCAGAAATCGGCGTTGTTATGTTTCAAAATTAAAGATTAATGTATTTAGCTAATTTTAGCGAATAGGTAATATAACTTACTCAAAACTTGCAGATCGTGCAATTATAGTCTGACGATGCATTGTGTTTGGGGGAATGGCTATCACAGAACTGAGACTGGCTGTTATTTCAAGACTTGGTTTTTCATCACACGTGCTATTATGATCATTAACGTTTATCATGAATTGCAACGGTATACTGCTCAATGCAATCGTATCATGTTCAGTTTGAAAGTCCTCAATTTGTAACGCAACCCCATATAGACCAGTCCTCATTGTTTCGTTTATATACAAGATACAGTTTTTCTGAAAATAAATTAACAACTGTCAAATATTATGTTAGTCCAAACTTCTTGTTTTTAATTGTTATACAAACAGTTCTTTTTAACTTGCATACGAATTTAGGGTAATTTAAACACGACACCCAAAAATCCGAAGATTCTAGAGGCATATTAAAACGCATTATCGGATGATCAGTTCAGACAAAAAAGGATAGTACCAATCGCTTCAGCAGACCCATCGTGTTACTGCAATACATTACGTTATTACGTACTTACATAAATACTTTCTTTAATTATCTGTTATGTTAATCGTATAAGGCAAGACGTTTGACCGTATGTAAAATTTTAAAATTGAAACAAGATACCCCTGCCAAAGGATAGACACAACTTTTGCCGCATTAAACAACACATGTATTTGAAAATAAAAAAAACATAAGTCACAGCAATAAAAACTTAAAAGAAGAGGCATGAACCATTTGAAAAACAAAACTTTGGGTGTCTAAGTTGCTTCGATTATGTAAGCTTCACATGGTGGCACCATCAAGTGGCTCATGTTAGGACAAATTCGGTGATACCGGTAAGTCTATTATGATATTGTGAAATACGAGGACAAAGGAAGAGATAATTATTCTACAACAAATGAATCATGTCCTTCTTCATCGGCGAAATAGATGTTCCTTAACATTCAAGCAACTCGTAATGTGGTAAAACTATGTAAAGTTTCGAAGGATGTCATGTTCAATGATTATCAACGTATCGTATTTGTTAATTGAATTCCGTAATGCTTTAAAATCACCAGAACCCAGTGGTGTCTTATTTGAGTAAAGCTTTAAAATCTCAAGTTTCAAACATACGAATTTGTAAATCGATTCTTGAATTAATTTTATCATTTTATTAAAAAACAGTTTCCTGTTAGAATAACTATTACGCTTATTGAAGTAAAGAGGTACTCTGACATATAATCATATATTGTTTTAAACCTTCTGGCAAATGTGCACAACTAAGCAACTCACTTTTAAGTTGAATATCATATTTGGGTAGCATTGCAAATTGGTATGCGAAATACAACATATATAGATTAAAAAAATACACAATTAAACAGTACTGTTGTCAATGCATATTTTAAATTCAATTAGTATACTTCTTGTCTAAAGTACACAGTTTTACAAAATAATACAAAGAGGATATTGTACTCGATGTTATACCTTCCCGTTCACGGCGACGCTTGTCCAATGGAATGCATTTATTAAAGATAAATGGTTGTACATCTACATGACGCATAGGTTTATAACTTTCAAATTTTTAATTCAAAAGATACTAATTATACTAGAACATTTATTTTCACAATATAATTGACACATAGCTCATTAGTTTCGACCGGTTGTCATTTGTTGTCTTTGAAAACAATCGTCATTTTCATCCGCACATGTATACGTTATTTATATACTACTTTGAGATTACCTTTATATCAAAATTGCAAGTACATGTACCTATTCAAAAATAATAATATATTATTAGGAAATCAATAGAAACAAAATGACGAAGGTCAGCATAGTACGTAAACATCCGATAGGGAAGTCATGACAGGAAATGGAATGAAATGTTGATAAATAAATATCGTATTACCTGATAACTGTCTAAAATTTACCTGGTCCAATATGGAAAAGTTGAAGCCATTACAATTGCCTTTGCATTCATCGATTAATACAGTATTTGCCAAGCGACATCTGACAACGTCGTCGTCTTCATCGAGAACTACAATCAGAATTATCAATCATCAGATGCATTTTGTCTTATATCAAATTAATATTCGCTCAAGTGCTTGTCATTATATTACTGTGCATAAATCTTTTGTAAGAGCAAGTAAAGATGCAATTCTCCTTTTCAATGGCAAAGTTATATTAACATATCGTTGTGCTCTTTTGAATGTTTTGCACACATTAAAAGCAGGAAACTGTAACATCTTAAAGTAAAGGTGACCATTCCTTTTGCAGTTCTTCGACATATACTTTTAAAACATACAGACATAAGTTGAACCAGATTATTCTGTATATGTTAATGTACTACATTTAGTTAGAATATTTAAGACTTTCATCTATTATGTATTAGAAGTTACCAGATGCATGTGGTTGCATTTTTTTGCTTTTAGAAAATAAGGTAAATGATCAAACTGTACAATTTCATCAACCAATGTAAACGTGTAAAACTAGAGACTTTGTTCGTAGGTTCCAACTATTTTCATCGCAACACGTCTTTTTAAGCATTAACTTCAATGTAAATTTCACATCCGTTTTGTATAGAAAAAAAAAATAGAATTGTAAACAATGTATTTAGCAATAAATCATTTTTGACTAATGTTATAGCTTTTCGATGAAATCAATTCATCTATGACTACTGTTAAATGGTTTTACTTTAAAAGCTACAAAAGCGCAGGCGTATGATAGCTCTAACAAAAAAATATATTTAGTTGTTTTTATGATAAGCTTGAATACAAAAAACTGTAAGCATTCTGATTGGAAAATGATACGTAATGAGTTTCTTAACACATGGTAATAGCAAACAAGCTACAACTATAAACACGAAATATACCTGGAATTTTCAAGGCATACGAACAGTTCTGCTTAATCGTGATCACTGGTTGCATTGACGATACAGGAGATGAATTGATCCGGCCATTATCTGCACGAATGCTCAGATTTGCTGTTGCTAATAATAACCAGTTACCGCTGCTACTTTTAACACGATCAGCCCAACAACAGCCACTGTAACTTTTAAATTAAGCATTATTGGTTATATACGTTTTCAAATGTAAGACAGCTAAGACATACATATTGGTACACAGACCAAGCGTAACATACCTTTATCAGTGTTCTTTTATTTTACGCGTACATAAAAATAAAATAGACTGTGCAAAAGACAAATCAAATGAACATTTAATAATTCATCAAACAATACAAGTCTATCAATGTTTATGGAGTAACAAATTCAGTTGAGCAGGAACAAAATATGTAATCATATAGATTTGTTCACGCAATATTCATTTCTTTCATAATTATCTCTGATCAAGCGATAAGACAAACTACATAAAGGTGAACATGATGTATGCGTCAATGAGACAGCTACTAAATGAATCACATGACATTGAAAGTTATTTGGTTTAATCATCAATTTGAGGTTTTATCGATTCACTCTATTGAGTTCCCCATGCACGTAAATAATCCAGTACATATATCAATATACAGCTAATTGTCTGACATTTGAATTAACAATACTGAAATGGCTGTTATTTGTGTATCTTAAATATCTTAATTATCTGTCGTTTATCCTTTTGAAATTGGGGTAATGTCGGGTCTTGTAAATCTCTGTTATTGAAACCTACATCTTGACAATAAACAATACAAAGTGTTATTGCTACTAACAGAGGGACGAAAGAAACAAGAGGGAGAGTCAAACTCATAGATAAAAAATAAACTGAAAACGCCATGGCTAAAAAAAAAGACAAACAAACAAATAATATTACAGAAGACACAACATAGAGAAATAAAGAGTAAGCAACTAAAAACTGGGGGTGATCTCAGGTTCTCCGGACGGGTAAGCAGATCCTGCTCCATATGTGGCACCCGTCGTGTTGCTTATGTTATTAGAAATCCGGTAAATATTCTAATTCTGTAGGTCACATTCGTGAAAAGGGAGGGATATTGTAGTTACGACATAAGGAACATATCCGATATCATCTGTGAAACGGTTATTCTACAACGGTCAACCAACTTGTGATGTTAAATTTGCGAAGGGATGATTTCAATGTTACCATTTGGAACTCTTGGTTTAACTACTTCCTTGTGAGTATCTATCCTCTATGAAGGAAATCACAATAGGAAATACAAACTCGGGGATATCGTATCAATTTAGAGATGTATACTCTGTATGCAGGCGATACTGGAATGTTGCTACATAGACATGGAAAGTTTACAATTGGGAGGCTAAAATCATCTCTTTTATCGTAAAGTTTTGTTTTCAACCGACACTCATTGTCAATTTCTAGATGTAAGTCAAGATATGAGGCAGACTTAGCTGTATCTGTAGTATCCTTTATCTCCAGTTCGATGGGATACACTCGTTCAACATAGTCACCAAATTTGGCATTATTTAGTGAGAGAACATTATCTCTATAACGGAACGTAAAAAAGTTCTTGTATGAGGTCAGCCTCATAATAATTAAGAAACAAGTCGGCAAGAAGAGTGGCACAATTGGTTCCCATTGGAATTTCGATAGTCTGTTGAAAAACACGTCCTCCAAACGTAACAAATATGTTCTCAATCAAGAAATCAAACATCTTGATGATGTCCGTTTCAGATAATTGTTTGTTTGAATTCGAGTAATTCTTTGCAAAGTAGGATTTATCCCTCCACAAGACAAGATACTTGTATCTACGTTCGCCATTCTTTTTAATGAAACAAAATAATACCAAATATTTCAACTTGTCTTTTAGTTTGGAATGGGGAATACTTGTGTAAAGTGTAGAAAAGTCAAATGTTTTAATACTATTGCAAGATGAGAGAGTCTTAGATTGTATGTACTTTTAAAGATCATTGGATTTTTTTAGTTTCCACATCTAATTCACGCCACCTCTAGAAAAGGCAGTTTCACAATAATTTTGGAGCCCGGGTTTAATGGCTGATAAAATAGATGTTAATAATTTAGAAAGAGGATTCGTGGAACACTTGGGAGACCAAACAATATACCGTTGTTTGTAAGGACACTTATGTAGTTAAGGTATCCAATACAGTGATGGAAGATCCAGTTCTTCATCTTTGGTTGAAATTCCAAAGAAACATAGAACAGAACTATGATTGTCCAGGATTTTCTCTTTGGTAAGTGTCGTGAGGGTATATTTTGAGTTTTCAAGTGAATTGTCAATACCTAATTCATTAATCAAGCAGTTTATGTAGTGATATATACACACAAAATCGATATTGTTTAGGGCTTTATTTGCGGGGACAACAACATATTTGTCATTGAGGTAGGACAAGTGTCTTGCAATATATGGGTCTTAAAAATTGACGTAGCTTGGGTATTAATAGAACTATTAGGTTTCTTAATTCGGATTTGTAATAACGACCTCACAGTCTTCACCCATTCGGAAATAGTATCTTCGTCTTCTTTCTCGCGTTTAGCCCATTGCCTGGCATAATCCTCCACTGAATCAATCAGTATTTTGAAGTTGTATTTCCAATTGTTGGATTTAGGCTCACGATATTTCGGACTTTTGGATAACAAATTTCGTAGGGAAGTGTAATTGACAATGTTGCGGTCTACGGCAATAACGAGGCCAGTCGGATTATCTGTCAATTGGCAACTAGCACATGTTCAATCAGGAGGTTTAGACTTGAAGTCGTCAATGTTGAGATACTGCAAAACGTGTTTGTAATTGTAAATTTTAGTTGCAATTTGTTTGGTATAGATTTAAGAAATTATTGGTACAGACTGATATAAGGAGCTTTTTTCGACTGAACTAATTTATGATGAATGACTAACATGTATTGCTACAAAATATATGTCATTAATTTTTTCTAACTTTTAAATGCTTACCCAAATGCGTACGAATCGTTTTGTGCAGATGGAAATGTTAAGATCACTGTTCTTTGGCCATATTTCCAGTTTTGGTCAACGCTGTAATCCGTGCACTGGTAAGACAGAGAAGACATCAGCGTACCACTGCATCCTCCAAAACATACTAAAGAACCTCCAACATTTACCAAAGTTCTATCTGATATGGATACACTGTCACAGGCACGATCAGTGAATGACAATTTGTATGTAATGTATACCTTTTCAAATAAATAAATATGTTTCGTTAAGTTTGAAATCAATTCTTTACAAATGATAACAAATGTTATGTTTAATAACAATTTCGATGCGAAAAACAAAAAGACAGCTTTTACATTATTCGATAATGGTTTTATACCTTGCGTCACATTATAAATACCCATAATGTTTTAGTATCAATGATCTACTTTAGTGAAATTTAAAAACGTTTAATTTGAAATTGATTCTTTAAGTCATAAGCGTATTAGTTCAGGAACAAAATAAGCTGAAACCATTGAAACCCCTCTTTGCGATAATGTTTTTTTAATTCAGAGAAAAGGCTGACTCGGACTTTTCGTTATATTTGCATTGGTGTAAGTTTGGTCTCTAATCGAAAAAAAATCTAGAATCTGCTGAAATTTTGGGAGATGACATTTTTTGAGGTAATGAAGTCTTATATAAAAAAAGAAGTGGTTGTAATGGGGCAAAATATTTTACCCTGTATCGTTGGAAAAAATTAAAACCGAACATCTGACATAAATTCCTAAACCTGACCTAAGTACATCCTTAATAGCACTAACCTGCTAACTAAGGTTATGCTATAAATAATAAACAAACAAAACAGTGCAAAAATATGGTTTGATCACCAATTATACAACTGTCTACCAAATGATGTAGATGTAGTAAAAATTAGTCACCGTTTGACTTCTAAAAAAGCTTACACCCATACCGTAATGTAAGTTCAAACAATAAACTAATAATTAATATGAAGACACCAACCAAAATTAATAACTCATTGTCAGGCTTCTAGACAAGGATTTGTTTAAAACGATAGCATTTCTAAAGCTTTGAAATTAATATGTTTCTAAAATTCCGCGGAACACAGGATACAAACATTGAAGAGTACCAATATATCTAAAAATATTTAGAAGAAGTTTTATTCCAGTTGAAGTTCATATACTTGTTAAATCTACAGATAACATTATTGTACCATTCTCAATCATTTGGTGCCAATAGTCTCGCTAATTTGAAAAGAATAAAGTAATGTGTTTTTCTAAGTACAAAGCTGGTACCTACTGTAAGTTAAAAAAAATGATGGAAGTAGTTCAATCATATGTTATGTATACAAGTGAGAAGTTAAGCTAGCTATAAAACCAGGTTTAATCCACCATTTTTTTCTTTGAATTTCCTGTACCAAGTAGGTATTTGGTAGTTGTTATCAAATAGCCCGTTTCAATTTATGATGTCGTTTTTTTTTTGTAGTTCAGTGGTCCTGTTGTAACTCTAATAGTGGATGTTTTCTCCTCTGTTTTGATTTGTGACCCGGCTTGGTTTCGGTTCGATCAACTTGTGCCCATTGAACAGAGGTATACTTCTGTTGCTTTTATTCATAAAGCAGAAAATGAAGGAATCATAAACCAAAATACAGTCATATCAAATGATAATGGAAATATTTCAATTGACCATGTATCTTCTCTTAAAGTTGTTTTGTAGGTTTTTAGCTGCGTAGACCAACACAAATGATAAGCATGATGCAAATCTTTTAACAAAAGCTTTTGTTTTTGGGTAACAACATAACCGGTATCAATTTTGATTTCGAGGCAAACATATTTGAATATTTAATATCTAAAACCAAAAATGATCAAAGATATAGAAAACCCAATGCACTGAATCAGAGATATATTCCTTGAGTTGAGATTATCTAAAAATTTCTATAATATAAAATTTAATCATGAACATATATATTGCCACTAGCAAAGAGCGGCTGTTCATAATTAAGATTAATAAATTAATAATGTTTACATGCAACCATGTCGGAACATAACATCGGTTAGTTTTAACATGACCAAATATGGTGAATAAGAACACTTCTAATAGATAAATAACAATTGAATTTCAATTTTTATGGACCATTACACATGGATATACGTATACTTAGACGAGAAACAAAATTGTTTCTATATGACAAAAAACGTTATGTTCGTTACTTCATGAAACGGAGATTCTCTTATCAAATTCAAAAG
This sequence comes from Mytilus galloprovincialis, assembly GCA_037788925.1. Lineage (NCBI taxonomy): Eukaryota > Metazoa > Mollusca > Bivalvia > Mytilida > Mytilidae > Mytilus > Mytilus galloprovincialis. Next base: position 69,767,336 of record CM075336.1, read on the forward strand.
TCAAATGCTCATACATGTCAAACAAATGAACAACTGTCATATTCCTTATTAATTCTAAGACGTTCAAATTATTGACAATGAAAAGGAATGTTTATCCAGAAAATTTACACAGCAACTATGTTTTGATCTTCGAAATTTAAGATGTTATTGTTAAATTAATGTTTTGATTATTACTAAGTTATTTATTTCTATTAACTAATAAACTCAAAAACAAATGTGACAAAGATACTAACGAGACATTCCGCAGACATTTCGGAGAAAACCTGAAAACCCCATACCAAATATCAGTAAAAGTCAAATAGTCCATTCAAGTTAGTTGATGGATCCTTTGGATGAACTTATCCTTGAAGGGTATCAATCTCACACAGTAGTAAAATATTTAAATAATGTTAAAGTCAGTACAAACATTGTTTTTTATTCCAATTTTAAAATAACTAAATATATATTGCTATGTACATTATATGATCAGTTAAAAGAGCTCAAGATCCGAGATGCTGTCGATACTGGTTCTCTGTGGATGTTCTTGGTACATGTCTGTTGTACTAGTATTTAATGATTAGATTGTTTTTGTATGTTTTATGTCAAGACCGTTTATAGCCGACATTAGATCTATTTGTTTTTCATTGTTGAAAACTAAAGCCTGTACTATTCTTTGTTACAATTACTTCAATCGAACTCTGGAAGATACATGTAGTTGTCTCATTTGCAGTTATATAACATCAACTTTTTTTTTTATTCAAAATACTGCATTGTAAAATAAACACTAAGCAACTCCTCACACAATTCCTCTGTAAACATGTCAAACATTTTTTGGTCAAATGTTATTCCAGTGTTAATTGTGTGCCACTAACATTTCGTGTTTATATACAATACAAAGTTGAAGATCATTGAGGACCTGATCAAAATATATTGAAGTACTTATGTACATATGTAAGACAATTACAATACTATCAAACCGTTCAATATGCACAAGTATTTCCTGAATGCTTTATTATCATTTATCAGAGTACGATTTTGATATTTGGAATTGATGTAGCGAACAGGTGACCATCATTTTTTTCTCGTTTAACACTGATAATGTAATAGTTCTCGTTTATGTTTTGTTGTTTTTGTCTAAATATAGTATGTTCGTCCCAAAGAAAGGCGAAAAGGGACATTCAAAATCATATAAAAAATAAACTGACAACGCTTTGATTAAAACAAATATCGACAGACATATAATAGTTAACATAAAACAACATAGAAACTGAAGACTGAGCAATACGAATCCCACCAAAGTTTTTAAAACTGTATAATTTTTTTTCAGTAGCGCTTTATGGGTATGTGTTTTAATTTGTATCATTGGTTGGACATTTTGTTGAAAATTTGTGATACATTGTTGATAGTCTCTGTTAATTTTCTTCAAATCTTTCGGAGTCTTTTCATATTTTTGAGACAACAATCAATCAAGAAGACCCGTTTGATCCTCTAATATCGTCGTTTCATCAGATTTCTTGTTTACGTCAATGTCGAATGAAGTATTGGTATGCCGAACGAAATTAACATAAAAAAAGTTTAAAAAAAAACAACATAATAAAGTACATTAATTCCTAATTCTTTGTGTTCATAGTTAAGCCCTTTTCAACTGATTTTTATAGTTCGTTCTTATGTTGTACTTTTATACCACTGTCCCAGGTTAGGGGGAGGGTTGGGAATCCGCTAACATGTTTAAACCCGCCACATTATTTATGTATGTGCCTGTCCCAAGTCAGGAGCCTGTAATTCAGTGGTTGTCGTTTGTTTATGTGTTTAATATTTGTTTTTCGTTCATTTTTTTACATAAATACGGCCGTTAGTTTTCTCGTTTGAATTGTTTTACATTGTCATATCGGGGCCTTTTATAACTGACTATGCGGTTTGGGCTTTGCTCATTGTTGAAGGCCGTACGGTTGCTAATAGTTGCTAATGTCTGTGTCATTTTGGTCTTTTGTGGATAGTTGTCTCATTGGCAATCATACCACATCTTCTTTTTTATATAGTCATGATAGTTGTATGAGTATCCTTAATTAATGGTTTCTTTTTTAAAATATTTGACTAATATCATGAATATGTTGACAACGATTTTGTTTATGAAAATACTTACAACATTTTAAGTATTACCTTGTTATTCTTGTACTTCCATGTTATAATTCCTCCTTGAAAGTGGGATCCATCAATATTGATGATTTGTAAAACCATTAAAAAAATCTGTATAATCAGTCTTATTTTTTGTGCTTTCATTTTCCTTCAAACGCAGTAGTTAAATGTATTGAAAGGTTAATGTGCGTGTAGACGTTTAAACAGACCTAGGTATATCACATTATAATATGTTCTGCAAGACTAGATTTCATTTGAAAGTGACAATGGGATCATCTTATTTTAAGAATAAAACTTCCGTAATTTCGTACGATTATTACGTAATACTAATTTGTCGAGTCACAGTGTCATATTATATAAGCGATGGGCGTTTTGTATCAATCAAACATCAGAAGCATTGTGTGTTACCAAAATGCAAGACATTATCTTTGTCATATTCTATTCGGTCCTTTGCTATGTGCGTGAGGGAAACAAAACTTCTTTGTTAGTAAGCTAATATTCTGATACAATCAACACAATTTTGTATTTAGATAGGCTCCATATGCTTCTTTTAAAGTTTGTTTACCACTTGTGTTGTTGTTTCAGAAAGAAAAAAATGTCGATAAAGCTTAGCCTATTCTTTTGCCAAAATAATTGCTTTCTCAAAAAATGAACGTATCAAGACTTTTTATATTATAAAATCAACATTTTAGTGTTTAACCAAGGAAACAATTTTAAACAGATATTAAAAATATATATATTTGCCAAATCTTTTATCCATATTTTATTGCATCTTCTGATAATTTTGTTAGATATTTTATCTTTCTATGATTTACTAGCAATTCATATATATATATTATTTTTTTACTTTTATAAATGGATGGAGAGTTGTCTCATTGGCACTCATACCACATCTTCCTATATCGTTATAGCTTAGTTAATTTTATTGTATTTAAAATTATTAAGATTATAGCGAAACTTTGACTTTTTGTATCCCTATTTTTTTACACTTTTACCTATTATCATGGTTATATCTGTTTGTTTTGTCCACATTTCGTTGTCGACATGGTCAATATAATAGAAGTTTAAGCGGCTGTCGGGTAGATTGGAGTTTAAACTAGTAATGAAACTAGCGTTAATTCAGACAAGAACATGCCTTTACCAAGTAAGGAATATTACAGTTGTTATCCATTCTTTTGATGTGTTTGAGCTTTTGATTCTGGCATTTGGTAAGGGATTTTCCGTATTCATTTTCCGTCGGAGTTCGGTATTTTTGCTATTTTACTTTTTACGTATATGACCAATCAACCCCTCAATCACTACATACCAGTTATTTAAATCATTAGCTTATTTGCCATAATTTCAGAATCGTAGGTAAAATCAATATTTCAGTAAGATTGTCTATTTTTAAAGTTCTCCTTCACAACATAAGGTGTGTGTGACTGAGTGCACTATTAATGCAAGACAATATTTTGATTTTTTTTTTATCTGTTTAAATTGAATATGAAATTTTACTTTTCAGGTAAAAGGTCGAACTTCTCATTTCAAATTAAGGGTTAAATAAGAGTAAATAAATAATCTGCTACTGTTTGATGAAGTATTTTATAGAAGTAACAAGACGGGTGTCTCTTGTGAAGAATATTATATTTCACTTTACTCTCGTTGTTTTTGTAGGGAGTGTGTTGCTCAGATCAGTCTATAGTTTTCGATGATGTGTTTTGTGAACTATTCTTTGTCATTTTGTCATTTTTATTTTTTGTCATGGCATTGTCTTCTTTTTTTTTAACTTATGAGTTTAAACTATATTCCTTTGATATGTGTTGCCTCTTTTTTACTCCATGTGTAAACATACATCTGATAGAAACTAGGAATATACCTTCACACGATCAGGTGTTTTTCAATATTAAGTGATAGTGATAATAGCTTACTGAATTCAGGTGAACAAAAATCAATTTGGTATCTTTGGACTCTTTTCTGCCAATCATAACATTTGTCCCTAGCATAAGAAAGCTTTGGATTTGAAACAAAACAAAAAATCGTACTGGTAAACACAAATTAAGATTTGACGACATGTGTTTTTTTTTTTTATCATAATTGTCTTGTAGTAAATTGTAATAGAGAAACACAAACTTAACGAGTTCGTATACATCTTTTGTTATAACTTTCAATAATTTTTGTTTGCTTCAAAACACCTTTTCTATGTTTTTAGAGCTATGACAATTAATGAAGAGATTAATTGTAAGGGCACTGTTATGCCATGTCTCAGGGAATTAATTCAATGTTAAGTTTTCATAAATTAAGATACTAGTACTAATTATTAAAATTTCATCCACTACCAGTAATTGCTGCTATTTTCGAACAATGCATAGCATACTTTAATTTCTAGCAATATTCATGGTCAACTTAGTATATGTAGCTGTTTACACAAAATATATGACCACCACGTACTGTTTATTGAAATATGATTAACTTTTGCAAAAATTTTATAATGCATATTTCTATTAATCTTGCACGAATAGTCTAATTTCTCTTAAAGGTGCGTGAATGTTCAGATATAGAACAAAGGCATGTCATAATCAAATTCACTGCTCTATTATAACATGAATAAATATCAGTTTAAATAGATTAGATATACAATATTTTGATAAAACGATAACTGGGAGTCACTTTCTTTATATTCGATTTGTATAAAGATAATCCATGCATCATATTATTAGAATATCAAATTTATTAAAAAAGAAAACTTAATATTTAAAAAATAGCATATTCATTGTATTGTCAATAATTTGTATAGTAGGAATGCTTGCTATCAAAAATCCTAATGTGATTTATTTATTTTTATGTTTTTAAATATTTGTACCAAGATCTCATTAATTATAATTGAATGAAAAATACCAAAAATACGATTTCATTGCTGAATGATAACACATAGTCCTTGGGTATTGAAATTTAAACTTTAACATTAACCGTTTTATTTTGAATTAAACTGAATGTGCAAAAAAAAAGTATAATAGCAGGTCCAAGTTTAACATTTGGTAACAGTATGTTGTACTACAATGTAGTTAATAATGATATTTCTGTTTGTCTACTAATTAAACTATTTGACACAATGGTTAATTAACATATTGTATTGTAGCAGTTTAGGGGGAGGTTCGAGATTCTGCAACATGAAATATGTTTAACACCGCCACATTCGGTATATATGTGCCGGTCCCAAGTCAGGAGTCTGTATTTTAGTGGTTATTGCTTGTTGCTGTGTTACATATTTTTTTTTCGTACTTGTTTATGTACAGTAATTAGGCCGGGTTTTTTTACCGTTTAAATTGTTTTGCATTTGCAATTTCGGGGACTATTTGATATTGGATTCCTATTTTTGGAAGGCTGAACGGTGACCTATAGCTGTTTATTTCTGTATCATTTGGTATCTTGTGCAGAGTGGTCTCATTGGCAATTATACAACATCTTCGTTTTTAAATTATTTAAGCAAACAGATAACTGTTTATCTTTATTGATTCTTTAACAAAAAATTAAAATTTGAGCTTTATAGACAAAGAGCATATTCACGATCATGTAATAAATATATTTCATTTTAATGTAAAGTGCATTACAAATAAATCATTAGAAGCGACAATAAACCGGTAGCAGTTTAAATGAATGACATTCTAATCTGTTAAACTAAATTAGTGTTTCTACTTTATGACAACTGCTTTAAAACTTTATTTTTAATTTGATCAATTGTAAAAAAATTAAAGAAATTATAACTTTTTTTCGTAACATCCATTCCTTCTGATGCCGTAGATGATTTGTATTATAAACATGCATTTGAAGGCAATGTTTATATTCTAAGAAGACTACTTGAAACTGTATGTTTCTGATGATAAAACACAATGTATAAACAGTTCTCATTATATGAGTCGTGTGTATTCGATACTGTTGTCAGCAGTTAAAATGCAATGTGAGGGTGCGCATTTTGAGTGTAGAGTATCGTCTGTACTTTTATGCTTGACTAGAACACACACGCGAAATCGCAGGCATTTAGAGCTTGTGAGATTTTGCGACTGTAGCATTTCACCAACAGATTTCATACCTGGAGAATTTCCGAAAAGGTATCAAAATTCATAGGTACTTGGAAACAGTTTAAGCCCTCGACCTTGTTTCCAAAGTCCGTTATTTTTTTTCTGTAAAATTCCATTATTTTCGCGTTTCTGTATACTATGAACATACGTTTACTATAAGTAAAGTGTATTTGCTATTAACTACCAATTTCTTTTCCTAGACGATCACTGCTATATTAGTAGGAGAGTCTCTATCAACGCAACAATTATTGTCCTGTCCCCGAGTGCTCTTATGAAATTTGCGTGCAAGTTTAAAAACGGAAGTCCTGTTTGACCTAAAGCGAAATCGCGGGCATTTTAAGCTTGGTTCAAAGTATGTTACCTATTTTAGGATGAATTTTTGTAAAAGATTTTATGTCTTGAGAATTTAAGAAATGATATCAAAAGTTATATAGGTACAGTGATGTAGGACAATATTTTTAAGCCCTCTCTTTTTTATTCAAACTCCGTTATTATTTTGTTTCCCGTTATATTCTATTATTTTCGCGTGTGTGTATACTTTGAACATACGTATCTATATTATAAATATCAAAGTGTATTTAATTTTTTATTAACTATCAATTCAAAGTTTCTTCTTCGTGGCCATCACTGCTATATTTCATAGTAGTATATTTATCATAGTATGCATGCAGATAAACGCGAAAATAATTGTCCTGTACCCGTCCGAGTACTAATGAAAATATGAAAATTATGTGCAAGTTAAAACCGAGGTACAATAGTAGTGGTTCTTACGATCTAAAAACCACGATATGGACAACGCTCTGATTGGCTTATTTATTTTTTATTTGTGTTATCTATCATACGATAAATTCTCAATGTTAAAAATGTCTGACTTAACTGTCGGTTTGATAACGGAAACAATATTCAGACACCTTACTTTTCTTTTTTCTCCAAAAATAACCCAAACTGAATAGTCATAAGAATGGATGACAAATGCGACGATGCATGGTACCTATAGGACACAAAGGCATGATGATTGATTTATTGTGGGAGGAAGAGAAGCGACACACAAAATAAGGTCTTTCCGTTTAATAGTATAGATACACAATATATTATGTAAATAGCAAGAACACATTCTCAAATTACAGAAAAACACCAAGAGGTCAACATACAATCTTCAACAATAGATAATTGTCTTTGTATTGAATCAAAATGTAAATCTTTGAGTATTGTAATCTCATGATTATTTTTTCATTTTTGTTTTCTTTTTCAAGGGGAAGGAAATGATATATCAATTTTTGATAAAAACTACATTTCAAAGCAAATGATAAAAATTGTGCCTCCAACGGTTTTGTCATGTATTCCTTTTTTTAATTGCTATTTGATTTTATTTTTCTAGTTTTAATATTTAAACAATTTAAACAAATATGATAATCATCAGCAGAGATAATTTAATGTATCGAATGCATTTAGTATTTGCTAACTTTATTTTTTTCAACGAATCTAATGCGACTACTGTCATGATAGTTTAATTCAACTAAATAGACTTGATCAATACGATACATATCTATTGTCATTTTAATGGTGTTAGATGTAAATTCAAATCAATTTTTAAATCCTATTGTTCACTTTTCAAAAAGTAACATTTTGTATGCATGTACATCTATTAGTAATACGGTAACGTTGTCTAGAGCACGCAGAGTTGTTTAAATGTTGTGATGTAAACACCAGTCTTAAAGGTTTCACTCAATGATTAAGATATGAACATTCAATCTGTCGGAAATTTTCTTCTGATATGTAAGTTTGAAAATAATTAACAATAAGATTATCTGAGTTTTAAATGTTCTGATATGTAACATGTATTTATGTAACTACGTAATCAAGCAATAATTGGCCTCTGGCCTTTGTTAGTCTTGTAGAATTTTTAATTTTAGTTTCTTGTGTATGATATGGAATTACTATTACGTCCATTATCACTGAACTAGTATGCATATTTGTTTAGGGGCCAGTTGAAGGATTCCTCCAGGTGCAGGAGTTTCTCGCTGCTTGAAGACCTATTGGTGGCCTTCAGCTGTTGGCTGCTCTATGGTAGGGTTGTTGTCTCTTTGACACATTCCCCTTTTCCATTCTCAATTTAACAAATAACCATACTCGGGGTTTATTTCGATTCCTTACGAATCACACAAATTTACGGATGCGCAACTTTTACGACCCATTTAATAGTTCTCACAAGCTAAATACTGTTTAATAATGATTGTTTTCAGTTAATGCAGTGTCTTTAAACTAAAATTCCACGATGGTTTACCGGTTGTTAAATACGAGCAACTTACATGTTCATGTTTGGATATAAAACATACTTTTTATGAATTGCTACCATTTATTATCGACCAAAACATTACCTTGTTAAGTAAAATAAATGTTTTGCGATCGTAACACGACCAGAGTGAAACCGTGAAAAAAAACGGAAACACTTGTAGGTATGCGTGAAAAAACTGACACCAATAGTAAACTCTTAATAAATAGTCAGAAGACAGCAAAGGTAAATTCAGCCCAACCTCAATTTAAAAAAAAACTTCCAAATAGTAGTCATTGGTCATGAAATGACAGTTGATATGTTGTTTTCTATTAATTTTCAGTATGTTTGGTCCCAGAAAGAATTTCAGGAGAAACCACAGTTTATGGTATAATATATTTTACTTATAATACTTTCACAATTAGGTTTTCACTTTTTTTTCAAATACGGATGAACTATGAAACTGAACTGAAAACCAATATAATGCACTTTATTTCTGTTGTTGTCGTAAAAGAGCGGGAAATAAAGGGATCAGTAGTATTCCGCTGTTCTAAAATTTTAAGTCGATAGAGAAAAAATAAAACGGGGTAACAAACCAAAACCAAGGGATACACACAAACAGCAAACAGCAGAAAACTAAAATACAACAAATACAAACGACAATGCAACATATATAAAAACGAGCTATTCGATAACAACTGTTATATTCCTGACTTGTTACAGGGCAGAACAAACTGTTGAATAAAACACTACAACTTTAGTCAAACTAGAATATGACCAGTGAGTAAGTGTAATTGCCAATGAAACAAGCACCACGTGAGTTCAAAAGACTTAGATGTACACACTTATATATATCTGAATGGCCTTCATATATAGGTAAAATCCATACACTATAGTCAACTATATATGGCTTCGACAGGCAAACATGGGAAACAAAAGGAACAAGAAACCCAACTTTCTGATCAAAAACACAAAAATAAAACAAAAAATGCATGGAAGACAGAAACCATCAACACATCTTTGTATTTAGTAGTTCTAAATGTTAATATAACAAATGAATTACAATATTGTCATTAGTTATTTCCAACTTTCCGTAAAAAAGAAATAAGAAATTGTTCCGATTTTTACGGCTTTTCCCATTTTTGTTTTCCCCGTTGTATGCTGATTTTGCAAAATAAACCGACTTGAACATGGTAATGTCATAAATCCTTGACGGCATCTTTGAAATGCACTAGCTAAACAAATCTATTGTTATATGTTATTTGTGAGTTTGAGTAGTCAACCTTTCAAATTTCAAATTTCAAAGATTTTTTGGCATTATAAACATGCGGAAATTCGCCTTGATAACAAGAACGATAGATGTATTCAGTAGTAAAGAGAACAAATGATACCGATTTGAATGGAGACATATTTATCTTTCCAAATTTAATTTTCATGTAGCGATTGTAAAGATAAACATGATAAAATTTGACAAAAAATAACGTTAATCAATTGAAAGCTAACACAACAGTGCGTAATGTGTATAATTGCTGTCGATTGTTGACAAATAGTCGGGTGACAATGTTGACTAAGATTCCATGACAAGCATGGACATGTAAGAGCCTTCAGTATATGATATTGTTCTATTTTATGTCATTATGATATATTTCTATTATGAATTACAAAATACGTTGAACCACAAACGTCAAATTTATTCAATCCCGTAGTGGAATGAACTACTTTCGGATTCTTATAAATTCTATATAACTTTGTACTATTTTAAATCTCGGTCTATTTCTGAAATTAATTCTTACATACTTTGATTTTTAACCATGTATGCTAACATTGCCTATGTGAAATTTTTAAATTGTTTGTATGTTCATTGAACAACAAATATATGTGACGTATACAATTTTCTGACGTCATGATGCAGACACGCGAATCAATGAATGTGTTTGTAAATAGATGTTTTTGTGTTCTGTTGAATTGTTCCTTTTAAAATTGTTACACGATGATGACTGCTGTACCCATCGTTTGCCTATTTTATTTATTATGTCTGTTTAGTTCATGCATCATTGTAAATATAACGGAACTTGATGAGGCTGTCATCAAAGTCAGAGGGTTGGCGCTATTAAACCAGGTTTAATCCACCATTTTCTACATTTGAAAATGTCTGTACCAACTCAGGAATATGACAGTTCTTGTCCATTCGTGTTTTGTTATGTGATTATGGACTTTCCGATTAAATTTTCGTCTGAGTTCAGTATTTTGTGATTTTACTTTTTAATAAATTTAAGGCAACGTTTATGTCGGAAATCGAATACAATTAGTACTTTTCCATACCATATTTAAACTTTGAACAAAAGGTAATTAGAATTTTAAATCATTGAAGAGGCACTAGCTGCGAGATATATAAAATATGATTGATTTGCTCAATCATAAATGAAGTGAAATAGTGAAATGATAAATCGTGTTTAGCAGCCAGTATGGTTCAATTTGGGCAGAATAAGCTTTCGAAACATCAATCATGAATTGTTCACTTGCAAGTGATTATTTTGACATCTTTGAATCCGTATTCACGTGACACTCAAGTTAACCCATTAGCTTGCGATGGATAACGCTTGAATTTTGTATATTCGATATTAAAAGAAAATGAATGTAAACATTAGAAGTAAAACAAAGATAAATCATTTGATTGGCTGATTCGATCCACATGAACTCATTCTTATACATGTAAAATGATAACTAACTTCTTTCTTTAACCTATAAAATGAAATCAAACAGACCTAGACAAATCTAATTGTACGAGTTCACTATTTTTCTATATAATGTTTATGTTTATGCCGTGTAATGTGACCGTCGTCAGTGTTCGGATGATATCTCTATGGTTTATTAGATGGCCTCTAGACACAAATACACACGAAGTTTTTTAATAAATATATTGTTAACTGTTGAATTCAGATTTTGTAGTTTTAATTTGTGTTTTGGTATGCTATAACATCGAATATGAGAATGTGAGTTTAAATCGGTTTAAATCATTTTGAGAGTTAGTTCATCTTTAACAAAATTAAAACGGATAAAGTTTATGTCTAGGCTATACTGAAAACTGAAATGTTGTTTCGTGAGTCTATCGATAAGATTATACAAAGAAGATGTTGCACGAGTACCAATGATACAACTCTTAAACATAGTCAAAATGTGTTAAAAGTTAACAATCGTAGGCATGGCCTTCAACGCGGAGCCTTGGCTCACACCGAAAATTACCCCAAAATAAATAAACGTTTAACGATTGAAACAGGTTAACCTGCAATTTTATACAAAGTGTCACACCCTACTTCTACTTGAACTCCGTGGTACATACTAATATATTCTTGTATCATTATTTTATGAAGTACTTGAAGCAAAAAGTAAAATAAAAAAATGCTGAACTCAGAGGAAAATCCCATCGGAAAGTCCCTAATCACATGGCAAAATCAAATGACAAAACACATAACTAGAGGCTCTCAAGAGTCTGTGTCGGTCACCTTGGTCTATGTGCATATTAAACAATGGACACAGATAAATTCATGACAAAATTGTGTTTTGCTGATCATGATGTGTTTGTAGATCTTACTTTACTGGACACTCTTCTTGCTACAATTATCTCTATCTATAATAAACTTGGCCCAGTAATTACAGTGGAAAATATATTCTAAAAATTTACAAAAATTTACAAAAATTTATGAAAATTGTTAAATAATTACTATAAAGGGCAATAACTCCTTTAGAGGGACACTGACAATGTTGGTCATGTTGACTTATTTGTAGATCTTACTTTGCTGAACATTATTACTGTTTACAGTTTATCTCTATCTATTATAATATTCAAGATAATAACCAAAAACTGCAAAATTTCCATAAAACTACTAATTCTGGGGCAGCAACCCAACAACAGGTTGTCTGTTTTGTCTGAAAATTTCAGGGAAGATAGGTCTTGGCCTGATAAATATTTTATCACCTGTCAGATTTGCTCTAAATGCTTTGGTTTCAGAGATATATAAGCCAACATCTACATTTCGCCCCTATGTACTATTTTTAGCCATGGCGGCCATCTTGGTTGGTTGGCAGGGTCACGCCATACATTTTTAAAACTAGATACCCAAATGATGATTGTGGCGAAGTTTGGTTAAATTCGGCCCAGTAGCTTCAGAGGAGAAGATTTTTCAAAAAGAATACTAAAATTTTAGAAAAATGGTTAAAAATTGACTATAAAGGGCAATAACTCCTTAATGGGTCAACTGACAATTTTGGTCATGTTGACTTATTTGTAGATCTTACTTTGTTGAACATTATTGCTGTTTACAGTTTATCTCTATCTATAATAATATTCAAGATAATAAGCAAAAACTGCAAAATTTCCTTAAAATTACTAATTCAGGGGCAGCAACCCAACAACGGGTTTTTCGATTTGTCTGAAAATTTCAGGGCAGATAGATCTTGACCTAATAGACAATTTAATTACTTTCAGATTTGCTCTAAATGCTTTGGTTTCAGAGTTATTAGCCAAAATCTACATTTTACCCCTATGTTCTATTTTTAGCCATGGCGGCCATCTTTGTTGTTTGGCAGGATCACACCACACATTTTTTAAACTAGATACCCCAATGATGATTGTGGCCAAGTTTGGATTAATTTGGTCCAGTAGTTTCAGAGGAGAAGAATTTTGTAAAAGATTACTAAGATTTACGAAAAATGGTTAAAAATTGACTATAAAGGGCAATAACTCCTAAAGAGGTCAATTGACCATTTTGGTCATGTTGACTTATTTGTAAATCTTACTTTGTTGAACATTATTGAAGATTACAGTTTTTCTTTATCTATAATAATATTCAAGATAATAACCAAAAACTGCAAAATTTCCTTAAAATTACTAATTCAGGGGCAGCAACCCAACAACGGGTTGTTCGATTTGTCTGAAAATTGCAGGGCAGATAGATCTTGACCTAATAGACAATTTAATTACTTTCAGATTTGCTCTAAATGCTTTGGTTTCAGAGTTATTAGCCAAAATCTACATTTTACCCCTATGTTCTATTTTTAACCATGGCGGCCATCTTTGTTGTTTGGCAGGATCACACCACACATTTTTTTAAACTAGATACCCCAATGATGATTGTGGCCAAGTTTGGATTAATTTGGTCCAGTAGTTTCAGAGGAGAAGAATTTTGTAAAAGATTACTAAGATTTACGAAAAATGGTTAAAAATTGACTATAAAGGGCAATAACTCCTAAAGGGGTCAATTGACCATTTTGGTCATGTTGACTTATTTGTAAATCTTACTTTGTTGAACATTATTGCAGGTTACAGTTTTTCTTTATCTATAATGATATTCAAGATAATAACCAAAAACTGCAAAATTTCCTTAAAATTACTAATTCAGGGGCAGCAACCCAACAACGGGTTGTTCGATTTGTCTGAAAATTTCAGGGCAGATAGATCTTGACCTAATAGACAATTTAATAACTTTCAGATTTGCTCTAAATGCTTTGGTTTCAGAGTTATTAGCCAAAATCTACATTTTACCCCTATGTTCTATTTTTAGCCATGGCGGCCATCTTTGTTGTTTGGCAGGGTTACACCACACATTTTTTAAACTAGATACCCCAATGATGATTGTGGCCAAGTTTGGATTAATTTGGCCCAGTAGTTTCAGAGGAGAAGATTTTTGTAAAAGATTACTAAGATTTACGAAAAATGGTTAAAAATTGACTATAAAGGGCAATAACTCCTAAAGGGGTCAATTGACCATTTTGGTCATGTTGACTTATTTGTAAATCTTACTTTGTTGAACATTATTGCAGGTTACAGTTTTTCTTTATCTATAATAATATTCAAGATAATAACCAAAAACAGTAAAATTTCCTTAAAATTACCATTTAGGGGCAGCAACCCAACAATGGGTTGTCCGATTCATCTGAAAATTTCAGGAAAGATAGATCTTGACCTGATAAACAAGTCAGATTTGCTGTAAATGCTTTGGTTTTTGAGTTATAAGCCAAAAACTGCATTTTACCCCTATGTTCTATTTTTAGCCATGGCGGCCATCTTGGTTGGTTGGCCGGGTCACCGGACACATTTTTAAAACAAGATACCCCAATGATGATTGTGGCCAAGTTTGGTTTAATTTGGCCCAGTAGTTTCAGAGGAGAAGATTTTTGTAAAAGTTAACGACGACGGACGACGACCGACGACAGACGACGGACGCAAAGTGATGGGAAAAGCTCACTTGGCCCTTCGGGCCAGGTGAGCTAAAAAATGAATGGACAAGAACTGTCATATTCCTCACTTGGTACATGCATTTTTAATTATAGAAAATGGTGGATAAAACTTGGTTTGATAGCGCTAAACCTCTCATTTTGTTTACAGTTTCATCAAATTCCGTTATATTTACAATGATGCTTGAGCTAAACAGACATAATAAACAAAATAGTTAAAAATGGGTACAGCAGTCATCATCATGTAACAATTTTAAAAGGAACAGTTTAACAGGCACACAAACATCTATCTACAAACACATTCGTTGCTTCGCGTGTCTGACGTAGAAAATTTTATACGTCACAATTTTGTATCTTTCAATGTTTATACAAACAATTTCAAAATTTCAAATGGGGAATACAGGGTTAATGGAAAATTATGCTTGTATAGATATATTATCTTGTATCATTAACAAAAGCTGGTGTTAATTTTCATATTTATGACAGCTGGTAAAGGCTGGAAAAATAATAGTACGATCTACGCTGTGAAAGAGAAAGTCACATGGTACTCAGCAAAAGAAGCGATTAACTGCAAGATTGGTCTTGTTTTAATCACGAGGTCTTCTCTTTTGAAAACGTTTGCTGAAAATACACAAGCATCAGATAAGTATGTTTTATGATTTATTAAATATTCAATTTATAACATATTTAAATAATTGTCGTAAACAAAATCACTTACATAAAACAGATTATAATTAATAAAATTGCCAATACGATTATGCTAGGTTTAATTGGATATAAGAAGATGTGGTATGAGTCACAATGAGACAATTTTCTATCCAAATCACAATTTGTTAAAGAAAGAAAAAATATAGATCAAAGTACAGTCATCAACACGGACCTTCGGCTCACACCGAATTACAAGTTACAAAGGTCTCAAGAAATGACTAGTTTAAAACCATTCAAACGAGAAAACCGGTGGTGTAATCTATATAAAAAGCGAGAAACACTTATGAACCACAACAACAAACTACAATCGACAACTACTGAACATCAGTTTCCTAACTTAGGCCAGAAAAAAACATATGCAGCATGTTTAAGCGTTTTAGCTACCAAAATTCACCATTACCTGAAACAATAGTGTAGCATTACAACACAGAAAGAAACATTATAACACATTATGAAGAATCAATTGAAATAGCTTAACTAAATCAACAGACATATTAACACAGGTGATCATACACTTAACGAATAAATTTATTATATGACCAAATGTAAAAACTAAATAAAACACATAAAGGGTTGATAAATGCAGATATAACAATACCGTAGTATACCACTGCGAGTTGTTAAATAGTTTCAAAAAGTTAACCATAACTTGAACAAAAGACTTTGCCGCCAAATAGTACGAGAACAGAATTGAAAATGTATAGTCATTCTTAACTCTAAACAAATCTTGTATATATAGTAATTAAAAATAGAGAGACAAGGTATAACCACCCTAAATAAGTAAACGTGGAATAACAAAAAAAAAAAATCACTGCAAATTATATGAACAGGTCAAATTAACACGAAATTAGGATTTGAGAGTACTCGCAATTACTGAAAGGTAGTTAAAGGCCATAAAACATTAAAATAATAACAAAAAACATGCATCAGAGAATAAAATCAATTAAACACTTTCCTGTGATTTAGTCTTGTAAACGTCATGAACAGTCAAAGAAGACATGACTTGTGCAATGACAAAACAAAAGTATCGACAGGCTGTTTGTAGGATAGTTAACCTCATTATAGAGAATGAACGTGGATGTGTATGTATACATCCCTTTTGAACAGAAAACAATTAAGTTACGATTTAATTTACTAATGACAAAATCGATATCTGTACCAAATTGAATGTAAACTATATTCAAAGATATAATTACATCATTTGCAAGATAACCGTTACAAGTACATTTGTTTCAAAGATTCGATGAGTTTACACGGATCACAAGGTGAATTCCGGGATCTAAGTACAATATTACCGTTAAATTAAGTGTTCTACCGGTACAGCAACATCATTTATTTGTATTCATGAAAATTTTAGTAAACGTTTTAAGTGAATTATGATAACGAAACCTCTGACTTGATAATTTACCAGTGATTCATTGATTACGTTCATTAAAATCAATTCGCACACGGGCATAACAAACACGTTGGGTTATATACACACCGCATGATAAACAAAACGAACATTGCTGTTAAAAATTAGAACATTAACGATAGGAGAACTCTGAATCATTCAACGGAGAAATACTATCATAATAACGGTAAGTATTTTTGAATGTGTCAACCAAATGTAAGAATGACGAAGTTTATAGCAATAAGGGAATTAATCTGATATTAAAGGGGTATAGTTGGTGCAAATAGGAATACATACTACCTTTCGATACACTTTATCGCCGAAGCTTACATATATGGTGGAGAAAATTTAAAGCTTTGACCATATCTTAAAATTTCCAGTAAGTGTATCGAGCCTACTTCCTCTTTGGTTACAGAAAAAAGACTTAAACGAGTTCTATCCACTAAATTTATAATAAGATTTAAAAAAAAAGATATTGCAAAGACCATTTTATCAAATATGAAAACGTTTTCTTGATTAGATTGGGTTGAAATGTAGTGTAGTGGGTACAAAAATTATAACAGTCACCATAATTAAAGGACCATCAAAAGCATGTGTTTTATCTAAAACTTCTAAGAAATACTCTTAGAATAATTAATACCATTATTTTCATAAACTTTATTAAAAGTTGATTACAAGTTCGTTGATAAGGGTCAGGGATGTAGTTAAAAGACAAGCTTGTTTTCGGGAGGCCCCTTAATCAGCATAAACAATCGATAATAGAAACAATCGTCAAAATAATAGGAAATGATACATAGTTTATTATCTGTTTTCTTCAGTTTTGTTATGGAATTTTTTGTCTAGTCAATGTCAATCAAAAATCTATAACTAATAATATTTATTTTACAGTTTAAATGATTCCATCATTTGGATTGGTGCAATCAAATCAGAAGGTGATGGACAGCTATATTATTCAGACACGTGTGACTTAATTGATCTGAAGCACATAGATCTGCCAAAAGTGTCCAGAAAAAGAGAGTGTGTTTTCCTGAACATATCTGTAAACACAGTGTTGTTCGGATATGACGATTGCATGGCCCTGCATCCGTATTTATGTATATCGATTAGTAAGTATTGTTTTAATTCCCGTTCGCATCGGTCATTGAAATCATATAAATACTCAACAATATGTTAAAACTAAATAAATGTGAATTAGAGCCCAAATATTGTCTGCAGTATAGTAATATGGTCATCATAGACCTCTACTTATAAAAGTTAAGTTCTTACATGAAGATGTGGTCATGCGCAATGTATAAACACGCATTCACTTCCGGTTGGAATGGATCCCAGCATTATCTATACAATATTGTTTACTGAACTTGTGGTTTTATATAAATATTTGAACATTTAATCTTATTTTAACTTACTGTATGGGTTTTGGCTATTATCCATACAACTTTACAATAACAGTAAGTGGACCTCGTATAGCATTCCAGTAGTTTATATACGATGCCCTTCCAATAGACAACTTTCGAGTTTGATGCATTTCCGTCAAAAACTTTGATTTTAGTGAACATCGTTCGTGCGTTTAGGGACGTCGTCACTTCCGTTCTAATGTTGAGCGAGTGGTTGGAAAACTATAAAGCTATATTGCACGGATTATTCGGCAAATTGAATTCTCATAAGTGTCTTTCAGCACTGCTGTCATTAGGAAATTATGTACATACAGAACAAATATTATTTCTAGTTTATCCTGCAAAATGACGATCACTAAGACGCTTGATAAACGTTTATAGTGCAGGGATACAAACGATCCCCTCTTTCAGGTAAATGACGTCACACAGGCGCGCATAATTGACGAGTTTTCTTAGGTGACGGACAAACTCCAAAATAGTCTATAGAGAGACATCAAACATTAACTACTGTTAAATTAAATCATATAGATCAGAGCAAGAAACCATTGAATAAGTGAAAATGAGTAAAACAATTCAGGAATATTTCTTATAATTACAAATAAAAAGTAAGATACATTCCCAAAAGCGCGGTCAAACATAACCTCCACTGTTAAAACGTGATTTCCTATTAGGGCTGTAAAAGTATAAATAATTAAAACAAACAAGTAGGTTCTTTTACCTAGTATGTCGATAGAATATATGGGTAATGTAGACTGTCATAATGTAAATATAACTGTATTATGAGGCAGGATAAGCATGCACACTATAAGTGTTGCTCGAAAAAAATGTTACTCTCGAAGCTAAAATGTTGACCTTTTTCTAAAGTTATCTGACTCCTCAAACATTTTCGTTAAAGGGATAGTTATACATATTGTGTTGTACTTTTTTTTTAGATGAATTCGTTGAACCAGTAGTTATTGAAAACGTTACTGTTCAAGCATACTCCGATCATGATGTTGAAATGATACAAATGGATGACACAGAAGACTGGGAAAGCTGTACAGCCCTCTGCACAAGAGCTATGAATTGTATTGCAGCTTTGTTCAGTTGGACGGATATCAATTGCTCTTTGTATTACGATCTGGTCTCGGGAGAATTCGAAAACAAACATGAGTTGTTGATATTGAATGTGACGCAAACAACAAAGTTATATCTTACTTCATGGAAAAGAGGTTTGTATTTAAGTTGGAAACTATTATATGTTTACTGGAACATTAACCTTGCATAAAAGTTTAAAACATTCAAAAATCATTCATGCTACCCAGTGTGAAATTCTTATTATTTTCGATTTCTTTTTATAATTTTATGCTAAGGAATAGAATAATAATGCTAGCAAGCTATTAGAATAACTTTTATTTGGAAGACTATAACCATTACAGGTTGGATGGTTCGAATGACTGCTGTTTTAAAGAATACTATAGAATGGACGGTTGAAATATCTAATATAAAAAAGAAGATGTGGTATGATTGCCAATGAGACAACTATCCACAAAAGACCAAAATGCTTGGCATGCTATTATTACTACTGAATGATAGACACAAAAAATACTGCTTGCAGTGTTCTCATCATCATGTATATAAACATTGTGATAAATAATCATGCTACATTATCAATTTAGTACGACGATCTTATCACCTCGTGTCCTAATTAGCATATAATGTGTTTGACACATGCGCACAAATGTACTGTTATTTTCTCATTATTTTCACTGTTATTCTAATAAAATATAAACATTTTAGCAGCTTACATAAACTTTTATCATATATCTTTTATCAAACAAAATGTATTTACCCTGCTTTAAGGTTTCTCTCTTATTAAGTATAATTTTTTTTATCTTCAGACTCCAAGGGGAGGAAATAAAATCGAGAACAGCAAAACCTGTTTAGGTCTTTTCGAAAAATACTGTATTTGTCCTGTAAGAATCGAAATAACGCTCAGTGTATTTAGTGCAGTTTTTTTTTTTCTTGATATCAAGTAATGTATAATTTCAATGTGTATGTGTATGTATATATATATCATTTTTTGTTTTAGTTTTCTTTGAAATAATAGAATCTGGAAGCATTGGCCCATTACTCAACGACAGCAACTTTAAATGTATGTTACTTATATAAGCTATAATTGAAACTCGTTAAAATCGATTGCTTTGTACACGTATGTTTTTGTTATGATTTATAATATTGAAAAGTTAAATTGATTCGTCTGCTGTTTTAATATTTTGTATTTTTTGCGAACAATCCTTGGAAATTTTGTAACTGCATGCAAATAAAATGAACGATTTAGAACTTAAAAAAAAAACAGTGACCAATGGTCAAATATGAAAAAGGCAAACGATATGTTAAGGGCATATGATGCAGTAACAGTGGAGTTTATAACGTCGTTTACGTAAAAGGTTACTTTTTACGACATCAAAACGTGTCTTATTAGGAAAATATGTATATTTCCACTGATTTTAAGCATTAGAAAATTTTTGTAACGGCATCACAGTAAAATCAAAACTTTTTTGTATTTCCTTGAGAGCCATAGACGCCAACATAAACCATATACAAACATACCATTCTTAAAGAGAGGGGGTTGAAACATACCAACATGGGAATCTTTAAATATAATCTTGAACGTGTTCACTATATCATGTATGCAAATTATATTAATCAAATGAAACTATAATTGTGTTAATTATATTTACAAAACAGGTTTTGATAATTCTACTGAGACTACAACTGAACTAGTACCAAGTAAGTATAAATAAGAATAAGTAATGTAGCTCTGCGGTAAATAAAGACATAGCAATCACACTACATCTTTCATTGACATTTTGCAAACTATTGTGATCTTTTATGGTATATGATACATATAATCATATAAAACGTTTTTCAATTGTTGATAGATAACTTCTACTAATATTCATTGTACTAAACATCGGAATCATCTATATATACGCCTGTTTACGGGACTTATAAATTTAAAGTATTTCGTTCTTCTGTCCGTCGTTCCGATGTCAACACTTATATATTGTTTTCTACTTTGGACGGTTATAGCATTTTCTTCTTTCAAAATTCAAGACCCAAGCTTAGTTAAAATTGAGGTAGCCTCAAAAGTACAAAACTATTGATGTTTTGTATTCATTAGATAACGAGGATTTTGATTGGTTAATGTTTTCACAAAAGATAAATATTTTAAAATTGTCAATTTATAACTCAAGAACGAGAGTATGTATGAAATCTTGTGTTGGAGTGAGTATCATAACAAATGAGTGTATTAATTTTAAGGAAATATTTCTTTTTTATAATTATAATTCATTGCAATGTGACATCGAAGATAGACGTGTAGTACACCAAGGCATACTATAATGTAATGCAGATTAACGACATAACAAGAAGATAAGGTGAAAAAGACGACCTTAGAATTAGCGAAAATTCAAGCTCATTTTCATTTTCAACGGGTACATTGTTTTTATTAAGCGTTTTTTTTTCTCTCTCCAGGGCCAAGTGGAGAAGACTTCATAAGTCTGTTTGACTTGTGTCTTATCCAATTTGTACTTATACCAATAAAATATGTTTACACTAAAGTGATTGCAAATAACCCTAAAATGAAAATTAACAATTATATAAATATCAACGAATGTACTTTACAGGGTATGCTACTATAATCATGATAATTTTGAAAAAAAATATAGAAAAAGTATAAATAGACAATAATAGTGCATTGACTTGACATATCAACGATGAGGCTTAGAAACGGGGCCATGCCGAGCTATTTCCCCGTTTCGGACCGAATCCTTATATCGTTGATATGTCAAGTCAATGCACTTATTGTCTTTATACTGCAATCTGAAAAAAAAAAAATAAAAAACGTTTTCAATTGTTGTTTAATGTGCTAATGATATTTATTTGATTTAAATATTGTGAAAAAAATCCCCGTTAATAAGGCCTCATATCATGCAGGTGGAGAAATAAACAACACGATGAAATGTACATTTCCTGTTGAAACTCGCGATCGACGGTGAACGAATTCGTTTGAATATGGACTAAAATATCAGCATTAAACATAAAACATAATGAGTTATAGGTTGCAAACAAAAAATATTAAAAAGTGAAATATTTTTTTTCCAAAAATTATCAAAGAAACAAGTTTGAGTCGTTCCACGCATCGTTGTATACATTTGAAACAAGAAAAGGTAAAAGAGGTCGTATGAATAATTAAATATGATTTCGCAAATTCTATTTAAATATTCATGAGGAAAAGTGATATCGGGTCAGTGACTGTATATGACATAGAAATATACAGTCAACGCATTTTGACTGCTCAAATAGAACAAGTGCAGTATAATATAATTTATTGAAAACAATATAGATTTTATTTTGAATAGTGACGACGACAACACTAGAATGTACATGCACACTAAATGAATGCAGAAGTTTTAAAAACTCAACAGAAATACTCGAAATGATAGAGAATATAAAGAGGAACTTATATATTGATAAACAACAATTATCATCATCAAAAAGAAAACTGATATCAGCAGATGATCCTCGAACTTCATCACAATCTATTGGACTTTTTGGTGTAGCCATTCTAACGTCTGTTATATTCGCAATTGTCTTAGCCGATGTTCCAAGGTTGCTAAGTTTCTTTAAGAATTCAAGCATCAACAAGATACATGATCACCTGGAATCTTGAAATACTTTACACTGGATTATTTTTTCGTGTCCATAATAAAAGTTTATTTCATAATAGATTTGATGCTGCTTCTGGTGCATGTTCAACAAACAATGAATATTATGGTTTATGTTGTTATACTTTTTGTATAAATAATTCATTGAATATTCCATATCAAATTTATCTGTTATACTTTTGCAATATTATGATACGGGTTCCGCTATTACTCGTATATTTTATGATGGCATGCTACTAAACCCTACCAGGAGGGATTGTGTTCAATTTTCATAAGATGAATACATAAACTTTCAATCAGTTTAACCAGTTATCAAAGGTACCAGGATTATAATTTAATACGACAGACGCGCGTTTCGTCTACATTAGACTCATCAGTGACGCTCAAATCAAAAAAGTTATAAATCCAAACCAGTACAAAGTTGATTGAGGTCTAGAGCAGATTTGTTAGTAACTGATAGTAATAGTGATTTTTTAATTTATGTATCGTATTATTTGTAAAGTCGTCTTTTACAAAGATTGAGTTATTCCCCTTTTAACGTGAGTGATAAATACTCTCATCGATTGAAAGAGTCACTAGATTGTATAGAACGCTATGCTTTCAACTACTTAACTATCTATATATATATATCTATATATGTATATATATATTTCTGTGTGTCATGTTATGACGATTTTAATGCAGTATTGTTTCAGTCTCTGTGGATCACCAACCCCGTACATTTCTAATATCTTGAAAAGTGACTAAATCCCCAGGTCTTAACCATATACATATATCTATATATGTCTGTTTATCATTTACGAATATTTGAATGATATTTAGGGTCAGTCCGCAGGGTTTTCCCCACGAAAATGAGTTTATATCTTGTAAATAATTGGGATCCTCATCCCTAAACTATATAAATACCAGCTGACTGTCATGCCACAAAAAATTTGATTGATATATAAAGTCAGTCTCCTTAGGTCCCTCCATATCAAATGATCGCATGTCTCGTAAATGGCCGAGATTCCTAACCCTTAATCATCTTTATTCCTGTTTGGCATGTTACGGCGAAATGAATCCCCACCCCTCAGTCATTTATATACTGGTTTGCAATGCAAAGAAGATTTAAATGATAAGCAGGGGAAGACCGGATGGATCATTACCATCATTGTCATTTGAATATGTTCAAATATCTTTTAAATGGTCAAGATCCCCATCCTAAACCATATATATATATATATATATATATATATTCATTTTTTGTCTTGCAATTAAAACTTAAATGATATAGGGTGAGTCCACTTTAATCCAACGTGATTACTAATAAACTGACCTACGATTTATTTAAAAGTTTTATGATAACTATATTATACTTCAAAGAAAGGTGTCAAACACGGTACTGCGTTTGATCACAAATATCATAGTCTTTGGGTGTTAAAGTAAAACAATTGTTACCGTGTAGTTGCGGATTTTAAAAACAATTTCTTTGATAATCGAAATTACAAAACATCATTAACTCACTTTCCAACGAAGTAGGTGAAAGTGTCCTATCCACTGTTGGGATGGTTATTTCATCATTTCACGACAAAGAAAACAATCCAGGTAACTAGTTATATTCGTTCATAATGAAAGATAGAAATACTGGTTCAAGCGAAAGGTTAGTTTATTAATTTGTATCATTATTTAATATCTCTGTATCAATATATGTTTCTCACTTGCAACCTGTAAAGTTTTCAAAAGCATGCATAAACGATCAAGGCTCCAACTCGTAATTCCATATTGCATAGGATCCCATGAAAATAAACATATTTTCGGTGGATTGCAGTAAAAAATGTACATAAAAAGTTTGGCACGACCTCCGAAAACAACAAAAAATAATAATAAAAAACAATTGTGAAAAGACAATGAAAAAGCACTGGCAAAAGTAGAACTTTTTTGTTTTTAAAATCTAAAATTGATGAGCTATTGTTAATTCAATAAATAGAAGCTCACACATTTCTTGTTAATCATGGCGATTGTAGAGTGACAGGTGTCGATTTATGCGGTTTTAGCTTGAAACTTTAATTTCTCGCTTATTTTTATAACACAAAATATTCGCCATGTTTTGCTTGCCATGCAAGATATCTACATTGCACCCTCTCTAGAAGAATATTCCAATAATTTCAATATTTATACCTAAAACATGTTAACATTGCGCCCCCTAATCTGAAATCCTGGATCCGCCCCTGATCATGTCTTGTTCCAAATAGTGAAACATAATGTTTCTGGATTTTTTGTTTTTTTTTTGTTTAAAAGGTCACTAGGTCAAATATATGAAAATAAACAGAGAACCATTTCCCGTCCTTGAGATTGTTAGGTAATTATATCTTAAAAACACGAACACATACTTTTATTTTTTTTTGCTTTGAAATTTCTAATAACATTTATGTTAAATTACTATTATACATTTTTTTCTGAGAGTAGTACCTGTGGGTGCATGTGATAGACTAGTACACAAGTGTGCGGTTATACCTTTATACTAGTATAATAATTTAGGTTGTTCGCTTTCGATTTCGTATTTGTAAAGCAAAAATATGAAATATTATTTTGTTATTGTCAGTGATTGCGGTTCAAAATTTACACATGATATGAGCTATCTACCTAATTTTAGTAGTATATTCCCCTATTTATAAGCAATAAGCAATTCTTTTTGAAAATGTACAAACATCTATAACAAATAAACTCACCAATGATAATATAGTTCTGTACGCATGACGCGCGTTCCGTCAGCAATCGACTCATCGGTGACTTTCGAAAAAAAAAACAAATTAAAAGGCTGCATAAACTTCAAAGTTGAGGAGGATTGAGTGCTGAACATACCGACAGGCTTAACACAGGCATTCCAATACCAACATCCAATACTATACGTATACTATCTCGTTTGGTTGTACTTTATGGGTGATAATTATTATAATTTCTGTATCAAGAATTTCTTTTTTTTTAAATAAGAATCTGATAGCTGTGGGAATAGTTTAGACCTCGTCAGTTTTAGCAGATGTTATTGTAAAAGTTACTATGTTTCCAGCGTATGCCGAATTTGTTGTACGTATTTCGGTTCGAACCGTCACAGGGGTCTGTGTATCTATAATCTGTGAACTATATTTCCACTCTTTATGCAGTTGTTGACCTTTAAGAATGGTTAACCATTGGATGCATGGATTTCAAAATGTGACACCTTGCTTTTTTTGGTCTATGAACTAACACGGCTTTGGAGTAGCCTTTTTATACGCTCGTCAAAATTTTGACGGGACGTATTATGGTATACAAATGTCTGTCTGTCTGTCTGTCTGTCTGTCTGTCTGTGGTCCTATAATGTCGCACTTGAGAACCTCTTATCCAAATTTCATGAAACTTAACATCGTTGTTTTTATGATGAACAAACGATCTGTATACTTTTGGTGAGAATAATTTTTAAACTTTTTGAGTTAATGGGCTTTATAACTGAATTAAGCAGGGGGGGGGGGGGGGTTGATTTTTCACATGTCGCGCTGTATCACAAAAACGATTTATGATTATTGCTTAAAAACTTACACACTTCTTACATGTAGAGTTACATTAATCTAAAGATCTGTATACTTTTGGTGATTATCCAAAATTTTATTTAAGAGGTATTGGGTATTTGTTGTAAAAATAAGGGGGGTTCGTATATTGGTCGTATCTTAAAAACAATTTATGAATATTGCTTAAAACTTTACACACTTGTTAGTTATACTAATCTAAAGATCTGTATACTTTTCGCTGATGATTCAAAATTTTATTTTAGAGTTATTGAGTTTTTTTGTAAAAAAAAAGAGGGATTTTACACATGTCGCACCATATCTCAAAAACAATTAATGATTATTGCTTAAAACTGTACACACTTCTTAGATATGTTTATCTAAAGCTATGTTTACTTTTTGGTGATGATTCAACATTTCATTTTAGAGTTATTTAGTTTTTTGTACAAAAGGGGGTTTTCACATGTCGCGCCGTATCTCAGAAACTATTAAGGATTATTGCATTAATTAACACACAAGACGACGCGCGTATTATGCGCTCGTGGCGCAGCTATTTATTCATTTAGAAGATACATTTATGAACCAACCTGCAAACCAAATCGACAAAACACAATTGAATTATAAAACAAAAACAGCTGCGTGTCAAAATCAGATGTATCATATTGTTCATGTACCTTCGTTGGAGCATACCAGTACATTGTAAGCAAGTTTTATCGTCCTTCCTTACGCCTATATCATTCTGCACTGTCACTCCATAATTCTCGTATCAAGGATTCAAAACGAGATCAGGCATTTTCAGCCACGTCACAATGTGAGATGAGAAGTTATCAGTGACGTAGCAATGAGAGAGCTGCTTTCGTCAAGCGTAGAACTGTCTGAGGGAGAGAGAAAAGACCAGTTATAAAACGATAAACAGATAATCGGGTTTTCTTCATAATTTTATATAGATATCGTAAAATATCAGCCGCTCGACACAATGTGAAACTTTTTAGCTAGTTCAATGCGCTCACTCGTCAAAAGATTCACATTGTGGTTCGCGGCTGATATTTTACGAAATCAATGTGTAGAAAACCCGATAATCTATACGTAACTTCCTCAACCTCGGCGGATATATCATTATTTGTATGTTCCCGACAGTGCTGAAATAAATCACGACAAACACATATGAATGGTTTTTGGCGTTTAACGAAACTTCTGCTCCCATGGCGATATCTGGAAGATCAGTTTAAATTGGATGAAAACAAACTAATCAATGATACGACGCTTCTAATTTGGTACGGCAAACCCGCCTTTCTTCTAAAAAAGTTATCTGTGACGCACCAATGATAAAGTTAAAAGACCAAAAAAGGTCAGAAAGAATTGAAGGCAAGTAATTCCGAAAAAGTTTGATCGACAGTTGTATCGATACTATATAAATTGACAAGTTTAGTCAGCTATAAATGGCCCCGAAATGACAATGTGAAACAATGAACACTGTTCCGTTGATAATCTAATGTTATAATGTAACGGAATGTTTTTTCTTCCTTACTTTCAACTTCTATTGTGCGATTTCCACGAGACATAATAAGTAGTCACAGAATCATTCGTGTTGTTAATGAGTAGGTTCAGTAAGACCCCTTTTTGGCCCCAAAATATAGCAGTTTGTGAAAGTGTAATCTTTTAGCTATTTACTGGAAAGTAGAATGCTTCTGCTACATAAATATGGGCTGTTTTTGACAATACAATGCACATATATCGGATACTAGCATCATTAAGTCATCCTAAATAATTGAAGTCTTCAAAATTTAAGCATTTTAGTTAAATTTTAGACGGTTTCCCTCTAAAATTAAAGTGGCCGCAATCGTGTTCATTCATAATATTGAAATGTAAGTTGTATTTAATGATAATACATAAGATTTATAAAGTTTGAGGATGAACACGGATGCGGCCACTTTCATTTTTGACAAAAACCATCTAAAAAGTGACGTTTTTTTGTCATATTTGATAGATTTTTCATATTTAAGCTTCAATCTGAGCGTTTTTAATGACTAAATCAGTTAAAATTTTGTACATAACCTAATTGAATCAATTGAAATAGACACTTTAGTGTTTAAAAGGTGTCCAAAATTTTTCGTTAGATGAACCTGAAATTTGAGGCCAAAATCGGCCCTTACCGGACCTACTCCTTTATAATTACGATCAATTTCAAAGAACCTTTCAATCTATATTTCAAAATCAAAAATATTACATAAAAGCAAATCTTGTAAACATGCATTTGAACGTTAATATCTTTTATAGACATCCAATAAACCACATTAATCTAAATTCATACATTGTAGTATGGAAAGTCATCCAATCCAATAACAAAAGTATATTGACCAATTTGTTAAGGATTCAGAATAAAGGATGCCACGATTGAATAGCTAAATACGTCTTATTCCACTAATCAACCTCTATTACTCCATAGAAAGCTTATTAGAGTTTGTCTATGGAAGATTGAAATATATCTGACTTAATGACGCCAACCGGTTTGGAATTAGTTGACAACATGGAAGTGGTATCGGCATAATTTCCGGGTTTCTCCTGCTTGATGTTCGATTCAACATAATGTGTCGATTGCAATAAAATATTTATAAATTTCGCAGTACGTGAAGTTATGTATCGTTTCGGTATTAGTATTTGCTTTGTTCAGATTTCAACAAACTTTTTTTTTATTGTTTTTACCTTTTCGTCTCTGTTTGCTTGTTTTTTTCTGTTTTTTTTTCTGTTTCTTTTGGGTTTCTATTTGTTATTGTTTTCCGTTTGTGACTGTTTAAAATATAACATACATGTATTTCGATGGCCGTTTCTCTTTAGTAGTAGGTAAAGTATCCCACTAAATCTTCAAGTTCCAGGAATTAGAAGGTATATTAAAAAAAAATGTTAGGTTAATCACTGCTTTGGGACTGGTAAAGATAAAACAATATTTTAGCAAACAGTCCTTGCAATGTTCGGGGTTTGTACTGACAGCAAGCTTATGACGCTTAAGTCTATAATTCTGGTGATCCTGAAATTAACCCATCCTACACTGATCAAAATGTCGCTATTATAGATGCAACAATTGCTTACTTTTTTTGCAACACCTATATTTACAATTGATAAAAGTCAAGTTTTCCATGCGAAAAATACCAGACGAACAGTCAAACTCATAGATCGAAAATAAACTGACAAGAACATGGCTAAAAAAAACCCAGACAAACTTTAGTACAAAAAACACAACATAGAACAACTAAAGAAACGAACACTTTCAAATCGGTGTTTTCTCCTTGCTTGATAGGGATTTGTGGTATTCGTTTCCAAATCTGAATAAGATACTTCGAAGTACATTTTAAATGATTTTACAATTAAGTATATATAAATGTATATGTGCAGTATTTTGTTTATTCTACGAACTCGCTACAAGTACATTAAAATTGTTTTGTTGTTTACTTGCGTGAAGACACAGTTGTTGCATTGACTTTAGCCATTACTTTAATAGCAATTAGTTATATTGACGGATCAATACCCCTAATCAAGATTTAAATCAAGAGACGACGAAGCTGCATGAAGTTTAATCCGTTATGAAATCAAACGTAAAATCAATTTCTAAAAGTTTTCAAGCGTGTATTTTTATATGGATGTCTCAAAACAAGAAGCTTTTCGTCTCATATTGAGAACAATGATGCAACCTTGCCAATCCTAGCGATGTGTACAATTTCCAAACCTGTTGCCATGCTAGTGTCTGTAGTTCCTATTTGCATTTGAATGAACTTAATTTTTGAAATTAATTAATTATAAAGCCATGAGACTTCCTCAACGCACATAACTAAAAACCTTTATTGAAATATATATTTCTAAAGTGCTGTGCCTCAAGAAATTTGATTTGTATCTGAATATCACATTCCAAATTTTAAGATGATGTTGTTTATTTAGTTCCTTACTTTAGATGCGATTCATGCAAATCTAATTCCTTTGAATTAACCTATTCTTACATATTACCAATGTAACTCCGTAGTACAAAGACCATGACAATTATCTTTATCAGTATTTACGGTTATACTAAATTGTTTTGGCAAAACTCTCCCCAAACATAGAACAGCTCTGTGCAAGTACAACATAAGAACAAACCTTCAAACCCATATCGAAAGTTACTTTGTAGTTATATAGCTCTTCAACTGTTTCGGTTCTTATACACCATTCGCATTAAAATACTCGGCATTGTGTGTTTCGGATAAAGGTTATCGAGAAAACCGCATTGGATTCACAGAATCTATAAAGTATTGTTTTCACTTTGATTTCATCTGTTGATAGTCGTCTGCCAAAAATGTGTGTTTTGCATCTCATACATCAGGTGCACCGAAATTGTAAGAAAATCCTGATCCACATGTAGGGCCCATTACGAAGCGGTACATTCTCAATTTCACCACCTGGAACTATTGGTTTAATATCTTCCTTGTGAGCTGCAAACCTCCATCAATGAAATCATTGTAGAAAATACAAGCTTTGGAATACCGTATCAAAAAAAGTAAAATCACACAAAAAAAAAAATGAACTCCGATGAAATTTCAAAAAGTCCCTAATCAAATGCAAAATCAAAAGCTCAAGCACATCAAACGAATGAATAACAGTTGTCATATTCCTGACTTACTACAGACATTTTCTTATGTAGAAAGTGAATAGAATATGAAACCTGGTTTTGAAGCTTAACAAACCTCTTACTAATCTGACAGTCACATTACATTCAATTACTTTGACAACGATGTGTGAACAAAACAAACAGTCATAATAAATAAAAATGTCAAAAATAGGTGTACATTTGTCAAAATTGTGTTTTAATCTTAATAACTGTAAAAACAATCAAATATGTAACAAAGAAGCATAAAATGTCAAATAGACAAAAGCACATTAGCAAAAACGAAAGACAAGAATACAAGAATTTACAATAGACCACTAACATAATAACGGGATGCATAAGTACAGAGCCACGTCATATGTATCAATGAAAGACGAAAAAGCATACAGGCAAAGCACATTTATGAAAATGAAAGACAAGAGTGCAATACTTATCATAGAACAATAACATATAGACGGGATGTAAAGATACAGAGGCACATCATATGTATCAAGAAAAATGTATCAACTGGGAGATATATACTCCTTGTGTAGTCGCTGCTGTTACTCTGCTTCCTTTAAATAGAAATGATAGAAATTTATTATGAACCAACCTGCAAAACAAATCGACAAAAAACAATTGAATTATAAAACAAAAACAACTTCGTGTCAAAATCAGATGTATCATATTGTTCATGTACCTTCATTGGAGCATATAAGTACATTGTAAGCAAGATTTATCGTCCTTCCTTATGCCTATATCATCCTGCACTGTCGCTCCATAATTCTCGTATCAAGGATTTAAAACGAGACCAGGCATTTTCAGCCACGTCAAAAAGTGAGATAAGAAGTTATCAGCGACGTAACAATGAGAGAGCTGCTTCCGTCATGCGTAAAGCTGTCTTAGGGAGAGGGAAAAGACCAGTAATAGTACGATAAACAGATAATCGGGTTTTCTTCATAATTTTATATAGATATCGTAAAATATCAGCCGCTCGACACAATGTGAAACTTTTTAGCTCGTTCACTGCGCTGACTCGCCAATAGGTTCACATTGTGGTTCGCGGCTGATATTTTACGATATCAATGTGTAGAAAACCCGATAATCTATACGTAACGTCCTCAACATCGGCGGATATATCATTATTTGTATGTTCACGATAGCGATAAAATAAATCACGACAAACACATATGAATTGTTTTTGGCGTTTAACGAGTTTCTGCTCTTATGGCGATATCCGGATGATCAGTTTAAATTGGATGAAAAACTAATCAATGATACGATGCTTCTATTTTGGTACGGCAAACCCGCCTTTCTTCTAAAAAAAGCTATCTGTGACGCACCAATGATAAAGTTAAAAGACCAAATAAGGTCAGAAAGAATTGAAGGCAAATAATTCCGAAAAGTTTTGGTCGACAGTTGCATCAATACTATATAAATTGACAAGTTTTTAGTAAGTACACAAATTTCATTTTCACTTTCTGTAAGCGCGACAACAAAAGACACGATAGAAGCCACAGTACATGGAGAGCCCATTGACCTTTGGTGGGAAAACTGGCAATCGTAATCAAATATTATAGAAAACAGATCAATCTTGCTACGACTTGGATTTGAACTGACAAGCAATACTTTTGGCAAGCTGATACTCCTGTCAAAGAAAACTTTACTAAATGTACATAAAGAAATATAAAAAAGAAGATGTGATATCATTGCCAATGAGACAACTCTCCACAAGAGACCAACATGACACAGAAATTGCCAACTATAGGTCACCGTACGTCCTTCAACAATAAACAAAGCCCATACCGAATAGTCAGCTATAAAAGGCCCCGAAATGACAATGTGAAACAATGAACACTGTTCCGTTGATAATCTAATTTTATAATGTAACGGAATGTTTTTTTTGTTGCTTACTTTCAACTTCAATTGTGCGATTTCCACGAGACATAATACATTGTAATAAGTAGTCACAGAATCATTCGTGTTGTAAATTTTATAATTACGATCATTTTCAAAGAACCTTTCAATCTGCATTTCAAAATCAAAAATTACATAAAAAATTGTAAACGTTAACGTTAATATCTTTTATAGACATCCAATAAGCCACAATAATCTAAATTCATACATTGTAGTATGGAAAGTCATCCAATCCAATAACAGAAGTATATTCACCAATTTGTTAAGGATTCAGAATAAAGGATACCACGATTGAATAGCTTAATACGTCTTATTCCACTAATCAACCTCTATTACTCATAGAAAGCTTATTAGAGTGTGTCTTTGGAAGATGGCAATATATCTGACTTAATGACGGAAATCGGTTTGGAATAAGTTGACAACATGGAAGTAGTATCGACATAATTTCCGGGTTTCTTCTGTGTGATGTTCGATTCAAGGTAATGTGCCGATGCCATAACATTTTATAAATTTAGTAGTACGTGAAGTTATGTCGTTTCGGTCTTAGTTTTGCTTTCAGATTTCAACATATTTTTTTTTTATTGCATTTTTTTTTCTGTCTTCTCTATTGCTTGTTTATTTTTTTCTGTTCCTTTTGGGTTTGTTTTTGCTGTTGCTTTGCTTTGGTTTGTCAATTGTGCCGTTTTGTAAAATTAAGGTGGTACCGAACACTACAGGGAGATAACTCTGTAAAGTCAGCTAAACGTTTTAATTACGTTGTGTTGTAAAGGGAATATTAAGCTTCTCAATGATCAAAATTGGTGTTTGTCAAATTGCTACATAACCAGTGTAATTTTTCTGACAAAACGGTTGGTTCAAAATTTTTGAAATTTTTTTAGTTTTGTTAAAGGGTCAAAGTAAATACTTCGTCAAAATTTTATGAAAATTAAACGAGACAAATAAATTTTAGTCAAAGTGTTGGGTACCAACTTAACATATTTCGATGGTCGTTTCCCTGTAGTAGAACGAGTGCATAAGGTATCTAACTATGTCTTCGAGGAATTAGAAGGCCTATTCGAAACAATGTTAAACACTGACTAATTGTCTGCCTTGGGACAACTGAATTAATATATAAAGTTTTAAGTTTTTCTCAATACTTAAATTTCCTTTTCTATAAACAGGCAAACAATATGTGCTTTGAAGGGATTAAAGAGAGGTAAGAATAAAACAATGTATTTAGCGAACAGTTCTTACAACTTTTGAGGTCACTAAAAACAACACTTGGTCTATAATTCTGTTGATCCGCATAAAAATAAAATCACAAAAATATTATGCCATCCTAAACTGTCACTGTTATATACATGCTAGAGGCATAAGTCGTTTACTTTTCTGTAACACCTAGGTTTACAATTGGTGAACATCGAGTTTTCTATACAAATTTCACAAGAAAAGTTTGTTGACACGTAAGTTTTTATGTTGTTTTTTTTTGCATTGACTTTAGCCCTTACTTTAATAGCAATTAGTTATATTGACGGATCAATACCCCTAATCAAGATTTAAATCAAGACATGTCGAAGCTGCATGACGTTTAATCCGTAATGAAATCAAACGTTAAATCAATTTCCAAAATTGTTCAAGCTTGTATTGTTATATGGTTGTCTCAAAACAAGAAGATCTCGTCTCATATTGAGAACAGTGATGCAACCTTGCCTATCCTAGCAATGTGTAAAATTTTCAAACTTGTTGCCATGCTAATGTCTGTAGTGCCTACTTGGATTTGAATGAACTTAATTATTTAAACGCACTTCCCCAACACACATCACTCAAAGCCATTATTGAAATATATATTTTTTAAAGTGCCGTGCCTCAGGAAATTTGATTACTATCTGGATATCACATTCCAAATTTTAAGATGATGTTGTTTATTAAGTTCGTAACTTTAGATGCGATTAATGTGAACTTATTAGTCCTCTAAATAAACCTATTATGATATACTACCCATGTCACACCGTAGTATAAAGACCATGATTATTGTCTTTATCAGTATTTACATTATTAATATTTCAATAGTTTAAGACTTATTTTACTTAATGCTAACAATGCTTCTGCACTAAACCCGTAAGAGGATTACCGGATAGCGCGAACAGTCGCCGAACGGATAACCTTTTTTAATTCGTTCATGTCTGTTAGAAGTCCGTTCATATATTTGTTAGGCGTCCGTCCATATCCGTTTCATGTCCGTTCAGCTTCCGATTTATCCGTCGACATCGGTTTTGTCCGTTGTAAAAAAATTGAGCATGTTTAAAACTTTGAACCTACGTCCAACGGATAAATTTAAGTGTCAGTTTAACGACCGATGGTCGTCCGTTATATACGGTACTCGTCCGTGTTGTAGCCGTTACTTGTCCGTTATACGTCTGGGAATTGCTTCCTGGAAGGAAGCAATTATAATAAAGTTAACTTCTTCTAAATATGTAAATTAAAGACTTTTCTTCATAAAAAAGTATATGTACATAAGTTTTATAATGAAAACTATCCATTGGGTATGAATACATATGCATTATTTTTTTTTTAATTTGAGGTTTCGTATGACTTTAAGCAATCCGTTTTTAAGTTAAAACAAGAAACGAAGATCTCAGCCCCCAGGCAAGGTTGACCTTGGGAGTACTTGGCCATTATAATCTGTTAGTATTTAAAAAAGGAAGATGTGATATGATTACCAATGCGAGCGCACTCCACCAGAGATCAAATGACATAAACGTTTACAACTATAATTCAAAGTACGGCCTTCAGCAATGAACAAATTCAATACTGCATAATCAATTGTGAATTATGAAAAATATGATTGACAGCAACAAATGAAAGTTATTGAATTACAGGTTCCTGACCTTGGATAGGCACGTACAGAATGTGGTGTGGTTAAATTTGATTGTTTAGGCAAAACTCATCCCAAACATAGAACAGCACTGTTCTAGTACAACATAAGAACCAATATAAAAATTATTCCACTTGATTCTTCGTATCAGGTACTTAGTTGTTATATAGCTCTTCAACTGTTTTGGTTCTTATACATCATTCGCATACAAATATTCGGCTTTGTGTATTTCGGATACAGGTTATCTAAAACCCGCGTTGGATTCACGGATTTTATAAATAATTGTTTTCACTTTGTTTTTATTTTGTTGATAGCCGTCTGCCATACATGTGTTTTTCATGATGCTAATTATACTTAACACATAAGTATAAATTGTAATTAAAAGAAGGCCTAAAAGTTTATACTATCTTACATTTTGTTAACCCAGGGGATCTCAGGTGAACCGAAATTGTAAGCAAAGTTAACCCTAGTTCATTGTGTCGGACCCGTTGTGTTTTAAATGTTAGTACACACCTAGAAATAAGTCCAATTCGAATGTCACATTTGGGGAAAAGGTGACGGGATTGTAGTTACGACATTAGGAACATATCCGATATCATTTATGATCAGAGTTTCCATAACGGTAAAATAAAAGTCCTGTCAGATGGCACTTTACCACTTCGAACTATTGGTTTAAGATCTTCTTTTTTTAGCTGCAACCCTCCAGCAATGAACTCATTGTAGACAATACAAGCCTTAACGTAACGATATATCGTATCAACTAGAAGATATATACTCCGTGTGGAGGTACTGTTGTAATATTGCTATAAATAAATAAATAGTAATTCACAATTGGGAAGCTGAAATCATCTCTTTTGTCGTAAAGTTTTGTTTTCAACCTCCCTTCATTATCAATGTTTGAGGTATTAATCAAACTATGAGGTAGATTTAATTGTATTCGTTGTATCCTTTATCTCAAGATCAATGGGATGCTACATGTATTAGATGCGTCCAACTTTTTCTCAAATTTTGAAGTATTTAAAGAGAGAACATTATCTAAATAACGAAAGATAAAGTATCAGATGGATACAAATAGAAAAACATCTGAAAACACACAGAGTGGATGTAGCTGGGTAAGTCCAGTCGCGTACTGTAATTTCGAGAGGACATATTCATGATATTGTTTGTTACAAAAAAGAAAATATCTGTAGTTATTTGTTAGACATATTTAATAAAGATAAACCCTGAATAATTGATCTTACTTTGTCAAAGCTTGTACCACCTTTATACAACCTTAAAAGTTGTATGTTGTAGTCTTTTTAATTTTGAGTAGAAAAGCTGCAGACTAAAAAATAGAATTAGACCATTAGTTTCTCTGAAAACTCGTATAAATAAGCAAATTTGACCATCCAATCTAAGAAAAAATATTTTTCATAGTTTATTTCTCATTTAATTAAGTCTGCATCTACATCATCAAGAAAATCAATTTCATACAACCTTAAGAAACTAATTAATTTCCAATAAAATTACGAAAGAAGCATGTCTTCTTTCTGCAACACTGATGATTTCTTAGAAGCCATTTTCTTTAATGAGCATGACATTAAACTCAATGTGGCGTTAAATGAATTTGTTATCTTGAAAAATTTTGTAGCACCCACCAGCTGTTAGTGCATGGAGTGTGTCGGAATCAGGTAAAATATGAAATCGATTACATCTTCCATATCTCAATCTTCTGCATTGAAGGTACATTTTGATAAGATGTAATTGCAAGCACCTATGTATATCCATAATCAACACGTTCAATAACAGAAACATTATTGACACGTCGTAGGCGGCATCTTCATTAGTAGGACCGGACAAACTTTTTTATATGTTGCTTTTATCACACTATAACTTCAAAGATTAGTATATTACTGTCGGAAATTTATTTAATAAAAGACGTAATAATATGTTACTCTCTTGTTTTGATGATCAGAGATATTAACACCTAATGGCAAATAAGTTAACGACGAATTAGGAAGATGACAGCAAAACAGCAGAGGATTTAGCAGGTCTTAATTTGTTACCAAAAGGAAATGCAGAAGAATTCAAACGGAAAGTAAGCTATTCATTTTCGTATTGATTAATAATTGATAAAACCTAAAATAGATTTTAAATAATCACTAGTCACAGAAGATGCTGTTTTTGGCCGCAAGTGAAATTTGATGGACAAATAACAGCTGCATTTTCTTAACTAATTTGTACTTAATTTTACCGTACGAATTTCTGTCTCAGTTTAATGACACACGTTTTGATTTAGACTAGTACACGAAGGACTCGTTTAATTGAGGGACTATGTGTTGGTTTTTTTTATGACATGTCAATGTTGGTCAGGACAGGCACCGTTGTACGTAAAAGCCGACGAAGGTCAAGCAGTAAGGGGTCGACACGGAGAGGGTCAGCACCAACTGTTCTCCAGCCAACAGCGCCATCATCCCATCTCGGAATCAATCAAAATGTTAGAACATACCTTACACCTCAACCGTCGCCGTCTAAAAGTGTCACCTTTAGTTTTGATTCAGAGAGAATGATTGCATCCGGTGCTAACTCGCGACAGGTAAGAATATGGTGTTTTAACTCTTCCTTTATCCCTCTTCAATGTAGTGTTCATACAACATTTCTTCTTTGCTTTATTTTGTTAATATATATTTCGACATTTCATTGAAAGTAAAAGTAAATTTTAAAAAGAGGACATTATTAGTTTACATGAATCAGTACCACATACGATAGAACGAATAACATAGAAAAAATATACTATTTTGTTTGCATAACACATTTGTTTGCGTCGTTATATGATTTTAATTATATAAGAACAAATGAGGTTTTGATTTACATTCAATTTCAAGTTATGTTCACGTTAAATGTTTATATCTTTCTTTTCTTTCATACAAACATGCTTTCTAGTTATTATGTGAATTAATTTAAAAATAAGTTGTACGTATGTTTACTCAATCTGAAAAAAGCATATCAATATGGCATTTAATGTAAAAATAAACTTGCAAAAATTCTTGCTTAACATTTTTATATGGCGAATACAGACCAGTTTATAATGTTTATATTTTGGAAAAGAGTTCAAGCATCCCTTTAAAATCTATTCAACAGATTTTATAGTTTTTGTTTTATTTTTTACCAATACAAACATATAAGCAACAAAAAATGTCCATCTATAAAACTTTATCGGTTAAGCTAGTATCTAACATATTCCCATAGTTTTAATTTTGTTGTCTCGTTCCCCAAGCTCGATAGAACATACATACATATCAGTTAACAAAAATCAAAGTTAATACTGATAAAATTGTTTATGTATTTTTGTCATTATACAGCATAGTTAACCTTTATCAAACTAGAATTTCATTTCATATCTGATTGAACAAGAAAATGAAATATAGATTACTCTGTTATCCCAAAATAATCTGATTAGTAAACTATTTATTTTACATTCCTATGGCTTATACCAACCTATAAACGTAATGTTTTTGATTGGTACTATGGTGTGTGGAATAGCTGATTTTAAAATAAGTTGTATGAGGACTTTGCTTCTAACATACTCAAATTCAAAGGTGCTTCTGATATACTGGAAGTCGAGCTAAAATTCAGTTGCGTTTTTATAGCTTGCTTGTAACATACTGAAAACTGATTTTAAATACAGAAGTGTGTGGAACTGCTCGACAAACTGAAAAATGCTGTGATCTTGCAATATAATAAAACAGTAACAATAACGAAGCAATTTAAGCGAACATCAATTCCTTCTCGATTCTATTTTCATAATTAAATACCAGTATAAGATATTGCATATAATTTCTTGCTTAACTGACTAACAGATAAAGGTTGCATTGTATTGTAAATTCAATGCTTTTTGTAATTTGGATGATTTTATATCATCTCGCTTGTTTGCAGCTTTAAAACGAGTAAAAACCGAAATTTCACTTTGATTTTTGATAGATCTCGTGTTGCTCATTTTTTAGTTTTGTATGATGTATCTTGTTTACTGCTGTCTGTCTTTCCGTTGTTCTTACCAGGGTTCATATGTTTCTCTTCGCCTTATGAGTATCGATTGTCACTTAAGGTATAAGACTACTAATTCATAACCCATTGCTTTCTATGTTAAATTCTGCAATTTCAAGCATTTATTACTACTTTGTCTTAAGTTTAAATAAAGTGGCAGTTATTTCATGTCAAAACTGTACCTTATCCTGTACTGGTTCCCCGAAGTTTGATAGTACAGAATCAGGAACTTCTGATCCGAACA
Organism: Mytilus galloprovincialis; assembly: GCA_037788925.1. NCBI lineage: Eukaryota > Metazoa > Mollusca > Bivalvia > Mytilida > Mytilidae > Mytilus > Mytilus galloprovincialis. The sequence continues at coordinate 69,807,384 of CM075336.1, forward strand.
ACAGGCCAAATGTGCGCTCCTATTGAAATTGCATATACTTCTTTACTATTCAAGTAAAACTTTTAACAAGGTCCCCAAGCTTTCATTTGATACAAAAATGACCCAAATATTCCCACTACTGACAAATATACAGCTATGCGTAGGAAATATTTTGTTTAAAATATGTACTATTTTCTTGTATGTTCTTTGCGACCGGTCCTGAATTAGTGGTTCTATACCTTACAGGCCTTTGTCTTCTTTATGGGTGGTTGAAATTTAAAAAAGATACAGGTAAAAGGGGATATATATAATGATTAATCATTTGATTTGTTCACACCTCATAAGGACTCACCGAAGATCTTTCGTAGGAATTTTTAACGTGATGTGGGCGTGGCACTTTGTTTGTGCGAAGCATGCTACTCAACAGTCAACATTCTCAACATTCCATTTACAAATGATTTAAACCAAACTAAACATTGTTTTCATCCATCTAGCTAGGCAAAACGGATGCTTATATTTTATACAGAATCGAAGATTAATAACCGTACTATACTATTTGAGTAATAAATTACTTCAACTCTATTTGGGTGCGGGATTTTCTCATTGTGTTAAAGACCTAATTGATGGCCTTCGGATGTTTTTGCTTTCACTCTGTGGTCGTCTTGTCTCTTTGACACATTCTCCATTTCCATTCTCTATTTGAAAATTCATTATAATAGACAATCAAAATACCCATCCAGGAAAGAATAGTAATAGCAGACAACAATAGAAATGCCTTTTCAAGCAAGATTAATTATAATAAATAATAGTAGCTGATAACATTACTACATGAATCTCTCGTTAAATCGTTCAAATATCGATAAACGATAAGTCACGTGTTGCTCTTACGTAAGAGGATTTCATCGATGTTTATTTAGATAATAGGATTAAATCAGTAATGAAATACCTGCTATAAGCATATTACAGCGAATGTTTGACAATATGCAACATTATGATAGCTTTTGTTAATATGGAAGGAAAATTGCATTCTTGTTTCTTGTCTCAAAGATATTTAAGAAATCTCTATTGCATATTGATATTATAAAGAAATATCGTACATGAAGAGAAAATTGAAATCGGAAATCTTTTGAAATAGTAGCCAAAAAGCACAATGTTTTTTTTTTTTTTTTTTGGTGGGAGTGATTTGAAAAGTACCAACTTATCAAATTACTGTTATGCAAAAACAGTCTTTTATTTTTGTTCAGTGTATCCTAAGATCTCCATATAATGTCCATCTGAAACAGTTCAAGTATGATTAGAAAGAGAACCAATTTGGGTTTGTGATAAAACACCAAATAGCAAAACCTCGAAAAGTTGATTGGCTAGGGAAAAACATTGATTAGTTTGTCTCCATCTGAGACAAAGGCGCACTTTGGGGTACTGTGATGTCATTTCTTATACTAAGTTGGTTACTTAAACAATCAACGAGGGGGTTGTATTTCACTTAAATGTTTGTTTTTGTTTGTTTCAACTTAAGTGTTTTTGTCTTTAATGAACTGTTGTCATGCAACTAATGTTTATGAAAATGTAAAAATATGAATACGCAGAAAAGACCCCCCCTTTCTGAAAAAAATTGAGTACATGTATTGCGTCTATTACAATGTTCACTTATAGATTTTGCCATTTGATTATGGACTTTTCGAATTGATTTTCCTCTAAGTTCAGTATTTTTGTGAATTTATTATTTCTATACATATGCAGCTGTCTCCTCTATACCTTGTAGTTCAAGGGTTTTTTTTACTGAGATATGTACCGTTTGCATGAATGAGTGACATATTTATATTTTAAATTGTAACAGTTGTGGTCTTGTTTTTTTTTGTATCATATCAAGATAATTAAGTATGGATTTTAAAACGCCACTTTACCCACGTTTTCAAATTACATGAAGTTGATTATGTTTTATATGCGAGAGGGGTAACACGTGAAAAGGGAAAATTTAATTAGCAATTGGGAACGCATGAAAAATTAAGAATAAAATACATCAAATCATATTTTTTACGTGCTCCACGCGCTTTCTGTTGGTTGTTCGTCAATTTCATGGTAAATTTCGGCAACTTACTTACTAAAATCAATCACCTTGCAATCAACAATTAATACTGAATGATATATTATTTGTCGATGATACGTTTTAGATTAGTAATCAATTACTCCAAACCAGGAAGTATTTTATTATATATGCAAAAGGATTGGTTCAATAATTTCGATAACTTTATAATTACCAGAAACTCGTTTCATTTGTCTTTAACACGTCTATAACCTAGTCAGAGCATATTAACCATTATTTTATATTATAAACATATTAAATATATAAGGATAACCATTATAGGAGACAGCAGCCAGACACATTACTTAATCCAATAGACATCTAGAGTTCAATATAAACCATCAGCAATCACTAAACATTCTTAAAATACACAGTAAGCGTAAACTTGTAAGACAACTAGTCTTAACTGTATTATTTTCAAATACTTTCTTGTCGGTTTATGTAGTAAACTTTTGAACAATAGCGTACCTAAATTAATATGAATGGGGACAGAAAAATGTAGCTTACAGACAACAATCCCACCAAAGAGCAGAAAACAGACGAAGACCAACAATCTATGGAGCTTTTGTTTTTGGTTTTGTTCGTTTCTATTTGTTGATGTCAGTCAATGTTGCTTATGGCAAATCAATTTTAGTTAAACTTTATAGAACTTTAAATGACATTCTTCATTTAAATGCCGTAGGTTAAAGTAATGTTGACTATTGCCCTCTGACAGTACGGAAAATAAATTAAATGGTAACCTTGCATTTTCTCTAGTTGAGGTGATGGCAACTAGACAAATGTAAATAAAGTAACACGAAGTGTTTCTAAAAAAACATTTGTCACCGCGAATGAGCATGCGACTTGTATGTTTTGTCTTCGCAAATCAAATCTGGCTTCACAAATATCGGGTCTAAAGCCAAGTACAGGTAGTTATAGAAATATTGCAATCAATCTACGGACTAAGCTCTATAACAAAATAATGAGGTGAATGTCCGTGTTTTTAAACGAATACTTAACACTAATTTAAATCCGCTGCATGTGTATGTGTCTGTTCCATTTCTTTTCCAGGTCAGTAACCGGATTACATCCGGGATTTTATTAAGTTAATAGGTTTATCTAATGTGTTTGTAATATTCTAGTTGGTATTTATGTCAGAATTTGTTTGTATTCTGTTAAACATAGTCATTTAATTTTGTTGAGTCGGGCCGTCTTATTTTGTAAATTATTAAACCAATAATTATATTGAATTCCACGTTTCTTGTTGACTACCTTATGTGGACAACAAGAGTTATTCGTCAGTCTGTTTGGTTTAAAGTGACGTTACTCGATGTCTTTTGTGCATTTGATGGGTATACAACCTACTTCAGCAAAAGTACAATAAGCTAATTTGGCTTATCTCCTTGTGACTGCTACGATAGATGTGCTAAATGATACAATACATATATTGTTTAGCGGGATTGAATAATGTTCAAAAAAATAAAGACGGATGTTCGAAATAATTCAAGCAGTCACACTAACGTTCTCCTTTGAACAATGAAGGGACCAAGTTAGGAAATACCATATTTTGAAAATGAAAACAACAAAAAAAAAAGTCATTATATAGCGTCCGAAATGCTTTTCTAGAACTACCTTCACCAGGAACGATAAAAACAAACGAATATTTAAAGATCAGGGATGTACAAATGCAAAACAGTTGAAAAGCTTCATGAAAACAGGGCCGAACTTATCAATGTAAACTGTGCATTAAGGAGTTAAAAAATTAGTATTTTTTAAAGAATTTCCATAACGTAAAAGCAGATTGTTACCCCGAGAAACCATTTTCAACCGAGGCGAAACCGGGGTTGACAATGTCTTTTCGAAGAATAACAATTTGCTTTATTGCCCTCTCAGGTATATTTTTTGTACTTTTTATACTGAATGTTTTGTTTTTACTGTCTATTATATTTAAAAATTAAAAACAATAATCCCTAACATTTCGTATATAACAACCATTGAAATGTTGTATTTGATAAAGCGCACACTTGATCAAGCGTCTCCATGAAGTGTAATAGCATATTTACCATGGGATTGGCGTAAATTATCTACCTTATATAAGCCACTCAAAATCTGACATTATGACATGTATAATACAAAAATATAATAAGTAACTATCTTACTCCCGTGTTGAATTAACATAATTGTATTTTGAAGCTTTTATTCTAAGATATGTAGATCAAAATAATCATATAAATGAATTTTACATTGAATGTCAAAATTTGAAAGAGATGCATTCAATAGGATAACTTTTATCTCCTGAGACAATGGATATTCATAAGAAAAACTCCCTTGTCGACTGTTAATTAAAAGTTGACTAAGTCATTCAAATAGACAAGGAAGCAAAATCCAATTTACAATGCCATGTAAATTTCATTTTAAAAATAGAAAAAAAGCTATGTGATTTAGAATTAAATGCAATGAGACCATTATATTATATATTCGCACTTGATTGCCGTCGATATGACACTGAGAGTTAAAATCTGTCTTTCATCAGCCAAAATTATTGCCAGGCAATACAGTCAGTTAGTTGGAAGCACGGTTTATTACATAGGTTCATGTTGTATAAGTCTCTTCAATATTGATAGGGCAAAATCTATGAAAAAGAAGAAATTGCTAGGTGATATGATTGTCAAGGAGACAAATCTCTGCCAGAAAAACATACTTAGATGTTACCAACTATAGGTCATCCACCATGAAAAAACCACATTACACAAAGACAGCTATAAAAAGTCCTGAATTAAAAAAAAGTAAAACAATTCTAACAACAATGAAAACCTAACGGCCTGATACGTACATTACAATGAATAAAAAACAAATACAACATACAGCAACTCCTAAAAACCAATGAATTACAGGCTCCAGACTTAGGACTGACACATACAGAAATGTGACAGATTTTAAGTAATTTGTTGGAGCAACATCTTCCCTTTTTTAACCTATGACAGTTGTGTAATATAACAATATAAAGAATTCAATTGAAAAGGACTAGTGTACCTTTCTAGTGTTGTTAGTCAACAGTTGATTTTAGTTCGTACCATTTAGGTTAATTACAAGATTTCGTTCTAGCGACATTTTGACATATATGCAAAAGATATACGTTCAAATTAGCCAAAATATAAAAAAATACCATTTTCTTATAACTCATCATTTCTCACTCCAATAATATCTTCAGTATCTTCTCCTTTGGAAAACAGAGTCATTATTATCTATCATTCAATATCAAGTACAATTTATCAGCTTTATTTTGTCTTGTGGGCTCTAGAGCTATTATCTATCACCGTAGACCATACATTTAGCTGACATTTTCCCATTACCTTAATCATCTAGTAAAAATTGCAATACTGTATTATGACGATTCGTGAACTAAGGTTAGACATTTAATTGTATCATCTTATAAGTTGATAGAGAATGGGGGTTGTGTAATGGTCATAGACTCATGAAGGACAGCTCAACGACTTATTGAGTAATATATAAAAGAAGATAGAAGATATTTTAGTGTTAGAGGCATGATTTGTTTAGTAGTAGTTTTCCACTATGTTCTGGCATAGTCGAAGAAACACAGCTGTAGGACGTATTGGGTCATATATAAAAGAAGAGGACAACACATACGGTGTCTTTGATTGAATATTTTTGAGGAATATTTTAGTTTTTGATGCATTATTTTTCATTGGTTGTATTTCGACTAAGAACTACAGCTGTTAAACACTTACAGTACTCTCACACTTTATCATTGTCTCTTTTTGATGTTAGGGTGTAAACATTACCTGTCATGTCCAGTATGAGTTTATTTTTGTAAGATATTCTGCTTTGTATTCATCTAATGAGTTAAATTCTTTTTCAACAAAGATGTTTAGATCATTTAAACTTCTGTCCCTGTAATTTAGAGGTTGTCGTTTATTGCTGGGTCTTTGATTGGATTAAATTGGCAGATATTTTAATATTAGGTCATGAGTTTGTTCATTAGTTGTTTTCGGATATGATCATAATGATATAGCTGTTAATAACTACGAGTACTTTCAAATATGTACCATGCGTTTTTGTTGTTGTTGTAAGGGATGTAAAAATTCCTAATCATATCATGTCAGATTTTGTTAGATACATTTTTTTTCTGATTTGTATCGATCTGATGGATTAATCTCTTTTAACACTGATTCTTATAGTTTGTTTTAATGTTGCACTTTTACATAATTGTCCAAGTTTAGGGGGTTTTGGCGGCAGAAAGCATGTCTACATCTTGTATTTGTGCATATTCAAAGTCAGGATCCTGGTATTTCGTGTGATGCTGCATATCACAATTGCTTTTTATTGTTCACTGTGTTATATCTAAATTAGGTTGTTAGAATTTTCGTTAAAATTGTTTTACATTTTTAACAAATATTTGTTATAGCTGACCATGAGGAAAGTGTTTTGCTCAATGTTGAAAAGAGAGAGAGAGAAAAAAAGAGGGACGAAAGATACCAGACGGAGAGTCAAACTCGTAGATAGAAAACAAACTGACAACGCCAAGACTAAAAATTTGTACAGTGCATGACTTATAGTTGTAAACTTAAACATTATTTGGCCCCTTGCAGTGATTAGTCTCATTAGCAATCATACCACATCTGCTAATTTAATATTTGAGTATATAAACGGTTTTAAAAACAATGGCGAAGACAGATTAACATGTAACCGTATTGCTTTTGAAAATCGATCACTCGCTCGTTTAAGCTTCAAAATGCTAAAAAAGAATAATAAACGTTTGTATGGAATTAAAAGACAACCCTGTACGTTTTTTCTTGGAATTATACAAAATGGGGAAAAATGCCGTCCTTTCCTTTATAAATTTTATTATCTGAGTTATATCAACTAAAAAGTCAAGTGGGTAGTTTTCTGAAATAATCGACAGCAATTATGTTTTGGTTATAAGTAGATTAAAACTTTATTCTTCATATAAAGGAGAAAATTTCTTGTCTCATAATTTGCTTACCTCGTTAAAATACTATTCTGCTATTTTCTATCAAAGATGGTGGGAGAACCCTTTAGAACTTAAGTAAGCTTGAAGATTGTTTACCTTTAAAATTTTCTTATAATCTTGCATGAAAAACAATAGAGAGAAAACAGGCAATGCCTTATTGCACACGGTATGCATAATCGATGTCTCTTATAGGAGATTATTTCAATACATTTGTATAGATGTTTTCTTATATACAGGTCACTAATATCAATGAAATGCGGAATAATATTGTTTGTCGAAAACTTTTATAGATTTTTTACTATAAGATGTATCCAATTATCAAGACTCCGGCTATACAATGTTACATGTACATGAAACTTTACAGAGGAAGTAATACCGTTACCAATATTTAATGTATACAAGATTCCTGTGGTAACAAAGGCATGGCGTCACAAGGATATTAGAAGAAACACAAAGGCGGATTAATATAATATCGTTTGACATTTAATTTTATTTATATTTCTAAGAATTCTCTGTTGACATAGAAACGACGTCACAAGGACAGATAAAACGTTAACCATCGGAGTCCTTTCGTTTTCAAAGATATTTTTCGTTAATCTTTAAAAAGGTCTCTAGTTACAATGAAATAGAGCCGATATCAATTTTCACCTGTGACATTTTGATTCAGAAGAAGATTTGATCTTATATGTTTTCTGATTGAAATTGATATGACAATAAAAACATAATGCGCAATGATTCATTGATTGACAAGATATTATATGTTTCATTAAAGGTCACTTCACGTGAAGTATTTGATGCTGAAAAAGTGTCATTTCCAATAAATCAAAGCTTGCACGCAAAAACTAAATTTTGGAGAAAACAAACTAATGTTAATGAAATTGTACATTGTTAAAATTAGAGAGGAATCATGCGCCTGCTGCTAGAACAGTTTGACAGATCTTTAGAAATAAAACAATTATGAAACGTAAATTGGAAATGAATAGTTCGATGTTTGGCGTAACAATTGATTATTAAGATTGACGTTGACTGAGATGTGCATTTGAACGTGTGCGTGTTGTTTATGAACTATAATAATCGAGTATCAGCCTTTTCAATTAGGCAAGATTGAATTTTGCTAAGGAGACTTAATCACAAAGTACCCAATGAAACTATAAATTACTCTCAATTAAAATGTAGCCGCCTCAATTTTATATACAGCGTCTGCTAGAAACATGGTTTTCATAAAGTATCAACAAAATTGATAATGCATAGTATATATATATATATCGCAATCAATGTAACACTTTCAAGAAAAAAAGTAAAACCACAAAAAACACTAAACTCCGAGGAAGCAGTAATCATGATAATAGTTGCCGACAACTCAATTCTGCTATTGACCAGCAATAGTATCAGTTTAACAACGACTTTTGTTGCTGTTTGGCTAGATGTTATCTTATTTTGACTTTGCTTAGAATTACGATACATGTGAATCGCTCTCTCTTCAGGCGAAATTGGCAGAGACTGACAACTTATGTAGGATAAATTAACAACGAAAGAGCGTCAACAAATTTGAGATGAAAACAACAATTTAAGAAGCTATGACAGCAGTTCTTTTATTTTATTTATATTTAATACTTATGTCATTAGTGGTCATATGATCGTTGATACAAGCTATAAACTAATATCGAATCATCAATCAAAACCAATACTATCAAAGGAATCATTGTAGATATTTTCATAAACGAAAAAGAAAATCATTGATAAGAAATGTGCTTTTAATATTATTCACATGACACGAATAATCCATTCCTTTTGTCACGGAATAGAAGTACCTTCATTATACAAGTTCCAAAATGAAGATATATTTTAGAATACTATTTCAACAGGAATAAATATTTCCGTGGGCGCTTGACCCTCCAACTCACTGGGGCCTCTGAATACATGTAACGATAAAAACGAGTCTATAATCCAAGATACGATTAGCACATTATCAGGATGATGACAAAAAAACATTTGCAACCAGATAATGAATCCAGTAATTATTTGATTTTTTTTTTTTGCTAGACCTTCATGTGTTAATTAGCCATCATAGTGCAGTGCTTTACAACGTAGTATGCGTAAAAGTAACAATGACCATAGAGCAGAGTTTTATATACAACGAAGTGCAGAAACCTTTGCAAAAAACCTTGAAAAAGAAATAATGACCATTAATTACAAGTTCGTATATACATAGATAATACCACACCACTGATCACTCGATAAAGTTACTGCATTTTCAAAACTATAAAATGAAGTTATAGAATTGGATTATGTATGGTTTTGTCATTGCACACATTAAAAGTTATCTAATTTTTTTCCAATATGGAGTGCTCAATGCACTGTGAGATATGAAAAGACTAAATGATTGAAAAGAGAGTTAAAATATACCAAAAATAAACTGAACAACGCCATGGCAAAATTACAGATTAAAAAGACCACAAAGTACACAAAACACAACATAGAAAACTAAGGCATGGGCAACAGGAATGTCATCAAACATCGTAGGGAACTCATGCGTTCTAGAATGGGAAGCAGACCTAGCTCTACATGTGACTTATTATCGTATTGATTGTTCTGATGTTGTGTTGTCCCAGGACACAAGCCTGTAATTCAGTTGATGTCAATAGTTGTTGGCTGCCAAACTACACGTCGATTCTATAGTTGTTTTTGTTTCACATTTTCATGCCGAGGAAATTTATAGTTTACTATAGGGTTTTTGTTTTGCTCATTTCAGAGGACCATACATATTGAATTTTAATTAAATAAATTGTCTATATGTCACAAAGCTACTATCAAACTCCAATATGTTGAATGTGTATAATTGTATTTTGAAGCTGCTGGTATAAGATATGTACATAGTATGAAAGAATTTAACAGCAAATTTGAAATGTTATCTCTTAATACAAAAAAGATTCATGAGAATGAAGACTCCCTTATCGACTGTTAATCAAAACATGCAAAAGGTGTCTCTCGTCATTCATATAGACAAAATCCAATTGACAATGTCATTACAAAGATAGAAACTATTTGATTTAGAATTAAATGAAATGAAACCATTATATTATACATTCGCACTTGATTACCGTCGATATAACACTGACAGCTAAAATCTTTTTATCTTATCAAAGAATTTTTTACTTTTTATACTTTATTTTCTTTATCATTCAACCATTATTCTTCTCAGTCAATACATTCTGTTACGAGCATGCACGCTTTATTCATAATGTGATGTTGCATAAGTATCGTTAATTTTAATTGATCGCTAGCTATGCAATTAAAAAAAGAAGATTAGACTGCCAAAGAGACAAATCTCTGCCGGACACAAAAGAACATATAAGTTACCAAATAATAGGTCATTGTACGGCCTTCAACAATGAAAAAAATACATTACACAAAAAAAGACAGTTATAAAAGTCCCGAAGTAAAACAATTCAATCAACAAGGAAAACACAACAGCCTGGTATGTTCAAAACAACGAAGGAAAAAACAAAATGATATACAGCAGCTACCTACAACCACTTAACTACAGGCTGAAGACATAACACTGACAAATACAGAAATGGGATGAGTCTTAAATGTTTTTAACATGACCACCCCCCTTTAAAGTCCAGGACAGTTGTGTCATAGTACTAGTATTAAGATATTTCGATTGAAAAGTAGTGTGTAGCTTTGGTGGGTTAGTTATCAAAGTTATTTAAGTTCAAACCAAATAGATTTTTTTACAAGATATTGTGCAAGCAACATGTTAATATACATGTACTTGTACAAAAACATAAAAGGTACCATTTTAGAATAACTCATCATTTATCACTCCAATAATATCTTCCATATCTGTTGTTCTGGAAAATAGATTCATTATTACCTATCATTCAATATCAAGCACAATTAATCAGCTTTATTTCGTGTTTAAGTTCTTAACGGGCCCCTCTAGGGCTATTATTGATTAACGTAGACCATACAATTAGCTGACATTTTCCCATTACCTTAATCATCTTGTAAAAAATGCAATACTGTAATATGTAGATCCTTGCACTAAGGCTGGACATTTTATTGTTTCATCTTGTAAGTTAATAGAATATGGGGGTTGTGTAATGGTCATAGACTGATGAAGTACAGCTGTACGACTTATTGAGTAATATATATACGAAGAGTGTCTTTGATGGGATTGATGTAGGATATATTTTAGTCTTAGATGCATGATTTGTTTAGTAGTAGTTTTCGACTATGTACTAGTTGTAAATAACTACGAGACTCTCAGATATGTACTCTGTGAGTTTTTGTTGTTAGGAATGGGTATCAAGACGAGTCATGTCTAGTTTTTGTTTTTTGTTAAATGGTTTTCTGCTTTGTATCGACCCCAAATATATCGTGTTAAGTCACTTATCCATCATGTTACTAATAATATCAAGTTTATATTCACTTCAGTTGAACTTTGGTGAATATTTGTTTCATTGACAATCATACCACATCTTATTCTATATTCATTCAATTATCTAAGTTAGTTAATTATCTAAGTTAGTTTGTTTTAGATTTACGAGTTTGACTGTCCCTTTGGTATCTTTCGTCCCTCTTTTAAGTGAGATTCTCGACAAAACGAGCATATGTGTACCAAGTTTTCTAATCTATCATAAACAGATATTGATAGTTTATTCTTAAAAGGCATTAAGATAAATAATGATACAACTGTTCTTTTTTCCTGTGTATTCATTGTAATACGAATGGAAAAATACTGTTCTGTTCTTTATAAATTCAATTATCTGATTTATCTCCCCTAGGTAGCTTAGTTTTATAATATTCTGAATTAATCAGCAACAATTATGTTTTCGTTATAATAACGGTAAATTACATCCTTGTCGTTTTTATTTCAAAGTGAAAATTTCACAACTAAACAGCATTCCTTACGATCAAAGATTTAGGGAGAACCCATACATGTACTAACTAAGTACAATTTTAGACTTTTTACTGTTTAGATTCCAAATGCTTACATATTGTCGTACAATGAAACAGTTCTGAACAAACGGGCAATGCACTTTTGTTTTATGTATGCATAGTCCCGGACACATCAATTACATTTGTCTAGAGGTATTCTTATTATACAGATCACGAACTTCAATTTGCAGAATAAAATTGTTTGTCAAGACATTTTTTAAAACTTTTACTATAAGAGTTTTTCAGTTACCAAGACTCCATATATAGAAGTATAAATAAACCATTGCAGAGGATGTAATATAGTTTTCAAGGTTTGGTTGATACAATATTCTTTTGGTTAAAAAGACATGACGTCACTAGGATAGACGAAACTCGAAGTCGGAGTGATATGTAACAATATCGTTTATCATTTAATTTTATTTATTCTTCTAAGAATTCTCTGGTTACATAGAATCGGCATCATTAGGACAGATGAAACGTTACCGTCAAAATTGTATTGTTTGCGACGATTTAGTTTTTTTTGTTTTTTGTTAAACCGCAAAGATTGCTCTGGTTAAAATGGAAAAACATCAACGAGTAAACACAACGTTACCGGCGGAGTAATATCGCTTATCAAAATTTATTTTTCGTAATTCTTAAAGAGTTCTCTATTTACAAAGAACCCACATAATTATATAGATAAAACGTCACTGCTCATTTTAAGCTTATAGTAATAACCGATATCAATTTTTACCTGTGACATTTTAAATCCGAAGAAGATTTGACGTACTATGTTTTCTGATTGAAATTGATATGACAATAAAAAAAAAAAAAACACAATGCGCAATGATTCATTGATTGACAAGATATTGTATGTTTTAGTAAAGGTCACTTCACGTGAGGTCTTTGATGCTGAAAAAGTGTCATTTCCAATAAATCAAACCGGTGCTTGCACAAAACAATTTTTGCAGCTAACAAACAAATGTTAATAAAATTGTGCATTGTTAAAACTAGTGAGAAATCAAGTGCACGCTGTTTGAACAGTTTGATAGATCTTTTAACAAAGCAGCAATTATCAAGCGTAAATTGAAAATGAATAGTTCGATGTTTGTTGTAACAATTAATTATTAAGATTGATGTTGACTGGAATGTGCATTTCAACGGTTGTGTGTTGTTGATAAAATTCAATAATCTATTATTAGCCTTTTCAATTAGGCAAGATTGAATTTTGCTGAGGAGGCGAAATTGCTAAGTACTTTATGACACTAACAATTAATCTAAATTAAAACATAGTCACCCAAATGCTACAAACAGTGTCTGATAGAAACCCAAACAATATGGTTTTTGTTTGTTGCTGTTTTGCTCGTTGCTGTCTACTTTTGATTTTGCCTGGAATTACGATACATTTGAACCATATATGTCTTTCAATAGATAATGTAGTACTTTTTACTATAAATGTTCCTCAGTAACAACGACACCGGCTATATAGGAATAAACAAAACTGAAAATAATCTACTTGGCACTTAACTTTAAATCATCCTTTGAACATTCTACGGACGCTATCATGATTTGGGTGCAAATTGACCGTTTTGGCATATCTGTGTTAAGTTAAGAAAAAAATATGGGGTCAATGTTACTGAATTCTTTAGTTTTCTATGTTGGGTTTTGTATACTATTGTTTGTCTTTCGTCGTTTTCAGGTTTTTGCCATGTCATTATCATTTTGTTTTCGGCTTATTATATTATCAACTATCCCTTGGTTAGTTTTTGCTCTCTTTTGGTAGGATAAACAGTTGTGTTCATTGCCGATGTTTTAGAAATATACTATGTTACATTGATGAAAACCAGTTGAAATTATATTTGTAATAATTAGATAGATAATGTTGTTTTTGTGTTCCTTGCAACGATAAGGCACGGAACAAGAAGAAATGCTATGTTGCTTAATAGGATGAAATATGTATTAATGGGGACTCCTCTGAGTGCTGTATTTTTGTCACATTACTTTCTATTTGTATAGCATATGAATGTATTGGTGTAATAAAAACTTGATTTAAAAATGTTAAATTGAAATGAATTGAGTACCTGCTATTTATTTGTAAGACAAGTCATTTAAGGATCATTAAAATAACTAAAGTCATTGTGTTTGTAATTAGAAAGTAATTATATCTATGGAAGCAACATTGATTTTTTTTAACTTTATATCTGGAGCCAATTTGACTGGATGTACGAAAAGACGAAAATGCCATAAAGTTGAAAATATCATTTATTTTTCTAAAATGCAAATTTAAATTTGTAAAGTTTAAATTTTGTTTTCTTTGAGATCACAAAAGACATTTGTCTTTCCGTGAAGAATTATAATGCATGCGCACAAACATACAATGTTTTAATTAGCAAAAACCACATAGTACTTAAGATTTTTTTGTATTTAACAGTGGTTGTTCTCCATATTGAATTAGTTAATTAATCTGATATTACCCATGTTTTATACAGTATGAACGTTATTTTTTTTTATCATCTAAGACATTTTTGAAATACTGTAGAATCCGCTTTGTGTGTGTGTGTGTGTGTGTGTGTGTGTGTTTGTTCGTCCTTTGTTTGTGTTTGCATTTTTTGTTTCATAAAATCAACAACACAATTGTCAGTTTCCACGAACGGGTTAACACCGAAGTAAAATAAATACAGGTTAAGATAAAAACATGTTATTCTGTACTGAACAATCAAAAGCCGTTAATTTGCGCTTTACATCGAGCAATCTTTAAAAGTTTATTTCTTTTTATAGAAAGTCTTATAAGCATTTCTGTATATCGGTCTTATTTTTATCTGAAAAATCTTTTACCTTTATTCCCTTTATAATAAGAATACAATTGTTGCGATCCTACTCATAAGAAATAGTTTCTATGGATGCAGTATTATCGTCAAAAAAACACTTATAGAATATCAAATCAGCAGAATCTTTATCCTTTAAATAAAAAAAAAAAATGTAAGATAGTACGTACAATTGTTCTGACGAAAATAGTCATGAATAATCGAAATAAAAGTACAGAAGGTAACAGAATACGGCATTGTCCACTAATGTATCAAGTAATAAGTAATAATTATTCCCACTAACATGATGGGATTAGACTTTTCATTATGCATGGCTCTCTCTCTCTGTCTCTATCTTTTACGATTATCAGTACAAGAGACAAGTCGTTATAATAATGGTTGACGTGTCAACGTCACATGTTCAAAATATTGTAAAAAAAATATCATCGAGGTTATAATCTTATGTTATATTTTTAAGTTGGATATCAATTTCCTATTGGTTCACTCATTTGCGATATTCTTTCAGCGTTAAATCATATTAAGTCTAGACTGTTGCTGAACAAAACCAGATTTTAATTTGACTTTTATAGATTCATCAGCCAAGTTCCTAGCTTATCAACTCCATTATCCAACTTCTGTACAAGAAGGGACGGTACTTGCGTACAAAAAAATGGCAAGTCCTAATTGGCAGAGACTGACAATTTATTTAGAATAACTAACACGAAAGAGTTTAAATATATTTAAGATTAAAACAAAAAAGAAGCTATTACAGCAATGCTTTCAAATGACAAAAGCCACAGTACCAAAGTCCAAGTCGTCGGTGATCATATGATCTTTGATGCATGCTTTAAACTAAGTTAGACTCATCAATCAAAAACAATTCTGTAAAAGTAATTATTTTTAAGAATTTCATAGAGTTCGAAAAAGGCGATAATTGTCAGAAAATTTCTTTTTAATATTATATGTAAATCTGGATTTCGATTAGCAATGTCTTAATGATGACCAAACCATTATAATGCGTTATACAACGAATGCTTATGCTTATTACTTTTGTAAATCGCAATCATTCTTATTAAATATAATAGGCTGCACAGATCTAACGTTGACGCAGGCACTATTGCGTTCTGTATTTCAAAGCGATTAGCTCGAGACACCCACATGCTAATAATGTTTATTTAGTATCGTTATCCTCCAATTATCAAGTACACGCAGCTTTGTCAATTTTACAATTAAATGTGAGGTATGAAATCATTTTCATTATTTTTTGTAATTAAATGCGATTTAATTGCAATGCATGCAATTACTCTGTAAAGGTTATTACTATGCAAATAATAAACTGAACTTTTCGTGTTGCTATAATACGTTCATCTCAGATATGAATATTGTATTCGAAAATGTTGGTTCATTTGAGAAAAAGCATGTTTTTCAGCATACTTTCAAACTTGTTTTTTTATTTCTTTTAATGGCATTTCCATTTTCCCGGGAAATCATGTTCTTTTAATGTCATTTCAAATATAATTGTGTATATTGCCCCGAGCCTTTAGAAAAAAAAACTAAAAAAACATTAATGACATATTCTTATGCATGTAGGTACTACCTCACCACCAATCATATCGTTAATTACACGATATGATTACATTTCGTAACTATAAAATAAAACCATTAAATTTGATGCATACTTGGTGTGTTTTCCTATTCTGAAGACCTTACATGTAAACATGTTTGCAATTTCTAAGACATATTCCCGTTAAATATGGCTATGTTATCCGATTTGAACCATTCTATCAGGCGGTTTACTTGAGAACAACAGAACTAATGCCATAACTTAAATTGCTACTGACTTTCCATTTATGATACTCCGTAAGCCTTGTGTCTACAAGATATTGCTATTTCATACTCAAAGAGCGACATTTAGGCGTGAATAGTTAATACAATATATATATATGTCTTTTCAAAATAAAAATAAAAACTTAACTCATAAAGTGATGTAATAATGACAATACAAAAATTAAAATAACACGTCAGACCATCAATCAACAAAGATTACCAAGAATGACGTCATCAGCTATAATAGAAAAGGAAGAATTTAATTAGTTATCTTTACTGATTAATATTGTCGACTTAATTATCACTATACTTTATCCTTTTCATCATAAATTTTGTATTAATGTTAAAAAATTACGTAAAGATGAAAAAACATTAAAAATTAATTCATTTACATGTAATGTAGCATATCAATAAATAGATCGAATACACGAATATATTATAGTTATAACGGATTTCACTGAATTTATGTTTCTACTCTTCATTCATTGATCAAACGTTTTTCTTCTCACATTTATATTATACTATATATATAGTAAAATCATCTCACAATATTCAAGTAGATCTTATTTGGTTCGGTATTTCCTCACCGAGTGAATAGAGAGACGTATATGTAAGAACCAAGGTAAAACATCGAGTATATTCGTCAAAAGTCAAACATTACTTATGATTTGAATAAATCCTCTAACACGTATGCCAGGAAATCAAAATCACGAACATTAAAAAAACAATTTCTCCTGTTTAAAACAGTGGCTAAAGATGTCAGAGGGACATTAAAACTCATAGATCAAACATAAACGCTATGGCTACAAAAGAATACATACTTAACACGTTATTACAGATTTATACATGTTTAAGCTTTTATCAATGTCAAGGTAATCTTTGCATTCAGATATGGGGTAAAAATAAACAAAAGAACAAAATAAGACTAAACATTTAACTTCAGAAATACCTTCGTTGAATGAGCGTAGTTAATGTCGTTTTTACCGTGATGGTATCGTCAATTTTACTTCGACAAATGCTTTCTGATTGTTCGTTGTTGTCTTTTTTTTTTTTTGCTCCCTTGCAATTTTGATACACTGTATAACATGTATAATTAGTTATCAAAGGTACCGGGATTATAATTCAACCCAAACGCGCGTTTCGTCTACCTAAGACTCATTAGTGACGCTCAGATGAAAAAAAAATAAAAAGCCAAACAAGTACAAAGTTAAAGAGCATTGAGGACCCAATATTCGAAAACGTCGTGCCAAATACGGCTAAGGTAATCTATTCATACGTATGAAATATACTAAAATGAGCAAGTCTACAGCGGACACATGTTTTTTAGGTTTAAAATCAACCTCTTGTCTTCTTTATTGTCACGACGAGTTTGCCATACATAATTTCAATTTTGGATTTTTCTAAACCTACGCTGACTACCATTGCAAATCTTAGTATTGAATGACAATATATAGAGTTAATTAAAATGGATGCTAAGATTGTGTTATTGCCTGTCTGACGGTATTTAGAAAGACTAATCAGCAAAGTCTGATCCGTGTTCCAACAATAAATAAATTAAAGCTATCGACAGCAAAACATTTCATTCTAGACATTATTGTCGAAATATTTGTGTTTTAATATTTCATAATGATGATTTAAGCAGGAATTATACGTTTGAACAAGGATTAGATTTGATTTTAAAAAAAATAGGAGAAGTCAATCTATGTAGAAAAAGCAACTATAAATGACAATTGAGTACAATCAACTGGACAACATTTGGTATTTAGCTGATTACTAATTCTCTTCATTTTTCAGTTCAATAACAAGCTCGGAATATATATAAAATGCAGCTCAGCCTTTGTTTTCATTTTGCGTACAAATTTGATTAATCTCTTTATATATGCACATACATTGTCTTTAAACATGTTTTACTACGATGGGGACAACAATAAAATGAGATGGTATGCCACAGAAAGAGAATATAATATTAAAGATAACTGAAGGTCAACTAACGACCTTCATCAATAAACGAAATTGTAATCAATTTCTTTTGCTAAAATGTTAATAACATATTTTTGTTTTTAAACTGATTTGGTAATTCGGGGGCTTTAGAATCAATTTAGCGCAAGTTTTCAAATTAAAGATTTTACTATGAATCTTATGGAAGCAATAATAGTGATTGATTTCTAATCAGTAACAATTTGTTCATTACCTCACTTCATTATATTGGACATTTGTATCCGAGAACACAAAGGCAATAAATAGTTCAATGAAACAACTCGAGACTATTCACCTTGAAATTGATTACTACTCTTAATCGAAGTAAGAAACAAAACAATGAGATGCTTAAAAATCATTAGTCGAATAAAGATAATATTCAAGTCTAAAGGAATAAAACACATTTCAAATGACAACCAAATACTAAAAAAAATACAGATAAAATGTAATCAATTCCATAAGCATGCAGGTCTGAAACCAGATACTCCAATGACCATCTTCTTAACGACACTGAACAACTGAACAATTTATTGTAATAATATATTTTAAATTCATCTATTTTCATGGGTATCAATTTTGGCTAATTGAGGAAAATTCTCATTTCCGTGGGAATGTTTTCGTCGTTTTGCCAATCTCTTCTTACAAAGCATATAACAAAATAGTAATTCGTGAACATTTGAATTCGCGATTCATCGGTTCCAAAGAAACTCAAGAAACCCACGATAATTGGTATCCATCGAAATAAAATGAATACAAAGATGACAAGCGTGTGTAGAATACTGAAATTTGAGCCAGGTTTTCTTGAAACCGACGAAAGACATATTTTGTCAATGGAATCCGTTTAATCATACAAGGTCATTCCATTTGAATCTGCTATTCATAATACGGGCATTTTACCATAGATTGATTGATTGACTTATGTCCAAACCGTTGGTGAAAAATATTTTACACCGATTCATTGATTGGATAACGTACACTGAAAAATATCTCACATTGATTGAATGGCTGTTTTACTTCTAGTGACAATTTCATTATTAGGTCATATCCAACTCAAAGTACATGCGATCACTTTTTACTTGTTATCGCCCTTGTTTTGTAAATTCAAAATTGATTTTCGAGTTTTGAACATGTGTTACTTATGTTTCACCTGTATTTATAACATCAACTTTTATTCTTAATTAAATTATGTACACTTAATATTAGGGTTTTACATAACATAAGCACCGATAATAGTTATTATTATAGCATAAATCATAATAAATATTACTTTTATGTTTACGTTATGTCCATTTCGACTTTAATCTTTACTATAACGAAATGACTTTACATTTGTATTATTGTTTATCTGTGTTCAATCTTTTAGTTTCTTTTGCTGAAAAAAAAAAATGTTTTTTTTCTTCAAATTTCAGCATAGTATAGTGAGCGAAAAACCTTCAAATTATGGTAGTGTTGTGTTATGGAGGGACACGCCAGAACCTGATTTTTCTTTTAACCTGATGAGTAATTTGTGTGAGGCTATGGTAGAGGCAAACGGAACATGTGATTTTATACAACGTGCCTTTTTAATAATGTGTGGTACATGTAAGTATACACAGTATACATTACGATTAACACATTCATTGTGATAACTATCGATGACAGGTTTGTTATGATATCATTGATAACGTCTAATTTGATATCATACCTATTTCATTACAACGACATTTTGAAAATAAATTTTCCGATGATTTCAAAATTTAGAATACCTATTAAGTACAAAAAAAAAAATCATAAATGTTATTTTTTAGTACAAAATGAAACTCACGGAAAACAGGAAAACAAAATATGATTTCGAAAAACTTTTCCTTTTTCAACAAGATTTTCTTAAGCATATTAAACTAAAATTATTATTTGTACATGAAAGAAAGGCATGCTTATCACTGCTCTGCATGGAGTCATCGTTGCATTGTCCACAATTCAAAGCGTATCTATAGAAAATACAGGTATCAGAAAAGATTCTAAAAAGGTAGACAGGGCCTTGATTACAAAGTCCAATCAATGTATTACTAGCCTGTCAACACAGATGTTGTGAGTTCGAATCCCACTAGTTATAAATGTGATTGAAATTGAAAATGGAAATGGGGAAAGTGTTAAAGAGACAACACCCGACCAAAGAGCATGAAACAGCAAAGGGCCACCAATGGGTCTTCAATGAAGCGAGAAAACACCGCACCCAGAGGCATAATTCAGCTGGCCTCTAAACACAAATGTGTATTAGTTCAGTTAAAATGTCAATGTTCCTGCCCAAAAATGATTTTACTCTCCAGCTTCCCTCACCAAGACATTACAGACTGATGCTACACAATATGCAATATAGCTAAAAGTTGCTAAATGGCAATACTTGTTGATGTATTATATCAAAATTTAGTATTTTAACGTTCATCATAATATTAAAATATCATATTTTGCTACGTATCAGATGGCTTATTATTGACTATCTTACAGTGACCGCCTACAAAACACGCCAATTCTTGTATATTTTATTTATCAATTGAGTTCTGCTAATTTGCTTGATTCCAGGAAATTCAACATACAAGAAAATCAAAAACACTTTAAGTTCTTCGAAGAAATATGCATATTCCTTATATCTTTAAATTATGTGTTAAACTGCCTTGTTGTGTGCTCGTTTTTAATTTCTTAATTTGTCAAATACTTCATGTAGACTCACGAGGATCTGATTGATAGGAAACGTCCAGTGTCGAATACTTCATGTATACTCACGATAATCTTATTTATAGGATAAAATGATATTATTAATTATATCCTAGTTGCAAATCAGATAAATTAAATAGATTTTAAGTTCACATTTTCTTATGCACAACAAAAGTTATAACACTGCTGGCTAATTTTATATGCAAAATCTAATGACAGTTTGCAAATAATGAATATTATTTAGTTCTAGATAAAGACTGTCAAATTATGATATCTTGTTTTTCATCATGTTGTTATTTGGATCTTTTCAAATGATTGGACCATTTATCAATAATTGAAGATCTCTAAGGTGTAATTATATTTCATTTACTGTTTTACAATTTCATGTTTTTATTTACACAGCATAAATCACCTGTAGTCATATGGTTTAAGTGCAACATCATATTTTCTTTATATCTATAAGACAGATTTACATTTGACTTACTTTTTGACAACACACAACCAATACATAGCAAAAATGACGCAAGTGGAACATTATAACCACACTAACTACATTTAAAACTAACATTAGGGCCTCGGTGACCAATTGGTACAAATAGTTATCCAATTTACCATCAGCCTGTCAACACTGGGGTTGTGAGTTTTAATTTAGCACGTTGCAGATAAACGCAGGTGCTTTCGAATCCATGTTGATTGACCAGGATTTCTAATTACCTGCCGTATGTCGATGGTTCTTTCCGACTAATTTATCAGTAAAAAAAACTGTCTGCTTTGAACAGTTATATTGCTGAAAGTGTAGCTAAACACAATCAATAAGTCTATCAAGCAAACATGACAGGTAACGTGCTTTAATAAAAACACTCCACAACCTTTTTAAAAAAAAGTATTAGAATCAACAGGAACATATAGTTTCCGATGTTCTAAGTCTTTAAAGCATGTGACGAATAATCAAAATGCTTTATTTTGTTTTAATAAAAAGCTATACCACAGAACTAAATCCGACTAACAAATAGAAAAAACAAACTGACAACACAGTTATCTAACGTAAGAGTACCCATATTGTACATATATGTGTTCAGCTACTATTTTCCAACATTTGTAAAAGAATTTGACAATAGATCATACATGCGTTCTATTCTTTTTTTGTAAAAATTAATGTATTTACCATATTGCAATTGCTTATTTTTTTTAAAGTTAACTTTTGGTGAAAGTTTGACGTTCATGTAAAAAGAAAGATCACTTGATAATTTCATCTGTTTCGCGTTTAATTGTATGTAAATTAAGCACTGTTGAGTAATGTGTATAATGGCATTTATACAATTAATATTGTTTTAAACGTCTTTTAGAAATCTCAAAATTGTTTATCCTTTTTTGTGCAAATTTGTAATAGGTGCAATTTAGATACTGTTACAGCAAAAGTAACAATTACATGTAACTCCCATACTAACACAAACACGAATGTAGGTGAAATTAAATGATACATGAACATATTATTTCAGGGCCAGTGACGGTGTTAACAGGAGTTTTAATGTCCATGCCAATCGCTATGATGATTATTGGTAAAATTTTTATTATTTAAGCAAATATAATATTTTTGTCTAATTTGATAGCTATAATCATGTTCACATTCGCATTCACTACAACCTCACAATACAAAAATCTAGGACTGTCAAAGATGAATAAATACGAATTTGGCTAACAAAAAAGATATCAGCGCAGACACTATTCTCTTTTTCAATAATCTCATATATAATCTTCGATACATCTTACGCAAACACAATCTTAGCAACACATAATCTTGAAAACAAAAAAGAAATCATTTAGAGCATATGGTACTGCATGATTAAAGAACATAAATATAAAATGCAGACAATTGTTTAAAAATCGGGATAAAAAATCAGGACAACACGATAATGTTAAATCTCGGATGATGACTAGACGTACATTTAACCGCTTGACAGGTATTTCCTTTACTTATTTTATGATGAATTTCCGTTCATTAGTCAAGTTTGATCTAGTTACGTGAGAATTATTCCACCTGTATGGTGTTCACAGTTTATCCACATATGATGTATTTTTATAGGTAAAGGTTCTTCTAACATGTCTATTGAGCGCGTTTCCAGTGTGATTCATTTTTGTAGGGGTCGAAAATCTACCTTTCCATTGATTGACCAGTCACACTTTTCTTAAGCGTTTTCAATATGATACTTTTTTGTAAAGGTCAACAATCACTCTTTCATTAGTTGATCAGTCGCGGTTTTCGGGAATCATTACTATAAAACTGTAGAATTCTAATCACGAATTCGATTTTTTCTTGGTTTGACAAATAGTCCGGCGGCTACAAGCATATTTCAGACGAATTGTGTACATCCTGCTATAAGCATGAAATTTGACATAGACCTTCCTCAACTATTACTCTTTTATTTCAGATAGGGAGGCATTTGAAAAAAATGTCTTACTTCCGGTAAAATCCAAAATGGCGGACATCATACTTGAATCCGCCTAATATCGAAGGCTAGTGTGTGAAAAGGTGTTATTATCATGCTACTAACATAATATTTGGTACAAACCTTTGTTATGTACTACTTTTGGATATATTATATAGATAAGATGTCTTCAAAAACTCTACTTCAGGTAAAATCCAACATGGCGGACATTGTACTTATATAAACTTATTTTTTTATTGAGGGTAATTGAAATGTGTTTTAACGTATTGCTACTATCATTACATTGTGCATGAACCTTTATTTGGTGCTTCTGATGGATACAATGTATGAGACATATGTCTTAAAAACCCTTACTTCCGGTAATATCCAAAATGGCGGACATAGAAATATCAATATATTAATCAAATATTCAACTTTTTTCAAAATGTAAAGAAAATGATTTTTTTTTGTGCTGGTCATTAAACTTTTGGCTTTAAGGTATCCCCAAAACCACTACTTCTATCATGTTGTAAATGTTTGAATACAAAGTTGACACTTCCGGTAAAAATATGACGTAAATTTCAAAGATGAGTCCTCAATCCATTTCTTCGATGTAGAGTTTTGGATAGATTGATTAAAACAAAATAAAATCACTAAAGTTCTAAAACATTTTTAAAATTACTACTATTTGGCCAATAATACATGCTTATTCACAGTCACCACCACATGCACACAAGGCTGTGCACGGGAGATCCGATTTTCTACATTAACGATGACCGAGGCATCATTTCTTACATCCACAATGTACAAGCTTCTGACAAAATGATGAGGCTTGAGAAAGATTCTTTTAAAAATGGATCCCCTTTGTCCCTTTGCCATCCATTTGTACCTGGACTAGTTAGCATAAGAGCTAATTCCAAGCTCGTCCACTAAACACCTGCATTAGTCATGTTAGTATATTGCACGTTTTACATGCTTGAAAAGACTAGACCAAGTTGCGAGAATAGCCTCAATTATAATTAGCCTTCCCTTTGATGCAAATAGTTATTTTCTGGCTTCGATAATCATGTTAGCTCCATCTGATAAGTTTGTGCGATCTTACAGTTAATGCCGGTGATTTAGGCTGATCAATCATCATTCTTTATGTTAAAGTCACATCTTCAGATGTCATCAATATCCCCCACTCAGTCTTTTTTCCTTTTCAAGCAAAGGGGGAACTGTATCACAACCGGTAAAGGCATGGTCACAATAAGTGTGTGTGATCACTCATTGCCTAGCGCATTTTAAAGGCCATTGATAGATATTAATCTAAAGTGTTTTGCTATCCCAAACACAATCCATAGTTCGTCTGTTGCTATGTTACGGAATAGCGAAGTAGTATTGACATCATCATCAGTAACGACTGTTTATCATGACTCGTTTAAGTTTGGTTTTCACTGCATCAGACACATGCACCATGATTTTAGTGTCAGTCTCTTTGTGTGAACATGGTGCTACATCTTAAATACATCACGTGGTGGATAACACTGAACATCCTGATTATTTGTTGCTATAACTACCCTACTCATCAAAGACTTCATCCACTCTTGTTACAGTTTCAAAGTATTTTGTTAAGGTAAGGACATAATACCCAATCAGCATAATCTTTAGGAAACACCTTGAAACAATAATAACAGTGGATGTAGTCTCGGATGCGAACATAGACAATACCGGTAGTTTGAAAGATGCTTCAAGAAGCAAGAGCTACAGTTAGGGGAAAGGTAATACGCAGAAGAATCCAGGGTAAAAAAAAATCCTCAAAATTGGCAAAGCTTTTTGAGAGATGACGACAAGAAGAAAGAACTTTTAAGTTTTCATTCACATGTACAGCAGCTTGCTCACTACAATTTTGAGGAAAAGGTAGTTGTAGCAACAAATGCTCAGGATGTTCAGTGTTATTCACCACCTGATGGTGTTTCAAGTTAAGCATCATATTTACACGAAGACATGACACTAGAATTAAGATCGATGTGACTGATGCAGTGAAACACAGACTTAACTGAGTCATGACTCGAACAGTCGATACAGATGTCATTGCTGTTTCGCTATTTCGTAACATAAGGGCAGACAAACTTTGGTTTGCATTTGGAAGTGGAAAAAGCTTATGATATATATCTGCACTAGGCATAAAGAGATAACACGTTTGCTGGAAAAGGAACTGCGTTGATGACATTAATGGCGTTTGAAGATGTGACTTTAGCATTTAGAATGATGATAGATCAGCCAACATAACCAGGTATGGATTTGATAAATTTAATGTCACTAAAAATGATACGTTGTTTTGTTGTAAGATAGCAAAAAAAAACTTATCAGATAGGGTTAACAAAGCAAGAAAACATGTGTTGTTGGAAGAGGAAAGACCTATTCCCACGGCTCGATTTTTTTTCAGCATTTAAAGTGGGTACGAATGAGTAACAAGCTTAAAATTTGTTCCTGTGCTAACTAGTCCAGACGCGTATGAATGGCGAAGAAACAAATTTGATCCATAGGAACCCTTTTGGACAACTCTTTGTGAGGCCTCTTTATCTTATCAGGAGCTTGTACATTATGGATGTGAGAAACAATACCACAGTCTTTGTAAATGTGGAAAATCAGCTCTCCAATTGTGAATTGCGGCCTTACGAGTAGGCTGATTGGGTATTATGACCTTACCTTAATAAAATATACAGTCCGCCAAAAGTTAAGCACCACCTATTTTTATTGCATAGATTTTTTTTCAAATTTAAAAAATCAATTATTCCACGAAAAAAAGAAAACAATCATATAGCAATTTTGCTAATGTATACCATAAACAAACCAGAAATGTAATTTGAGTCACTTATGAAGGTTCTATGCATGTAGGTTTTCCGTTCATAGAAATAGTGTAAATTACACAATTCAGAAACAGAATTTAAGTTTCACTGTGAATTTATTTTTTTACAACAATTGATCACCCAATATTATTAAAATTTTTCTACACATAAGCTTTGGTATGTTCGGCAAATTTAATGTCAATATTTGAGTCAATAGCATGTGTAACAACCTCACTTCCGGTACAGTTTCATAGCACGACGTATCATTCTCGGTGAAAGCCTTCAAGCTTTAGTTTAGGAAAATCTGTTGCATTAAACAACAAATACCACTTTTAAATCGACAAAATATTGTGAGGGTGGATCTCTGTGATTGAGATTTCCGCCAATGGCATCTCAGACATGTTTGATAGGGTTTATGTATGGGGACATGAAAGGCTAAAAAATAGTGTAAATGGCTTGTTGCTCTTTGGACTCGGTTAAAATCCTTGCCCTATGTGTTCTAGCGTTGTCGTCCATGTACAAGGGTCTTGTCAATGTAGACGCAAGTGGGGATTATTAAAATGAGGGACTACAATGTTTTAAGGCACAAAATCTCTGTATGTCTGTCCGTTTATGTTACCCTGCAGAATATGCGTACCCAGCTTATAAGGGTATAAGAAGCAACCCCGTACTGGAACACAACCAGCACTGAATGCAGTCCTTGTGCAAACATTTTTTTTGGTCATAGGCCGTTTTGTTTCCCCGCGAAATTCGTATTATGGCGTCTATTGGCAGTAAAAGAAACTGATTACCATCTGAACAATGAGTGTTTTCTCAGCTTCTTATGTTCAAGCATAGAACCATTAACCATTAAAACCTGACGATAGAGTGCCTACCTGTAAGTACAGGTCTCTATACACCAAGACTTGCTCTTCGATTGCCTCTGAGAAGTCGACTGACCAATGTACGAACACTAACACGACCACCTGGAGAAACAGTGTATTTGTAAACGCGCAGATGACCTTTGATAAGAGGTTGCTTGACTGCTTTATCGGAGTTCAATCTTTTTGGTCGTAATGGATTTTCTTAGGGTATGTTGAAGGTAATTCATAACACCAAACATTAATAAATTTTTTGCAATAGTTATAAAAATATTGCCAGTTATATTTCGGTGGTGCTTAACTTTTGGCGGACTGTATACATTGAAACGGTAATACGAGTGGATGAAGTCTTAGTTGCGTATGGTAGTTATAGCAACAAATGCTCAGGATATTCTATCTTATTCACCACGTGATCTATTTCACATGTTTCAAGTTTAGCAGCAAGTTCACATTCAGAGGTATACACTAGAATCATGGTGCATTTGTCTGATGCAGTGAAACACGAACTTAAACCAGTCATGATTCGAACAGTGGTTACTGATAATGCTGTCATTACTGTTTCACTATATCGTGACATAGGGGTAGACGAACTATGGATTGTGATTGGGAGGGCAAAAAACTTTTGATTAATATCTATCAATGGCCTTTCAAATGCGCTAGGCAATGAGTGATCACACACACTTATTGTTATCCACGCCTTTACCGATTGTGATATGGTTTGCTCTTTGCTTGAAAAGAAAAGACTGCGTGGGAGACATTGATGGCATTTGAAGATGTGACTTTAACATACAGAATGATGATTGATCAGCCTTTATCAGCCTGTAAGATCGCACAAACGTAAAAGATGGGTATAACATGGTTAACGAAGCAAGAAAATAACTATTTGCGCACAAGGTAAGGCTTTTTATGGCTATTCCCTCAACTTGGTCTAGTCTTTTCCAGCATGTGAAACATGCAATGTACTTAGGTAGGTGTTAAGGGAGACGAGATTGGGATTGGCTGTATGATACCCAGTTCAGGCGCTAATGAATGGTGAATGGACAAAGATGATTTCTTTTTAAAAAGAGGCCTCATCATTTTGTCAAAAGCTTGTACATTGTGGATGTAAGAAAGGATGCCGCGGTCGTTGTTAATTTGGAAAATCGGGGTCTCCCATGCATTGCGATGTGTGCATGTGGTGGTGACCGTTATTTTTGGCCGAATTTTTTAGTAATTTTAGAAATGTTTTAGTACTTTATTGATTTTATTTTGTTTTAATCAATCTATCCAAAAACTCTACATCGAAGATATGGATTGGGGACTCATGTTTGAAATTTACGCCATATTGTGTTTTTTTACCAAAGTGTTAACTTTGTATTTAAAAATTTACAACATAATAGAATTAGTGGTTTTGAGAATAACTAAAAGCCAAAAATTGAATGAACAGAAAAAAAAACATTTTGAAAAAAAGTTGAATATTACAATAAGAAATTGATAATTCTATGTTCGCCATTTTTGATATTACCGGAAGTAAGAGTTTTAAAGACATACGTCTTATACATTGTATCAATGTGAGAAGCATCAAATAAAGGTTCCTGCACAATGTAATGATAGTAGCAATACGTTAAAACACATTTATTACCTCCCTAAGAAATAAGCTTATTTTAGTACAATCTCCGCCATGTTGGATTTTACCGGAAGTAGGGTTATTTAAGACATCAAATCTATTTAATTTATCCAAAAGTAGTAAACAACAATGGTTTGTACCAAATATTATGATAGTAGCATGATAATAACACCTATTTACACACTAGCCTTCGAAATTGGGCTGATTTAAGTATGATATCCGCCATTTTGGATTTTACCGGAAGTGAGACTTTTTTTTCAAATGCCTCCCTATTTGAAATAAAAGAGTTATAGTTAAGGAAGGTCTATGCCAAATTTCATGCTTGTAGCAGGTTGTGCACAATTTTTCACAAAGCCGCCGTACTAAAATGACCCTTAGCATGTTCCCTGGTGATTAAAATATTATGAATAGGTCTGACTTCAATTTGAACGCCAAGTGAACTTTACATTAAATTAAGTGGATGTTAGCAAAGTGGCACTCAAGCTAAACCCGTTGGAAAGCCCAACCAGTTATCAACTCCTAATAGTTTTGGGAAATCTGGCTCAGGGCATGAGTGCCAGTGGGAAGAATAATATGTGTGTTTTTAATGATTCGTCAGTGTACATGTATGATCGGGTAATTTACAGGAAATTACAGATCGTTTGGCTTCTTATTTCAAGCAGAGGTTTACATTGTATAAGTACTGTGTATGTTTGATAGGATTGTCGTTCTATAGATTCTACAAGAGTTCTGATTGCCCATCACTTTCATTTGAAAAATTGAAAAAAGTGGCTCAATGTTCTCTTTTATGTTTTTCTTGTTCTGATTTAGTCTGCTGATTTTTTACTTGTTCCCTTTATAAAGAAGATGTCCTCCTGTAAGTCCTTTTTGTTTAAGTATATTTTGTGTAACCTGCTGTTTATGTTTTTTTTTAACATATAGTTACTTACACGTTTCTACGTATGAATACAAGTCAGCCTTTGAAAAGGTTATGTATGAGGCAAGGTTACAAAAAGGCGCCAATCGCAAGATATTTATAGTTTTTTTGGTTTTATTTTAATTTTCGTTTCCGATAAGCGTTGATACTATATCATTAAGTTTATTGACATATTAACACATACACATCAATGTATAACTATCATAATTATCAGAAACTGCAAGGAAATAAGAATATGAGTTGATAGGAAAACTAAAAACAAATTATGTGTAAATCGATTTGCTGAAACCTTTTAGGTTTTTCATCTACAACGTGTTGTTTTTATAATGGGACATAACACCTCCTTTAACCGCGTATCGAAATATGCCCGTCTATTTACCTCATCTGAAATATAAACGGTCTCCACACGGTTGTTTCAAATCAATCATACTACTAGAAACGTATAGGAGGTAATATAATACATTATATACTCAAGATTGCAATCGTGTCTTCTTGTAGGAGTAAAGTATCTGGAGGACTGTCCAAAGGAACGAAAGCTACCAATTTATTTGCTCGTTGGTGGATGTTTTGGAACCATCAAGCTAACACTTATGATGTGTAGTCAAGTACGCCTATTGAATGACGAGGACGATGATGACTACCATGACGACAATGAATTGGCTACGATTAGCAGGATGGCAAATGTCGGTTTAACAATATTCTTGTCGATTTGGTTTGTTTTCGGAAATTGTTGGTTTTTCGATATTTGGATACCAAACTTCCGTTCCCCTCTTCATGAACCTAAAAATTGGTGCGATAAAACTGTTTATAATTTCACATATTATCATTTGATTGTATGTCATACAATAATTGGTATTGCGTTGTGTTTGACCTTTTTATTTTGTTGCTGTTTTACATGTGTAAAATGCTCTAATGATGTGGAAAAGGGATAATCTGGGGTGTAATTGTTAATTGTAATCTAACCAGTATGACTCAAACTACATGTCTGTCTTGATTAATATTTCCACGGCTGAACAAGGCAACTAAAAAGTTTCATTTGAAAATATTGAAGGCAGAAAGGTTCATGTTACCGATCTATCTACCTATGTAGAAAGGTTAACTAAGGGGAAAAACTCTGAATGTTTTTCCTGTCAAAGAAGAAGAAGTATATTTTTTTCTAAGATTGTAACGTATTTTTTCTCATATAATAATATTGATTTCCTTATTCAAATGCATGGTTGTGATAATTTATAGATCAAGCTTGCAAGTCTATTTTTGATCTTTACTTAAGATGTATGTATGTGTATAAAATTCTTAGCATTGATGTTCAATTAAAACGTTATACCAGCTAATTTTATTTTTTATTATCTCCGTCTTCACCACATATAGCATATCCGTAAAATTGAAAATAAAATATGCTTCTGTTACAATGAATAAGGTGGTAATTTTCAAACGAAGAACGGAGTACGTGAAACTCAGTGTTTAATTAAAGTCATTTCGAGGAACTTGTTTTTGAGCAGTTATCCTCTCAAGCGCTAGAGATTCGAGTTCTTTTGATAAAAAGACATTAAGACTATGATAAAACAAACTCGATTAGTACTTTCAATACTTTCAATTGTTTAGATTAAGAACTTCTAAAAGTGGGAATACGCTGTTGGTTATTTTACAAAAACGATAAGGACGACCAAGTTCATTTTTAAAGCGAAATGTGACTAAAAGACATAAAAGACAATAAAAGGGTAATTGTAGATTAAGATTTAACGCAGTTCCCCTGAGAACGGCTGAGTCGTGAATTTTATCGTTCTGTCCATACGGTTTTGTTTGGACTGGGTATATGCCACATTAAAAAAAATATAGTTAGTAAAACTGAAAGAGTTCACAATACTGTTATGTTTCTGTAGCTGAAATTAAATAGTTTCATTTATTACCATGGTTTTTAAATTTAAGAACAAAAAATGAATACTTGCTAAACATGTAATTTTTGTCCGTGATTATATATTTGTTCTTATTTGACGTCAGAGGTCGCTTGCAATGCACCATGCTCACGAATAAAGCGAAATGTAATACATCAACATAATGATAAAGCATTTCAAATTAAAGCCACAAAGAAAATACTTATATTTTCCACTCCATTATACGAAAAGTAAATTTAGAAACTATAAATGCTGATACATCTGATTTTTTTCTCAATATATCACTGATAAATTGCTATACTCTTAACAATGACGTCTAAAAAAATAATACCATTCAGGATTTGCTGCTATAAGTAACTGCAACTGACAACAAGCAGACATCAAATGATAGACATAATTAGAAAGAAAGAAAATTATTTTCACATCACTAATCTACTCAATCATTTTTAAAAATAATGAATGATTAGGCGTAAGGTTGCATTACGATGTAAAAATCACTAGAATTATCATCAAAGAAGTTGAATGCATCAATATACTCTAAAAATAAAGCATATAATTGCCTCAAGTCAATGAGATCGTTCGTTCCTTTTGTGTTATTAACCTTTCAATATGATAAATAGTGCCGATTAAGGTTTGTCTTTGTTCTATCACAATACGTCTGATATCAATTTATATTGTCATCGTGATATACAGTTGGGTGCAGACCAAGCATTACATAAAGTAAACGCAAGTTAACGCCGCGTGCACATATTTCGTTAGTTAACTTCAAATTTGCCGTTTACTAGTAAACGTACGTTTACTATAATTACGTTTACGTGGTCGAAATGGAAATTTCTGATGTCTACCCTAGTGAACGGGCGTTTACCCTGTGTCCTTTAGTCAGTATTAAACGGGCGTGTATTTCAGAATTCTTCAATTTTATTTTTACGTGCATTTAAAAGTGAACGGGCGTTTACTGCAGATTTTACAAGTGTATTTTTACGTGCACTTGAAAGTAAACGCGCATTTACTTTTCTCGTTAACTGATTGGGTAAATTTAGAATTAAACTTCAAGTTCATTTGTACATATATTTTATAAAAACGACCTTTAGTCTTAATATTTTACGTATATGTGTTTCAAACCAGAAAAATTCAAAAACTCTTTTAAATCGAAATATTAAATTACACAAAATCACTTCCATTAAGTCCACTAACTTTACTGATTGGCAGATTTTCTATATTTTCTTTTCAAAAGATACATGTACAAATATGATCGATACGGAAAGAAAGGTTATCCGAGACATCGGAAACATATTTTTATATGATTGGATATAAACATCATGATTGACGTTGTTTCGTTCCCCATTTTTAATTGCTCTTCGAATTCCTAACTATAATTTAATACATTATTTTAATCGAAATTCACCTTGTTTGCCTTGAATTAACATGATGAGATTCTGTTTTGACAAATGATCAAACGTAAATTGTACAGTGTATTGAAAAGGATATCAATCAAGTGTAACATAAGTATGTACATTTGTACCATCTCGTCAATTTAAATGTTCAAATATTGCTATCCTTACTGGAATATATAACTAATTTACTATGCAGCTATATATAGTGCCAATATGGTCTGTTTTGGTTGTTGTCGAAAGATAATTTTATTATACGAGTCAGTCTGAGTTTAGATAAACTACTGAAATGTGTTTCAATATTCAATATGTTGAATAAAAAGAGCACATGGTGGCACTCTAAATTAATGCGAACAAAATTTTTTAGTCATGATATTCAAATATTGCTACCTTTTTCATTATACAATCAATCCTTACATGAAAATATAACTCATTTACTATGCGGCTATATAGATTTACATAATAAAATGCTTATATGGTCAGTTTAGTTTGTTGCGGACAAATAATTATACATAACGAGTCAGTCTGATTTATGAAAAAACTGAAATTTGTTAACGATTCAATATTTTGAATAAAAAAAGGACATGCTGGCACTCTAAATTGATGCAAACAAAATTTTTTAATCATAATATTCAAATCTTGCTACCTTTTTTATTTTACAATCAATCCTTAAATGAAAATATAACTCATTTACTATGCGGCTATATATATTTAATAATAATAAAATGCGTATATGGTCAGTTTTGGTTGTTACAGACAAAAAAATTTATAATACGAGTCAGTCTGAGGTATGAAAACTACTGAAATGTGTTTACAATTCAAAATTCTGAATAAAAAAGGACATGCTGGCACGCTAAATTGATGCGAGCAAAATTTTTTACCCATGAAATTCAAATATTGCTATCTTTTTCATTATTCAATCAATCCTTACATGAAAATATAACTCATTTTCTATGCAGCTATATAGATTTACATAATTAAATGCTTTTATGGTTAGTTTTGGTTGTTGCGGACAAATAAATTTATTTAACGAGTCAGTCTGAGATATGAAAACTACTGATTTATGTTTACGATCAATAATTTGAATAAAAAAGGACATGCTGGCAATCTAAATTGATGCGAACAAATTTTTGTAGTCATAATATTCAAATATTGCTACCTATTTTATTATACAATCAATCCTTACATGAACATATAACTCATTTACTAAGCTGCTAAATAGATTTACATAATAAAGTGCTTATATGGTCAGTTTTGGTTGTTGCGGACAAATAATTTTATCATGCAGTCAGTCTGAGGTATGGAAACTACTAAAATTTGTTCACATTTTCAATATTTTGAATAAAAACAGAACATGGTGGCACCCTTAATTGATGCGAACAAAATTTGTTACTCATTATATTCAAATATTGCTACCTTTTTCATTATACAATCAATCCTTACATGAAAATATAACTCATTCACTATGCGGCTATATAGATTAACATAATAAAATGCTAATATGGTCATTTTTGGTTGTTGCGGACAAATACATAGGAGATAACTGTATTGTATTTTAGGCTCCGACGGCATCAGTAAGGGATTTGATGGTCGCAAATTAAGTTTACTGGTGACGCGTTAGCGGAGACAGTAAACGGGTATTTGCGACCATCAAATCCCCAATTGATGCCGTCAGAGCTTAACATACAATACTGTTATCTCCATTCTAATGAAACTGACAGAAAACAACGTTAAAACATGTTGCTAAAATGTGTCATATGCCGTCTGCGCTTGCACGTACATCCCATTGTCAATTGATGCCATGTAAACAAGTGACGTTATCCAATCAAAATGATCGTTACAAACGTTGTTGCATTAGAATTATGTGTAACGAGTCAGTCTGAGATATGAAAACTACTGATTTATGTTTACGATCAATAATTTGAATAAAAAAGGACATGCTGGCACACCAAATTGATGCGAACAAAATTGTTTAGTCATGATATTCAAATATTACTACCTTTTTCATTATTCAATCAATCCTGACATGAAAATATAACTCATTTACTATGCAGCTTTATAGATTTACATAATTAAATGCTTTTATGGTCAGTTTTGGTTGTTGTGGACAAATAAATGTATAATACGAGTCAGTCTGAGGTATGAAAACTACTTAAATTTGTTTCAATATTCAATATTTTGAATAAAAAGAGCACATGATGGCACTCTAAATTGATGCGAACAAAATTTCTTCGCCGCGGTTGACAATGTTTTCTCGGGGTACCAATCTGCTCTATCACCTTCTCAGCTATATGTTATTTATATAATGTATAACGAGTCAGTCTGAGGTATGAAAACTACTGAATTTTGTTTACGATCAATATTTTGAATAAACAAAGGACATGCTGGCACTCCAAATTGATGTTAACAAAATTGTTTAGTCATAATATTCAAATATTGCTACCTTTTTCATTATTCAATTAATCCTTACATGAAAATATAACTCATTTACTATGCAGCTATATATATTAACATAATTAAATGCTTCTATGGTCAGTTCTGGTTGTTGCGGGCAGATAATTTATAATACGAGTCAGTGTGAGGTATGAAAACTACTTAAATTTGTTTCAACATTCAATATTTTGAATAAAAAGAGCACATGGTGGCACTCTAAATTGATGCGAACAAATTTTTTTACTCATAATATTAAAAAATTGCTACTTTTTTTTATTATACAATCAATCCTTACATGAAAATATTACTCATTCACTATGCTGCTATATAGATTTACATAATAAAATGCTTATATGGTCAGTTTTAGTTGTTGGGGATAAATAATTATGTATAACGAGTCAGTCTGAGGTATGAAAACTACTGAATTTTGTTTACAATTCAATATTTTGAATAAAAAGAGAACATGGTGGCACTCTTAATTAATGCGAACAAAATTTTTTAGTCATAATATTCAAATATTGCTACCTATTATATCATACAATCCATCCTTACATGAAAATATAACTCATTTACTTAGCGGCTAAATAGATTTACATATTAAAGTGTTTATATCGTCAGTTTTGGTTGTTGCGGACTAATAATTTTATCATGCAGTCAGTCTGAGGTATAAAAACTACCGAAATTTGTTTACGATTCAATATTTTAAATAAAAAAAAGACATGCCGGCATTTTAATCGATGCGAACAATTTTTTTTAGTTATAATATTCACATTTTGCTACCTATTTTATTATACAATCAATCCTTACATGAAAACATAACTCATTTAATATGCAGCTATATGGATTTACATAATAAAATGTTTATATGGTCAGTGTTGGTTGTTGCGGCCAAATAATTTTATAATACAAGTCAGTCTGAGGTATGTTAACTACTGAAATCTGTTTACAATTCAATATTGTAAATAAAAAATGTCATGGCCGTCAGTCTGGTTCAAAAATTGCTGTCATATGTTTTATTTGGTCCGTTATGGCAAAAAAATATAACTGAATTTCTACTATATAGAAAAAAATAACTTGTTAAAGGGTAAATATGGTCAGTTTTTGTTAATGATATCAAATTATTTTGTTTAACGAGGATGAGAAAACTTATTGATGTTGGTGAGGATTAAACTACATGTATTTGAATAAACTTATTTAAACTTTTTATTTGCGAAGAATACGCAATTAACTATAATTATTTTTCAATTAAATACCGATGTGTGATAACATTTTAATTAACTGTAAAAGTCAATATGTCAAGCAGAAATGACCAGTTGGAAGACGCGCCGTTTTTGCATTAACGCGGAGGTAAACGCAAAAGTAAATGCCCGTTTACTTTTAATGTCTACTGCAATTTCGGAGTTAACGCAGAGTTAACACGGCGTTTACATGAAGTGCACGCGAGTAAACGCCGCGTTAACTTTTTCGGCCTGTCTACATGTAATGCTTGGTCTGCACCCAACTGTACATGGTACAATTTCCTTTTTTGATAAATACTATGTTCAGTAATCATTGACGTTGTAATTATACATTATACTAAATTCGATGCGCAAGACACGCTCTGTAAATGAACAACAGTTGTATTGGTCGTGTCGAATAAAGGTTTTTAAAACCTTAATTCGACACAACCAATGCTCGTCCAACATTAATGTTTTTGTTTGTTAATTATCGTCTATAATCATCAATACCCTAGAACAAATTTACACCTCTCTAATTCAGAGCTGTTTTATATAAGCTTAAGTTAAAGGATTGAAAATGCGGATGAACAATACTTGTCTACAAATGTATGTGTCTTTAAAATTTAGAAATATATTGTATATCTACTATTTTCCTATACGTCATTTTAAGCATCACAAAGTAAAGTACATTTTGACCTGCCACACAAATGACACACTATTGGATGATACAACATGTAACACTTGCATCAACCAACCTACTGCAACAAACAATTAAAAAGAAAAACATATAGTTGAAATATCCCGACTTAAAGGTATAATTTTGATAGTGTGTATAAGTATTACTTATAACTCAAATCCTTCATCATATTTGCCATAGTTCGTACGTCAAATTAGGTACAAGCTTATGACTGCCTCGATATATGTATTAAATGTACATGAAGACGTTTAAAAAATGTCAATCAGGCACAATAAGTGTGTCCTTTAAAAGATGCAGGGAACCAGTAAGAACATCAAATATTTTGAAAATGAAAACAACACGTTATAAATTTCATGTGTTTGAAGCGCTTATCTCTATTTAACTTCTTCAGGGACGCTGTAAACTGAATGTATGAAGGTCAAGGATGAATAGATGCAAAACAGTTGAAAAGTTGCATGAAAACAGGGCCAAATCTATCAATGGAAGCTGTGAATTAGGGAATTTGAAACTTAGTAATTTCTGTAAGCATTCACATAACGTTAGATCAGACTTTAACCCCGAGAAACCATTGTCAACTGTGGCAAAACCGAGGTTGACAATGTTTTTTCGAGGAATGACAATCTGCTTATCTCCTTCTCAGGTATATTTTGTTTAAGATTGTATAGTGAATATTCTGTTTGTATGGTCTGTTTTTTTTTAAATTCAAAGTAATAAACCATAATGTCTCGTACATCACAACAATTTGTAGTAAAAAAGCGCCACTTGATAACGCGTCTCCGTGAAGGGCAGTATATTATTTACCATGGGATAGCGTCAATTATCTGCCTCATATTAGCCAATCAAAATGTGGCATTATGACATGAATCATAATTAAATGAATTGTCTATATGTCATAAAGTCACTATTCAACTCCCGTGCGTTAAATGTATTTAATTTTATTTTGAAGCTACTGGTATAAGATATGTACATATAAAAATAATCGTATGAAAGAATTTTATAGCAAATTTGAAACGTTTTCTTTTAAGACAATAAAGTTTCATGAGAATAAAGACTCCCTTGTCAACTGTTAATCAAAAGGTGTTATTCGTCATTCATATAGACAAGAAAGCAAAATCCAATTGACAAGATCATGCAGATTTCATTACAGAGATAGAAACCTTTTTATTTATAATTAAATGAAATAAAACCATTATATTATAAATTCGCACTTGATTATCGTCGATATAACACTGAGAGCTAAAATCTTTTTATCTTATCAAAGAACTTTTTACTTTTTATGCCTTTTCTGCTTTACCTTGTCAGTCAATACATTTTGGTACGTGCAAGCACGCTTTATTCATTATTTGATCTTGCATAAGTATCGTGAATTTCGACTGATCGATACCTATGAAATTAAAAAAAGAAGAGGATTGGATTGCCAAGGAGACAAATCTCTGCCGGACACAAAATAACATAGAAGTTATAAATTAATAGGTCATTGTACGGCCTTCAACAATGAGAAAAATACATTACACAAAGACAGCTATAAAAGTCCAGAAGTAAAACAGTTCAACCGACAAGGAAAACATAATAGCTGGATAATTATGTAAAAAACAATGAAGGAAAAAAATAATATACAACAACTACCTACAACCACTGAACTACAGGCTCAAGACATAACACTGACAAATTTAGAAATTGGATGAGTTATGTCATAGTACTAGCAAGGTAATTTCATTGAAAAGTGTATTTCTGGTGCTTTTGTTATCAACAGATTTTAGTTCGTACCATATAGTTTGTTTTACAAGATATCGTGCAAGCAACATGTTGATAGACATGTACATGTACAAACGCACAAGACGTACCATTTTATAATAATCACTTCAATAATACTTTCAATATCTGTTCTTTGGGGAAACAGATACATTATTACCTATTATTAAATATCAAGCACAAGTAATCAGCTTTATTTCGTGTTTTAGTTCTTAACGGATCCGACCGCTCTAGAGGTATTATTTATCACCGTAGACCATACAATTAGCTGACATTTTCCCATTACCTTAATCACCTTGTAAAAAATGAAATACTGTTATGTAGATCCTTGCACTGAGGCTGGACAAACTCAACCTATATGGAATTTACTGACCCAATATATATCGTGTTAGGTCACTAATCCACCATGTAACTAATAATATCAAGTTTATATTCACTGCAGTTGAATGTTGGTGGATTTGTGTCTCATTGGCAATCATGCCACATCTTATTCTATATTCATTCAATAATTTAAGTTTTTTAAGTGAGCTTCTCGGCAAAACGAGCAACTGTGTACCCTGTTTTCTAATCTATCATAAAGAGATATTAATAGTAAAATTGTTGAAAGGAATTAAGAAAATAATGATACAACTGTTCTTTATCCTGTGTATTCATTGTAATACGAATGGAAAAATGTTGTTCTGTTCTTTATAAATTCAATTATAAGATTTATCTTTCCTAGGAAGCTTAGTTGATAATTTTCTGAATCAATCAACAACAATTATGTTTTCGTTATAATTACGGTAACATTACATCCTTTTCGTTGTCATTTCAAAGTGAAAATTTCACAAATAAACAGCACTCCTCACGATGAAAGATTGCGGGATAACCCATATATGTACTAACTAAGTACACATTTAGACTGTTTACTGTTTGAATTCCAAATGCTTCAGACATTTTTAGATTTGATCATGTAATGATAACAGTACTGTGCAAGCGGGCAATGCACTTTTGTATTATGTATGCATAGTCCCGGACACATCAATTACATTTGTCTAGAGGTGTTCTTATTATACAGATCACGAACATCAATTTGCAGAATAACATTGTTTGTTAAGACATTTTATAAAACTTTTACTTTATGAGTTATTCAGTTACCAAAACTCCAAAAAAACTAGTATAATTGAACCATTACAGAGGCTGTAATATCTTTTTCCAGATTTCATTTACACAATATTCTTCTAGTTACAAAGACATGACGTCACTAAGATTGACGAAACTAAATGACGGAGAGATATGTAACAATATCGTCTGTCATTTAATTTTATTTATACTTCTTTGAACTCTCTGGTAACACAGAATCTACAACATAAGGACGGATGAAACGTTACCGTCATAATTTTATTGTTTGCGACGATTTTTTTTTAAACATCAAAGAGTTCTCTGGTTAAAATGGAAAAACACCGCAGAGTAAACACAACGCTACCGGCGGAGGTATATCGTTTATCAAGATTTATTTTTCATAATTCTTAAAGAGTTCTCTATTTACAAAGAATCGAAATAACTATATAGATGAAACGACAATGCACATTTTAAGCTGATAGTAATAACCGATATCAATTGTCACCTGTGACATTTTAAATCCGAAGAAGATTTAACGTACTATGTTTTCTGATTGAAATTGATATGACAATAAACAAAAAAGCATAATGCACAATGATTCATTGATTGACAAAATATTATAGGTTTCAACAAAGGTCACTTCATGTGAAGTCTTTGATGCTGAAAAAGTGTCATTTCCAATAAATCAAAGCTTGCATGCACGAAACGATTTTTGCAGCTAACAAACAAATGTTAATAAAATTGTGCATTGTTAAAACTAGAGAGAAATCAGGTGCACGCTGTGTGAACAGTTTGATAGAACAAAGCAGCAATAATCAAGCGTAAATTGAAAATGGATAGTTCGATGTTTGTTGTAACAATTAATCATTAAGATTGATGTTGACTGAAATGTGCATTTCAACGGTTGCGTGTTGTTTATAAAATGCAATAATCTATTATTAGCCTTTTCAATGAGACAGGATTAAATTTTGCTGAAGAGACTTAATTGCGAAACTAAAAATTACTGTGAATTAAAATGTAGTCGCCCCAATACAAAAAACAGCATCTGCTAGAAACCAAACAAATATGGTGTAGATGAAATATCAACAAAATACGCTATTTAAGAAAGATCAATGTAATTCTTTTGAGCAAGCAGTATTCATGAAAAAATTGACTAGAAATACTGCTATCAATCACCAATAAGAGAAGTCGTTTGTTGCTTTTGAACTTGTTGTCTAAATTTGATTTTCCTTAGATTTATGATACATTTGAACCTATATGTCTTCCAACAGATGTTATACCTGTAGTACGTTTACTATAATATGTTCCCAGACAACGGCTATATTGGAACAAACGATACGTAAACTGCGGAGTAATATTATTTGTTAAGATAAAGTTAAACACCAGGATTTTTCTAGTTACAATAAAAAGACGAACTCAATATCAGGAAATGCTGTACTTTATACTCTTTATTTGACCTTTTTAACTTTTTTGGATTCGAGCGTCACTGGTTAGTCTTTTTTTGACGAAACGCGCATCTGGCGTATATACTAAATTTAGTCCTGGTATCTATGATGAGTTTATTTTCAACCACTGGATCGATGCCACTGCTGGTGGAGATTTATTTCCCCGAGGGTATCACAAGCCCAGTAGTCAGCACTTTCTGTGCTGACATGAATTGTCATTGATATGGTTATATTTTCAAATTTACTGTTTACAAATTTTTGAATTTTTTGAATTACTCAGGCTGTTCTTCCTCAGGCATAATTCACCTTAGCTGTATTTGGCAAAACTTTTAGGAATTTTAGTTCTCAATGCTCTTCAACTTCGTACTTTATTTTGGCCTTTTTAACTTTTTTGGATTCGAGCGTCATTGATGAGTCTTTTGTAGATGAAACGCGCGTCTGGCGTATATACTAAATTCAGTCCTGGTATCTATGATGAGTTTATTTACAACCACTGGGTCGATGCCACTGCTGGTGGAGATTTATTTCCCCGAGGGTATCACAAGCCAAGAAGTCAGCACTTTTTGTGCTGACATGAATTGTCATTGATATGGTTATATTAATAAATTTACTGTTTACAAATTTTTGAATTGTTTTAACTACTAAGGCTTCTCTACCTCAGGCATAGATGACCTTAGCTGTATTTGGCAAAACTTTTAGGAATTTTGGTTCTCAATGCTCTTCAACTTCATTTGGCCTTTTTAACTTTTTTGGATTCGAGCGTCACTGATGAGTCTTTTGTAGACGAAACACGCGTCTGACGTATACACTAAATTTAGTCCTGGTATCTATGATGAGTTTCCTAAAAATGAAACCATCATTTGGAACCTCTACGGACGCTATCACGAGTTGGTTGACCGTTAAGGAATTTTTGTTTCAAAATATATTTTTGATGGGGTCCGTGTTACTGAACTCTGTAGTTTTCTAAGTTGTGTTGAATGTATTGTTGATGTCTTTTTCTTTTTCGTTTTTTTTTTTTTGCCATGCTATTGTCAGTTAGTTTTCAGCTATGCGGCTTAACATCCCTTTGGTAACTTTAGCCTTTCCTATGATAGGGTAAATCAGTTTTTTTAAAGGAAAAAGTTGACAGATTAAAGCAGTTGTGTTATTTGTTGATGTTTGTGTAAATGTATGATTTCACAATGATGGAAAACAGTCAAAACGATATATGCAATGTACTTTTAAAATTAAATAAACTTTTGTTGTTTAGTTATACTTGTATTTTATGTTCGGCACGGAATGAGTAAAAATGCTATCATTTTGCATTGTATTATGATATATATGTTTCTATAAAATTCGGATGTTTAATGTTTTTAAATACATTATTTGAATTGAAACAAATTAAGTAACTGGTATTTTTTTGTTAGACAAGTCATGCAAAGATCATTGATAAAATTGTAGTCATTGTTTTTCGTAACTTAATTGCAAGGCTATCTCTGAAAGCAAAATCTACTTAAAGTTTTATTATCTGGATTCAATTTGACTGAATGTTCTTTAGAGACGAGAATGTCATAAGTTGAAAATATAAATTAATAGTAAAATTTTTTTGTGAAATGCAAATTTTAAGTTGCAAATTTTGAATTTTATGTTTTGTTTGTGATCAAAAGAGACAACTGTCTCTCAGATAATTATAACGCATGAGCACAAACATGTGCATAAAGATAAATATGTTTTGATAAGCAGTAACT
The DNA here is from genome assembly GCA_037788925.1 of Mytilus galloprovincialis. Lineage (NCBI taxonomy): Eukaryota > Metazoa > Mollusca > Bivalvia > Mytilida > Mytilidae > Mytilus > Mytilus galloprovincialis. Next base: position 69,850,937 of record CM075336.1, read on the forward strand.
ACAGAGTATTTAGGATTTGTTTGCCGACACAGCAGTCTTAATCCTCGTAAATAAATTAGCATCTTACCCTAGAGTTGAGCTGATTAAGAATAACATGGTTTCATTCAGTATATATGAACGGTATTGTCTCTATCATCTAGTACATTACTAGTATTTTGAAATACTGTATAATCTGGACTGTGTGTGTATTCCCCCCCCCCCCCCCCTGGGGGGGGGGGCTTGTTTTTTGTTAGTGTTTGTATTTCTTGTTTCAAGCAAAATCTGACAATTTTATCAAAGGATTAACACCGAAGTAAATTACTCAGGTAAAGAAAATATTAAACTGTCAAGTTGTACTGATCGATCCGTATACAAGATGTGTATTTGCACTTCAGATAGAGCATTATTCAAATATAGTTTTTTTCTAAATGGAACTAAAAAAAATTGGAAAGCGGTAATAAAACATATGTACTGAGAAATGTAAGCTTATTTCTTTTTATAGAAAATCTTGTGAGAATATTTAGTTAGCGGTCTGACATTTCTATTCTTAATGATATATATTCAAGAAATCTTTCGCCTTCGTAATAAGAATACAGCTGTTGCGATCCTTCTCATAAGAAATATTTTATATTGCTGCTATACCATCGTTAAAAAAGGACTTCAAGACTTCAGGAATACCAATTAGATAGAATCGTCATCCAATATTACTCTTATACTGTCAAACAAATGTAAAAATTAGATCGTAAGTACAATTGTTCTAACGGAGATAGTGTAGTCCTGGATATTCGAAAGTACAGTATACAAGTAAAAAGAATACGTTGTCGCCTACTGTGATATCAAGTAATAAGTTATAATAATTCTCACTAACTGTATGTGTCTGGATAAGGTTTACTGTAAAGATAAAAACGCGCCAAAAGTGTAGAAATATGGGTAAAGAAAATAAAAATATAATGATACAATTGTAATAATGGGGTGCTAAAACATAAACAATCGAGAATAATCAGCAAAATTTCTAACGACGAGAGAAAGAATGGCTAAAAATTAAATAAAGAATACTTTCGTTAATGGGTTAACGGGCATATTTTTTACGATTATCTGTTTATAATACAAATCGGTATAATGATGGTTGTCGTATCACATGTTCAAAATATTGTAAAAAAACATATGATTTAGCACATTAACATTTATTACTATTAAATAAAAGAAATACTTTATCTGCGGAATATTCAATAGGAAGCATACGTGTGACATCAAATAGACGATGAAAGTTATTGAACTAAAGATCGAACAATAAATCTGTAGTTATTATATTATTTTGTCAATCATGTCACCATGTTTTATTTATCGCCTTCGAAAAAATTATCAATTAAATAATAAAACCAATAAACAAAACACGTGACTTTGTCAGGTCTAATCAATGTCATCGAGGTTATGAACTTATATTATATATGATTGTTGGGTATACATTTTGCTATTAGTAAAATAATTCGCGATATTTTTATAGCATTAAATTATATTATGTCTAAACTGTTGCTAGGAAAAAAACATTCTTAAATTTGATTTTATAGAATCTATCGACCAAGGTCCTAGCTTATCATCTCCATTACCAAAATATTTTACAAAAGGGACGGGATCGGCGATGCCCGCTATACACTAAGTTCGAATCATCAATCAAAAACAATGCTATAAAAGGAATTATATACAGGAATTTTCATAAACTAAAACAACGATAATTGGCAAGAAATTTCCTTTTTATACTTTTCATATACAATGTAACACGAATAAATCATTCCCTTCCCGTGATTTATTGACTCTCCAACTCACTTGGGCCTTAACACATTTTACGATAAAAACGAGTCTGTAATTCTTGATTTCGATTAGCACTCTAATAATGATGTGAACAAATCAATGTATCAAGCGACATGTTACGAAAAGGTATATTCACGACGCTGAGGTTGACAATTTACACTTTAGATGTGGGGACTGTGTCAAAACACAGGAGAGATTAGCTGTGTATACATTGGATATTATTTAAAAGCTGTATTGATTTTTTGGAGACAATTTCATTATAAACATTCCGTATGAAACGAATATTCAATAACATTTGTACCACTAGAAATATAAAAAATATTCATAAATTCTATAATACTTTTAAGAAACTCAAATGCGAAAAAGTGGGGGGAGAGGGCAGGTAAATGTGGTGGATATGCAGAGCTCCGGAGACACGGGGTACATACTTGTGTGAATTCTTCTGAAAATCTGTATGTATGACAAATGTGTCATCTCTAGGGGCATGCAAGCCCTTAATAAACCTTGCAAATAATCTTAAGTCTTATAATCTGTTTTATACCTACTCCGGAATATATATGTTTATAGGTTACATCTTCTGACATCAGACTCGGACTTCTCTTGGACTGAATTTTAATGTGCGTATTGTTATGCGTTTACTTTTCTACATTGGCTAGAGGTATAGGGGGAGGGTTGAGATCTCACAAACATGTTTAACCCCGCCGCATTTTTGCGCCTGTCCCAAGTCAGGAGCCTCTGGCCTTTGTTAGTCTTGTATTATTTTAATTTTAGTTTCTTGTGTACAATTTGGGAATTAGTATGGCGTTCATTATCACTGAACTAGTATATATTTGTTTAGGGGCCAGCTGAAGGACGCCTCCGGGTGCGGGAAGTTCTCGCTACATTGAAGACCTGTTGGTGACCTTCTGCTGTTGTTTTTTCTATGATCGGGTTGTTGTCTCTTAGGCACATTCCCCATTTCCATTCTCAATTTTATGGTCATTTTTATATACTTTTTTTTATGAAAAGCAAACAAAAAAGTGATAATATGTATTTTGATCCAGTTGTTTGTCATAGGATAACAGTTTATATAAAAAGAAGTCAGAATAAACTAATTAAAGAGAATGGACCGAATATAGAGATAAATAAAAAGGCGAACATAGAGATATTACAAAAAAAAACCCAAACAAATGCAGAAATAATTTGTCATCCTTGTCCCCATCCCCCTCCAATAAAAATCCTTGAACTAGCGTAGTATATGTGGGTACTTTTTTTTTACTCCGACGCGTTGCGTCTATCGGTTATTTGTTGGTTGTTTATAAGCCTCGTGTCGATCTTATGAATTAAGCCAATTAGAACTGATTTTAATTATAGTTTGTCATAATGTGGAACTGTAACATTGAGCTTTCACAAACATGTTCAACCTCGCCATACTTTTAATTGGACCAGGTTTAGAGTTAGATTTTCCCCAGAATTTTTTCATCTTGGCGGATAAAGTTTGTTAATTTCGATCGCCCCTCGTTTTTAGCGGATAACATTTATCCATTTCGATCGCCCCTCGTTACCTCCTACAGACGCCATCAACTATGAGCTTTAACACGAGCAGAAAGAAGAAAATGTAAACTTGCGTATATCAGAATGTCGGGTACGTTATAATGAGCTGAAACACTTTCAGCCATTGAAAGCGTATTTAGACACACTCACCCCTTCACGCGTACACGGTCTCACTTTTCATGTCTTATAATCGCAAGCAATGATATTACAAAAACAATTGTAATATTCGATGATTCTCTATGATGTTCTGAATAACGTGATTTAAACTAACTAAGAAGCACAGGATTTAAATTTTACCTGTTTAAAATCAGTAATCAATGTTTTGACACCGTCCCCACATTTAAAGTCTAATTTGTCAACCTCAGCGTCGGGAATATACCTTTTCGTAACATGTCTAAGATAACGATTCCAGTAAGTATTTGACAAATCACAATCATTATCCTTTTACACAATGGTCTGCAAAGCAAACATTTAAGCAGTTGATATTGCGTTCTCTAGTTCAAAGCGATTAGCGCGAGACACCCACGTGCTAATAATATCTATTCATTATTGATATGAAATTATCAAGTACATGAAGTATTGTCAATTTCACAAATAAATATGCGATATGAAATCATTTTTATTTTTGTTTGTAATTAATATGATTTTTATTGCAATACATGTAATTATTTTGTAAAGGTTATTACTGCATAAATGATAAACTGAACTTTTCGTACTGCTATAATACGTTCATGTTTTATTGAGTTACAAATGTAAAATGTATCGGAAGATATTGGTTAAATTGAGATAAGACACGTTTTTAATTCTACCTCCCATTTTTGTGTCGTATTTTACGATATATTATGTTCCTTTAAAGTCATTTCCAATTTTATAGGAATAAATGTTTTTTAGTGTCATACTACATTTTATAGGAATTCATGTTCTTTAAAAATTCATATCCAATATTGTCATATTTATTGACCCAAACCTTTTAAAAAAAACCTTCAAAAAAGAATCATAAATGACAAATTCGTATACATATAGACACTACCCCCCACCCTCCCTCGTTGATCACTCGATATAGTTACATTTTCCAAAATATAAAATAAAAGCATTAAATTTGGATAATATGTGGTATTGACATTACACGTAAATTTCTTTATAAAGCTTCTAACTGATTTTAACTAGGCTTTTTAACGAAACAGTGCACAATGCATTGTTAGATATCAAAACCCTATACGAAATTTGATTGTTTCTACTTATTTTATCAATTTTTCTGATGTTGTTTTCAAACGCTATATGTATGCACGAGCCATAACTAGCCTTATCATGAGTGTTTGATTATGTGATTCTGACCGTTTTTATAGTGATTACTAGACCAAATATTTCATGTTTCATGTTATGTTCTAAATTCACTATGTTCAAACGAACATAAAGTATTTATGTGCTAAATCTCTCTAGATTTTTGTAAAGCATACCTATCTGAGCACATTTAGATATGTACTTTTATACGATAAAGGCATAATAGAAAACTAAATACATATTAAGGTACTGTTAAGCGCAATGACCAACTCAATTTTAATAACTATAGATCCAGAGATCACAATATTTCTAATATCAAACATCATTAACAGTTCATGTTTTGAACACGGAAACAATGCATCTACGAAAACAAATACCGGTTTATAAACCTCACACAATCAACAATACCGCTAAAAGACATCTGCAAAATATATACAAAACACATTAATTCTTTACATACAACGTCAATACATTAAAAGACAAAAAAATGAATTCTAGATGAAAATTAAACTGCAATACAAAATAAACGTACGACAATGGTCACTACCCAAACCTCGATAGTTAAATCTCGTGCAAACTTTCATTACATACTGACCGCCAAATCTGGTTTACAACTATTGTGAAAACACAATAGAAAAAAAATTACATACTTCAAAAATCATACGCGAACCGCACATAAATAAATATCATGTGATAGTCTAGTACTGTACTTTTGATAATTGGATGATTTTGAATAAACCAAATCAGTAAGGATTTTGTGAATATATTAGCGAAATATTGTGATTCTGGAATTTCAGAACACCCCAAATATTAATTCATTTGCAAAACGCGTTTTGTTTTCTTGTTTCTCATTTTTGTAATGTCAAGGCAATTTTTAGCTGATTATAGGGTGTATGTTTATTCTGAAAACCATACCTGCAAACATAAAGATAAAGAGATGTGATATGCATGCCAATGAGACAACTATCCACCAAAGTTCAAATGAAGCAAAAACAATGAAAAAAAATCAGTACCAAAGTCCGTTTGCGATTTCCCTTGTATATTACCTTTCTGGATGTCCAAATTGTCCAATTTGAACCCAAATATATGCCGGTTTACTTGAAAGCAACAGAACTTATGTCATAATACGAACACGACGAACGCCTACTTACTTTATTTTTAATAATTTGCATCCGTCAGCTTTGTGTCTACACGGTACTGATATTTATTGCTTAAAATGCGACATTTAGGGATGAAAATTAATTAAAATGTTTCTTCAAAATTATAATATATACTCATCCATTGGTATTATAACGACAATGCAAATGGAAAAGAAAAGTAAGTAATATATGAGATAATAAATTAACTAGCTTACTAAGAATAACGTCATAGGCTTTAATCGGAAAGGACGAATTCAATCATTTATCTTTACTGTTTTGTAATGTCACCTTAGATATCTTACAATAATCTATCTTTTTCATCATAAATTGTGCCTTAATGTATAAACAATGACGTAGATGAAAGAAACATGCAAACTGGATTAAATTGGTAAAGCTATAAATAGGTCCTGCACGAATATCTTATCGTATGAACGTTCATTTTCAAAGTGACATATATAACTATATCAAAGGCTTACAAAATTAATAGTTGTTATAGTAGATCTGTTTCTGTATCCCCCGGGCCGAAAAATACTCGAAAATCAATAAGACTGTGACCAACAATTATTACTAAATGACATATTATTTGTCGATTATACGTTTTAGATTCGTCATAAATGTAAAACAAAATCTTTGAACAGGACTTCAATTTAGTATATATGCATGCACTGGTCCAATAGTAACTTACAAATTACATGAAACTTGTTTCGTATGTCTTTATAAAGTCTATAAATAAAGGCAACAGTAGTATACCGCTGTTCAAATCTCATAAATCTATGGACAAAAAACAAAATCGGGGTAACAAACTAAAACTTAGGGAAACGCATTAAATATTAGAGGAGAACAACGACACAACATTAAAATGTAACACACACAGCAACGGACTAAGCATTAGACAAAATCCGATGAGAATAACCAATATAACATCAAAACCAAATACATGAATTTGGGACACGTCTTATAATAATGTGAATTCACACTCAAAAATAGGAGAAAACAAACGACACAACGGAAACACAACGTAAAAATGTTACATACACAGAAACAAACTATGATATAACAATGGCCATTTTCCTGACTTGGTACAGGACATTTTTAAAGAAAAAAAAAGGTGGTTGAACCTGGTTTTGTGGCATGCCAAACCTCGCACTTTGATGGCATTGTTAAATATAACATTAAAATGACAACATAATAATACAGGACTACAATACAAATAAATAGCAGAACGTATTTGGCAAAGAAACACATGAATAATAGATAACAAAAGGCATCAGGTTTAAAATTCATTACGTGAAAAACGCGCCTCGTCCAACCAAGACTTACCAGTGACGCTCAGATATAAAAGTTCGAAAGTCAAAAAAAGGTACAAAGTAGTACAGCTCTGAGGATCAAAAGTTGAAAAAGGTTGTGCCAAATACGGCTAGGGTTTTTTGCTTGTGATAAGAACATCCTTATTATATAGAACAATTTATGCTATTGCAAACGGTAAATTTTATCAAATGAATATAAAAGATTTACATGATAAAACTGACGTCTTAACTAATTACAGAAAACAAAACCCGAATACATAATACATTGAAGACCAACACAGAAAATAGACACACCCGACTCAGTGACAAACCAGGCCTGAACGCAAAAAGTCATAACCATGACGTCATATACGAAGTGGTGAAATGGCACAATATTACGTCATGCAGACATGTGAATTTCTGAAACAGCACAAATATGACATCATATTCGAAAAATTATGTCTAAAAAATAAGATAGAAATAGGATTGATTTAAGATTATAATAGAACTAAATACTGATATAACATTTAAACACAATGCACATTGCAACACTAATCAATAGCAATATATATATTTTATATATGGCTGGTTTGTTTTGAATCTAACTTCAAACATAAAAATCGTACAGATTACGTTGAACAAAATCAAAACTAATAAATGAAGGCGGTGATTAATTTTCTTTACCATAACACATGAATTTAATAGAAAAGACGTCAACCAATTTGACAAAATCCGATGAAAATTACAAATATAACATCAAACTAAATACATGAATTTGGGATAGATAAGTACCGTAACACGTCTTATAGTAACGCGAATTCACACTCAGCAAAACAGTCACAATCGGGAATAAGTCACGTTCGGTAATTAAAAGATTAGACGACGTAATGACAAACCACAATCTACCATGTGGTAAAAATGTCCTTAGCTAGTTTGGTCAAAGACACGTCATATGCATCAACTAATTCGTGATGGTGTCCATAAAATAAATAAATATAACCTCGTCAATGCGTATTAACAAGTATTGGTGGTTATAAATAAATTAAATATATAAGGATAACCATAAAAGGAGACAGTAGCCAGACACATAGGTAATCCAACAGACACTATTACAATATCAAGAAACACAACACTTTCTAAGAATATACAGTCTGCGTAAACTTGTAATATATCTTGTCTCACATGTATTTTTGTTTTAAAATAAATTACTTTCTTAACGTTTTATGTATTTAACTTTAGATCGAGAATGTACCTGCAGCAGAATATTCGGAGTTTTGTCAAGGTTTGACATACTATATATTAAATAGAGATCACTTTTATAAAATTGAGAATGCACGTGGGTAATGTGTTAAACAAAATGCAAACCCACCAAAGAGCAGAAAACAGCAAATGCACAAACATTTCAATGTTTTTTTGGTTGTATCTTTACTTTTTTTTCTATTTTTCATGTCAAATTAATTTTGCTTATGTCAAATCAATTTACTCAGGATTGTATAGAATTTCAGATGGCATTCTTTATAACAATGTCTCTGATAACAGTTCTGAGTAAGGATTACATAAAAACCTTACATATTCTCCCGTTAATTTAATGGCTTTGTCCCCGCGAATGATAGTGCTTGCAACTTGCATATATTGGTTTTCACGAATCATAGTTTGCTTCCCAAATATTTGGTCGAAAGCATAATGAAAGTAATTGTTGACCAAATAGTACAGTAAATATCCGTTTTATTAAAAATTGATTAACACTAATTTAATTCCGTTGCATGTTTTATGTGTCTGCTCCATGTCTTTTAAATGCCAGTAACCGAATTACATCAGGGTTTATTATGTTTCTAGATATTTTTAATGCTTGTATTTTTTTTAGTTGGTATTTATTTCAGAACTTGTTTGGTATCTGTTTAAAATAGTAACTCTATTTTGTAATGTCTAGCATCCTTATTTTATAAAACATAAAATAACTTATAGAACTTTCGTAATAGATACACGTTTACCGTTAAATAATATATGCTGACAGTACGGGTCATTCCAATAATTATCTTTTCGTTAGTCTGTTTGTTTGGTTGTAGTTGATGTTACCTGATATCCTGTGTGCGTCTACAATCTACCTCAGCAAAGGTACACATATTATACTAGGACTAATCTCCTTATGACTGCTTCGACAAATGTGGTTAATGATAAGATTGATATATTTCTTTTAGCGGGATTGGCAAAAGTTCATAGGAAAAAGACGCTCGAAAAATGTCAAGCAGGAAGAACAACGGTGTAATTTGAAAGATACAGGGACCCATAAATAGTTTTTTTCTGGTATTCTATATAACATGAATAAAAAATGGTATCCATGTATAACATTATATAAATAACGCATATAACTGAGTGTCTCCATGAAGTGTTATATAGTATTTATCATGGGATAGCGTAAATTATCTACCTCGTATTATAGCTAATAAATATCTGGCATTTTAACATGACGTGTATTGAATAAATTGTCTACGTGTCGTAAAATAACTATACAACTCCCGTGTTGAATTGTATTGTAAAGCTTCGGGTGTATGACATGAACATATCAAAATAATCATATACAAGAATTTTACAGCAAATTTGAAATTTGAAAGAAATGCCTTTCATACGATAAAGTTTATCTCCTAAGAATGAAAAATATTTTCTGACTTTTAATCGAAAGGATGTCAGCATCATTCTTAGGGACAAAAAAGCGAAATTCAATTGACAATATCATGTAAATTTCATTACAAAGATAAAAACTATTTGATTAAGACTTGAAATGAAACCATTATGTTATAAATTCGCACTTGATTGCCGTCTATTTGAACTGAGAGTTAAAATCTGTATATTTTATCCAATCGTAGAACGTTTAACTTTTTAAATTTATACATTTTAAACATTACTCTGCTCAGGCAATGCAGTCGGATACGAGCAAGTTTACATCGTGTTTACATATCTTGAATTTAGATTAGTCGATAGCTATAGCAATAATATAAGGATATACGATTACCAAGGAGACAATTCTCTGCCGGAGTCAAAATAACCTAGAAGTTACCAAACGATAGGTCTGTGTACGCACTTCTAAAATGACAAAAATACATTACACATATACAGCGGGAAAAGTCCCATATTGAAAAAAATAAAACAATTCAATAAACAAGGCAAACATTACAGCTTGATATGTTCAAAGCAATTATCGAAGTATTTATATAATATACAGCAACTCCGATTTACAGGCTTTATACTTGGGACTGACATATTCAATAATGATGTTGGTTTTATCTCCTCCTCCCAAACCTAGGAAAGTTGTGTAACAGTAAGAATAAACTAGAGAATCCAAATTAAACATGTTAAAGGGCTAGTGTATTTATCAGATGAGTTTGGGTCGTACAATATAAGTTTATTTATTAATTACAACACATAGTAGTAGCAACATGTAATCTGTATTAGCAAAAAAATAGTAGATATCATTTTCTTTTTATTCATCATTTATCACTTCAATATTTTTTTTGAAACAGATTCATCATTGCCTATCATTCTATATCAAGCACAATTAATGAGCTTTATTTCGTGTTTTAGTTCGTAACGGACCTCTTAAGAGCTATTATGTAGTAGTATACAGGTCACAAACATCAAAGAGTCACAGAATAATATTGTGCATCACACATTTTTATAGAACGTGTTACTATAAGACTTATCAATTGATGAAGACTCCTGCGGAGTATTATCGTTTTTCAAGATTTTGTTTTCGTTAAATGTCAAGAGTTCTCTGATTACAATGAAACAGAATCAATGAGAAAAAACAAAGTAACCGGCTGTGTAATATCGCATAACAAAATTTTGTTTTCGTTATAGTTCAAGAATTCTTTATTTACAAAGAAACCACATTACAAGTATTGATGAAACGGCACTGCTCATTTTAAGCTGATAGTAATAACCGTATTCCAAGTCAAAGTCAAGATAATTGGAAAGCGTTAATAAAACCTATATACGGAGAAATGTAAGCATATTATTTTTTACAGAAAGTCTTATGAGCATTTTGAGATAGCGGTTGGCATTTCTGTTTTTGATGATATTTATCTAAGAAATATTTGACCTTAATAATACAATTGTTGCAATCCTACACATAAGAAACGGATGCAATTTCTTCGTCAATAAATCACTTATAGGATACCAATTCAGCAGAATCTTCAACTGATATTACTTTCATACTGTCTCTTTCAAAATGTTTAAATTAGATCGTAAGTACAATTGTACTGACGAAGATAGTGAGCAACAGACACAATAGAAGTACAGTATACACGCTAAAAGAAAACGGTTTTGCCAAATGATGCAGCAAGCAACTAACATCGGTATTTGAAACATTTTATGACGCATCTCTCTTTCTTAAAAATCTGCAACTGTTTTCAAATTTTTAAATATACGCGAAGAATAAATCGGAATCGGCAACGATTATTCGTTTATTTAGCAATCAGGTTTCTCATCTCGGTTGATCTGACATTGCATCTATAAAAACTTGAAATACAAACAATTCAGAACCTGTTAAAAGTGTGGAAAACAAAAGCGTTATTAAGAACTGGTTATGGGGTTTGGATTGGGTTTACAGTCAAGATAAAAACGCGCCATTAGTATAGAAAAATTGGTGAAGAAACTAAAGGATAGAATAATACAATTGTAATAATGGAGTGCTAAAGAAATAATCGAGAGCGATCGGAGCAGAATTGCTAACGAAGAGTGAAATATATTATAAAAAAGTCAATAAAGAATACCTTCGTTAAGGGGTCATATAGCATATATTTTACGATTATCAGTTCACGATACAAATCGATATATTAAAGGAGGACACGTTTAAAATATCTTAAAAAAAACGTATAATGTGTATGTGTATTAACATTTTTTTACTTTGTACTACCTAACAAAGGAATGCCATGTTCACGGAATATTCAATAGAACGCATACGTGTGACATCAAAGGGACGATGGCAGTTAATGAACTAAAGATTAAACAATAGAACTGCAGTCATTATACGGCAGTGTCAATCGTGTCAACATGCTATTATGTATTGCCTTCGAAAGCAATATCAATTTCATCGCAAAACTAATAAACAAAACACGCAATTTTATCAGGTTTAATTAATATCATCGAGGTTATGAACTTATTTTATATATGAATGTTGGGTATGAATTTTGCTATTGGTAAAATCATTTTCGATATTCCTATAGCGTTAAATCGTATCATGTCTAGACTGTTGCTTGGTAAAACCATATTTTAATGAGATTTTTATATAATTTATCGACCAAGCTCCTAGCTTATCTACTCCGTTACACGAAATCTTTAAAAGGAGGGACTGGACTTGCACACATGCGAAATTGGTAGAGACTTACAATTTATTCATGATAAATTAACAACGAAACAGCAGCAACAAATTAAAGAAGCTATGACAGCACCCTTTTAATGTAATCTATATTATATTTTGATATCACCACTGGCCATATGATCGTTGATACACGCTTCAAACTAAGTTCAAATCATCAATCAAAAAAATATCATACAAGGAATTAACATGTATAGCACGTTTAATCCATTCATTCACTTCCCGTGATCAATTAACTCTCCAACTTACTGGGGCCGCTGAACAATTTTTACTATAAAATCGCGTCGGGATTCTAATAAGCGCATTATTGGCATAGAGATTATGAAACTAGTAATTATGCGACGATATTTACTTTTCTAGGCCTTCGTGTGTTATGTAGCCATCTAAATAGCAAGTTATACAACGAATGAGTATACTATTTAACTTTTGTTAATCATTATTTTTTTTCAAAATAGTCTGCAAAGCGAACGTTGAAGCAGCTCTTATTGCGTTCTCTTCGTCAAAGCGATTAGCCCAAGACACCCATGTGCTAATAATATTTAATTAGTATCGATGTCATCCAATTATCATGTACATGGAGCCTAGTCAATTTCACAATTAAATATTTGATATGAAATCACTTTTATTATTATTTGTAATCAAATGGGATTTTTAGTACAATACATGGAATTACTCTGTAAAGGTTATTACTATATAAATAATATGTAGCGTTGCTATTATACGTTCATCTTACATATGAACATTGCTTTGGAAAATTTAGATTAATTTGAGATTAAGCATGTTTTTACTGCTTACCTTCAAGCTGTTTTTTTGCCAATCTTTTGTATTTTTAAGGTCATTTCCAACTTACCGGGAATTCATGTCCATTTAATGCCATTTCAAATATAGTTGTGTTCATTGCCCCGAGCCTTTGGAAAAAAACATTGAAAAAAACATTAATGAAAAATTCTTATGCATGTAGGTATTACCACACCACCTACCTCGTTGATTATACGATATGATTACATTTCGTAACTGTAAAATAAAACCATTAAATTTGAAGTAACATGGTATTGTCATTGCACGAAAACGTCTTTATATTTTTTTCTAATTACTTTTAACACTGCCTTTCACGAAAAAGTCTACAATGCATTGTAAAATATGACAGAGTACGAGATGTGACCATTTGTCCTTACTTTAAGGAATACTGTTGTGTTGTACTGCTACACTACTTACCAATGCGAGATTAATAGTAGAGGGAATTTCAATTTTGTAGTTTTTTGGCTTACCCGAGACACGAGCCTGTAATTCAGTTGTTGTCGGCAGGTGGTCGCCATTATAATTATTTCGGTTTATTAATTTAATTTTGCAAAACGAATTGGTTTCTTCTTGTTTGAATAGTTTCATATTTTGTCGTGTCAGGGCAATTTATAGCGGATAATAGACTATTTAGAGTAAATGTTTTTTGTTTCCTCTTCTGAAGACCATACAATCATGTAAACATGTTTGCGATTTCTCTGACATATTGCCGTTAAAAATGCCTATGTTATCCGATTTTAACCAAAATAGCAGGCGGTTTACTTGAGAAAAAAAAAAAAAAAAAACAGAACTAATGTCATAACTTAAACTGCTACCGACTTTCGATTTATAATACTCCATAAGCCTTTTGTCTACAAGATGTTGCTATTTCATATTCAAAAAGCGACATTTAGGCGTGAATATTCAATACAATTTATATGAATCTCTGCAAAATAAAAAAAAACTTAACTCATAAATTGATGTAATAATGACAATACAAAAATTAAGGTAACACTTCAAACAATCATAAATCAACAAAGTTTACCAAGAATAACGTCATCAGCTATAATAGAGCAGGAAGATTTTAATTAGTTATCTTTACTGATTAATATTGCGAACTAAAATATCACTATGCTTTATCCTTTTCATCATATATTTTGGAAAAATGTAAAAAGTAAAAAAAAAAATAACGTAAAGATGAAAGAAATATTGATAACTGATTCATTTGGCATATCCATAAATAAATCCTGCACGAATGTTTCTAAAGTCAAAGAATGAATCTACACATGCAGATTATCATTTTTGTAAAGTTTTGTTAAGTTTGGAGCATTTTGATATTTTAAACAATTTTGTTGTTTCCATGGTTACGGCGGCCATTATAAAAATTCCAACTTCCAAAGTCAACTCTGCTTATGCCAGTGACCGTTTCTGTAAAGTTTCATCCAGTTTGCAGCATTTTTTATTTTTTTTGAAACTTTTGACCTTTTTCCATTGTTTCCTTGGTAACAACAGATATTTTGGAAATTCCAACGCCAAATTCCACATCTTCTAATGTTGCTCATCGTTACTGTGAAGTTTCATTAAGTTTGGAGCATTTTGATATTTTTTAAATTTTTGGTGTAGTTCCCATGGCAACATAGTAGTTTCAATGAGTGCCAAAATCACCCAACACCTGCATATAGTGGGCACCTACATTGTATTAAAATATAATGTTTCTGAGTTCAAGCATATCCAAACAGTTCACCAAAACAAAAAACTGGATTTTTTCACATTTGTTTCGTTTCCATGGCAACGGCAGCCATGTTGATGATGCCATACCCCACTGCACTATGTAATGTGGTGGTCAACATTATGGTATAGTTCCATCAATATTGTTCAAGCCAATTCTGAGAAATAGCATGGACAAAAAAGTGTGGAAGAATAAATTTAATAATAAGAAAAAAAGAAACGAACAACAACAATATGTCACCCCAACTCCGTTGAGGGTGCCATAAAAATGAAATTACAAACGGAATTCGACTAAACATAAAACACAAAACATTGATTTACAATTTGAATAAGACTAAACATTTAACATCGAAAATATCTTTGTTGAATAAGCTTTATTTTTGTCGCTTTTACCATGATGGTATTGTCAATTTTGCTTCTACAAATGCTTTCTGGTTGTTCGTTATTGCATTTTTTTGTTTGTTCCCTTGCACTTTTATACAAGTATATCATGTATGAAAGATACACGAAAATGAACAAGTCTGCAGCACAACCATAGAAGTATGTTTTTAAGGTTTAGGATCACCCTCCTGTCCAGTATTGTCACGGTGTATTTACTGTGCATAATTTCAATTTCGATTTTTTCTTAAAGTGACAGTATATAGAGTTAATTAAAATGGATTAAAATTAAATTGGATGCCAAGATTTTGTTATTGCATATTTGACAGTATTAAGAAAGACTAATCAGCAAAGTCTGATCCGTGTTCCTTTAATGAATACTTTTAAAGCTATTGACAGTAAAACATTTTATTATAGACATAATTGTCGAAATATTTGTGGTTCAATATTTCATACTGATGATTTAAGCAGGAATTATCTGTTTGAATTGGGATTACTTTTGATTAAAAGATAACAAGAGTGGCCAATCCACGTAGAAAAAAGTCACTATAAATGACAACTATAGATTGAATACAATCAACTGGACAACATTTGGTCATTAGCTAATTACTAATTCATTTCAAGGTCCAGTTCACTAGCAAGCTCAGAATATATATACAATGCAGTTCAACATTTTATTTTGCGTACAAATTTGATTAATCTTTATATATATGCACATCAAATGTCTTTAACAAAATTGAGAATGGAAATGGAGAATGTGTCAAAGACAACAACCCGATCATATAAGAGAAGGTCACCAACAGGTCTTCAATGCAGCGATAAATTTCCTCACCCGGAGGGGTCCTTCAGCTGGCCCCTAAACAAATATATATACTAGTTCAGTGAACGCCATACTAAACTCCATGTTTTACTACGACAGGGACAGCGATAACATGAGATGGTGTGCCAAAAAAAGAGAATATAATGCAAAAGATAACTGAAGGTCATCGAACTACCTTCACCAATAAACGAAAGTAGTCAATGTATTTGGCTAAATACTTAATAACATATTTGTTCTTTAAACTGATTTGCTAATTCGGGGGATTTAAAATCAATGTAGCATATTTTTGCAAATAAAAGCTTTTACTAAGATTCTTATGGAAGCAATAATAGTGATTGATTTTTAATCAGTAACAATTTGTTCATAACTTCACATCATTATATCGTACATTTGTATCCGAGAAAACAAACGCAATAAATAGTTCAAGGACACATCTCGAGACTATTTACCTTGAAATGTATTACTAATCTTACAAACCTGCTCGTACATTTTTCATTGTTATTCAACGCAAATTTATTTTCTAAGATACCTGGGACGATCTTATTTCACAAAGGATTTATATTGTCTACTTATTGTACCTCGAACTTATTTACCCGATGTAGGTCTTTAAGTTGAGGTTCAATTCAATTAAAGTTAATCGGGCATGACTAATTAGATACGCCCTCTTAAAATCAGGGGGTCCGAAATAGGATTGGGAAAAAACACCCAGCAAAATACCTTAATTTACAATTTCAAGAATTTGTTTGATTCAAAGTGCTTTTGTTTGCTTTAGCCTCGGTCAAACCTTACCGGATAGCACGAACGGACGCCTAACGGATAACTTTTTTTCAATCCGTTCATGTCCGTTAGACGTCCGTCCTTATCCGTTAGACTTCCGTCCATATCCGTTGCATGTCCGTTAAGCGTACGTTTTATCCGTCGACGTCCGTTCTGTCCGGTGGAAAATTTTGAGCATGTTCAAAACTTTGAACGGACGTCCAACGGATAAACATTTTGAATATTTGCGCGATTTACATATAATGTTATTGTCGCTTTTGATTTTTCCGTATATCTTGATCATCCGTTTTATCCGGTACGCTTCCGTTAGGTGTCCGTTTTATGCGGTACTCGTCCGTTGGATGTACGTTCGACATCCGTTCTGTCCGGTACGTGTCCGTTTCTCGTACGTTGCATATCCGGTGTGTGTCCGTTATGCATCCGTTACACGTCCGTTTTATTCGGTCAGTACATCAACGGACTCCCAACGGATAACAATTTTGTCAACGGACAACTTTTATTTTCATCCGTTAGGCGTCCGTTCGTGCTATCTGGTAAGGTGTGACCGAGGCTTTAAATATCTTCGATCAATAATCAGGCGGTATTATGTGGAAATAAATAACCTGTCCCGAACCGGGAGATGTTGGTTGCAATAGGAATTAATTTATAAAAAGTCCATATCTCATTTACTTATAGTGGCGGTTATTGATTGTAAATTCATGACGTTTTGTATATGGCATTCGTCTATCGTGGAGAAAAAATAGGGAAGGAGGGCTTAACTTACGAGTTCGATCATTATGGTTCAAATCTATTCTATTACGGCATACGTTTTACCTCTAGCGAACGCTCTGCCTTATTGTAAAAAGTGCCACTCTAAATTTGAAAGCATTTGCTTCAAATTGATCCACTTTGAATCTAGTCGTGAATTTGCATGACATATTTGCCACTGGACACAATGGATAAATAAATTTATCAGCTTCATTTAGTGATTTATAATCATTTGTCCTCAGTTGATTATAGTTTCAAAGTTTTCCAATTTTTATATATTTCATTTTTATTTACATTTGAATTTTTATGCGTAAATCTTAGCATTTCTTCCATCATTTTTCTCTTTGCATTTAATCGTTTTTGTTTAATATAAAAAAAAAAACGTTGTCGTAGCACACATCAGAGTTACATTTCGTCCGTTTCGTTTCCGTTTTGTATCCGTTACGTGTCCGTTATACATCCGTTAGAGGTCTGGAAGATAAATTCGCCAACGGACTTCTACCGGAGGTTTAACGGATAAAACGGATGTTGAACGGATGAGAAACGGACTTCTACCGGACGTATAACGGATAAAACGGATGATGAACGGATCTGAAACGGGTAAATGCCAATTGAAAATTTATCGTCAGAAATGCCAATTATTGGTATGTCAGATTTCTTAAGGTTCATGAATTCTTATTATTCATAATCGATCTTAGAGTATAGACACGTCTTCACAATCAAGCATTTCTTATTCAGGCCAGACACTGCCCCTTGGCGGAATTTTGAAGAACAAACCAAACCCAGTTACACAGAAACATTTTGAATATTTGCGCGATTCATTGTTATTATCGCTTTTGATTTTTCCGTATATCTTGTTCATCCGTTTTATCCGATACGCTTCCGTTAGGTGTCCGTTTTATGCGGTACTCGTCCGTTGGATGTACGTTCGACATCCGTTCTGTCCGGTACGTGTCCGTTTCTCGTACGTTGCATATCCGGTGTGTGTCCGTTATGCATCCGTTACACGTTCGTTTTATTCGGTCAGTACATCAACGGACTCCCAACGGATAACAATTTTGTCAACGGACAACTTTTATTTTCATCCGTTAGGCGTCCGTTCGTGCTATCCGGTAAGGTGTGACCGAGGCTTTAAATATCTTCGATCAATAATCAGGCGGTATTTTGTGGAAATAAATAACCTGTCCCGAACCGGGCCGGCCGGGAGATGTTGGCTGCAATAGGAATTAATTTATAAAAAGTCCATATCTCATTTACTTATAGTGGCGGTTATTGATTGTAAATTCATGACGTTTTGTATATGGCATTCGTCTATCGTGGAGAAAAAAGAGGGAAGGAGGGCTTAACTTACGAGTTCGATCATTATGGTTCAAATCTATTCTATTACGGCATACGTTTTACCTCTAGCGAACGCTCTGCCTTATTGTAAAAAGTGCCACTCTAAATTTGAAAACATTTGCTTCAAATTGATCCACTTTGAATCTAGTCGTGAATAAGCATGACATATTTGCCACTGGACACAATGGAGCAATAAATTAATCAGCTTCATTTAGTAATTTATAATCATTTGTCCTCAGTTGATTATAGTTTCAAAGTTTTCCAATTTTTATATATTTCATTTTTATTTACATTTGAATTTTTATGCGTAAATCTTAGCATTTCTTCCATCATTTTTCTCTTTGCATTTAATCTTTTTTTTAATATTAAAAAAAAAACGTTGTCGTAGTACACATCAGGGGTTACATTGTATTATTTCCAGCAAAACTAATAGGGGAGGGACTAGAACAGAAAAACAATCTTCATTGAGTGGCAATAACTCATATATTGAAGCGTACAATGACGGCTTTCTCGTCTAGGTGACAACATTTTCTGTTTCAAGTTTATTTATTTATATCTCAGACTGGTATGATAGTTGTCATAAAAGCCAAAAAAAAAAAAAAAAAAGAATGATGAAAAAAGGTTGACAACAATTTATAAAAAAGATTCAACTTATTTTGAGCGTTTCATTTTTTTTTATATTGTCTTGCTGATTGGTTTTGTTATAATTTTTTTTCATCTACTATTGTTCTAGCAAAAGTCACAAAAAAATGTTGTGAAAATCAGCCATGCGACTTATTTGAAAAGTTTAAGCTGACCTTTCTTATTGTTTACACATTTCAATCATTCAACTCGTGCGTAGATCGACTTTCCCTCTAATGTTTTTTTAAGGTAAAGATAGCGAGAAATTCTCACTGCACCAGGCATCTGATATATATTCCTATTATATTTTGATCGGACAAAGCTGCGCATTTATATAACCAATAAGCCAAACGAACGCACCCATTTAGCAAGGGTATACTGTGGGACGGAGAGGTCTAGAGATGTCAATATTTCTATACCCAAGCGAATCTTGGTTTTGAATAAAAGGAGATAAAGGTATACATTAATGCGACAGCAACCCAAAGACACAGATAAATAAAAATATTTAGAGTCAACATTCGGTCTTTTTTTATAGAACATTCCGTATACAGAATAATAAGCTCAAAACCGACCCATGACTAAATAATAGTTATACGGAGTTAATTCAATAATATTTTCCGTCAAATATTATATCCGAAAAGGCACATTTGATTTAATATTATTTACCGTCAAAGATAATTATCCCAACAATCACAAGTGTTTGCCATTTTTTAATTTTGATTGGTGAAAATTTAAGAAGTTTTAATATAGCACGTTATACGAGTAAAATAAAAACACTTCACTGTATAATAAAACGGTAAAATAAATAATGATAATGGATGACGACCAGCGGCGAATAAAATTAATATTCAGGACGATTACGTGTAAATATAATAAGAGTATTAACCCCGTTTTTTACTAGACTGACAAGCTGAGTCGGTTTTTTTTATCGTATAAGTTCACAAGATATTAGTTCGCAGGAAGAAAAGTCACCCGACCCGGACACATTTCCGACTCTGAGCCGGCCAGTCTGTGCTCTTACTCTATGATGCCACGTGTTAAACGTCTTTTTTTACCTGTTCGGGATTCGAACAAATTTAATGACCTCCCGCTCTCGAGGCGAACGCCCCTACACGAGACCAACCAGGAGAGCGGTATTGATCGGTAGTACAGAATGTCATACCAAAAACTAAAGTACAATACACAATACAGTTTCACAGAATTCTCACAGTTACTAAAGCGAGCTAAAAGTATCTAACCTACATTGGATGCGTGAAATAATATTGTAAACTACACGTAAACATGGATGATCGACTTCAGGGTAGATTTTATGGATCAAATTAAAAACTCTTGCACCTATTATTTGAGTGGTCCAAATATTACCTGCTGTTTCAAGTCTTAATTTCTGTCCTTATTCAATATACCCTCATTTTCTAGTGGTATTTTAAAGTTTCACGTCCAACCTCACTGTCGACCTCCTTTTGTACGACCTACCTATTGTATTTAAATTTATGTGTTGTAGTCATTAACAGGCATGAAATATTTGCTACTGGACGTAAAGCAAACAACAATCAATCAATTTAATTAATTTCTCTGTTACAATACTTAGCACACAAAGACCGATCTTGTAAAATGCAATAATTACAATTTCCATTTAAATTTTTATGTTGTTTTCTTTTTTTTTTTGGGGGGGGGGGGCCTCTTCAGTTTATCCCATAACTGACTGCTTATTCAAAAGTTTTAAATATCTTTTTTACTATTGTTCTTATCTAATGTTTAAATACGATTTATAACATATGATTTTTTTTTTGTCAGGCAAGGATAAAACTAAGAAAGATAAAAGTTTTTTCATGTGTTTTTGCTTCATTTAGACATGAAAAGGGAATAACGGACGACTAAATGAAAGTGTTTGTTTTCATATAATATATTGAACTTGCGAATATATCTCACCCAAAACGTTTTGATCGGGACAGTGAAACCTAGTTTAATACGGTTTTATTCATTGAAGTTTGCATGCATAGTTCTTATTAAAAAAAAAAAACACAAATAAAGCAAGATCTAATAATTTATTGGACTGAATAGAAAAAACTATTTATTTTGCATTCGCATGTATCTTAATGTAGGAAAATTACCAAATCAGAAACAAAAGGAACATTTACCGGATGAATATTGTGAAGGACCTTATGCATCTAGGACTGTCCGATTAGAAGTTCTTTAACAAGCTGTTTAAAAAGCTAATTGTTGGAAGAGTTTACTTACTGTTTTCTAAGGTCTGATCTTTACGATTCTATTTCATGATTACTGACAGATCAAAAACATCAAGTATATATAGCATGAAGTTGTTGGGCATAATATTCATTGGTCAGTTATAAATGAGGTCTGTATGAGGGTTTTGATTGCCTGATTTATGAAATAAGAAATCGTTATTTTGAAAAGTTGGCTAAACAAATATAAATTTAACTCCTAATTTTGTAAAACTATCATTTGGTGTTATTTCGATGCTATTTTTTTTTTTTTTTTTTTTAGCATAAATAAATTATTATATGATGTAATTCCATTAAATCGGTCCGTTTTCATGTCAATTTGGTAACTGTTAATTGTACATATCAGTCTGAGTACTGTTTAACTATCATTTCATTTTAACATATTTAGACTCGTCCAGTTCAGGGTAATTAGGTTTCTGCAAGTGCTTTTTATGTACTTTTCTTAAATTTTTGACGGTTTGTAAGTCAGTAAAAGTTCAATGATTAAGTTAATATTGACATTAAAAGACCTCCTCACAAAAAGGGCTCTTCAAATCCCCTCGCCCTTCGGGCTCGGGGATCTGAACACCCCTTTTTGTTCGGAGGTCTTTTAATATCAATATTAACTTATCATTGAACTTTTACTATTACTTAATCGAAGTTAGAAACAAAACAATGGGATGCTAAAGAGAAAATAATAACGTCTAAAGAAAAAAAAAAAAAACACACATTTTAATACGACATGACAAACAAATAGTTTTGCCAATCTCTTCATACAAAGCCTATAGAAATATTGTATTTCGTTGAACATTTGAATTCGTGCTTCACCTGTACCCAAGAAACCCACAAAACCTACGAAAATTAGTATCCAACGAAATTTAAAAAAATCCAAAGATGACAAGCGTGGACAGAATAATAAAATATGAGCTAGACTTTCTTGAAACTGACGGAAAACATATTTTGTCAATCATGGAATCCGTATAATCATACAATATAAAAAAGAAGATGTGGTATGATAGCCAACGAGACAACTGTCCACAAGAGACCAAAATGACACAGAAATTAACGACTATAGGTCACCATACGGCCTTCAACAATGAGAAAAGCCCATGCTGCATAGTTAGCGATAAAAGGCCCCGATATGACAATGTAAAACAATTCAAACGAGAAAAATAACGGTCTTATTTATTTAAAAAATAAACAAAAAAAACAAATATGTAGCACAGGAACAAGTGACAACCACTGAATTACAGGCTCCTGACTTGGGACAGACACAGATTGTTCATTCCATTTGTATTGGTTTTTCATAACATGGAATTGTAAAGGAAGGACATTCTACCTTTGATGACATGATTGAGTTGATTGATGGACTGATGTCCTGAACTCTAGTGACAAATATTTTACACTGATTCATAGATTGGATAATGTCCACTGAAGAAAAACATCTCACATTGATGGAATGTTTGTTTTACTGCATTACTCGGTCATATCCTACTTAGAGTGTGTGCGATCACTCTAACTTGTTTTGTAAATTCAAATTGATTTTCGAGTTTTGAACATGTGTTACTTCTGTTTTGCGTGTATTTATAACATTATCTTTTATTCTGAATTAAATTATGTAAAATTAATATTAGGGTATGAATGACATAACCATGATAACATAGCACTGATAATACTTATTATTATTGCATAAATCATAACTATTTTTTTTTTTACTTTTATGTCCATTTCAACTTTTTATCTTTATTATATAACAATTTAACGAACTGACTTTACTTTTGTATCACTGTTTCTCTGTGTTCAATCCTTTTGATTACTTTTTCTAAAAACAACTACGTTTTTTTCAAATTTCAGCATAGTATCGTGAGCGATAAACCTTCAAATTATGGTAGTGTAGTGTTATGGAAGGACACGTCAGAACCTGATTTTTCTTTCAACCTGATGAGTAATTTGTGTGAGGCCATGGTGGAGGCAGACGGAACATGTGATTTGATACAACGTGCCTTTCTAATAGTGTGGGGTACATGTGAGTATACACAATATACATAATAATTAACACTTCAAAGGTATCACAATAATGTTGTACATGTAAGTATACACAATATACATTATAATTATCCCATTCAATGTTTAAACTATCGATGACAGGTTTGTTATGATATCATTCATAACGTATAGGTCTATTTTAATATCATACCAATTTCATTACAACGACATCTTGAAAATGAACCTTCAGCTGTTTTCGAAATGCATAATACCTTATTACAAAAAAAAAAGATTCATAAATGTTATATTCGTCCAAAGGTTCACAGAAAACAATAAAACAATAAAACAAAATATAATTTCGAAAACTTACACCTTTTTCAACAAGATTTTATTGAATATGCTAAACTAAAATTATTAGTTGTACATGAAAGTAAGTCATGCATTTTACTGCTCTGCATTCAGTCATTGGTGGACAATTCAAAGCGTATCAAGAGAAAAAAACAGGTATCAGAAGAGATTAAGAAAAGGAAGACAGGGCCTTGATTACTTAGTCAAACTACTGTATCACTGGCCTTGAGTGAGTTCTAATCCCACTAGTAGTAAATGTGATTGAAATTGAAAATGGAATGGGGGGAAGTGTTAAAGAGACAACAGCCGACAAAAGAGCATGATACAGCAGAGGGCCACCAATGGGTCTTCAATAAAGCGAGAAAACCCCGCACCAAGAGGCGTGCTTCAGCTGGCCCCTAAACACAAATGTGTATTAGTTTAGTGAAAATGTCAGTTGTCCTGCCAAAGATTGGTATTTCTCACCAGCTTCCTTCGCAAATAAAGACGGATGCTTCAAAATATTCAATATAGCTAAAACTGGCTTTGAACACTAATCGATCATTCTATTAATAAATAGGAGAGGCATGACCTTTGTAAAGTTCAAACTCCTTGTTAATATGACAATCAAAACTTTTTTTGTGATTACACCATAGAAGATAACATTCAGAATTAATGCTATGACATCAACATTGTTCGGACTAAAAAGGTTTCTTGCTGTTTCAAAATTAAATGGCAATACTTGTTGATGTGTTATATCAAAATTTAGTATTTGGCCGTTCATCATTATATTAAATAACACATTTTGCTACGTATCAGATGGGTTATTATTGACTTTCTTAGAGTGACCGCCTACAACATGACGCCAATTCTTGTATATTTTATTTATCAAGTTAGTTTTGCTAATGTGCTTGTTTTCAGGAAATTCGGCATACAAGAAAATGAAAAACACTTTAAGTTCTTCGAAGAAATATGCATTTAATTTATATCTTTATATCATGTGTTGTACTGTCTTGTTGTGTGCTCGTTTATAATTTCTTATATAACTATAACAATATATAAGAGAGTATTTATAAACTCTGCAAATAAAACGATGGCATTTAGTACCAGCTGATAAATATAAATGAATGATACTTTGTTCTTGATTTAATTAATAACAATGTCTGATTGTCTATTAAACGTCCAGTGTCAAATACTTCATGTATACTCACGAGGATCTGATTTATATGAAATAATGATATCATTAATAATATCCTAGTGGCAAATCAGATAAACTAAAAATAGTTTAAGTTCAAATTTTCTTATGACAAGTACAACAAAAGTTGTAATGCTGCTGGCTGTTTTTATATGCAATATCTAATGACAGTTTGCAAATAATGACTAGTATTTAGTCCTAAATAAAGACTGACAAATAATGATATCTTATTTTTCATCATGTTGTGATTGGGATATTTTCAAATGTCTGGACCATTTATCAATAATTGAAGATCTCTACGTTGTAAATATATTTCAATTATTGTTATACAGTTTCATTTTTGTTTTATTTACACAGCATAGATCACATGTAGGCAACATCATACTTTCTTTATATCTATAAGTTATATTTACATTGGCCTTACTTTTTGACAACACAAAATCAATACATAGCACAAATGATGCGAATGGAACATTATAATCGTATCTTTTTCAGAAGTCGCTTGCAATGCATCATGATCACGATTTATGTGAAATGTAAGACATCATCCTAAAACAGGAGCATTTTTATTGATCATTTAATAAAAAGATGGCTAAGCAATAGGAAAAAACTGGTATTTTCCACTTCATGATACGAAAAGGAAATCTAGAAGCCATATACGTCTGAACTTTGTCTTCCTTTTTTTTCAATAAACCACTGATAAATAAATTGCTATATTCTTAACAATGACGTCTTACAAAATAATACCATTCAGGATTTGCTTCTATAAGTCACAGTAACTGAAAACAAGCAGACATCGAATGATAGCCATAATTAGAAAGAAAGAAGATTATTCTTTAAGTAATGAATGATTAGGCGTAAGGATTCATTATGATGTAAAAATCACTAAAATTATCATCAAAGAAGTTGAATGCATCAATATACTCTAAAAATAAAGCATACAATTGCCTCAAGTCAATGATATCGTTCGTTTCTTTTGTGTCATTATCCTTCCGAGATGATAAATAGTGCCAATTAAGGATCGTCTTTGTTCTATTACAATAAGTCTGATACCAATATATTGTCATCGTGATTTTACATGGTATAATTTTCCTTTTTTATAAACACAATGTGCATTGGTCATTGATGTTGTACAATGTAATAATTTGATACGAAAGACACGCTCTTTAAATGAGATATCCAAGTCCGACAGGACCAATGCTCGTCCGACATTAATTTTTATTTTTGTGAGTTATCGTCCATAATCATCAATACCCTTGCCTCGACCAAATTTACACCATCCGAGTTCAGAGTTATATATTATATGAGAACTGATATATATATAATTTAATGTTAGAAAATTGCCAAGGCGGATAAGAACTACGTCTTGTACGTTGCCGATGTTACCATCGGATTTAGAGATATATTGGATAACTACTATTCTTCCTATATGTTCATTTCTGCATAACCCAAAACAAAAATAACAAAATAACAAAATATTGAACTCCAAAGTCAAATGGCGAAATCTAAAGCTCAATCACACCAAATGAAAGAATTACAAGTGTCACATTCCTAACCGTATACAGGCATTTCCAAATGTTGAACAATGGGTAGATTAAATATTGTTTTATAGCTAGCCATACCTCTCAGTTGGATGACAGTGGCATACAATTGCATTATGTTGACAACGATGTGTGAAAAAGAAAACCGAAGATTTTACTTGTTCAATTTAACCCATGTTATAGCAAGCTAGCTTAACCTCTCACTTGTATGGCAGTCGAACTAAATTAAATTATATTGGGAAAAACTTTAAAACAAATAAACCAAATATTTCGCTCGATTGAGAATAGCAAAAAATATTGAATTGTACAACATATTCCACTTACAACTAACAACCTACTGCTATGAACAAATAATTAGTAGTTATCACTAGCAGAGCAGAATGTTTTCAGATAACATTGAAAATGTCGCGCACTCGACAAGAACCTAATTATTTACATGACAGGAGATAAGATATTACTTTTTTTTCAAGAAATCATAAACTGGTGGCATTTTCAATGATAATATTTTGAAATGGAATAGCTTTTACAGTGTCGTGTATAAGTTTCAAAATAAAACACCTGTGCGTGTCCTAAATGTGTACGTGTAGGGTCCGTGTATATCTGCGTCCAATCGTTTTTCGTTTTGAAATATCAAAAACAAAAAACAAAAAACGAAAGTGTTTTCATTTTTCGTTTTTGATTTCTTAAAAACCAAAATGAAAAACAAAAGTGTTTTCGTTTTTCGTTTTTGATTTCACAAAACAAAAAACGAAAAACAAAAGTATTTCATTTTTCAATTTTGATTTCTCAAAAACTAAAATCGAAAAATGAAAGTGTTTTCATTTTTCATTTTTGATTTCACAAAATCAAAAAACGAAAGTGTATTCAATTTATCTTTCCCCACACTGTTTAATTGTCATTAAAAAAATGACAATGTTGTCATTTGTCATTCATTTAAAGGTCATTAAAGTATACATGCACAACGGTTGTCAGATCAATATTAATTTAATCGAAGAAAATGTCGACGGATGCAAAAGTCTTTATCAATCTAAACAATAAGGGTGCGTGATCTTTACTTTTAAGTTTGGATAGGTTAATCTAAGATGATAATACAGAAGCGTAACTAGCCTCTTTTACAAATTAAGCAAACTATATATTGTTGGCGAGGGAAGGGCCCAAGGACCCAGAAGAACTGGAAAAAATGATACAAAATCTTTCAGACCCTTTCTTAATCTAAAGCGCAAGTTTTGTTTTATCTATTTTATTATGTTCTGGTCTCGGAGCAAAATATATAGATACAGTGTAAGACTTTTAGTATTTACATGTATGAACAATATCAAAAGACATATGTAGGATGAAGAAACAAATAATGTAATCCACAAAGTCAAGTGTGTGGCTATTGTTAGTTTAAACATATTTATTAATAGTGGATTGGAAATTTTCTCCCCGGAACGGGGATCGAACCAGGAACTTATGTTTTTGTAGTCCGATGCACTAACCTATGTTACTTTTGTATAATGAGGATCAATGGTCTAGTTCCTCGTTGAAGACCCTCCAGCTCCTTTCAAGATGAAGAACAGGAATAAAAGCCCTGTTCATTAATAATTTGTATTTTTTCTATATATTGTGTGCGATTTTGTCCCGTGTACATTTACTCCACATCTCTTTATTTTCTATTTAGGACCTGGACACGGCTCAATGCTAGTTTAGCCCTCCAATGTTAAAGGTCATATGTTTTTTTTTTTAAATTATTTGATGCCGTGGGATTGGGAGTTTTAGCTTTAATGTAAACCATGTCCGGTTTTTAACTTGTATTTACAGCAAAGATAGCCAGTATTGTGTTCTGTAATATACTGTAACAGTTTAATTTTCCATGTCCGGTAGCATCGTAACTTCTCAAAACATCTTCCGAACAATACCTGGCTTCGGTGTCGTGGGCATGTACAATTGCCAAACCACACATGAACGTTCTTTAGTCTTCGTAGATCTATTCCAACTTGAAGTCTTTTTGAGACTACGACAAGCAGAACATGATATTTTATACCATTGAATATTGAAGCCATAGTCATGAAGATCGATTACTTGATTGGTGTTCCGTTAACGTAGCCGCAGAACAAAAACGCGAGAGCTACTTTTGAATATTTCTACAATTTTAAGTAGTTTTCCACTCACAAACACAATAATATTTTCAACATTTATTAAAATTTTTTTTTTTACACTTTTTTATTTTTATGTTGTTTTAAAATATCAATTTGACTTGAATTTTGGATCCCGCTAACATGTTTAAACCCGTCACATTCAAAATGTATGTGCCTGTCCCAAGTCAGGAGCCTGTAATTCAGTGGTTGTCGTTTGTTTATGTGTTACATTTTTGTTTTTCGTTCAATTTGTGTGCATAAATTAGGCCGTTAGTTTTCTTGTTTGAATTGTTTTACATTGTCATTTCGGGGCCTTTTATAACTGACTATGCGGTATGGGCTTTGCTCATTGTTGATGACCTATAGTTGATAATTTCTGTGTTATTTGTGGAGAGTTGTCTTTTTGACAATCATACCACATCTTCTTTTTTATATTTATATGAGTATATCAAATAAACATGTATATACCAAGCTAAGTCAGTTTATATCTTGTTTTTCGTCTGACTATACAAAAAGCGAGGAGAGCTACTTTGATAGATCAGGTTGACTGATAAGCTGTCTATATAAAGTAATGGGACAATGCATGGCATGCAGACATCACCAAATCACAGTATGCAATACTCAAAAAGACATCCAGAGCTTACCATATAGTCATCAACTACCCACCAACAGGCCGTGAGCTTTGGTTGGCTCTTACCTCAAATCCAAGAGCACAGCAAAATGTTAAAATATTCTATTCACACTGGGTGACCTGGGAGAAAAACATTGAAATTTTCCAAAGAAATACACACACCCCTCAACTTTTAATAAGAAGATTTGGTATTAATGCAAATGAGTCAACTATCCCACAAAGTTCAAATGTAGTGGATGTAAGCAATTATATATAGGCAACCATATAATCTTCAACAATGAGAAAAAACATACGGTATTATTGGCTACAATAGTCCATGAATTGAAAAATATGAAACAGTTCAATTGAGAAAAATAACGGCCTATTTTAAAACACCATGAATTACGAAAAACACATATAAAAGACATCAACAAATGACAACCACTGAACTACATGCTCCTGAGTTGGAGCAGGCACATGCAATATATTGCGGCGTTTAACATGCTTGTAAACAGCTTGGACAGTTTTGTTACAGCACAGCATAAGAACAAACTATACAAATCAGTGGAAAGGGGCTTAACGCATGAGATCGATACAAAACAGAAGAAAAAAAAAGGTCTAACAAAAACACATACCGAATATGGCAGGGTATTTTTACCTCGTTTTCAAACAATCAAAGTACTGAAGTACTGAACATCGAATGACTGCAAAATCTTTTGAATTGTCACAAGCACTTGTCTCAGAAAAAAATCACATCTCTATACCTGAAAGTGAAGTTAATGTACAGATATATTTTTTTTGAAACTCAGTACACATATTCTATATCATATGATCTTTTTAATTTTAATGCCAAACATAGAGTTCTGACCCTCAATTCCACGGTCCACTAGACATGGAAAATGATAGTGCGAGTGGGGCATTTATGTACCATGGACACATTCTTATTCAAATCCTTTATTAAAGAAGTCAGTAAATTTACTACAGATAATACTACATTTGTAAATTAGACGAACTAATCTAATTAAAAGGTATATCTCTCATTTCGTTATACTTATGTGTATGAGAAAATTAATATATATATATTAATTTTAATAAGATTGTTGAACGAACGCGTTCAATCTTAGGATGTTATTCTTGTCAATTTTTCCGAGCAGAGCGAGTCGAAAACAATTAAATAGACGTCTTTCAAACCAAAGTTAATATGTTTGCTATACACACATTATGTTTTCATTAAACTTGGTTATCAATTATTAATCAAAAATACAGTCCTAGATAATAAAAAATCATGAAATATTTGGTCTAGTAATCAAAAAATCACACAAAAAAACAGTAGTTGTCGTTTGTTGATGTCGTTCTCGCATCTCGTTTTTTTTAGCCCACCTGGCCCGAAGGGTCAAGTGAGCTTTTCTCATATCTTGGCGTCCGTCGTCCGTCGTCGTAACTTTTACAAAAATCTTCTCCTCTGAAACTACTGAGCCAAATTCAACCAAACTTGGCCACCATCATCATTGGGGTATCTAGTATAAAAAAATGTGTCCGGTGACCTGGCCAACTAACCAAGATGGTCGCCATGGATAAAAATAGAACATAGGAGTAAAATGTAGATTTTGGTTTATATCTCAGAAACCAAAGCATTAAGAGCAAATCTGACATGGGGTAAAATTGTTTATTAGGTCATTATCTATATGCCCTGAAATTTTCAGATGAATCAGACAACCTGTTGTTAGGTTGCTGCCCCTGAATTGGTAATTTTAAGAACATTTTGCAGCTTTTGGTTATTATCTTGAATATTATTATAGATAGAGATAAACTGTAAACAACAATAATGTACAGTAAAGTAAGACCTACAAATAAATCAACATGACCAAAATGGTCAATTGACCCCTTAAGGAGTTATTGCCCTTTATAGTCAATTTTTAACAATTTTCATAAATTTGTACATTTTTACAAAATATTTTCCACTGAAACTACTAGGCTAAGTTCATTATAGATAGAGATAATTGTATGCATCAAAAATGTTTAGTAAAGTAAGATCTACGAACACATCATCATCACCAAAACACTTAGACCAAGGTGAGCGACACAGGCTCTGTAGAGCCTCTAGTTATATATATAGTTTAGACCTTTGGTTTTCCCGTTTGAATGGTTTTACACTAGTCATTTTGGGGGATCCTTATAACTATTCGGTGTGAGCCAAGGATTCGTGTTGAAGAGGGTACTTTAACCTATAATAGTTTCCTGCTACACACTGTGACTTGGATGGAGAGTTGTCTCATTGGCACTCATACCACATCTTCTTATATCTATATATTCTTTCGATATGTTTAATTGGGGTCTGGAGCTGGCATGTCAGTTACTGCTAGTAGTTCTTTGTTAATTTATGAATCATATTCATTTTGTGTAGTTTCTTTTGTTTACTATTTTGTCATCGGACTCGGATTTTTTTTAAACTGAGTTTTTCTGTGCATATTGTTGTGTGTTTGTTTATTCTACATGAGCTAGATATAGTTGTATAGCGGGAGGGTTGAGATCTCACAAAGCATGTTAAGCCCCGCCGTATTTTACCGCCTGTCCCAAGTCAGGAGACTCTGATCTTTGTTAGTTTTTTTATGCTTTTTTTGTTATCTAAGTTAAGTCCATTTTCACATAACTAGTATATTTTTTTTATTTTTACAGACCAGCTGAAGCACACCTGTGGTTGCGGGATTTTCTCGTTGTGTTGAAGACACATTGGTGGCCTTCGGCTGTGCTGTTGTCTCTTTGACACATTTTTTATTTCCATTCTCAATTTTATTGATTGATCAATTGATTGATTGATTGATTGATTGATTGATTAATTGATTGATCATTTTACTACAAGCAAAAGTCATGATAATTTGAGAATCCTTTATTTGTATTGTAGTGTTAATTTCACCAATGAAACGCTACATTAATTTTTGTCTTAATATTAAATTTCTTTGTAAACTCTAAAATTACCGTCTGATTATAATAAGACACGCAAGAATAAAAAAAAATATTTGGCCTTCAATGTCTCAACCTTTTTTAATGTGAGTAACTTCATTGTTCACGGTTAGATTTCGATTTTGATATTGCTTTTGCAAGTTTCCATAATAGATTTCCGGTAATTGTTCTGCATAAAACCCTATGGGAAAGCACATTGACTTAATTTTCCAAACGTTTATTGGAACCCAATGATTTGGCAAGGTGTTGCAACCTGTAATGTAAAGAAGTTACAGCCGATTGCATTGAGTGTATAGGCAAAGGTAGCATATCCTTGGTTAGCTTGCTTGTATTATTAGGTTAGGTAAACTACCCTCCTTTAAGAGTAGACTAGTTCGACAGATAACCAATCAATCTGTCTGTAGGACAAGGCTACTTATACAGGAGGGAAGTATACCTTACCTAGTTACTTCATAGTTCAGCTAACAAACAAGCGATCCAAAGATATTACCTTTGTCTACACACTCAATGTAATCGGCTGTAATGAAAGTGCGGAGTTTGTGAGACCAGGCTCAAGCAGCCAGTCGGTAGCAGCCAGTTTTTAAATATATAAACACAAATATTGCATAAGACTCAAACGTACTTCAAATGTTTTTATTAATATATAACCACTATATCATCAGTTTTTAATATATAATTAAGCAGTCAAAGACACTATTCGATGAATTTTAAAATTTCATTTCTGGTTCATTTAAGAATTGAATGCTTTTTTTTTGTTACTTCATTGAGGTGTAAAGCGTTGACCGAAATACATTTTGTATGAAACGCGGAAGCGCTTCATTCTGAAAATGTGCGCACGGTCAACGCTTTTACAACCCTATGAAGTTACAAAAAGAAGCATTCAATATTTATAATTACATTTTTTAGCTAGGATCAGAAAACACGATTTTTATCAAGTTTTTATCAAATTCACCTTTGCACTTTATTGTGGGACCTCGTGTCATCATGAATGATGAATTTCATTGTGTAATGCAATTGCGTAAGGAGTACATGAGATGTGCAGTGAGCCAATCAGAATAACGAATTATAATGAAACATACATCTTATGTAATTATTAGTTATATAAAGGCAAAATCAACCACTTTCGATATATTACACAGCGTACTGCGCGCTTTCCATTTTAAATGGTCAACACTTTGAGTGTTTATAAAATCGAAAATAATTATGATTTTTTTTTAATGATGGCAAAATTGCACTATTGTGTGAAATAGCTTTCCTTATTATCGGCATCCTGTCAAATAGTTCATGAAAAGTAATAATAATTCTGCATTAAAAGAAAAGAAAGTTGCACTCGTGCTTTAACTTTTTTTGGCCACACAAATCTGTTTTTACAAAACATTCTACCTCTGAACTAGTGGATTTCGCTTAAATATGACTGGACAAAAGGTTTATTTTTTGTATTCAAAGTATGATGGGCAAGTAAATTATTTATAAGTTTAAAAAAGATTGATCCGTGCTATAAATTAACTTGTAATTTTGATCAAGTAGGCCCTAGATCTCTAGCTTACGTTCTCACCTAGTGCAGATAAAAGTATTGCCGCAGAATTTTTTTATTAACTGTCCGGTAAGGGTTGGGTAGGGTATACGACCTCAACTTTAGACCTACTTTAGAAAAACGAAGCAGAACAACACCCTGGAATTTTCTACTGTAGACCCCAGCTACCAAGCTTCCCTTTGCACATAGTGAGGATAATTTTTATAACATTTTCGGTAATGGTGGGGTTGGGTGTTCGACCCCGACTTTGGATCTATCTTTGAAAAAAAATAGCTAAACAGCAACCTTGATTTTTTTCTCCAGCAGACATCAGCTACCCAGCTCCCCTTTACACATTGTGCGGACAGAAGTATTTCCGTAAACATTTGTTTTTTAACTTTTATGTAAAGATGGGGTAGGGTGGGTAACTGAGGTTCACTTGAAAAAAATTTACAGGGACTCCAATGTGGTGTAGTCTATGCAGAACAATTACCGGAAATCTATGGTAGTTTGCAAAATAATAGTCTTTTTTATAATGTGATATGTAAAATGTTGGCAAATAATGAAATTAATTAATAGACATTGAAATAAAGAGAAACCGTATGATAACCAATAACTATTTCCCAGAGACAAACAAACGTTCATTAAGGCAACCGGTATGATTGTCTGAAT
Organism: Mytilus galloprovincialis; assembly: GCA_037788925.1. Classification (NCBI taxonomy): domain Eukaryota; kingdom Metazoa; phylum Mollusca; class Bivalvia; order Mytilida; family Mytilidae; genus Mytilus; species Mytilus galloprovincialis. The sequence continues at coordinate 69,885,668 of CM075336.1, forward strand.
TCGGGGTTCTTAATTTCTGTATTCTTTAATATTTGAAGCCATTTTTCTCTATTCTTTATACTTTTTGACAATTATTCTCTTCTCATTACATTTTAACACCATTATTCTAGCTATTTTATTTATTTCTTGGTCCATTGTCTCTATTATTTATATTTTTTGTCCACTATTCTCAATTCCATAATCCCCCATCAACGGCCTCTAGTTAATGTCATCTTATAGTCTTCACAAATAAGCAAAATTAATACCTTATAGGCTCCTAATGGCAAACCAATTGAAGGCTTTAATATCCCAGTTTGAATTGTGAAATTGCGGAAATTTTGAAAATTTGATCAAGCAAAATACATTATCGACTTCGTAGTTCGTAAAATACTGGCAGATGGACCTTGGTCATCAATTCTAATAATCTTGGATCGACCTTTCTAAACTTAAAGTAATAAAGTTCACGCACACATATTGTTCAGATTGCTAAAGACTTTTGCATCCGTCGACATTATCTTCGATTAAAGTAGTATTGATCTGACAACCACTGTGCATGTACATACTTTAACGACCTTTAAAAGAATGATAAATGACAACATTGTCATTTTTTGAATGACAATTAAACAGTGTGGGAAAGATAAATTGAATACACTTTCGTTTTTCGTTTTTTGTTTTTGTGAAATCAAAAATGAAAAATGAAAACACTTTCATTTTTCGATTTTAGTTTTTGAGAATCAAAAATGAAAAATGAAAATACTTTTGTTCTTCGTTTTTTGTTTTGTGAAATCAAAAATGAAAAACGAAAACACTTTTGTTTTTCATTTTGGTTTTTAAGAAATCAAAAACGAAAAATGAAAACACTTTCGTTTTTTGTTTTTTGTTTATGATATTTCAAAACGAAAAACGAATGGACGCAGATATACACGGACCGTGTAGACCACAGATGACTTAATTGATGGATAACTCAAGCAATGATGTATAAAAAGTACAAAGAAAGGCAGCAATAGTATACCACTGTTCAAAAGTCTCCAATCGATTGAGAGAAAACAAATACGATATACAATCTAAAACCGAGGGAAACACATCAGCTATAAGAGGAATACAACGAAACAACGGAAATAATGAAGATCAATCTTGTCTTGTTATACTACATGTACATCATATATCTGTCCACCGTAAACATATAAATAAATTGATTTGTAATATTTAATAATGCATATTAAAAACAATACACAAAGTAAATTAAAATTAATATGTATAAACTTTGGACATTGATATTGGTAGAATCTGTGTTATTGGATACCTTATTACAAAAAAATCCCCGGAACCGATTCAAATGTGAAACAATTAAAAAGAGTTTTTCATGACTTTAGCCCAAAAATAGGTAAAAATTGATAAAAACTGGGAATATCATCAAAATTGGGTACTTTCAAAGGGCCAAAAAAAGAAGTGCACCACCATATGAATTTATCTTTACTAATTATTTTTTACAGTCATATAAACCTAATAAACATGTTTAGAAAGAATGTTTAATTCTAGAATTTTTTGGCTGTACAGAGGTGTACATCCTTAAAAAGCGACATTTAGGCGTGAATATAGAAGAAACATGTTTAAAATTATAATCTATACTCATAAATTGTTATAATAATGACAATGCAAAAAGGAAAGTTATATATCATACAATAAATCAAACAGATAAATAAGAATAACGTCATATGTTTTATAATCGAAAAAGGTAGAATTTAAGTAGTTGGCTCTACTAGCTGTTAAGAATTGTAACCTAAAATATTTATTTTTAGGACCATTGCTTTATCTTTTTCATCAACATGTTTGTATTGATGTGAAAGAATGACGTAAAGATAAAGAAACATGGAAAACGGATTAGTTTAGCATAGCCATAAATATATCCTGAGTGAATATCTCATCGTTTTACCTTTTATGAAACACTTGATTCATGTCTATGCTCTTCATTCATCAACATTTGTTAACATGTATATATCTATTTAGATATAAAAAGATGGGATATGAGTGCCAATGAAACAACTCTTTATCTTAGATTTAATTAGCATAACTTTACTATTAGAGGTCAAATAACGGCATAATTTCGAACAGTAAGCTTTAAAATGAGCATCAAAAATTTAGTGTAAAACCATTCAAACAAAAACCAAACGGTCCTACCTGTAAAAACCTGTACAAGTTGCTTCCTTAGGACATTTGCAAACATATCTAGTGGGTTTAAACGTTTTGACAGGCCCCAACTTTCACCTTAATCTAAAGTAAGGGTGTTGTATTACATTCTTACATGATGTCCTTCAATTTCAGCATTGGCTGTTCCGATCGTACTTCCACCTCATATGTTTTTTTTTTTTATGAATGAAGTACCCGACGTCATAGAATGATGACGTAATAATTTAAGCATTTTACGGGAAAATACACGCTTCTGATACCGAAAATCATCACAACGACGTAACGTTAACAAACGATGCTAAAATGTGGTATAAGCCCATTTTTTTTTGTACATAGAAGACATATAAGTAAATTATCATTAAAATTCATCCAAATCTATCTAAATACGTTATTGTAAATAGTTTGAGCATGTCACTTATTCTGTTTGCTCCGTTCTTTTACGCCAATCTAAAAGTGCGTTAATTTATGGGAACGGCAAATATTTGCCTCCACCATGAGCGCTTCGATCCAAAAGAATTGACATTTTTGTCCTATAAGAATCAAAATAAATCATGGGGGCTTGAATATATCTAAATTTTACAACGAGTTGTCCCTTTATGCCGATATTTAACCCCTCGCTATCGCTCAGGGTAAAATATTTGTCATAAAGGGTCAAACTGTGGTAAAATCACGATATATTCAAGCCTCTATGAATTATTTCTTAAATAAAGAAATGCACACTATAAAACATCAATTGAAAAAAAATAAATCAATTAAAACACATATGAATCAAAACAACTAAATCTACGCTATAGGATACAATTTGATCTATCCTACAACATAAATAAAATATTAATAAAAAAGGAGGCAGCTGTAAAACAATATTAGAACGACAACTATAATCATTGATACACTAGGGTTAAATAAAATTACGTACACAAGTAAATATAATATTTTGTAATAAAGAATTATTTTTATTACAAAATGAATATTAAATTTGTTGTTTATAATACGAGAACATATGTGTCTTTATACTGTTTTTTTAATCAAGATAACCAGATATGGAATTAAGCAAACAAAACCTTTATACCTCGTCACTGGCATTGGCCGGATTTTAAAGTCATATGAAAGTTCAAATTAAAATAAAAGTTGAATATGGTTTATATACTTAAAATGTACGTTAGCTTTCTTTTAGGAGAAAAGCAGTTATAAAATACAAATCATCATTCATACTGATATTGAATAATTGTCTTCGTTTCTCTTATTCCCCGATATTTTTGCAAATACAGTAATCTAAACAACGAGACTACTACTTAATTAATAAGTCTACCACAAAGCGCAATTTTGAGAGAAGAAAACATGTTAAGGTAAAATTTAATTATCAATTTGAAACCCATGGAAAATATAAAAAAAATGTATCAAATAATTTATTTTTTGCGTGCTCCACGGGCTCTGTGTTGGTTGTTTATCAATGGCCCCATCCGGTAAACTGCGGAAATATACTCGCGTAAACATAACCTTCCGATCAAAAATTCATTCGATGCAGTAAAATTTGAAATAAATGTCAAATAAAAACGTTTATCAGGACGTATATGCATGCATTGGTTCAATCACGATTATACCTTAATTATTACTCGTTTTATATGTCTTTAACAAATCTATAACCTCGTCAGTGCATATAACCTATTGTTGATGAATATAAACATATAACATAGATGAAGATAACTGTTAAAGTCGACAGCAGCCAGACACATTATTAAATCCATAGACACCTAGAGGTTAGTATAAACCATCAGCAAACACTGCAAATTCTAAGAATACACAGTCTGCGTACACTTGAATTAGATCCTATCTTACATATATTTTCTTTTAAATAAAATACTTTGTAAATGGCATTTGTATTTGACCTCGACCTCGACGAGAATGTACCCGGAGCAGATTATTCGGGGTTTTGTCAAGGTGTGGCGTAATATTACGTAAGGATATTTTTTTTTTGATGAGTGTATGGCTTGCTTCTGGACAAATGTAAATAAAGTAGCACAACATTTTCCTGACAAAGAAAAAATAAGTGTCTCCGCGAAAATTGCGCTAGGGAATTCATGGTATTTTTCTTCGCGAATCATTGCTGTTTTCCAAAATATTTTGTCAAAATCATAGTGAAAGTAATTGTGGACAAATTGAAATCAATCTACGGATAACATACTATAACAAAATAATGAAGTAAATATCCGTAACAAGTATTAAACGATTGATTAACACTAATTTAATTCTGTTGCATGTTTATGTATTTGTTCAATGTCTTGTTAATGTCAGTAACCAAATTACATCAGGGGTTTTATTAAGTTTATATGTTTGTTCTAATTTATTTGTAATATTTTAGTTGGTATTTATGTCAGAACGTGTTTGGTATCTGTTGTAAATAGCCAGGCAATTTTATTGAGTCGGACAGTCTTACTGTCTTATTTCATTTTAAATGCATTATTATATTAGACACCACGTTTCTTGTTGACTACCGTATGTTGATTAGAATATTCATTCGTTAGTCTGTTTGGTTTTAGAGGACGTTACTTGCTGTCTTTTGTGTGTTGGTTGGGCATACAATCTACTTCAGGAAAGCGACAAATATTTCAATAGGGATAATTTCGTATTATCCTTGCTTATGACTGCTTCGATAGATGTATTATATGTACGATTAACACATTTCTTTTGGCGGTTTTAGATAAAAAATAAATGTTCATAAGAGTAAAGACGTTTAAAAAATGTCAATCAGGCACAATACGTGTGTCCTTTAAAAGATGCAGGGAACCAGTCAGAACATAAAATATTTTGAAAATGTAAACTGAATGTATGAAGGTCAAGGATGTATAAATGCAAAACAGTTGAAAAGTTATATGAACGCAGGGCCAAATCTATCAATAGTAGCTGTGCATTAGGGAGTTGAAAACTTATTAATTTCGGTTAGCATTCACATAACGTTAGAGCAGACTTTAACCTCGAGAAACCATTGTCAACTGTGGCGAAACCGAGGTTGACAATGTCTTTTCGAGGAATGACAATCTGCTTATCTCCCTCTCAGGTATATTTTGTTTAAGATTGTATAGTGAATATTCTGTTTTTACTGTCTATTTTTTTTTTAAATTCAAAGTAATAAACCATAAAGTCTCGTACATAACAACAATTTATAGTGATAAAGCGCCACTTGATAAAGCGTCTCCGTGACGGGCAGTATATTATTTACCATGGGATAGCGTCAATTATCTGCCTCATATTAGCCAATCAAAATGTGGCATTTTGACATGAATCATAATTAAATGAATTGTCTATATGTCATAAAGTAACTATTTAACTCCCGTGCGTTAAATGTATTTAATTATATTTTGAAGCTACTGGTATAAGATATGTACATATCACAATAATCGTATGAAAGAATTTTATAGCAAATTTGAAACGTTATATCTTCAGACAATAAAGATTCATGAGAATGAAGACTCCCTTGTTAGTTGTTAATCAAAAGGTGTTATTCGTCATTCATATAGACAAGAAAGCAAAATCCAATTGACAATGTCATGCAGATTTCATTACAGAGATAGAAACTATTTTATTTAGAATTAAATGAAATGAAACCATTATATTATACATTCGCACTTGATTACTGTCGATGTAACACTGATAGCTAAAATCTTTTATCTTATCAAAGAATGTTTTACTTTTTATGCTTTTTTTGCTTTATCTTGTCAGTCAATACATTCTATAACGTGCAAGCACGATTTATTCATAATTTGATCTTGCATAAGTATCGTGAATTTCGATTGATCGATAACTATGAAATTAAAAAAAAGAAGAGGATAGGATTGCCAAGGAGACAAATCTCTGCCGGACACAAAATAACATAGAAGTTATCAAATAAAAGGTCATTGTACGGCTTTCATTAATGAAAAAAATACATTACCCAAAGACAGCTATAAAAGTCCCGGAGTAAAAAAGTTCAATCGACAAGGAAAACATAATAGCCGGATATGTAAAAAACAATGAAGGAAAAAAAAAACAAAATAATATACAGCAACTACCTACAACCACTGAACTACAGGCTCAAGACATAACACTGACAAATTTAGAAATGGGATGAGTTGTGTCATAGTACTAGCAAGATAATTCGATTGAAAAGTAGTGTGTATTCCTGGTGCTTTCGTTATCAAAAGATTTTAGTTCGTACCATATAGTTTGTTTTACAAGATATCGTGCAAGCAACATGTTCATATACATGTACACGTACAAAAACATAAGAGGTACCATTTTATAATAATCACTTCAATAATACCTTCAATATCTGTTCTTCGGGGAAACAGATACATTGTTACCTATCATTCAATATCAAGCACAATCAATCAGCTTTATTTCATGTGTTAGTTCTTAACGGTCCACTCTAGAGCTATTATTTATCACCGTAGACCATACAATTAGCTGACATTTTCCCATTACCTTAAAATCATCTTGTAAAAATGCAATACTGTTATGTAGATCCTTGCACTGAGGCTAGACAAACTCACCCTATATGGAATTTACTGACCCCATATATATCGTGTTAGGTTACTTATCCACCATGTAACTAATAATTTCAAGTTTATATTCACTTCAATTGAATGTTGGTGGATTTGTGTCTCATTGGCAATCATACATGTACCACATATTATTATATATTCATTCAATTATTCAAGTTTTTTAAGTGAGCTTCTCGGCAAAACGAGCAACTGTGTACCCTGTTTTCTAATCTATCATAAACAGATATTAATAGTAAAATTCTTAAAAGGAATTAAGAAAAATAATGATATAACTGTTCTTTATCCTGTGTATTCATTGTAATACGAATGGGAAAATGTTGTTCTGTTCTTTATAAATTCAATTATAAGATTTATCTCAACTAGGAAGCTTTGTTTATAATTTTCTGAATCAATCAGCAACAATTATGTTTTTGTTATAATTACGGTAACATTACATCCTTTTCGTTTTCATTTCAAAGTGAAAATTTCACAAATAAACAGCATTCCTCACGATCAAAGATTGCGGGAGAACCCATACATGTACTAATTAAGTACACATTTAGACTGTTTACTGTTTGAATTCCAAATGCTTCATACATTTTTAGATTTGGTCGTGTAATGAAAACAGTACTGTGCAAGCGGTCAATGCACTTTTGTATTATGTATGCATATCCCAGGACATATCAATTACATTTGTCTAGAGGTGTTCTTATTATACAGATCACGAACATCAATTTGCAGAATAAAATTGTTTGTCAAGACATTTTATAAAACTGTTACTGTAAGAGTTATTCAGTTACCATGACTCCATATATACAGGTATAACTGAACCATTGCAGAGGAAGTAATATCGTTTTCAAGATTTGATTGATATAATATTCTTCTGGTTACAAAGATATGACGTCACTAGGATTGACGAAACTCAATGGCGGAGTGATATGTAACAATATCGTTTGTCATTTAATTTTATTTATACTTCTAAGAATTATCTGGTTACTGTAATCGGCATCATAAGGACAGATAAAATGTTTCCGTCAGAATTGTATTGTTTGCAAAAATTAATTTTTGTTAAACCTCAAAGAGTTCTCTGGTTAAAATGGTAAAAAACATCAAAGAATAAACACAACGTTACCGGCAGAATAATATCGCTGATCAGGAATTATTTTTTGTAATTCTTAAAGAGGTCTCTTTTTAAAAAGAGCCCAGATAGCTATGTAGAAGAAACGTCACTGCTCAGTTTAAGCTTATAGTAATACCCGATATCAACTTTGACCTGTGACATTTTAAATCCAAAGAAGACTTGATGTTCTATGTTTTCTGATTGAAATTGATATGACAATAAAAAAACAAATAATGCGCAATGAATCATTGATTGACAAGATATTATATGGTTCAGTAAAGGTTACTACACGTGAAGTCTTTGACGTTGAAAAATAAATCAAAGCTTGCATGCACAAAACGATTTTTTGCTGCTAACAAACAAATGTTAATAAAATTGTGCATTGTTAAAACTAGAGAGAAATCAGCTGCACGCTGTTTGAACAGTTTGAGAGATCTTTTAACAAAGCAGCAATTGTTGTAACAATTAATTATTAAGATTGATGTTGACTGAAATGTGCATTTCAACGGTTGCGTGTTGTTACAGCAATAAAATTCAATAATCTATTATTAGCCTTTTTCAATAAGGCAAGATAAAATTTTGCTGAAGAGACCTAATTGCAAAATACTTCACGAAAATAAAAAAAAGAACTTTATATTAAAATGAAGCCGCCCCAATACAGCAAACAGTGTCTGCTAGAAACCCAACAAATAAGGTGTAGATGAAATTTCAACAACACAATGCTATTTAAGAAAGAGCAATGTTACACTTTTGAGCAAGCAGTATTCATGAAAAATTTTACTACCCACTCAATTCTGCAGGTTTTCTTTTCAAAAGAAAAGGTTGACAGAGTAAAGCAGTTGTGTTTTCTGTTGATGTTTGGTAAATGTATGATTTCACATTGATGGAAAAAAGTCAAAACTATATGTGCATTGTATTTTTAAAATTAATTACAGTTATATTGTTTAGTTTTACTTGCAAAGATTTTATGTTAGACACGGATTGTGTAGAAATGCTATCATTTTGCATTGTAGTATGATATATGTTTGTATAAAATTTAGAAGTTTAATGTTCTTAAATACTTGATTTGAATTATAACAAAATGAGTAACTGGTATTTTCTTGTAAGACAAGTCATGCAAAGATTATTGATAAAATTGTAGTTATTGTTTTTTGTAACTTAATTGCAAGGATATCTCTAAAAGCAAACTATATTTGAACTTTTATTATCTGGATTCAATTTGACTGATTGTACTTAAGACAAAAAATGTAAGAGACGAGAATGTCATAAAGTTGAAAATACAAATTAATAGTAAAATTTTATTGTAAAATGCAAATTTTTAGTTGTAAAATTTGAATTTTATGTTTTGTTTGTAATCACAAGAGACACCTATCGGTCTCTCTCATAATTATAACGCATGAGCACAATCATGTGAATAAAGATTATATGTTTTGATTATCAGTAACCACCCAGTATTTAGGATTTGTTTTTGCCGGCACAGCGGTCTTAGTCCCCCGTGAATAAGTTAGCATCTTTCCTAGAAGCCAGCTGATTAAAAACAACTGGGTTTCGGGTCTTATAAGCATTTTTAGATGGCGGTCTGATATTTCTGTTCTAAATGATAATAAGAATACAATTGTTTCGATCCTACGCATAAGAAACATTTTCTATGGATGAAATATCGTCGTCAAAAAACCACTTACAGAATATCGTTTAGATAGAATCTACGGTAGTTTATGTTCTTTTAAAGTCATTTCCAATTTTATAGGAATACATTTTCTTTTAATGTCTTTCTCAATTTTATAGGAATTCATGTTCTTCAAAAAGTCATTTCCAATATTGCTGTATTTATTGCCCGAACCTTTTAAAAAAAAACTTGACAAAAAGAACCATTTATGACAAATTCGAATACTTATAGACACTACAATACCACCCAACCTGTTGATCACTCGATATAGTTACATTTTCCAAAGTATAACATAAAAGCATTAAAAATTTGAGAATATAGGGTACTGTCATTGCACATAAGTTTCTATATATAACATCCATTTGATTTTAACTAGACTTTTTAACGAAACAGTGCGCAATGCATTGCTATTAATGCGATTTGTATTGCAATACGTGTAATTATTTTGTAAGGGTTATGACTACATAAATGATAAAGTGAACACTTTGTACTGATAATACGTTCGTCTGTTTTGCATTTATTGTTGGGTTACAAATGTAAATTGTATTGGAAGATATTGATTAATTTGAGATGAAGCATGTTTTTAATGACTACCTTCAACCTGTTTCTGCCAATCTTGTGTGGTATTTTACGGTATTTTATGTTCTTTTACAGTCATTTCCAACTTTATAGGAATAAATTTTCTTTTAGTGTCATACCCAATTTGATAGGATGTCATGTTCTTTAAAAAGTCATTTCCAATATTGCCCCGAACCTTTTCGAAAAACCTTTAAAAAATCGGCAATAAATGACATGCATATACACACTACTACACCACCCACCCTGTTGATCACTCGATATAGTTACATTTTAAAACTATAAAATAAAAGCATGAAATTTTGAGAAAATAGGGTATTGTCATTGCATGTAAATTTCTATATAAAACATCCAATTGATTTTAGTTAGGCTTTTAAGGAAACAGTGCACAATGCATTGTTAGATATCACAAGGCTATACGAAATTTGATTGTTTCTACTTAGTTGATCAATTTGTCTTATATTGTTCTAAAACGCTATATGTATGCACGAGCCATAATGAGCCTCATTATGAGTGTTTGCTTATGTGATTCCTTTGCCGTTTTAATAGTGATTACCAGACCAACTATTTCATGATCATTTAACAGTCTAGCACTGTACTTTTGTTAACTTGATGATTTTGTATAAACCAAATAATTAAGGATTATGTGAATATATTAGCAAAAAGTGTGATTATGTAATATTGGAACATCCCAAATAATACTTATTTTTTGGCAAAACGCTTTTTGTTTTCTTGTTTCACATTTTGTCATGTCGGGGTTAATTCTTAGCTGAATATATTCTGAAAACCATACATGCAAATATGAAAAAAGGAGATGTGGTATGCATGTTTATGAGACAACTATCCACCAAAGTTCAAATGAAGCAGAAACAATGGATTAAACAATACCAAAGTCCGTTTGAGATTTCCCTTATATATTACCTTTTTTCTAAATTGGCCAATTTGAACCAAAATATCTGCCGATCTACTTGAAAACAACAGAATTTATGTTAAAATATGAACATAACGAACGGCCAATAACTTTTTTTTTTTATTAATTTGCATCTGTCAGCTTTGTGTCTACACGGTACTGTTATTTCTTGTTAAAATGCGACATTTAGGCGTGAATATTTAATTAAATTTTTTTTTTCAAATTTATATTCTGTACTTAAACATTGGTATTATAAGGAGGATGAAAAAAGAAAAGTAATTTATCAGATAATAAATCAACAAGCTTACTAAGAATAACGTCATGGGCTTTAATCGGAAAGGAAGAATTTAATCAGTTATCTTTACTGCTTAGTATTGTCACCTTACAATACTCTATCTGTTTCATCATAAATTTTGTCTTAATGTAAAAACAATGACGTAGATGAAAGAAACATGGACACTGGATCAAATTAGTAAAGCTATAAATAGATTCTGCACGAATATCTTATCGTCCGAACGTTCGTTTTCAAAGTGACATATATAACTATATCAAGGGCCTACAAAAGCAACCTATAGTTGTTAGAGTAGATCGGTTCCTGTATCCCCGGGCAGATAGAGAGCTGTCTGATGACATTCAAGTCCTATGTTTTTGTTAATAAACAGTACACCATGAGAAAAAAATTACAAAAATACCAAGAACAGTTAAACAAACATTAATTGATTCCTGCTCCAGTGTCGAACTCAAACTACATTAAGTACGAAGGATTTTGTACTACCTGTGTGTAAACCCTTTGGTAAAACATTAACCCCCTGGTAAAACAATATTTTTACCCGCGAAAAATCCTTCATCACTTATGATTCAAATGAATACCTTCCAGTACATGTTCTTTTTTATCATTCTATCAAAGATTATAACAGTCCGTACAACAAATCATTAAAGGAAAGTAAAGGGAAAATTCAATTAGGAATTGGGAACGCATTGAAAATATCATGACTGTATTTTTTTTACGTGTTCCTCGTGGTCTGTTTTTACTGTTTATTAATGTCACCAGCCGGTAATCTTCCACTAAATACTCGAAAATCAATCGATCAAAACCAAGTACATACATAAGGATAGCCATGATACATGTATTGTTTTATTAAATAAATTACTTTCTAAACGTGTTATGTATATAACTTTTGGTCGAGAATGTACCTGAAGAAGATTTGTCGGGTTTTTGTCACGGTTTGATGTCATATATATTAGATAAAGCTCACATTTAAAAAACATGAGAATGGACACGGGTAATGTTTTAAACGAACTACAAATCCAACAAAGAGCAGAAAACAGCAAAAGACCATCAAGGTTTTTGTGTTGTCTCTTTACTTTTATTGTCTTCTTGTCATGTCAAATTATTTTTGCCTATGTCAAATAAATTTACTACGGATTTTATAGAACTTCAGATAACATTCTTTATAACAATGTCTCTGGTAACATTTATGAAGAAGAAATAAATAAAAACCTTACATCTTCTCCCATTAATTTAATGGCTTTGCAACTAGACAAATGTTAATAAAGTAAAACAACATTTTCCTGAAGAAACAAAATTGGTCCCCGCGAATGATAGTGCTTGCAACTTGTACATATTTGTATTCACGAACCATAGTTAGCTTCCCTAATATTTGATCGAAAGCATAGTGAAAGTAATTGTAGACTAAATAAGGAAGTGAATGTCCATTTTATTAAAGATTGATTTACACTAATTTAATTCCGCTGCATGTTTTATGTGTCTGCTCTATGTCTTTTTAATGCAGGTAACCGAATTACATCAGGGGTTTTATTATGTTTATAGATATTTTTGTAATTTATAGTTGGTATTTATGTCAGAACTTGTTTGGTATCTGTTTAAAATAATCACTCCATTTTCTAATGTCGAGCAGCCTTATTTTATAAAACATTAAATTAGATAGAGTAATAGATACACGTTAACTGTTAAATAATGTATGCTGACATTACGGTTGTTTCCAATAATTATCGTTTCGTTAGTCTATTTGTTTGGTTGTAGGTGACTTTTGTGCGTCTACAATCTCCCTAATCAAAGGTAAAATATTCTAATAGGGCTAACCTCTCCTTATGACTGCTTAGACAGATGTGGTAAATGAAAAGATTGATATATTTCTTTTAGCGGGGTTGGATAAAGTTCATAGGAAAAAGACGTTCGAAAAATGTCAAGCAGGAAGTACAACGGTGTCCTTTCAAAGATACAGGGACCAAGTTAGAACATACAATATTTTGAAAATGAAAACCACACGTTATAAATTTCATGCATCCGAAGCGCCTTTCTATAAGTAACTTCACATGGAACGCTAAAGACAGTTGAAAAACTACATGAAAACAGTGTCAAATCTATCAACAGTAACTGTGCTTTAGGGAGTCGGAAATCAATATGTAGTAAAATAGTTTTCATGGTATTTTATATCACATGAATAAAACGTGGTATATCATTATTTAAACAACACATAATTGAACGTCTCCGTGAGGTGTAATATAGTATTTATCATGGGATAGCGTAAATAATCTACCTCGTATTATAGGTAATAAAAATCTAGCATTTATACATGAAGTGTCTTAAATAAATTGTCTTCGTGTCGTAAAGTAACTATATAACTCCCGTTTTGAATTTATATAATTGTATTGTAAAGCTGTGGGTCTATGACATGTACATATTAAAGAATTTTACAGGAAATTTGAAAGAAATGCCTCCGATTATATAAAGTTTATCTCCTGAGACCACGAAGATTCATAAGAATGAAAATTCATTTGCCGAATTTTAATCAAAAGGTTGCTTACATCATTCATAGGGACAAAAACAAAATATAATCGACAATACCATATAAGTTTATTTATCAATTACAACATATAGTAGTTGCTACATGTAATCTGTATAAGCAAAAAAATAATAGATACCATTTTCTTATTATTCATCAGTTATCACTTCAATATCTTCAATATCTTCTCTTTTGTTAAAACAGATTCATTATTGCCTATCATTCAATATCAAGCACTATTAATCTGCTTTATTTCTTGTTAAAGCAATAGCGGGCCTCTTTACAGCTATTAATTATCAGTAAATAGATCACAAACATCAAAGAATCGCAGAATAATATTGTGCATCACAATATTTTTTTTATAGAACGTGTACTTATACATGCTATAAGAGCTATCAATTTACGAAGACTCCGGCTATACATGGATAAATGAAATGTTACGGAGGAATTAATGTCATTTTCAAGGTTGAATTTATAAAAAAAATCCTCTTGTTACATAATAGATATAATATCGTTTTTCATTTAATTCTATATATATATATATATATATATACTTCTAAGCATGGTTACATGGAATTGGCTTCAAAAGGACTGACGAAATGTTCCCATCGGAGTCATATCGTTTGCCAATAGTTTATTTTATTTTATTTTCAAAGAGTTGTATGGTTACAATGCAACGGAATCAAGAGGTAGACTCAACGCTACCTGCGGAGTAATATCGTTTTCCTGAAGAGTTCTCTTATTACAATGAAACAGAATCAATGAAAAGATACAAAGTTACCGGCTGTGTAATATTACATAACACGATTTTATTTTCGTTATACTTCAAAAATTCTTTATTTACAAAGCAACCACGTTACACGTATTGATAAAACGGCACTGCTCATTTTAAGCTGATAGTAATTACCTGTGACATTTTTTTCAAAAGTAGATTTGAGCTTCTATGTTTTCTGATTGAAATTGATATGAAAATAAAAATCATAATGCGCAATGATTCATTGATTGACAAGATTTATATGTTTCAGTAAAGGTCACATCACGTGAAGTCTTTGATGCTGAATAAAAGTGTCATTTTCAATAAATCAAACCTTGCATGCACCAATCGAGTTTTGCTTCCAACAAACACATGTTAATGGAATTGCGCATGGTTGAAACAACAAGAGAGAAATCAAGTGCACGCTGTTTGAACAGTTTGAGAGATCTTTTAACATAGCTGCAATTATCAAACGTAAATTGGAAATGAATAGTTCGATGTTTGTTGTAACAATGAATTATTAAACTTGACGTTGACAGACATGTGCATTTCAACGAATTCGTAAAAAGTAATATCACAAAAAATCTGAACTCCGAGGAAAGTTCCTAATCACATGGCAAAATCAAATGACAAAACACACCAAAGGAATGAACAACAACTGTCATATTCCTGACTTGGTGCATGCATTTTAAAATGTAGAAAATGGTGGATTGAACCTATTTTTATAGCGCTAAACCGCTCATTTACACGACAATCGCATCAAATTTGATATAATTGATAATGATATGTGAACAAAACAAACAGAAACAATAGGTGAAAGTGTCACAAATAAAAGAAAAAACCTAATTCGGTAGGTCACATTCGTGAAAAAGGAACGGAATTGTAGTTAAGACATCGGGAACATATCCTATATCATCTATAACAGATATTCCAATACGGTGAACCAACTCGACGTATGGCGTCCGTGTAATTTACGAAGTGATGATTTCAACTTCCCAATACTTGTTTCTGAACTTTAATAATCTAGTATCAGCCTTTTCAATTAGGCAAGATTGAATTTTGCTGAGAACACCTAATTTCAAAGTATTTTATTAAACTACCAATTACTCCCAATTAAAATTTAGCCACCTTAATTTTATATACATTGTCTGTTAAAAACCCAACAAGTATTGTTTACATGAAGTATAAAAAAAAATGATAATGCATAATATATATATATATATCGCAATCAATGTTACACTTTCAAGGAAAAAAGTAAAACCACAAAAACACTGAACTCATGGTAATAGTTGCCGACAACTCAATTCTGCTATTTATCGACATTAGTATAAGTCTACATATGACTTTTGTTGTTGTTTGGCTAGATGTTATCTTATTTTGACGTTGCTTAGAATTACGATACATGTACATTTGAACAATTTTTTTTTATGAGTTTTATAGTACTGTATACCAAACAAGTTCTGACATAAATACCAACTGAAAATTACAAATACATTAGAAATATCTTTTAACATAAAAAAATCCCTGATTTTCGGTTACTGGCATTAAAAAGACATGGAGCAGACACATAAAACATGCAGCGGAACTAAATTAGTGTTAATCAATCTTTAATAAAACGGATATTTACTTCCTTATTGAGTCTCCAATAATTTTCACTATGCTTTCGACCAAACATTTTGGAAGATAACTACATGTATGATTCGTGAATAAAAATATATACAAGTTGCAAGCACTATCATTCGCAGGGAAATATTTTGTTTCTTAGGGAAAATGTTGTGTTACTTTATTTACATTTGTCTAGTTGCAAAGCAATTATATCAATGGAAGAAGATGTAAGGTTTCCATTTCATTCTTCTTCAGAATTGTTATCAGAGTCATTTGTATAGTCGGGTTGTCTCGTGGACATACAGCTACTAAACCACTCAACGTTCCCTCTTACACGGAACGAACACGGAACGAACACGCGAATGGAATGAAATGAGAACGAACGAGTTAAATCAGTCAGAATCGTGTATCTCCACTCATTTCGTTTATTAAAGTCAACTCGTGTTTTTCCGCTCAAAGTCGTGTGTGAACGAAACGAACGAAACGATCAATATATTCCGTGTAAACAAACATTGTTTCGTTCAGAAACGATACTATTTCACCTGATTGGTTGTTTGGCGATTATGCTAGTTTTCAAATTTCCAAATGAAACGAATAAATATACCAATTAGTTAATCGGTATATTGTACTACTCATTGTTTATTTATGAATAGAATTCATTACATTACTTCGATATTGCATTTAAAATAAAAATGATAGCTCTGAATTGAATAGATAAATAGTAAAATAAAAAAAAATATTTAAATTATGAAAGGCAAACAAGATCAATTTAAATATCAAAATACCTTCTCTTCTTAAAAAAATAGGATGGAAACATTCTTTATTTTATTATTCATATTTATTATTAAAGTTGTCATTTTTTTCTACTTATTTTCATATAAGTTAGTGAGATGTACATCGTAAAAGACGTGAACAATTTAAGGAGTATCTCAGAAACATAATTTAGTGGCAGTCGCTATTCCTGGTTAAAATAAATAGAATATATTATATTATGCTTTCAAAACATGTGTGTGTGTCAATTTTTTTCGTTATCCACGTCAAACAATTTGCATAGTTTTCTTTATTAAAGAAATGAACGACCCTATTCGTGTTTGTAAATTATTTTAAAACTAACGCCCATTAAGTTTTTCCAAAAAATAGATAAAAAATATTCTTATTTCGTTTCACGGAGGGAAAACATTTTTTTCGATGACTTTAGTTTAATCATTTCCCGTCTTTTACATTAGCGTATGATCCGTATATTTAACCTTTTTCAAAATAACCTAGTACTTCCAAAGTCAGTCCATTTATCTGTAAGTGCACGCATAGTCCGCTATCATATGCATGTACAGTGTATTTGTTTTTATTTTTCATTCAAGTGCAAACACTAGCTAGTAATGATTGGTTGTTCGTTTCTTGAAGTCCAGTGGCACATATATCATGAATGTTCAGGACGAATTACGCTCACAAATATACTTACATAATGTAGCAAGAATATTCTGTGAAGAAAATAATCATTTATTATATTGTGTTTTCTGTTTACCTAAATGACTCAACACAATTAAACGGTTGATTTAATTAGAAAATATATCTAACGCTATAAAAAAAAAAGACGTTTATAAAATACAGAAAATTCACTAGAAATAAGAGAAGGGAATCATTCTAAAAGTTATTGAAAAAGAAATAAAACTGCCTTGAATATCTAAAAAACATATATCTATAATTATATATGCAAATATTGGAAATGTCTTGAAAAGTAGAATAAAGACCAAATATTAAAAACAATACATTCTTAAGAAATATTTAAAACATATTTGTTTTTAGGTTAAATGTGAGTAGGTGACCATGCGCTTGGAAATAGAAATATGTTAAAATAAACTTTTTGAACTTTTCCAATTATAATATCAGATTTATTTTTGCCTTTTTTTTTTTTTGCGTTCTTCGAAGATTGCAAATACAAAGCTTTGATCGGAATCTCGCTAATTGATAACAGTGTTCAGAATAACTTTATACATGTAACACCTTTTTATTACTCGTCCATATAATTTACATGTTGATTTTTAGCATCTGTCTATCATACCTTCACTCTTTGAAGTTTCACATCTGGGTTGAAAAATAACAAGTCGTTATCTATTTCACAATTGGGAACTTTTCTGTTGTTTGAACAGTCAAAATAAAATCGTGATAATGTAACAGTTGAGTCACGTTTATCATCGATGATTTACGATTTAGTTTAGTAATAAATCAGAAAATTGCTAATTGTTGTACACTTGTTCCAGTTGGCAAAATTGTTATAGCAAACTTATTAATTGCCTAGATTTTAATATGTTTATTTATAAATTTTCGGATTAAGCTTGATGTCCAAGGTCACTGAACTAGTACATATTTTGTTTAGAGACAAACTTAAGCACGTCTCCGGGTGAGGGATTTTCTCTATGTGTTGAAGACCCATTGGTGGCTTTCGGCTGTTTTCGACTCTTTAGTCGGGTTGTTGTCTCTTTGACACATTTCTCATTTCCATTCTCAATTTTACGTCATGTTAAGTTGGAAATCCAGGATAATTCAAGGATAGTCTTATTAAATACAAGTATCTATGATGAAATTAGGAAATATTCATGGGCGGATCCAGCATTTTTTTAAAAAGTGGGTTCCAACTCAGGATAAATTGAAGTTCCAATCATATTACCACATTCAAAGGCATTGATCGTTAAAAAAAAGTTGGTCCTAACCCCGTAACCCCTACTGAATAAAAATTGAACGACACCGTTATACTTACGACACACAGGTACCTATTCAAAATTGATATTAAAACATATAACTTCGAAAAAATACTTATAATAGCAACAAATTAGCATATATTCTTTTTTTTATATAATGTATGATAGCTTTGCGAATTGATTTTTAGCTTATTTTGTTACGTTTTCTTAACGTACAGTGGCAAGTATTTCACTTATAGTCCGGACGAAAAAGTAGTTTTAACGAAAAAATACAATACTAAAATGTGTTCATCAAAATAGAATAAGAATTTTGACAGCTACTGAACAATAAAGAAATATTTTGAGGGCATACATTTTGAGAGAATAATATTCGCCTACGATAAAAAAAAAAAATCCTTTACTGTAACGTAGTATATACAGAAGGATAAAATACATTGAAAGATGGTACACTCCTACATCCTTATATTCTTGAATTACTATACAATGTTGTGACTTTTAAAGGATTAAATTAAAAGCAGGAGGTATCGTTTTTTTTTTTTGTTTTTTTTTTTTTTGGCATAAACAAATATTGCAGTTTGTTTCGTTTTGCTCCCCTCGGTGAAATTATAATATTTGCACGCCCTCACCTAGATCTAGATCTGAAATTAGTTGTTATGTTAAAATAAACAATAATTTACCTTAAACGATGTAATATTGTTGACCATTCGAGATTCTTTTTTTTTTTCAACCCATCTTCAGCTGAATTTGTGATTTTAATATTACTATGCGGGACGCAAGGGATTTCAAATCGAAAATAAATGCAAAAAAATGTGAAGTTTTGTGTCTTTCAAAACACGAACAAAATACAGAATTAAATGCAGGATAAAGACAATAACTGTTTAGTGTCATTAAATGTTAAGCTGTATTTGTACTCGGCTCGAAACAGGAGTATTAGCTCGCTAAAGCTCGCATTACACCGGTGTCTTAGCCTCGTACACATACAGCTGATATTTAAAGACACTAAACAGTTATTGTCT
The DNA here is from genome assembly GCA_037788925.1 of Mytilus galloprovincialis. Classification (NCBI taxonomy): domain Eukaryota; kingdom Metazoa; phylum Mollusca; class Bivalvia; order Mytilida; family Mytilidae; genus Mytilus; species Mytilus galloprovincialis. The sequence continues at coordinate 69,905,501 of CM075336.1, forward strand.
ATATGTTTCCTATGTTTTAAAAATTTATGCATACGGGTTAATAATTTTATTCTCCTCAAAAACATTTTTGTAAAAAAAAAATCAATGGTGTGCATTTTAACCAAAAACTGAATAATTCGAATCTAAAACAGAAATTAAAACAAAGCTATCAAATCAAATTGGTATTATGGGTAATATGAGAACACAACGGGTGCCACATGTGGAACAGGATATGCTTTCCCTTCCGGAACACTTGAGATCAACCAAGTGTTTGGTGGGGTCTGTGTTGCTCAGTCCTTGTTTCCTATGTTGTGTTCTGTGAACTATTATTTGTCTGTTTATCTATTTCTTTATTATCCATGGCGATGTCAGTTTATTTTCGATTTATGAGTTTGAATCTGCCATCTTTTGCCCCTCTTTTTAAGCGCAATAGTTCCACGATGAATAAATTGGGGTTCTAATGATGTACTGGTGTGTTGTTGTTTTTTGTTTGTTCTTTTTTTCGGAGGGGGGGGGGGGGGGGTACATGAATATATCTTATATGCAGTATAGTGATTACTAAAAAGCTGTATGTTTAGTAAAACGGCGAAGACGAAATCATGTACTTTTTAAGTAAGTTACTCACGTGCATGCGATAACTTAACAAAGGTTAAGGCACTTTTATTCTAGTAAGATCAGTTTCACATTTAACGGCGCATATCTAAAAATCCGAGCTATTAAATCACGCGATAATTCCCGAAAGTTCACTAAATTGTTGAGGATTACGATTGATAAGCAGTGACCATGCAGACATGGACACACACTCTCCCGATTAAGTGTTTAAGTTCACATGAACAAGCAATATGAGAATCATTTAAATAAAAGAAATAAAAATTATATTGACAAGACAACGTTATTTACAATGACACATTAAACGATTTTAAAACGGACTACGGCTGTGTTTTAGGTTGAAGTAATTTATTTACGATCTCAAATGCTCCTGACTTTAATTGTACCATTACAGCTAATTTCCTAATTCTTGTAGAGTAAAACTTCAGTTGGCTTGCTTGCTTTGTTTGTATTAACGTTAGTTTAAGCACTATTATAAAGATCGACTTCTGCAAACTATATAGACAGGCATTATTAAAACAAGTATATGTTATATTAAAATTTGATTGAAAGTTATCCCAATTCCAATTGTCAATATACAAACAAAGGAATCAAACTTACCAAAGTCTTACCCTGCATGAATAAAGAAATTAGCTGTAATTGTCACGAAGAAGTACTTGTATTCACGCTAAGGTTGTCCACTTTACGGGAAGAATAAATCAGATTCTCAATTCGTTTACATAATATAATACTATTAAGTCATAAATTAAGAAGTCAATTAACACCTAAGGCATGTGGAATACTCAGCGTTTTACTTTGTACTTGTACAATCTTACTATCCATGCAGATGCAAATTTATACCCTTTTCTACTTACAGTTACTGTAACTAGGCGACCATTTGATTAGTTAATTATAGATAATGAACTATGAATAATGGATGTACTTCAGCGTGGTTCAATTCTTGTACACAACTATTTCCTGCATTTTGTGTTATCGATAATTCCCTTTCATCAATCAGGCCTTGGACCGAATTATTTATTAGTTCCTACTAGTATCTATACTATTAAACGAGAAGACCTCATTTTGGGTGTCGCTTCTCTTCTTTCCACAATAAATTAATCAACACGCCTCTGTGTCCTATAGGCACAGTGCATAGTCGCATTTGTCATCCATTCATATGATTATTCAGATTGAGTTATTTTGGGAGAAAAACGAGAAAAAAGGCATCCGGATATTGTCCCGTCATTGGACGAAATTTTAAGTCAGATTAGACTTCCGGTTTGCGTTTTTCTGTATACTTTGAACATACATATACAAAGAATAAAGTGTATTTTCAGAATTTTATCTGCTATCATTTTCAAGTTTACTATCTACGGCGGTCACAGAGTTTATTAAATAGAGAGAGCCTGTATACCATATCAATGACCACCATGGATCGATTAGTAAACTTAGAATTTACTATCTACGGCGGTCACAGAGTTTATTAAATAGAGAGAGAGTCGGTATACTCACGTGTGTATACTATACAAATGACCACCATGAATCGATTAGTAAACTTACTACACTATATTTATATAGTTACTGTAATGAATATTCATAATATACAGATAAGCGCTAAAAATATTCATGTGAACTTTTGATACCTTTTCTAAAATTCTCCAGTCATTAAATCTTTTACAAAATTCATTGATTACAAAAAAAAGAAGATGTGGTATGATTGCCATGTTGAGACAACTCTAGATAAGCGCTATAAATATTCATGTGAACTTTTGATACCTTTTCTAAAATTCTCCAGTCATTAAATCTTTTACAAAAAACAAAGAAGATGTGGTATGATTGCCATGTTGAGACAACTCTCCACAAGAGACCAATATGACTCAGAAATTAACAACTATAGGTCACCGTACGACCTTCAAAAACGAGCAAAGCCCATACCCCATACTCAGCTTTAAAAGGCCCCGAACTGACAATGTAAAACAATTCAAACCAGAAAACTAGCGGCCTTATTTATGCACAAAAAATGAACGAAAAACGAATATGTAACACATAAACAAACGACAACCACTGAATTACAGGCTCCTTACTTAAATCGTTCATAACATACTAAATGTATGTTCATATTGAAATTGATAGAAAACCAAAAATTGGGAATTTTGGAAATAATGACCTATGACTTATGATACTTTTGCTGATATTCTCCAGTCATTCAATATTTTACAAAATTCTTCCAACAACACTTTACATACTTTAAACTACGCTCTGAATGACCGCGATTTCGCGGGTGTGTTCTAGTATTATATTATAATTAAAAGTTCGGTTATATGATACTAAACCTAACTGAAGGCACGGAATCCCTTCGCATATAAGAAAAAAATATTGAAGAAAAACTGCGAATTGATACAGGAACAAAACTGAAATTAAATGTATCTCTGATGTTTAGATTGTTTTTTTCTTTTTAACAAAATATTTCTGTTTTCGCGAAAAATGAAATTGACACTCATCGATGTAGCGCAGTAAGCAAAAGAAAGCAATCGACAGATTGATGCTTTCTTTAACCATTTCATTCATAAACACAACTGTTATAAAGTCTTTACAGCAACAGGATTACTTATTTCCTGGTTTGAATTGTTTTGTTTCGGAACCTTCTTAGAGCTTACTATTCGGTATGGATTTTCTATAGGTTACTTATGGTTACTTTCATCTGTCATCTACTCTGGTTAATAATTTTCTAGTTTGCAATCATACCAAATATTTTTTTATTTTAAATTTATGTTATTCTCTGTATAAACGATCAAGCTATTCATTCTGAGTATATAAAATTAACGAATATTAATTATATGTCACTTTGATGTACCCTTGTAATTATTGCGGGATTGAAACTCAAACCATAGGATTTTGAGACGGTGACCTTTAATAATTTACATCTATACAAACTGGACCCCTGTTGTGTTCACCTCGAAATGCAAAGCTACATGTATAGATGGAACGGCGAACCAGTTTAACATCTATAAGTCATTTTGTCTCTGGTGGATATTTGTTTCTTGCGAAATATAGCTTTTTATTCGTTTTCTCGTCCTTAATACGCTATAACTATTTGTTATCATAAGTTCCGAACACTGACTAGTCGATAAAATGCAACTGTACTATTTGTCTAAGGTTTTACACGAATTTGCGACGAAGCATATTGTATAATATTCATTGAATATTCTTTTCTTAGTATAATTGAGATTTTTTGTTTATCCTGGTTTAATGTTAACATTTCTTATAAAATATGATATATATGAATTAACGAAAATTCATAACTCTAACTACATTTTTGGGACTTTGCACTTTACACTAAATATGACTTTTTGTCCTTACTGACACTAACGTACAATTTTGTAGATGATTTGTTGTAAAATTTCACATTACTTTAAGTCATTAGTACAATTGATTAGGAAAGGAAAATTCTATGTCGTGCATAAACAGAATAGAACACGGAAAAAAATATTCTTTATACAACATGTATATATCTGGACAAATTTCTTTGTTTCAAAAGAGTTTTGATTGAATATTTGAAGGTACTTTTTTATTGCAAATTTTAAGACAAAGCTGAAATATCTACACTATACTATTTATGGTTTTCTAAAATGCTCTCATCGGCAACGTTTAGGGCTGTATATTAATTTCTAGTTAACGGAAATTTGTAAAAAGATCACAAGTTTTATAGGAAGATGGGGTGTGAGTGCCAATGAGACAACTCTCCATCCAAATAACAATTTAAAAAAAGTAAACCATTATAGGTCAAAGTACGGCCTTCAACACGGAGCCTTGGTTCACACCGAACAACAAGCTATAAAGGGCCTCAAAATTACTAGTGTCAAACTTACATACATGTATCTATAAGTATGCTATGCTTATTCAAATTAATTTTGAACGTCAAAGTACGTGACTGTTTTCATTAACGGTTTCACTACTGAAAAAGCAACTGTCAATGAATAAATCGACAACTCGTAATGGTTTTGTGTTTTTTTTTTGCACAACACATATATAAAAAAAGAAGATGTGGTATGATTGCAATGCGATAACTCTCCAGAAGAGATCAAATGACACAGAAATTTTAACAAATTTATATATAAAGGTCACCGTACGGCCTTCGACTGTGAGAAAAGCCCATACCGCATTGTCAGCTCCCTGTGATTATTTTCTTGTGATTTTTATTCTTGTGGCTTTTTTTCCGGTGACTTTATTTTCTAGGGACTTTGTGACCTTTTTCCCGGGACTTTTTTCCTGTGACTTTTTTTTTCGTTTAGAATGAAATTCAAAACAGTGTGGCTGTGGCCATTGATTGACACATTAAATTCATCCATTGACTGGGACAATTTAGGTGAACGTTTGTATGTAACGATCACTGCTCACTATGTACTTTTTAAAGACACTTAAACTATGGGGTCACCAAAGGTTCTCAACACCTTAATAAAGTAATTCGAAAAATTAATCAGAAATAACACGATGTTTTGATTTATAACAATTATATAAATCAAAACATAAAGGTTATTCCTGATTAATTTTTCGAATTATTTTATAATTAAAGGCGTTAAGAAACCTTTGGTGACCCCACAGTTTAAATGTCTATCGTAGGTACGTCGTGAACAGTGGTCGTTACAGACAAACGTTCACGTAAATTGTCCCAGTCAATGGATGAATTTAATGTGTCAATCAATGGCCACAGCCACACTGTTTTGAATTTCATTCTATCATTCTCTTAATATGTATCACGTTATAACTACACTGTTATTGTCAGATTAGCTGAAAGCGTAAACATTTCAAATAAAGGAAATAAAAATACTGAATTATATTTCTGAACAAATTTTAAACACCAAAAAAAATCAAGATCAATGTAAATATATAAATATCTTTATTAGTCTCATTTGCTAAAAATAACAAAAATAAAAGTTCCATTTAATGATTGGCAGTAGAATAATTATCTGTTAAACAACTAAGCTAAGTGTGAAATGTTTGGCAAGTTTTCAAAAGATGTCCTGCAGAGTACGCCCGCTGGTTATTTGGATTGATTAAAAAATGTATGAAATCCTCGGAAACGTTGTCACCACTTTAATTAATACACATCTGTTGCAATAAAATGTCTTTTTAGCTTTACAGAAATATGTTAGTGTCAATAGTCCACTAAACTTAAACACAAGGCTGCATATACATGTTTCATATGCATGATATTTCATTGTATTTATGATATGCAAATAAAAAAAATATTTTCCTATAATACTAAGATTACAGTAGCTGTATTAGAAAAAATATAAATCTAGCTTGTTAAATCAAATTAAATGAAACACAGACTTACTGAAATATTGTCCCTATGTTTTAAGCAATCGTAGATACATTTTATTCAGCATTTACTTTTTAATCATTTAAAATAGAAAGAAGACTATTTACAAACTACCGTACTACAATTTTCTACATTCGTTTTATTGTAGTTTTATAAATTGACCATAAACCCACTTATTCATGGTATGGTATCAATATTTCTGACCTGACACTATACGTACTTTTTATTGCTTAATTCTTTAGAATTTAATATGCAATGTTTCGGGTTTTTTCGGGAATAATCCCAGGTAAACCCTCATCAGAGGTCGACCTTTATATATTTATTTCGTATCTAGTATCATAGATAGATGTGTGTCTGTTTCATAACAGTTTTTTTTCAAATTTACTACACGTGCATATAGGTCTACGTTGTAGCTAGTCTTTTTACATGTAGATATTTGCAACTCGGTATATCCAGTAAGCCATGTGTAGAGTACATTTTAATATAGGGATATTCTTAAACATCCTTTTTACAAAAATAAATAATGAACCTGTGAATACATTTAATCTCAGCATGAAAGTAAAATATAATATTTCCATGTCTCAACAAGTTTTTAATGACTTTCACATCATTTAATTAAAAAAGACGGTCTATTCAGACCTGAGCCAGTGACCATCATGTGGTGATTGTCGTTTTTTTTTTTTAATAAAGAAAAATACATGTGATGATGTGATTATAAAATACGAAATTCATCTGTGAAACGAACCCAATTACGTTTCGTTTTAGAATGATATAATCGTTCACACACGCTGTAAACGTTCTAAAATGAAATGATTAGCTTCACAATTTACCGAACAACACGCTTGTTATCATGCTATGTCGTGTATAAACGGAATGGAACACGGAATGGAACACGGAATGGAATGAACGAAATGAATGGAATGCATGACACGTAAACGGAATGAACGAAACACGCAAACGGAACGAATGAAAAACGGAGCGAAAACGGAAAAACGGGAAACTTGAGTGGTTCAGTAGCTGTATTCCCCATTTGTTTTCTCAATTTTATTCAGTACATATGTATCAAGGTTTTCTTGGTATCATCTAAGTCAATATTTTGAAATACTGAGAAATGTAAGTTTATTTCTTTTAATAGAAAGTCTTTTAAGCATCTTGTGATAGCGGTCTGAATTTTTTGTTCGTCATGATATTTATCTAAGAAATCTTTCACCTTTATACCCTTTATAGTAAGCATACAATTGTTGCAATCCCATGTTTAAGAAGGGTTTTATTTGGATGCAATGACAAAGTCAAAAAAGCATTTAAATTTTATAGAATATCCTTTTGACATAATCTTCATCCGTTATACGTATCAGACTGTCTCTTTAAAAAATGTTAAAATTAGATCGTGAGTACATTTGTTCTGACGAATATATCCATTAACAGTACAGTAAACAAGTAAAAAGTATACGGCTTTAGCTTCTAGTGTATCAAGTGATAAGTAGTAATATCTCTCTCTCTCTCTCTCTCTCTCTCTCTCTCTCTCTCTCTCTCTCTCATTACAAATTTTATTTGTTACACTATTAGTTATTACTTTATGATATGGTACACAAATCACTCAAACAAATCGATTCGGTTTGGCCACAGATGACTATGAAAATGTTTATATCATCGAAAAAGTTCCAAATGATCTCCCTTTGGTGCAAAATGCCAATTTGGGGCATTAAATTTGAAACATCTTTTTTTAACTCATCGGTGGCCTATATTTTTATTATTGTTTTCAAATAAGATGTACATAAACTAAATAGTTTTAAAATTTAAGCGATTTCTGTACTTTAGTTATTTTTTTTATTTCGAAATTATTAACATTTCTCCAATTAGTTCAACGGAAATAAAGGACATTAACAAAAATGTATGTATCTTTCGGAGTTAGATTGTTAGCTTAAATGAACGGTGACCCCATTTTTTATTTCATTTTTCTATTTAGTATATCATGTATATGATAACGTTCATTTATAGAAAAACATAGCGAAATCCTATATTAGAAAAAAAAAAGATTTATACCCGCGAGCCTCCTTAACTAAAAAGAGTGAAAAAAATAAAGCGATAATTTGAACTGGTTATGAGGTCTGGCTTAGGTTCATAGTAAAGATTAAAACGCGCCATAAGATAGAAAATGGGACAAAAAAAAATGGATATCATAATTCATTTGCAAAAATTGGGTATAAAAAAATGGTAGAGAAAAGTCAACAAAACAGGGGAAGGACGAATGACTTAGAATAGATAATGGGGTTAATGGGATTAAGGGCATATATTTTGCAATTATTAGTTCACGATACAAATCGGTATAATACTGGTTTACGTGTCACATGTTCAAAATATCGTATAAAAGCGTATGATTTAATATATTAATATGTATTTCTACCAAATAAAAGGAATGCCAGGTCTGCAGAATATTCAAAAGAAAGCATACGTGTGACATCAAATAGACGATGAAAGTTAATGAGCTAAAGATCAAACAACAAAACTGTAGTTTATATACTAATTTGTCAATCGTGTCAATCGTGTCAATATGCTATTCAGTATTGTCTTAACAGACAAACAAAACGCGCAGTTTTGTCAGATTTAATTAATATCATCGAGGTTGGATCCTCAATGCCCTTCAACTTTTTACTTGTTTGGCTTTATAAATATTTTGATATGAGCGTCACTGATGAGTCTCATGTAGACGAAACGCGCGTCTGGCGTACTAAATTATAATCCTGATACCTTTGATAACTTTTATCAACTTATATTACCAATTTGCGATATTTTATAGCGATAAATCATATTGTGTCTAGACTGTTGCTTCACAAAACCATAATTTAATTTTCGAGGTGAAATTGGCAGAGACTGACAATTTATTTTGGATTAATTAACAATGAAAGAGCGTCAACAAATTTGAGACGAAAACAACAATTAAAGAAGCCATGACAGCAGTGCTTTCATTTTATTTATATTAAATTCTTATGTCGTTGGTTTTTATTTGATCGTTAATCCACGTTTTAAACTAAGTTTGCATCATCAATCTTAAACAATACTTTCAAAGGAATCATTTGTAGATGTCTTCATAAACGAAAACGACAATTATTGGCAAGAAATGTGCTTTTAATATTATTCACATGACACGAATAATCCATTCCCTTTGTCACGGAATAGAAGTTCCTTCATATTAACACAACTTCCAAAAGTAAAAAATATTCTTGAAAACTATTTCCTCAGGTATAAATATTCACGTTGGCGATTAATCCTCCAACGCACTTGGGCCCTCTGAATACATGTAACGATACAAACGAGTCTGAAATCCAGGAGTTTGATTAGAGCATTATCAAGATGATGAGAAAAATGATTGGCAAGCAGATAATGAATCCAGTAATAATTTGATGATTTTAATTAACTAGACCTTCATTTGTTAATTAGCAACCATAGTGCCGTGCTTTACAACGTAGTATGTGTAATAGTAACTATGATCATAGATTACAGTTATATATACAACGTAGTGTGTTAAGTAGATATGATCACAGGTTGCGTTATACAACGAATGGTAATGCTATAAGACTTTTGTAATCACAATCATCATTGTTTTACATTATGTTCTGCAAAGCGACACAGTAAATGTTGCGTTTTCTATTTCAAAGCGAAAATAGCGGGCACCACGTGCTAATGATCTTTATTTATTATCGATATCATCCATTTATCAAGTACATGCTGTATTGTCAATTTCACAATTAAGTATTTGTTATGAAATCGTTTTAATTATTAATTGTACTTAAATTTGATTTGTATTGCAATACGTGTAATAATTCTGTAAAGGTTATTACTACATAAACTGACTGTTTTGTGTCGCTATTCTATGTTCATCTGTCATGCATGTATTGTAAGGTTACATATGTACATTCGGTTAAAAGATATTGGTTAATGTGAGATCCAGCATGTTTACTGCATGCCTTCAAGCTATTTTTCTGTCATTCGTATGTGGTATTTTATGGGAATTTATGTTCTTTTAATGTGATTTCCAATTGAACGGGAATTCATGTTCTTTAAATGCCATGTCCAATATTGATGTATCAATTGCCCGAAACCTTTGCAAAAAACCTTGAAAAAGAAATAAAAACCATTAATTACAAGTTCGTATACATATAGATATTATCCCACCACTGATCACTCGATAAAGTTAATGTTTCAAAACTATAAAATGGAAGTACTAGAATTGGATTATATATGGTTTTGTCATTGCACGTACTAAAAATTATCTAATTTATTTTCCAAGAAGGAGTACTCGATGCACTGTGAGATATGACAAGACTACATGATTGGAACGATAGTTGAAATATATCAACAGTTAACTGATCGCCCTGGCAAAATGACAGATTTAAAAGACTAAAAAACACAACATAGGAAACTAAGGCATGGGCAAAAGGAATGCCATCAAACATCGTAGGGATCTCAGGCGTTCTAGAAGTGAAAGCAGACTAAGGTCCACATGTGACTTGTTATCGTCTTGATTGATCTGATGTTGTGCTGTCCCAGGACACAAGGCTGTAATTCAGTTGATGTCACTAGTTGCTAGTTTACTAACTACTTCGTTTTATTTTTTGTCATTTTGGCAAAACACGTCGATTTTATAGTTTTCTGGTTTCTCATTTTAGTGCCGAGGCAATTTATAGTTGATTATAGCAGTGTATAGGGTTTGTGTTTTGCTCATTTCAGAAGACCATACATATAGAATCATTTTGGAATTTATTAACTTTGCTACGTGTGTGTTAAACACCTGGTAAACTATAAAGTGTCCCACCAAAAATTATTACTTATGATTAAAATGAATGCCTTCATGCATGCTTTTTTTACATTCTATCATTGTTTCTAAAAGAAAAAAAAGTACAATAAATCTTTAAAAGAACAGCAAAGGAAAAATTAATTAACAATTGGGAACACGTTGAAAAAATCAGAAAAATTTATATATCATGGCTGTATCAATTCACGTATTTTTCACGTCCTCCTCGTGCTCAGTGTTTACCGTTTATCAATGTCACAAGCCGGTAAACTTCGACAAAATACTGGAAAATTATCAACAAGTCTGCGTGCAACGATTGTTACTGCATGATATAATATGTATCGATGATACGTTTTAGATTCGTAATAAATAAAAAGCCAGAATATCGACATGGTCGAACAGGAATTTATTTTAGTATGTATGCATGCAATGATTCAATATTTGTAAACACTTTATATTTATAAGAAACTCGTTTCATATGTCTTAATCAAGTCTATAATCTCGTCAATGCACATTAACCATTATTGATGGATATACAGATATTACATAAATGGATAACCATTATAGGAGAAAGCAATCGGACACATTAGTTAATCCAATAGACACCTAAAGGTCAATATAAAACATCAACAAATACTGAAAATTCTTACAATACATAGTCGGAGTAAACTTGCAATATATCTAGTCTTAAATGTATTTTCAAAATTATTTCTAATCGTTTTTTGTTTTTAACTTTTCAACAAGAGCGTACCCGATAACATATGAATTTGGTCGGTAAATATGTTTAACAGGCAACAATCCTACCAAAGAGTAGAAAACAGACAAGGGTCATCAAAATATGGGTCTTTTGTCTTTGTGTATTGTTTTTTGTTTATATCAAATAAATAATACTTATGTCAAATCAATTTCAGTCAGACAATATAGAATTTCAAATGACATTCTTGATTAAAATGTCGTAGGTTACAGTAATGTCGACTGTTGCCCTCTGATAACAGGTCGGAAGGAAATTAAATTGAAACCTTACATTCTTCCCCAGTTGATGGGTTTACAACAAGAAAAATGTAATGAAGTAACACTAATTTTTCCGGAAAAACAATATCTCTCCACGAATAAGTGTGCTGGAGACGTGTATCTATTTTTATTCACGAATCATAGCTGGCTTCCCAAATATTTAGTCGAAAGCTTAGTAAAAGTAATAGTGTACAGATTACAATCAATCTACGGACTACTCACTTTGACAAAATAATGAGGTGAATATCCGTGTTATTACACGATTGATTAACAGTTATTTAATTCCGCTGCATGTTTATGTGTCTGTTCCATGTCTTTTTCGTGTCAGTAACCGAATTACATCCGGGTTTATTATCTTTATAAGGTTTTCTAATGTGTTTGTAATATTTGAGTTGGTATTTATGTCAGAACTTGTTTGGTATCTGTTAAAAATAGTCATTTAATTTTGTAGAGTCGAGCCGCTTTTTACTTCTATATACATTTTTTAAATTAAATATAGTAATATATACACGTTGTTGTTAAATATTGTGGGCAGACATTACGGTTGATTCCAATCTGTACCTTTTCGTTAGTCTGTTTGGTTTAAGGTGACGTAACTCGATGTCTTTTGTGCATTTGTTGGGCATACTATCTTTGTTTGTAAAGGGACGAATATTCTTTAATCTCCTGATGAATGGTTCGATAGATGTGTTAAATGTTAAGATTTATATATTTTTTTAGCAGGGTTGGAAAGCGTTCATAACAATAAAAACCATTTTTTCGAAGAAAAAAAGTCAATCGGGCACAATGACGTTGTCCTTTGAAAGATGCAGGAACCCAGTAAAACATACGATCTTTTGAAAATAAAACAGCATATTATAAATTGCATTTCGTCTGAAGAGCTTTTCTAGAAATACGTTCACTAGGAACGCAAAACCCGAATATTGGAAGGTTGAGGATGTACAAATGCCAAACAGTTGAAAAGTTACATGAAAACTGGGCCAAATTTATCAATGGAAACTGTGCATTAGAGAGTTGAAAACTTAGTAATTTCTGTGAGCATTCACTTAAAGTTAGAGCAGACTGTTACCCCGAGAAACCATTTCAACCGTGTCGAAACCGCGGTTGACAACGTCTTTTCGAGGAATAACAATCTGCTTATCTTTTTTTTTTAAATTCAAAGTAATAAACCATAAAGTCTCGTACAAAACAACAATTTGTAGTAATGAAGCGCCACTTGATAAATCGTTTCCGAGAAGGGCAGTATATTATTTACCATGGGATAGCGTTAATTTTCTGCCTCATATTAGCCAATCAAAATATAGCATATTGACATGAATCATAATTCAATAAATTGTCTATATGTCATTAAGTAACTATCCAACGTCCGTGTTTTGAATTTATATGTTGTATTTTGAAGCTGCTGGTATAAGATATGCATGTACATAGTATGAAAAAATTTAACAGCAAATTTGAAATGGTATCTCTTAATACAATAAACATTTATGAGAATGAAGACTCCCTTATCGACTGTTAATCAAAAGGTGTCTCTCGTCATTCATATACACAAGAAAACAAAATCAAATTGACCATGTCATGCGGATTTCATTACAGAGATAGAAACTATTTGATTTACAATTAAATGAAATGAAACCATTATATTATACATTCGCACTTGATTACAGTCGATATAACACTGAGAGCTAAAATCTTTGTATCTTATCAAAGAACTTTTTACTTTTTATACTTTATTTTCTTTTCATGCAACAATTATTCTTCTCAGTCAATACATTCTGTTACGAGCATGCATGCTTTATTCATAATTTGATCTTGCATAAGTATTGTGAATTTTGATTGATCGCTAGCTATGCAATTAAAACAAAAAGATTGGATTGCCAAGGACCAAATCTCTGCCGGACACAAAATAACATAGACGTAACCAAATAATAGGTCATTGTACGGCCTTCAACAATGAGAAAAATACAATACACAAAGACAGTTATAAAAGTCCCGAAGTAAAACAATTCAATCGACAAGGAAAACATAACAGCATGATATGTTCAAAACAATGAAGGAAAAAAAAAAACAAAATGATATACAGCAACTACCTACAACCACTTAACTACAGGCTGAAGACATAACACTGACAAATACAGGAATGGGATGAGTCGTAAATGTTTTTACTGGAGCACTTCTTTCAAACCTAGGACAGTTGTGTCATAGTACTAGTATTAAGATAATTCGATTGAAAAGTAGTGTGCTGTTCTGGTGTTTTCGTTATCAAAGTTATTTAAGTTCATACCAAATAGGTTTTTTTAAAACATTTCATGCAAGCAACATGTTCATATACATGTACAAGTACAAAAAAATATAAGGTACCATTTTAGAATAATTCATTATTTATCACTCCAATAATATCTTCCATATCTGTTCTTCTGGAAAAAAGATTCATAATTACCTATCATTCAATATCAAGCATAATTAATCAGCTTTATTTCGTGTTTTTGTTCTTAACGCACCTCTCTAGAGCTATTATGTATCACCGTAGACCTTACAATTAGCCGACATTTTCCCCATTACCTTAATCACCTTGTAAAAAATGCAATACTGTAATATGTAGATCCTTGAACTAAGGCTGGACATTTGATTGTTTCATCTTATAAGTTAAAAAATTATGGGGGCTGTGTAATGGTCATAGACTGATGAAGTACAACTGTACGATTTATTGGGTAATATATAAAAGAAGAGTAAACACAATGATGTCTTTGGCTGGATTTATGTAGGAGATATTTCAGTCTTAGATGTATGATTTGTTTAGTAGTAGTTGATTTTTATGGAAATATTCTTTATAAAGCACAAAGGTGTCAGTATTCACCTCAGAAACTTAAAAAACCTTTGAATAGACTTATTAAGAAGGGATATAATTACGATACTGTTGTCAAGTCATTAAAGATTGCATATTTTGGCGTTAATATTGAGTCACTGATAAGGTCTTTGCGTCGGAACTAAACACATTTATTCTAAAAACAGTTGTTGGCATGACACGGGTTATGTTCTTCTCTTATATGTTATGATGGTATGATACTAAACCCCTAACGGGAAGGATTGTGCCTGATGTACATATGATGAAATCATTATCTTTCAGTCAGTTTAATTGAAGTCTGGAGCTGGCATGTCAGTTAACTGCTAGTAGTCTGTTGTTATTTATGTATTATTGTCATTTTGTTTATTTTCTTTGGTTACATCTTCTGACATCAGACTCGGACTTCTCTTGAACTGAATTTTAATGTACGTATTGTTATGCGTTTACTTTTCTACATTGGTTAGAGGTATAGGGGGAGGGTTGAGATCTCACAAACATGTTTAACCCCGCCGCATTTTTGCGCCTGTCCCAAGTCAGGAGCCTCTGGCCTTTGTTAGTCTTGTATTATTTTAATTTTAGTTTCTTGTGTACAATTTGGAAATTAGTATGGCGTTCATTATCACTGAACTAGTATATATTTGTTTAGGGGCCAGCTGAAGGACGCCTCCGGGTGCGGGAATTTCTCGCTACATTGAAGACCTGTTGGTGACCTTCTGCTGTTGTTTTTTATTTGGTCGGGTTGTTGTCTCTTTGACACATTCCCCATTTCCATTCTCAATTTTATTCGACTATGTAATAGCTGTTGAAACTACGATACTCTAAGAAATATACTCTGTGAGTTTTTGTTGTTAGGAATGTATTTCCAGACTGATTCATGATAAGTCTTTGTTTTTTATTAGATGGTTTTCTGCTTAGTGTCGATCCGATGAGTTAATGCGATTTCAACAAACATGTGTACGTCCTGTATTTGCCTGTTCATAGTCTTTTATTTAGTGGTTGTCGTTGACACCTTCTGATTTTCTTTTATAATGAGCTCAGTCGCTTAAGGTGGCTCGGGACTATTCGACTGCGCATAATTTCACGCATGAATTACAAAAGTATTTGTCGTAACTTCGATATAATTTTTTAAAATATTTTGATAGATTAGAAATGTTAAATCATTGTAGTTATGTGAATTATAGAATAATTTCGTTATAATCCGTATTTGTTAAATGGTCAAAGTGACATTTCACCCATTTTCCCGCCAAAATTTGGGTTTTAAGGCAAAATATATTTTTTTCCTTATCGGTGACCTACTTTTTTTATTTGCTCATTCTTTGAAGCTATATTTCAGCTTTTTATATTACAGTTTTGGATCAAGTGTCATAGAACGTTTTTTTGATAATCCGATAAAATTATGTCAACACCTCTATTTTCCCTATCATTTCATTGAAAAATGGTCCCTTTTACATACCTGTTTAAATGTAAAATTTTGAGCTTAAATGGTCCGTGACCCCCTATTTTTTTTCGACCAATTTGATTTAATTTCTGTAAAGAATAAAATAACAAAAAAAACGGCACTTCTGATAGAAACTTTTAATAGGCCCCGAGCCACCTTAATCTTGTCTATAATGATTATGCTCAAAATTTTTATGTAGGCATTAAGAGCTTAAGTGCAAAAAAAAAGAGGGAAAATATCAACCATAAGAGCAAAACAACGGAACAACAGAACCACGGAACTGCAACATACGAACATTTTGTTCTTTCCAATATAACAGTTTAATGTTTACTTTTTTCACCTTCATATCTAGTATGAAATAAAAATAATAAAAACTTTAATATGACAGCATTATTTGCATAAAATAAGAATTTATATCTAACAATTCATAATCGAATGTTATAAAATATTTCATTTTCACATGTATTTGTTTTGTGTAATTTAATCAAAAGCTGTTAAGGAATAGTTTGTTCTTGATTGTTTTTTTCATTTTCAAGGTAAAAAAAAAATAGGAGGTTGGATTTTAAAAAGTCAGCCGAGGGTTCGTTCCTTTTTTAAACTGTTTACTGTTTGAATTCCAAATGCTTCAGACATTTTTATATTTTTGTCGTACAATGAAACAGTACTACTGTACAAACGGGCAATGTACTTTTGTATTACGTATGTATAGTCCAGGAAATATCAATTACATTTGTCTAGAGGTGTTCTTATTATACAGATCACGAACTTCAATTTGTAGAATAAAATTGCTTGTCAAGACATTTTATAAAACTTTCACTATAAGAGTTATTCAGTTACCAAGACTCTATATATACACGTATAACTGAACCATTGCAGAGGAAGTAATATCGTTTTCAAGATTTAACCAGAGACTTGACGTCACTAGGATTGACAAAACTCGATGTCGGAGGGATACGTTACAATATCGTTTGCCATCTAATGTTATCTATACTTCCGACACTTCTCTGGTTACATGGAATCGGCATCATAAGAACAGATGAATCGTTACCGTCAGAATTGTATTATTTGCGAAGATTTATTTTTGTTTAACCTCAAAGAGTTCTCTGGTTAAAAAGGAAAAACATCGAAGAATTAACACAACGTTACCGGCGGTATTCATGAAAAATTTGACTACCACTAAATTCTGCTATCGATCACTAATAAGATAAGTTTGAGTAAGACTTCTGGTTTTCGTTTGTTGCTGTTGAAATTGTTGTTGTCCAGATTTGATTTTGCTTCGAATAACGATACATTTAAACCTATGTGTCTTCCAACAGATGTTATACCTGTAGTACGTTTACTATAATATTTTCCCAGTAACAAAAACAACGGCTATATTGGAACAAACGATACGTAAACTGCAGAGTTATATCATTTGTTAAGATAAAGTTAAGCACCAGGATTTTTCTAGTTCCAATAAAAAGACGAATTCAATATCAGGAAATGCTGTACTTGATACTCAAAATAAAATCATCATTTCGAACCTCTACGGACGCTATCACGAGTTGGTTGACCGTTAAGGAATTTCTGTTTCAAAATATATTTTTGATGGGGTCCGTTTTACTGAACTCTGTAAGTTTCGAAGTTGTGTTAAATGTATTGTTGATGTTTTTTTCTTTTTCGTTTTTTTTTTGCCATGCCATTGTCAGTTAGTTTTCAGCTATGAGGCTTAACATCCCTTTGGTAACTTTAGCCTTTCCTTTGATAGGTCAAATCAGTTTTGTTTAAAGACAACGTTGACAGAGTAAAGCAGTTGTGTTCTTTGTTGATGTTCGTGTAAAAGTATGATTCCACATTGATGGAAAACAGTCAAAACGATATATGCAATGTACACGATGTATTTTTAAAATTAAATAAAATTTTGTTATTTAGTTATACTTGCAAATATTTTATGTTCGGCACGGATTTAGTAAAAATGATATCATTTTGCATTGTAGTATGATATATATGTTTGTATAAAATTCGGATGTTTACTGTTTTTAAATACATTATTTGAATTAAAACAAATTGAATAACTAGTATTTTTTTGCTAGACAAGTCATGCAAAGATCATTGATAAAGTTGTAGTCATTTTTTTCGTAACTTACTTGCAAGGATATCTCTGAAAGCAAAATGTATTTGAACTTTTATTATCTGGATTCAATGTGACTTAATGTTCTTAAGAGACGAGAATGTCGTAAGTTGAAAATATAAATTTAGAGTAATGCATTTTTTTGAAGTTGCAAAATTTGAATTTTATGTTTTATTTGTGATCACAAGAGACACCTGTCTCTCAGATAATTATAACGCATGAGCACAAACATGTGCATAAAGATAAATATGTTTTGATCAGCAGTAACTACAGAGTATTTACGATTTGTTTGCCGACACATCGGTCTTAATCCCCGTGAATAAATTAACATCTTTCCTAGAGTCGAGCTGATTAAGAATAACTTGGTTTCATTCAGTATATATGAATGGTATTGTCTCTATCATCTAGTACAGTATTTTGAAATACTGTATAATATGGACTGTGTGTGTATCCCCGGGGGTGCTTGTTATTTGTTAGTGTTTGTATTTCTTGTTTCAAACACAATCGGACAATTGCATTAAAGGGTTAAAACCGAAATTAATTACTCGGGTACAGACAATGTTAAACTGTTAATTTGTACTGATCGATCCGTATACAAAATGTGTATTTGCACTTCAGATAGAGCATTATTCAAATATAGTTTTTTTTCTGAGTCGAACTAAAAATAATCGGAAAGCGCTAATAGAACATATGTACTGAGAAGTCTTGTGAGAATATTTAGTTAGCGGTCTGAAATTTCTGTTCTTAATGATATATATTCAAGAAATATTTCGCCTTCATAATAAGAATACAACTGTTGCGATCCGTCTCATCAGAAATATTTTCTATTACTGCTATACCATCGTCAAAAAAGGACTTACAGAATACCAATTAGATAGAATCTTCATCCAATATTACTATCAGACTGTCAAAAAAATGTTAAAATTATATCGTAAGTACAATTGTTCTGGCGGAGATAGTGTAGTCCTGATTATTCGAAATAAAAGTACAGTATACAAGTAAAAAGAAATACGTTGTCGCCTACTGTGATATCAAGTAATAAGTAATAATAATTCTCACTAACCAGCTAACTGTATGTGTTTAAGACTTTTCATGACTGTATGTATCTCTCTCTCTCTCTCTCTCTCTCTCTCTCTCTCAAAATTTTTAACGACGAGAGAAAGAATGGCTAAAAAATAAATAAAGAATACTCTCGTTAATGGGTTAACGGGCATATGTTTTACGATTATCTGTTCATAATACAAATCGGTATAATTTTGGTTGTCGTACCACATCTTCAAAATATTGTAAAAAAAACATATGATTTAACACATTAACATTTATTACTATTAAATAAAAGAAACACTTTATCTGCGGAATATGCAATAGGAAGCATACGTGTGACATCAAATAGACGATGAACGTTAATGAACTAAAGATCGAACAATAAATCTGTAGTTATTATACTATTTTGTCAATCATGTCACCATGTTGTTATTTATTGCCTTCGAACAAATTATCAATTAAAGCGTAAAACCAATAAACAAATTACGTGACTTTGTCAGGTTAAATCAATGTCATCAAGGTTATGAACTTATATTATATATGATTGTTAGGTATGAATTTTGCTATTAGTAAAATAATTTGCGATATTTTTATAGCATTAAATTATATTATGTCTAGACTGTTGCCAGAAAAAAAACATACTTTAATTTGATTTTATAGAATTTATCGACCAAGCTCCTAGCTTATCAACTCCATTACCAAAATATTTCACCAAAAGAGAAGGGACCTGCGTACAAACAATTGGCGAGGCGAAAATCGGCGATGCACGCTGTCAACTAAATTCGAATCATCCATAAAAAAACAATGCTATAAAAGGAATTATATGCAGGAATTTTCATAAACGAAAACAACGATAATTGTTAACCATTCCCTTCCCGTGATTTATTGACTCTTCAACTCACTTGGGCCTTAACACATTTTACGATAACGATATCCAGTAATTATTTGACAATTCACAATCACTATTCTTTTACATAATGGTCTGCAAAGGAAACCTTGAAGCAGTTAAAAATGCATTCTCAATTTCACAAATAAATATTTGATATGCAATCAATTTTAGTTTTATCGCAATACATGTAATTATTTTGTAAAGGTTATTTCTACATAATTGATAAACTAAACTTTTCGTACTGCTATAATACGTTCATGTTTTATTGAGTTACAAATGTAAAATGTATTGGAAGATATTGGTTAAATTGAGATAAGACATGTTTTTAATCCTACCTTCCATTTTTGTGTTGTATTTTACGGTATTTTATAGATAAAGGCAGATGTGGTGTGAGTGCCAATGAGACAACCCTCCATCCAAATAACAATTTAAAAAAGTAAACCATTATAGGTTAAAGTACGGCCTTCAACACGGAGCCTTGGCTCACACCGAACAACAAGCAATAAAGGGCCCCAAAATTACTAGTATAAAACCATTCAAATTATGTTCCTTTGAAGTCATTTCCAATTTTATAGGAATAAATGTTTTTTTAGTGTCATACTACATTTTATATAAATTCATGTTCTTTTAAAAGTCATTTCCAATATTGCTATATTAATTGCCCCAAACCATTTAACAAAACCTTGAAAAAAGAACCATAAATGACAAATTCGTATACATATAGATATGATATATCATTTGTCGATGAAACGTTTTAGATTCGTAATAAATGTAAAACAAAATCTTCGAACAGGACTTTAGTTTAGTATGTATGCATGCACTGGTCCAATAGTTTTGTTACTTACTACAATAAACTTGTTTCGTATGTCTTTATAGGAGACAGCAGCCAGACACACAAGGTAATCCAACAGACACTAAAACGATATCAAGAAACACAACACATTCTAAACACAGTCTGCGTAAACTTGTATTATATCTTGTCTCATATGTATTTTTGTTTTAAAATAAATTACTTTCTAAACGTTTTATGTATTTGACTTTAGATCGAGAATTTACCTGAAGCAGAATATTCGTGGTTTTGTCAAGGTTTGACATAATATATATTAAATAGAGATCCCTTTTATAAAATTGAGAATGGACACGGGTAATGTGTAAAACGAACTACAAACCCAACAAGGAGCAGAAAACAGCAAATGCACAAGAATTTCGATGGTTTTTGGTTGTATCTTTACTTTTTGTCTATTTTTCATGTCAAATTAATTTTGCTTATGTCAAATCAATTTACTAAGGATTGTATAGAACTTCAGATGGCATTCTTTATAACAATGTCTCTGATAACAGTTCTGAGTAAGGATTACATGAAAACCTTACATGTTCTCCTATTGATTTAATGGCTTTGTCCCCGCGAATGATACATGTAGTGCTTGCAACTTGCATATATTGGTTTTCACGAATCATAGTTTGCTTCCCAAATATTTGGTCGAAAGCATAATGAAAGTAATTGTAGATTAAATAAGGAAGTAAATGTCCGTTTTATTAATGATTGATTAACACTAATTTAATTCCGCTGCATGTTTTATGTGTCTGCTCCATGTCTTTTAAATGCCAGTAACCGAATAACATCAGGGTTTTTATTCTGTTTATAGATATTTTTCATGTTTGTATCTCTTTAATTGGTATTTATTTCAGAACTTGTTTGGTATCTGTTTAAGATAGTCACTCTATTTTGTAATATCTAGCAGCCTTATTTTATAAATCATTAAATAACTTATAGTACATTTGTAATAGATACACGTTTACTGTTAAATAATATAAGCTGACAGTACGGTTCATTCCAATAATTATATTTTCGTTATTCTGTTTGTTTGGTTGTAGGTGATGTTACCTGATGTCCTTTGTGCAACTACAATTTACTACAGCAAAGGTACAAATATTCTAATAGGGCTAATCTCTTTATGACTGCTTCGACAGATGTGATAAATGATAAGATTGTTATATTTCTTTTAGCGGGGTTGGATATAGTTCATAGGAAATAGACGGTCGAAAAATGTCAAGCAGGAAGAACAACGGTGTCCTGAAAGATTCAGGGACCCATAAATAGTTTTTCTGGTATTCTATATAACATGAATAAAAAATGGTATTCATGTATAACATTATATAAATAACACATATAACTGAGCGTCTCCATGATGTGTACATGTAATATAGTATTTATTATGAGATAGCGTAAATTATCTACCTCGTATTATAGCTAATAAAAATCTGGCATTTTAACATGACGTGTATTAAGGATGCTCGCTGCTCAGTTTCAAAATAAATAACTTTTCATGAAACTAGAATGTATTGATAGGGAATCAATTGAGGAATCAAAAAAGCAAAAAAAATATAGAGGTCAATGTGCTTGTTTACGAGATATTAGCCATTGGAATTTTGGAGGGAAAATGTTCTCTCTTGATTTTTCATAGCTTTATCATTGAACAGTTAAAGTTCTCAAATACAATAAAAAAATAAATTAATTTTTATAAGACTTTTACAAATGACTTATAATTATACATGTAAATAAAGGCAACAGTAGTACATGTATACCGCTGTTCAAACTCATAAATCCATGGACAAAAAACAAAATCGGGGTAACAAACCAAAACTGAGGGAAACGCATCAAATATAAGAGGAGAACAACGACACAACACTACAATGTAACACACACGGAAACGGACCAAGTATCAGACAAAATCCCACGAGAATAACAAATATAACATCAAAACCAAATACATGAATTTGGGATAGACAAGTACCGTGACACGTCTTATCGCAATGTGAATTTACACTCAAAAATAAGAGAAAACAAGCGACACAACGTAAAAATGTAACACAAACAGAAACGAACTATAATATAGCAATGGCCATATTCCTGACTTGGTACAGGACATTTTTAAAGGAAAAAATGGTGGGTTTAACCTGGTTTTGTGGCATGCCAAACCTCCCTCCTTTATAGTCATGTGAAATATAACATTAAAATGACAACTCAACACCACAGGACTACAATATCAATAAATTTGAGAACACAATTAACAATAAAACACACGAACAACAGCCAAAGAAAGATTTATTAAAAGAAAAATGGGGGTTCATGGGATTTTTTTAAGGCATTCAAAAGGATAAAACCAGAGGATTCCGAAAATTTGACAAAAATTCCAAAACATGAAAAGCAGACATCCTTAAATAAATTGTCTACGTGTCGTAAAATAACTATACAACTCCCGTGTTGAATTGTATTGTAAAGCTTTGGGTGTACGACATGTACATATCAAAATAATCAAATAAAATTTTTACAGCAAATTCGAAATTTGAAAGAAATGCCTTCGATACGATAAAGTTAATCTCCTGAGATGACGAAGATTTATAAGAATGAACATTCTTTTGCCGACCTCTAATCGAAAGGATGCCAGCATCATTCATAGGGACAAAAAAGCGAAATCTAATTGACAATATCATGTAAATTTCATTACAAAGATAGAAACTATTTGATTAAGACTTGAAATGAAACCATTATATTATAAATAGCACTTGGTTCCCGTCTATTTGAACTGAGAGTTAAAATTTGTACATTTCAGCGAATCGTAGAACGTTTAACGTTTTAAATTTATACATTTTAAACATTACTCTGCTCAGGCAATGCAGTCTGATAAGTTTACATCGTGTTTGCATATCTTGAATTTTGATTAGTCGATAGCTATTACAGTAATATAAGGAAATACGATTACCAATGAGACAATTCTCTGCCGGAGTCAAAATAACCCAGAAGTTACCAAACAATAGGTCTCTGTACGGACTTCTGAAATGACAAAAATACATTACACATATACAGCGGTAAAAGTTCCATATTGAAAAAAACTAAAACAATTCAATAAATAAGGCAAACATTACACTGCAGCTTGATATGTTCAAAGCAATTATCGAAAAAATTATATAATTTACAGCACCTCCGATTTACAGGCTCTATACTTGGGACTGACACATTCGATAATGATGTGGGTTTTTATCTCCACCTCCCAAACCTAAGAAAGTTGTGTAACAGTAAGAATAAACTAGAGAATTAAAATTAAAAGGGCTAGTGTATTTATCAGATGAATTTGGTTCGTGCAATATAAGTTTATTTATTATTTACAACATATAGTAGTAGCAACATGTAATCTGTATTAGGAAAAAAATAGTAGATACCATTTTCTTTTTTATCATTTATCACATCAATATCTTTATTGAAACAGATTCATTACTGCCTATCATTCTATATCAAGCACAATTAATCAGCTTTATTTCGTGTTTTAGTTTGTAACGGACCTATTTAGAGCTATTATTTAGTAGTATACAGGTCACAAACATCAAAGATTCACAAACTAATATTGTGCATCACACATTTTTATAAAACGTGTTACTATAAGACTTATCAATTTACGAAGACTCTGGCTATACAAGGATAAATAAAAACGTTACGGAGGTATTAAGGTTTTCAAGGTTGAATTTACACAAGATTCCTCTTGTTACATAATAATATAATAACGTTTTTCCTTTAATTCTTTTTGTACTTCTAAGCATTGTATTGTTACATGGAATCTACTTCAAAAGGACTGACGAAACGTTACCATTGGATTCATATCGTTTGCCAATATTTTCTTTTAGTTCAACCTCAAAGAGTTCCATGGTTACAATGCAACGGAATCAACAGGTAGACACAACATAACCTGCGGAGTATTATCGTTTTTTAAGATTTTGTTTTCGTTAAATGTCAAGAGTTCTCTGATTACAATAAAACAGAATCAATGAGAAAAAACAAAGTAATCGGCTGTGTAATATCGCATAACATAATTTTGTTTCCGTTATACTTCAAGAATTCTTTATTTACAAAGAAACAACATTACAAGTATTGATGAAACGGCACTGCTCAGTTTAAGCTGATAGTAATAACCGTGTTTAAAGTCAAAGTCAAGATAATTTGAAAGCGTTAATAAAACCTATATACTGAGAAATGTAAGCATATTAATTTTTACAGAAAGTCTTATGAGCATTTTGAGATAGCGGTTTGACATTTCTGTTCTTGATGATATTTATCTAAGAAATCGTTGACCTTTATAATACAATTGTTGAGATCCTACACATAAGACACGGATGCAACGTCTTCGTCAATAAATCACTTATAGAATACCAATTCAGCAGAATCTTCATCCGATATTACTTTCATACTGTCTCTTTCAAAATGTTTTAATAAGATCGTAAGTACAATTGTACTGACGAAGATAGTCAGCAACAGACACAATAGAAGTACAGTATACAAGCTTAAAGAATACGGTTTTGCCCACTAATGTAGCAAGTAACAAGTAACAACTAACATCGGTATTTGAAAGATTTTATGACGCATCTCTCTCTCTCTCTCTCTCTCTCTCTCTCTCTCTCTCTGAAAAATCTGCACCTGTTTTCAATTTTTTTGATTTTTTTTACATATACGCGAAGAAGAAATCGGAATCGGCAACGATTATTCCTTTGTTAAACAATCAGGTTCCTCATCTCGGTTGATTTGGCATTGCATCTATAAAAACTTGAAATACAAGCGATTCAGAACCTGTTAAGAGTGTGGAAACTAAAAGCGTTATTAAAAACGGGTTATGGGGTTTGGATTGGATTTACAGTCAAGATAAAAACGCGGCATTAGTATAGAAAAATTGGTAAAGAAAATAAATGATAGAATAATACAATTGTAATAATGGGGTGCTAAATAAATAATCGAGAACAATCGGCAGATTTGCTAACGAACAGTGAAATAAATTGTAAAAAAAGGTTAATAAAGAATACCCTCGTTAAGGGGTCAAATAGCATATATTTTACGATTATCAGTTCACGATACAAATCGGTATATTAAAGAGGACAAAGTAAAAATATCGTAAAAAAAACGTATAATGTTTATGTACATTAACATTTTTTTTACTTTTTACTACTTAAAAAAGGAATATTTTCTACATTTGAAAATGCCTGTACCAAGTCAGGAATACGACATTTCTTGTCCATTCGTTTTTGATGCGTTTTGTTATTTGATTTTGCCATGCGATTATGGACTTTCCGAATTGATTTTCCTCTAAGTTCATTTTTTTTTATTTTACTTTTCAATAGAAAACATACGTGTGACATCGAAGGGACGATGGCAGTTAATGAACTAAAAAGGACACAATAGATTTACAGTCATTATACTGCAATGCCAATCGTGTTAACATGTTATTATGTATTGCCTTCGAAAAAAATATCAATTTCATCGCAAAACTAATAAACAAAACACGCAATTTTATCAGGTTTAATTAATATCATCGAGGTTATGAACTTATTTTATGTATGCATGTTGGGTATGAATTTTGCTATTGGTAAAATCATTTGCGATATTTCTATAGCGTTAAATCATATCATGTCTAGACTGTTGCTTGACAAAACCATATTTTAATAAGATTTTTATATAATTTATCGACTAGCTTATCTACTGAGTTACACGAAATCTTTACAAGGAGGGACTGGACTTGTGTACATGCGAAATTGGTAGAGACTAACAATTTATTCAGGATAAATTAAGAACGAAACAGCAACAACAAATTGAAGAAGCTATGTCAGCAGTCTTTTCATGTAATTTATATTATATTTTAATATCACCAATGGCCATATGATCGTTGATACACGCTTCAAACTAAGTTCAAATCAACAATCAAAAAAATATCATACCAGGAATTAACACGTATAGCACGTTTAATCCATTCCCTTCCCGTGATCAATTAACTCTACAACTTACTGGGGCAGCTGAACAATTTTTACGATAAAATCGAGTCGGGGTTTTAATTAGCGCGTTATTGATAGACAGATTATGAATCCAGTAATTATGTGACAATACTTACTTTTCTAGGCCTTCGTGTGTTATGTAGCCATCTTAATAGCAGCGTTATACAACAAGTGATTATACTATTTAACTTTTGTTCATCATTATTGTTTTTCAAAATGGTTTGCAAAGCGAAGGTAGACGCAGTTAATATTGTGTTCTCTTTTTCAAAGCGATTAGTGCACGACACCCACATTCTAATAATATTGATTTAGTATTCAAATCATTCAATTATCATGTACATGGAGCCTAGTCAATTATACAATTAAATATTTGGTATTAAATCATTTTTATTATTATTTGTAATTAAATGCGATTTTTATTGCAATACATATCCATGCAATTACTCTGTAAAGGTTATTTGTATATAAATAATAAACTGATCTTTTCTTGTTGCTATAATACGTTCATCTTACATATGAACATTGCTTTGAAAAATTTAGGTTAATTTAAGATAAAGCATGTTTTTACTGCTTACCTTCTGCCAATCTTTTGTATTTTTAAGGTCATTTCCAACTTACCGGGAATTCATGTTCATATATTCAAATATAGTTGTGTTCATTGCTCCGAGTCTTTGGAAAAAACTTTAAAAAGAAATTAATGACAAATTCTTATGCATGCAGGTACTACCACACCACCTACCTCGTTGATTATACGATTTGATTACATGTCGTAACTTTAAAATAAAACCATTAAATTTGAGGCATACATGGTATTGTCATTGCAAGAAAACGTCTTCATATATTTTCTAATTATTTTTAGCAATGACTTTCAGGGAAAAGTCAACAAGGCATTGTAAAATATGACAGAGTACAAGATGTGACCATTTGTCCTTACTATATTGAATATTGTTGTGTTGTACTGCTACACTACTTAATAATGCAAGCTTAATGATAGAGGGAAGAGAGATCAGGTTTAACCTTCCGATTTTGTTGTATTTTGGCTTACCATAGACACGAGCCTGTAATTCAGTTGTTGTCGGCAGGTGGTTGCCATTATAATTATTTCGGTTTTTTTATTTATTTTTTGCAAAACGAATTGGTTTCTTCTCGTTTGAATAGTTTCATATTGTGTCGTGTCAGGGCAATTTATAGCGGATAATAGACTATTTATAGTAAGTGGGGTTTTTTTTCCTCTTCTGAATACCATACATGAAAACATGTTTGCGATTTCTCTGACGTATTGCCGTTAAAAATGCCTATGTTATCCGATTTGAACCAAAATAGCAGGCGGTTTACCTGAGAAAAAACCAGAACTAATGTCATAACTTAAACTGCTACCGACTTTCCATTCATAATACTCCATAAGCCTTTTATCTACAAGATATTGTTATTTCATATTCAAAAAGCGACATTTAGGCGTGAATTTATATGTATCTCTTCAAAATAAAAATAAAACTTAACTCATAAATTGATGTAATAATGACAATACAAAAATTAAGGTAACACTTCAGACAATCATAAATCAACAAAGATTACCAAGAATAACGTCATCAGCTATAATAGAACAAGAAGATTTTAATTAGTTATCTTTACTGATTAATATTGTGAACTAAAATAAAATATCACTATGCTTTATCCTTTTCATCATACATTTTGTAATAATGTAAAAAACAATAACGTACAGATGAAAGAAATATTGAAAACTGATTCATTTAGCATATCCATAAATAGATCCTGCACGATTGTATTATTGTTTTAACGTTAATTTCAGAGTGAAATCGGATTTTACTAAATTAATGTTTCTACTCTTCATTGATCAAACTTTTCCCCTCACATTTATATATACTATATATATATAGTACCTAGAAAATCGCCTAACAAAATATCAATCATTACGGTCTTTCCTTTTCCTATAAGGAAAGACCTTACTGTATTTCTTCTGATTATTATTAAGGTCTTTCCTTTTTCTAAAGGGAAAGACCTTACTGTATTTCTTCTGTTTATTATTAGGTCTTTCCACTTTTCCGTGGAAAGACCTATTGGTTTTCTTCTGATTATTATTATTATTTTTTTTCTTCCGCCAACTTTTTGTTCCTCCGCAATTTTTTTGTTTCGCAAGATGTCGCTTAGACATATGGTATATGATATCGAACAGTTATTACGCTTTTGTAACTGACACCGTGTAACCAAAATCTTTCCCATATAAGAGTTATCTCCCCGAACACTGTTTTTCTTGTTATCGCGTAATCGTCACAACCGTATAAGAAACCGACAAATTTATTTTTGCAAATTGCTCATTACATCTTCAGGATGTGCTGTTTTATTTTGACTGAAGCCGTATAGAGATTCCATATGAGAGTTATTTCCCCTTATGTATTTGAAATTTTGAAATGTATTTTAAACCGGAAAACCATAAGTGATAGAGACCTAGGGTCTTTTGATTTGAGATCGTTGGTCCAAAAAAATGAAAATTAGGTCAAGGTCAAAGGTCAAGGTCATATTCTAAATTTTGATTTTGGCTTATTTTCACTCATTTTCATTAACCTTATCAGATATCGACAAATTATTTTTACTAAATTGTTAGTTGCGACATGTCGTAACATAATAATTTTGGTTGAAAGGGTGCGTAGACAATAAATTGGAGTTTTAGCCCCTACCACATCTAAAATTATGCGTAAAGTGATATTACTTATTAACCATACATATTAGAGACCTAGGGTCTTTTGATTTAAGATCCTCAGTTTGTGACCTTGAAATTGAGGTCAAGGTCATAGGTAAATTTGGCGTTTTAGATTATGACCTTTGATTAAAATTCATATCTATACATCATAAAGCCATAGGAACTGACATTTTAGACTGATTTTTAATATTTTAATATCAAAATAGATATTTACTGGTGGAAAGACCTTCAATTGTTCTCTGAACAATTGGTTTTTAATTAAGGTCATTCCTTTTACTAAAGGGAAAGACCTTACTGTATTTCTTCTGATTATTATTAGGTCTTTCCACTTTTCCGTGGAAAGACCTATTGGTTTTCTTCTGATTATTATTATTTTTTTTCTTCCGCCTAATTTTCTTTCCTTCGCAATTTTTTTGTTTCGCATGATGTCGCTTCAACATATGGTATATGATATCGAACAGTTATTACGCTTTTGTAACTGACACCGCGTAACCAAAATCTTTTCAATGTAAGAGTTATCTCCCTGAACACTGTTTTTCTTGTTATCGCTTAATATTCGCAACCGTATAAGAAACCGACAAATTTATTTTACCAAATTGCTCGTTATATCCTCAGGATGATTTGATCAATTTTGACAGAAGCTATCCGGAGACTCCATATGAGAGTTATTTCCCCTTTTTTGTTTGATATAAGTGATATGTATTTCTAACTGGAAAACCATAAGTGATAGAGGCCTAGGGTTTTTTGATTTGAGGTCCTTGGTTCAAAAAAATGAAAATGAGGTCAAGGTCAAAGGTCAAGGTCATGTTCAAAATTTTGATTTTGGCTTGTTATCTCTAATTTTCAGAAATCTTATAAGATATCGACAAAATATTTTCACACAATTGTTAGTCGCAACATGTAGTTACACATAAATTTTAGTCGAAAGGGTACGTAGACATTTGATGCGAGTTTTCCCCCTTTTTATATCTAATATCAGTCGTATGGTAATATAACTCATTAACAATATAAAGTAAAGACCTAGAGTCTTTTGATTTGAGGTCCTTGGTTTATGACCTTGAAATTGAGCTCAAGGTCATATGTTAATTTAACGTTCTAGATTTTGACCTTTGTTTTTACCTCATATGTATTCATGTTAAAGCGATTAGACTTTTTGAATTAGGTTGCAAGCAATATGACGTTGAAAAAGCTAACCGGAAGTGACCTTTTGTAAACCGGAAGTAGCTAATTTTTTAATAAATTCTTGTAAAAGTATGTAAAACCATATATTTTTGGAATCAGCGTCAAGTAAACTATAAGACAGTACAGGAAGTAACATATATTGAACCGGAAGTAGAAAATTATCTCCCTTATTTATATCTTTTTGTATATAAACCTTATATTTTTGGAATCAGCGTACAATAAGTTGTCATTTGACGCTGAAATTGACATTTAAAACCAAATTTTAATATTTTCATAAAAAAAAAATCATTACTGGTGGAAAGACCATCAATGGTTCTCTGAACAATTGGTTTTTAATTATTATTCTTTTTGTTCCGCCAAACTTTGACGAAGTTAGCCTCCGTAACCGTAAGACGTGTCGCTTTCATGTTCACACTTTGTATCGGTGTCATGAATACCTATCCGGAACTCACCCTGTGAGTCGAAATATTTTGTCGGTTCGGAGTAATCCCTCCGAAACCCAAAAACCTTGTTATCGTTCCAACACCGTAACCGTAATAGGTAGAAAAAAAACAAAGGGTGAAATTTGTTCAGGACCAGACCCTGGTTCTTCGTTACATTTGGATCGAAAAGATTCAACGACTCATTGGTAGGGTTATGCCCCTATGAAAATTAACCGGTGTCGGTTGACCACCAAAACTCAGAAACCGTAAGTCGTAGACACCTAGGATCTTCACCAATCATCATCAATTTATGTATCTTTGAAAAATACCTCAAGGTCAAAATTGTATGTTGACCTTGACCTTTGACCTTACACCTTGTTATGGGATAATCTCAGAAACCATTATACGTATAGAAGTTTTGAATAGTGGAAAATGTTTGGATCATTAAGGCGCAACTTTGTTACATTATGACCGAAGAGATTTGACCTTTCTGTAAGGGGCATAACCCCTGATTTAGGTTTCTGAAAAGACAAAATCAGCTTTTACTATATAACCAAAGGTCCTAGACCCATGGGGTCTTCAGCAATGACATTGTGGACTAATGACCTTGACAAAGGTCACAAGGTCAAAGGTCAAGGTCATGTCCCAGATAGCGAATTATGTGTTTTTGACCTTATTTTAAGTATTGTTAGTGTGTTTTAAATGTTTTTAAGGTTGACCTTGACCTTTGACCTTTCAACTTTTTAGTCGATATCTCAAAAGCGGTTAATCTTACAGAAATAGTAAACAGTGAAAAATGTTAAGGTGACTGAGGCACAACTTTTGTACATTTTGACCGAAAGGATTTGACATATTCTTAAGGGGCATAACCGCCGTTAACGGTTTCTGAAAAGGTAAAATTAGCTTTAACTCTTGAACGAAAAGTCCTAGACCCATGGGGTCTTTTACAATGACATTGTGGACCAATGACCTTCACAAAGGTTACAAGGTCAAAATTCAAGGTCATGTCCAAATTATCGAATTTGTTGTTTTTGTCATTTTTTAACGGTTTTATGTGTGTTTGAGAGCTTTTCAATGCATTCTACGCCTATTGGAACATTTACTTTACATTTCGAAAAGGAAAGACCTCTCAATTGTTCAAGAACAATTGACATTTTAATTATTAGGTCTTTCCACTTTTCCGTGGAAAGACCTATTGGATTTCTTCTGATTATTATTATTATTATTTTTTTTTTTTTCTTCCGCCTAATTTTTTTCCTTCGCTGTTTTTTTGTTTCGCAAGGTGTCGCTTAGATTTTTGGAATATGATATCGAACAGTTTATACGCTTTTGAAACCAACTCGTTTTAACCGAATACTTTCCCAAAAAAGAGTTATCTCCCCGAACACTGTTTTTCTTGTTATCTCTAAGGCTTCGCAACCGTATAAGAAACCGCCAAATTTATTTTTCCAAATTGCTCGTTATATCCTTAGGATGTTCTGTTTAATTTTGACCGAAGCCGTATAAAGATTCCATATGAGAGTTATCCCCCCTTTTATGTTTGATATAGGAATTTGCATTTCTAACTGGTAAACCATAAGTGATAGAGACCTAGGGTCTTTTGATTTGAGGTCCTTGGTCCAAAAAAATGAAAATAAGGTCAAGGTCAAAGGTCAAGGTCATATTATAAATTTTGATTTTGGCTTATTTTCACTCATTTTCAAAAGCCGTATAACTTATCGACTAATTATTTTTACTAAATTGTTAGTTGCGACATGTGGTAACACGTAGATTTTAGTCGAAAGAGTACGTAGACATTTGATGTCAGTTTTGCCCCCTTTTATATCTAATATTAGTTGTAAGGTAATACAACTCATTAACTATATATAGTAGAGGCCTAGAGTCTTTTGATTTGAGGTCCTTGGTTGATGACCTCGAAATTGAGCTCAAGGTCATAGGTAAATGTAACGTTCTAGATTTTGACCTTTGCTTTTACCTCATATGTATACATGATCAAGACTTGAGACTTTTTAAATTAGGTTGCAAGCAATGTGATCTAGAAAAAGACAACCGGAAGTGACCTTTTGTAAACCGGAAGTAGCTATATTTTGTACTTCATTAATGAAAAAGTATATAGAACCATATATTTTTGGAATCAGTGTCAAGTAAACAATAAAAAATTACCGGAAGTAACATATTTTAAACCGGAAGTAAAAAATGATCTCCCTTATTTATATCTTTTTGTATAGAAACCATATATTTTTGGAATAAGCGTTCAATAAGCTGTCATTTGACACTAAAATTGACATTTAAAACCAAATTTTAATATTTTCATATAAAAAAAAGGTCTTAACTGGTGGAAAGACCATCAATGGTTCTCTGAACAATTGGTTTTTAATTAAGGTCTTTCCTTTTTCAAAAGGGAAAGACCTTACTGTATTTCTTCTGTTTATTATTAAGGTCTTTCCTTTTTCTATAAGGAAAGACATTACTGTATTTCTTCTGTTTATTATTATTATTAAGGTCTTTCCTTTTACAAAAGGGAAAGACCTTACTGTATTTCTTCTGTTTATTATTATTATTATTATTATTATTATTATTATTATTATTCTTTTTCCGCCAAACTTTGACAAATTTAGCCGCGTTAACCGTAAGACCTGTCGCTTTCATGTTCACACTTTGTATCGGTGTCATGAATACCTATCTGGAACTCACCCTGTTAGTCGAAATATTTTGTCGGTTCGGAGTTATCCCTCCGAAACCCAAAAACCTTGTTATCGTTCCAACACCGTAACCGTAATAGGTAGAAAAAAAACAAAGGGTGAAATTTGTTCAGGACCAGACCCCAGTTCTTCGTTACATTATGATCGAAAACATTCAACGACTCATTGGTAGGGTTATGCCCCTATGAAAATTAACCCGTGTCGGTTGGCCACCAAAACTCAGAAACCGTAAGTCGTAGACACCTAGGATCTTCACCATTCATCATCATTTCATGTGACTTTGAAAAATGCTTCAAGGTCAAGTTTGTATGTTGACCTTGACCTTTGACCTAACACCTTGTTATGGGATAATCTGAGGAACGATTAAACTTACAGAAGTTTTAAATAGTGGAAAATGTTTGGGTCATTATGGCGCAACTTTGTTACATTTTGACCAAAAAGATTTGACCTTTTTTTAAGGGGCATAACCCCTGTTTTAGGTTTCTGAAAAGACAAAATCAGGTTTTACTATATAACCAAAGGTCCTAGACCCTTGGGGTCTTCAGTAATGGCATTGGGGACTGATGACCTTGACAAAGGTCAAATAGGTCAAAGGTCAAGGTCATGTCCCAGATAGCGAATTTAGTGTTTTTAACCTTATATAAAGGATTTTTAGTGTTTTTTCGAGCTTTTTAAGGTTGACTTTGACCTTTTCAATACATTCTACGTCTGTTTGAACATGTATTTTACATTACAAAAGGAAAGACCTCTCAATTGTTCAAGAACAATTGACAGTTTAATTATTATTAAGGTCTTTCCTTTTACAAAAGGGAAAGACCTTACTGTATTTCTTCTGTTTATTATTATTATTATTATTATTATTATTATTATTATTATTCTTCCGCCAAACTTTGACGAAGTTAGCAGCCTAAACCGTAAGACGTGTCGCTTTCATGTTCACACTTTGTATCGGTGTCATGAATACCTATCTGGAACTCACCCTGTTAGTCGAAATATTTTGTCGGTTCGGAGTAATCCCTCCGAAACCAAAAAACCTTGTTATCGTTCCAACACCGTAACCATAATAGGTAGAAAAAAAACAAAGGGTGAAATTTGTTCAGGACCAGACCCCGGTTCTTCGTTACATTTGGATCGAAAAGATTCAACGACTCATTGGTAGGGTTATGCCCCTTTGAAAATTAACCGGTGTCGGTGGACCACCAAAACTCAGAAACCGTAAGTCGTAGACACCTAGGATCTTCACCATTCATCATCAATTCATGTATCTTCGAAAAATATCTCAAGGTCAAATTTGTATGTTGACCTTGACCTTTGACCTTACACCTTGTTATGGAATAATCTCAGCAACCATTATACTTACAGAAGTTTTAAATAGTGGAAAATGTTTGGGTCATTACCGTGCAACTTTGTTACATTTTGACCAAAGAGATTTGACCTTTTTTTAAGGGGCATAAAGCCTGTTTTAGGTTTCTGAAAACACAAAATCAGCTTTTATTATATAACCAAAGGTCCTAGACCCTTGGGGTCTTCAGTAATGGCATTGGGGATTAATGACCTGGCCAAAGGTCAAAAGGTCAAAGGTCAAGGTCATGTCCCAGAGTGCGAATTTAGTGTTTTTAACCTTATATAAAGGATTTTTAGTGTGTTTTCGAGCTTTTTATGGTTGACCTTGACCTTTTCAATACATTCTACGTCTGTTGGAACATGTATTTTACATTACAAAAGGAAAGACCTCTCAATTGTTCAAGAACAATTGACAGTTTAATTAAGGTCTTTCCTTTTACTAAAGGGAAAGACCTTACTGTATTTCTTCTGATTATTATTATTATTATTATTATTATTATTATTCTTTTTGTTCCGCCAAACTTTGACGAAGTTAGCCTCCGTAACCGTAAGACGTGTCGCTTTCATATTCACACTTTGTATCGGTGTCATGAATACCTATCCGGAACTCACCCTGTGAGTCGAAATATTTTGTCGGTTCGGAGTAATCCCTCCGAAACCCAAAAACCTTGTTATCGTTCCAACACCGTAACCGTAATAGGTAGAAAAAAAATGAAGGGTGAAATTTGTTCAGGACCAGACCCCGGTTCTTCGTTACATTTGGATCGAAAAGATTCAACGACTCATTGGTAGGGTTATGCCCCTCTGAAAATTAACCGGTGTCGGTTGACCACCAAAACTCAGAAACCGTAAGTCGTAGACACCTAGGATCTTCACCAATCATCATCAATTCATGTATCTTTGAAAAATACCTCAAGGTCAAATTTGTATGTTGACCTTGACCTTTGACCTAACACCTTGTTATGGGATAATCTCAGAAACCCTTATACTTACAGAAGTTTTGAATAGTGGAAAATGTTTGGGTCATTTATGCGCAACTTTGTTACATTTTGACCGAAGAGATTTGACCTTTCTGTAAGGGGCATAACCCCTGATTTAGGTTTCTGAAAAGACAAAATCAGCTTTTACTACATAACCAAAGGTCCTAGACCCATGGGGTCTTCAGCAATGACATTGGGGACTAATGACCTTGACAAAGGTCAAAAGGTCAAAGGTCAAGGTCATGTCCCAAATAGCGAATTATGTGTTTTTGACCTTATTTAAAGGATTTTCAGTGTGTTTTAAAGCTTTTCAATACATTCTACGTCTATTTGAACATATATTTAACATTATAAAAGGAAAGACCTCTCAATTGTTCAAGAACAATTGACATTTTAATTATTATTATTATTCTTCCGCCAAACTTTGACAAATTTATCCGCGTTAACCGTAAGACGTGTTGCTTTCATATTCACACTTTGTATCTGTGTCATGAATACCTATCCGGAACTCACCCTGTGAGTCGAAATATTTTGTCGGTTCGGAGTACTCCCTCCGAAACCAAAAAACCTTGTTATCGTTCCAACACCGTAACCGTAATAGGTAGAAAAAAACCAAAGGGTGAAATTTGTTCAGGACCAGACCCCGGTTCTTCGTTACATTTGGATCGAAAAGATTCAACGACTCATTGGTAGGGTTATGCCCCTCTGAAAATTAACCGGTGTCGGTTGGCCACCAAAACTCAGAAACCGTAAGTCGTAGACACCTAGGATCTTCACCAATCATCATCAATTCATGTATCTTTGAAAAATACCTCAAGGTCAAATTTGTATGTTGACCTTGACCTTTGACCTAACACCTTGTTATGGGATAATCTCAGAAACCATTATACTTACAGAAGTTTTAAATAATGGAAAATGTTTGGGTCATTATGGCGCAACTTTGTTACATTTTGACCGAAGAGATTTGACCTTTCTGTAAGGGGCATAACCCCTGATTTAGGCTTCTGAAAAGACAAAATCAGCTTTTACTATGTAACCAAAGGTCCTAGACCCATGGGGTCTTCAGCAATGACATTGGGAACTAATGACCTTGACAAAGGTCAAAAGGTCAAAGGTCAAAGTCATGTCCCATATAGCGAATTATTTGTTTTTGACCTTATTTACAGGATTTTCAGTGTGTTTTAAAGCTTTTTAAGGTTGACCTTGACCTTTTCAATACATTCTACGTCTATTGGAACATGTATTTTACATTACAAAAGGAAAGACCTCTCAATTGTTCAAGAACAATTGACATTTTAATTATTATTATTATTCTTTTTCCGCCAAACTTTGACGAAGTTAGCAGCCTTAACCGTAAGACGTGTCGCTTTCATGTTCACACTTTGTATCGGTGTCATGAATACCTATCCAGAACTCACCCTGTTAGTCGAAATATTTTGTCGTTTCGGAGTAATCCCTCCGAAACCCAAGAACCTTGTTATCGTTCCAACACCGTAACCGTAATAGGTAGAAAAAAAACAAAGGGTGAAATTTGTTCAGGACCAGACCCCGGTTCTTCGTTACATTTGGATCGAAAAGATTCAACGACTCATTGGTAGGGTTATGCCCCTATGAAAATTGACCGGTGTCGGTTGGCCACCAAAACTCAGAAACCGTAAGTCGTAGACACCTAGGATCTTCACCATTCATCATCAATTCATGTGACTTTGAAAAATACCTCAAGGTCAAATGTGTATGTTGACCTTGACCTTTGACATAACACCTTGTTATGGGATAATCTCAGAAACCATTATACTTACAGAAGTTTTGAATAGTGGAAAATGTTTGGGTTATTTAGGCACAACTTTGTTACATTTTGACCAAAGAGGTTTGACCTTTCTGTAAGGGGCATAACCCCTGATTTAGGTTTCTGAAAAGACAAAATCAGCTTTTACTATATAACCAAAGGTCCTAGACCCATGGGGTCTTCAGCAATGACATTGGGGACTAATGACCTTGACAAAGGTCAAAAGGTCAAAGGTCAAGGTCATTTCCTATATAGCGAATTATGTGTTTTTGACCTAATTTAAAGGATTTTCAGTGTGTTTTAAAGCTTTTCAGTACATTCTACGTCTATTGGAACATGTATTTTACATTACAAAAGGAAAGACCT
The DNA here is from genome assembly GCA_037788925.1 of Mytilus galloprovincialis. Taxonomy (NCBI): domain Eukaryota; kingdom Metazoa; phylum Mollusca; class Bivalvia; order Mytilida; family Mytilidae; genus Mytilus; species Mytilus galloprovincialis. The sequence goes on from CM075336.1 coordinate 69,943,828, forward strand.
CTCAATTGTTCAAGAACAATTGACATTTTAATTATTATTATTCTTTTTCCGCCAAACTTTGACAAAGTTAGCAGCCTTAACCATAAGACGTGTCGCTTTCATGTTCACACTTTGTATTGGTGTCATGAATACCTATCCAGAACTCACCCTGTTAGTCGAAATATTTTGTCGGTTCGGAGTAATCCCTCCGAAACCCAAAAACCTTGTTATCGTTCAAACACCGTAACCGTAATAGGTAGAAAAAAAACAAAGGGTGAAATTTGTTCAGGACCAGACCCCGGTTCTTCGTTACATTTGGATCGAAAAGATTCAACGACTCATTGGTAAGGTTATGCCCCTATGAAAATTAACCAGTGTCGGTTGGCCACCAAAACTCAGAAACCGTAAGTCGTAGACACCTAGGATCTTCACCATTCATCATCAATTCATGTGACTTTGAAAAATACCTCAAGGTCAAATGTGTATGTTGACCTTGACCTTTGACCTAACACCTTGTTATGGGATAATCTCAGAAACCATTATACTTACAGACGTTTTGAATAGTGGAAAATGTTTGGGTCATTAAGGCGCAACTTTGTTACATTTTGACCGAAGAGATTTGACCTTTCTGTAAGGGGCATAACCCCTGATTTAGGTTTCTGAAAAGACAAAATCAGCCTTTACTATATAACCAAAGGTCCTAGACCCATGGGGTCTTCAGCAATGACATTGGGGACTGATGACCTTGACAAAGGTCAAAAGGTCAAAGGTCAAGGTCATGTCCCAGATAGCGAATTTAGTGTTTTTAACCTTATATTAAGGATTTTTAGTGTGTTTTCAAGCTTTTTAAGGTTGACCTTGACCTTTGACCTTTCAACTTTTTATTGGATATCTCAAAAACGATTATACTTACAGAAATAGTAAATAGTGAAAAATGTTGAGTTGACTAAGGCGCAACTTTTTTACATTTGACCGAAGAGCTTTGACATAATCTTAAGGGGCATAACCCCCGTTAACGGTTTCTGAAAAGACAAAATTAGCTTTAACTCTTGAAACAAAGGTCCTAGACCCATGGGGTCTTTTATAATGAAATCGTGGACCAATGACCTTCACAAAAGTCACAAGGTCAAAAGTCAAGGTCATGTCCTAAAAAGCGAATTTGTTGTTTTTGTCATATTTTAACAGTTTTATGTGTGTTTAAGAGCTTTTCAATGCATTCTACGACTATAGGAACATGTATTTTACATTACGAAAAGGAAAGACCTCTCAATTGTTCAAGAACAATTGACATTTTAATTATTATTATTATTCTTTCCGCCAAACTTTAACGAAATTTCCCAAAAAAAGTACGCGACATGTTGAAATGATATTAGGTATCTAGTATCGGTTGACCAAAAGCTATCTTGTGGTAAGGGCACAACCCCGTGACATTTCTTTTATAGGGGTTATCTCCCCTAACACCGAAAAACTTGTTATCATCCTAACTCCATAACCATAATAGGTAGAAAAAAAACAAAGGGTGGAATTTGTTCAGGAACAGACCCTGGTGCTTCGTTACATTTGGATCGAAAAGATTCAACGACTCATTGGTAGGGTTATGCCCCTTTGAAAATTAACAAATGTCGGTTGGCCACTAAAACTCAAAAACTGTAAGTTGTAGCCACTTAGGATCATCACCAATGATCATCAATTTACATGAACATGAAAATTGACTTAAAGTCAAAGGTCAAGGTCATGACCTAGATTTTGACCTTAGCTTGTTATCGGATTTACTAAATAACCGTAAAAGATGGCTGATTAAATGTAACAGAGAAAATATGTGTCCTGTCGATATCTACATTTGTTATGTTGGGTTGAAAATCATTGGACCAACTGTTATGGAACTAGGGCACCAAAACTGTTTTTGGGGTCCAAAATGATGATTGTTTGCTTATAACTCAAAAGTGGTTACAGATAGAAAGAAACTTTGAATTGCAAAAGTGATCAGCATAATAAGATCTACAAAGTAAGGTCGAGGTCAGAGGTCAAGTCCCTAGCAACGACATAAATCACCATAGCAACCATATATTTTTGAACTTAGAAGGCTATGAATAATATAAATATGACATTTTTATTACGTGAAATGACATTTTTGTCCCTAGCAACGACATACAAGTCCTTAGCAATCACTTATTTTTTTAACTTTAAAAACTATGAATAGTACATATGACATTTTTAATAACTTATTTTAATATATTTAACCTTAGGAATGATTTTTGCCCTAAGCAACCACTTATGAACATAACAGTCCTTAGAAACCATATATTTTTTAACCAAGAAGGCAATTAATAAAAGAAAAAAGGAAAGACCATTCAATTGTTTATGAACAATTGACTTTATAATTTGATTCTGTATTTCCTCCCCGAGCAAATAGAGAGACGTATGCATAAGAACGCAGGTAAAACATCGAGTGTATTCGTAAAAAGCCACACATTACTTATGATTTATATAAATCCTCTTATAACAAGTATGCCAGGAAATCAAGATAACGAACACTAAAACAACTATTTCTACTGTTTAGAAGAGGGGATACAGATATCAGAGGGACATTCAAACTCATAGGTCCAAAATAAACACAATGGTTACCAGAGAATGCATACTTATGCCGTTAGTACAGGTTTATACATTTTTGATCATTTTTAATATCAAGGTAATCATTGCACTCACAAATGGAGTAAAACTAAATTTAAAAAATGAAATTACAAACAGACCAAGACTTAACATTAAACACAAAACATTGGATTTACAAATGGAATAAGAATAAACATTTAACATCGTAAATACCTTTGTTGAATAAGCTTTGTTTATGTCGTTTTTACCGTAATAGTATCGTCGATTTTACTTCGACAAATGCTTTCTGGTTGCTCGTTATTGTTTTTGTTCCCTTGCATTTTGATACATGTACAACATGTGTAAAAGATATACTAAAATGACCAAGTCTACAGCACTAACAAAGAAATATGATATGTTAGGTTTAAGATCACCCTCCTGCCTTCTTCATAAGCAGTATTGTCACGTCGTGTTTGCCATACATGACTATCATTGCAAATCTTAGTATTGAGTGACAGTATATAGAGTTTATTAAAATGGATGCCATATTGTGTTATTGCCTGTCTTACAGTATTTAGAAAGACTAATCAGTAAAGTCTGATCCGTGTTCCGATCATGCATAATTGTAAAGCTAATTTAAAAGCTATCGACAGCAAAACGTTTCATTATAGACATTTTTGTCGAAATATTTGTGGTTAAATATTTCATAATGAAGATTTAAGCAGGAATTATACGTTTGAACTGGGATTATATTTGATTAAAAAAATAAGAGTAGTCAATCCTTGTAGAGAATAGCAACTATAAATGACGATTTGAGTACAATCAACAGGACAACATTTGGTATTTAGCTGATTACTAATTCACTTCATTGTTCAGATCACTAGCAAGCTCGGAATATATATACAATGTAACTCAACATTTGTTTTCATTTTGAGTACATATTCGATTAATCTTTATATATATGTACATACACTGTCTCTAAACACAAAAAAATGAAATAACAATGTAATAAGACTAAACATAAAACACAAAACATTGGATTTACAAATGGAATAAGAATAAACATTGAACATCGGAAATATCTTTGTTGAATAAGCTTTGTTTATGTCGTTTTTACCATGATGGTATCATCAATTGAACTTCGACAAATACTTTTTAGTTGTTCGTTATTGTCTTGTGTTTTTGTTTGTGTTCCCTTGCAATTTTGATACACGGTATAACATGTATAATAATTTATCTCATGTACCAAGTGTATAATTTAATACGCCAGACGCGCGTTTCGGCTACCTAAGACTCATCAGTGACGTTCAGATAAAAAAGATAAAAAGCCAAACAAGTACAAAGAGCATTGAGGACCCAAATTTCCAAAATGTTGTGCCAAAAGCGGTTAAGGTTATCTTTTCCTGGGATAAGAAAATCCTTAGTTTTTCGAAAAATTCAAAGATTAAAACAGGAAATTTATAAAAATGACCATATAATTGATATGCATGTCAACAACGAGGTTCTTACTACTGGGCTGATGATACCATCGTGGACGAAACGTCCACCAGCAGTGGCATTGACCCAGTGGTGTAAATAGTTATCAAAGGTACCAGGATAATCATTTAATACGCTCCTACCTAACACTCATCAGTGACGCTCAGATAAAAAAAGTTAAAAAGCCAAACAAGTACAAAGTTGAAGAGCATTGAGGACCCAAAATTCCAAAAAGGTGTGCCAAATACAGCTAAGGTAATCTATTCCTGGGCATGAAATATACTAAAATGAGCAAAACTACAGCACAACCTAAGAAATATATGTTTTAATGTATAAGATCCCCCTCCTGTCCTCTTCATGAACAGTATTATCACGGCGTGTTTGCTGCACATAATTTCAATTTCAAGTTTTCTTAAACCTACAATGACTATCACTGTAAATCTTAGTATTGAGTGACAGTATTTAAAGTTGATTAAAATGGATGCCAAGATTGTGTTATTGCCTGTCTGGCATTATTTAGAAAGACTAATCAGCAGAGTCTGATCCGTGTTCCGAATATGAATAATTTCAAAGCTGTCGATAGCAAAACATTTCATTATAGACATTGTTGTCGAGATATTTGTGGTTTAATATTTCATAATGAAGATATAAGTAGGAATTATACGTTTGAATTGGGATTAGGTTTGATTAAAGAAAAAAAGAAGAGTAGTCAAATCATGTAGAAAAAGCCACTATAAATGATAATTTAGTACAATCAACTGGACAACATTTGGTCTTTAGCTGATTAACTTTTTTTTTATTTGACGTACAAATAATACATTCATGTTTATATATATGCACATGCATTGTCTTTAAACATGTTTTACTACTACAATGATATGGTATGCCAAAGAAAGATAATAAAATGCAAAAGATAACTGAATGTCATCGAACGACCTTCATCAATAAAACAATGTGATCAATTTATTTCTTTGGCGAAATTGCTAATAAGATATTTTCTTTTTAAACTGATTTGCTAATTCTAGGGATTTAGAATCAATGTAGCGTAATCTTTCAGATTTAAGCCTTTACTAATACTCTTATGGAAGCAATAATCATATAGTGATTGATTTCTCATCAGTAACAATTTTGTTCATTACTTCCTATCATTATATCGGACATTTGTATCCGAGAAAACAAACACAATAAATAATTCAAGGAAACAGTTCGAGACTATTTACCTTGAAATTGATTAGTGATCTTAAAATATTAAAAACAAAACAAGGTGATAACTGAAAAGCCATCAGTTGAATAAAGAAAATATTCACGTCTGAAAAAAGATTTAAAGATGACAATACAAACAAATACTCAGAAAAACTTAAGAAAAAAAATAAATACAGATAAAATGTAACCAAACCCACCAGCAGGCAGGTCTTGAACCAGTTATTCCAATGAATACACGCGACCGGGACCTTAAGAAACGGTGGAAAACAAAGACATTGCCTCCATTGAAATTTTGCTATTACCCAATTGCATTGATAACTTATTCTACCATTCACAACATGACCATGTTCTAACCGACACAGGCCAATTAAACAATTTGTTGAAATCATATACAATGCAAAACGTAGGTAGTATACGGAAATTTGACCTAGGATTTCTTGACACTGACGGAAAACATATTTTGTCAACAGAATCCGTATAATCATACAAATTCATTTTATTTGAAATGGTTGTTCGTAATATGAAGTTGTGAAGGAAGGCCATTCTACCTTTGTTGACATGATTGGGTTGATTGATTGACTGTTGTCCCAAACTCTAGTGATAAATATTTTACACTGATTCATTGATTGGATACGTCCACTGATTTACATTTCACATTGATTGAATGTTTGTTTTATTTCTAGTGACAATTTCATTACCCGGTCGACACACTCGGTCATTTCCTGCTTGGAGTGCATGCGATCACTCTTGGCTTTTTGTCTCTCTTGTTTGTAAATTCAAAATTAATTTTCGAGTTTTGAACATGTTTTCCTTCTGTTGCCTGTATTTAGAACATCAACTTCTATTTTAAGTAAAATCATGTAAACGTTATATTAGGTATAAAATAACAATAACAATATTTATAACTATTATTATAATAATTATAACCTTTATGTTTGCTTTATCTGCATTCAAACTTGTTGTTTTTGCTATTTAACAAAATGACTTTACATTTTTATCCTTGTTCCTTTGTTCAATCCTTTTGTTGCTTTTGCTAGTAGAAATTGTTTCTGTAAATTTCAGCAAAGTATAGTGAGCGAAAAACCTTCAAGCTATGGGAGTGTTGTTTTATGGAAAGACACGCCAGAACCTAACTTTTCCTTAAACCTGATGAGTAATTTGTGTGAAGCTATGGCGGAGGCAGAAGGAACATGTGATTTTATACAACGTGTCTTTTTAATAGTTGTGGTACATGTAAGTATAACACATATACATGATAATTAACACATTTAAGGTGATAACTAATGACGACCGGTTTGTTATATATCATGTATAATGTGTAGGTCTAATTTGATCTGACTCTTAATTAATAACAACGACATACTTGACAATGCATCATCAGATATGTTCGAATAGGGAGAATTCATTGTTACAAACACATATTCATCAGTTAATGTTAGTTTCGTACAGAGGTGAAAATTGAGATAGCCAAAAGTACATAGAAACAATGATACAAATGTAATGTAGAAAACTACACCAACAACTTTTTCAACTTGATTATTGTAAACCCCACCAAATTCGAAACTCAACTATGATATCAATTGTACATGAAAGTAAGACATGTTCTGTTCTGCATTCAGTTCTTGTTGCATTGTCAACAATCAAAAGCGTATCAAGAGAAAATACATGTTTCAGAACAGTTTCCAGTAAGGGAGACATGGGCCTTAGTGAGAAAATGGTATACACAGTCCAACTACTGTATCAATAGCTTGTCAACACTGATATTGTTCGAACCCCACAGGTGGAAGATGCCTTCGTTCCAAATTCTTATTAACTAGGATTGTCAGTGTTTCTGCCAAAGATCAGTTGTTCTCTCCAGCTTCCTTCACTAATAAAGAATGATGCTACCAAATAGGCAATAGTGCTTAAAGTGGCATTAAACACCAACCTATCATTCAATTAGGTAAGGGAGGCATGTCCTTTGTAAGGGTTAAACTTCTTGTTAATATGACTGTGTTGTGATTACACCAAAGAAAATTGCGTTCAAAATTAATGTTATGATTTCAAAATTGTTTGCCTCTGACGTACTAAATTGTAATCCTGGTACCTTTGATTATTATTTACACCACTGGGTCGATGCCACTGCTGGTGGACGTTTCGTCCCCGAGGGTATCACCAGCCCAGTAGTCAACATTTCGGTGTTGACATGAATATCAATAATGTGGTCATTTTTTTTTATATAAATTTGCTGTTTACAAACCTTTGAATTTTTCGACAAACTAAAGGATTTTCTTATCCCAGGCATAGATTACCTTAGCTGTATTTGGCACAACTTTTTGGACTTTTGGATCCTCGATGCTCTTCAACTTTGTACTTGTTTGGCTTTATAAATATTTTGATAAGAGCGTCACTGATGAGTCTTATGTAGACGAAACGCGCGTCTGGCGTACTTAATTGTAATCCTGGTACTTTTGATAATTATTTGGTCTGAAAAGGTTTCTTGCTGTTTCAAAATTAAATGACAATTATTTTTCATGTGTTGTTTTACAATTTTGTATTTGGAAGTTCATAATTATATCACTATAACATATTTTGATACTTATCATATGGATTATCATTGGCTTTCTTACTGTGACCACCTACAACATGACGCATTTTCTTGTCTAGTTTGTTTATCAATTTAGTTTTGCTATTTTGCTTGATTTCAGGAATTCGACGCATACGAAAATACAAAATACTTTAAGGTCTGCGGTGAAATATGTTATCTGTATATATTTTTTTATAATATGTTTTGTACTGTCCTTTAGTATGCTCTTTTGTAATTTCTTATATAACTATTACTACATTTACTAGAGTTTTTAGATTTTTTGTAAATGAAACGATGGAATTTTCGTAACAGCTGATAAAGATAGAGTAATGATAATGTGTTCTTCATTTCAATAATAACAATGTTTAATTGTCTGTTTAACGTCCAGTGTCAAATATTTCATGTATACTCATGAGGATCTGATTTATATGATAGAATGATATTATTGATACTATCCTTGTGGCAAATCAGTTTAACTAAATAGATTTTAAGTTCACATTTTCTTATGACAAGCACATTTACGCTGCTGGCTGTCTTCGGTATGCAAACTCTAATGACATCATGCAAATAATATAGTATTTAATTCTAAATAAAGACTGACAAATCATGACATCTTATTTTTTATCATGTTGCAACTGAGAGCTTGACAAATGATTGCACCATTTATCAATAATTGAAGATCTCTAGGGTGTTATTATATTTCAATTATTGTTTTGCTGTTTCATTGTTATTTACACAACACAGATCACCTTTAGTCATATGGTTTTAAGTGCAACAACATATTTTTTTTATTTCTATAATGCAGATTTATAAATAGACACTCACGTACTGCAACGATATAGATGCCTGCTCTTAAAATAAAGCCCGCTTGCTTATCTCGTTGATACTACACAATCAATAAATGGCACAAATGACGCAAATGGAACATTGTAATCATATTAATCCAATTCAAATTCAACCGCGGCTTTGTGACCAAGCGGTATAAGTAGTTTATCAACTGTAGCATTAGTTTATCAACAGTGAGGTTATGAGTTTAAATCCCGCACGTGACTGGTGTGTTCGACTCCAATCTTAATTGACTAGGATTGTCAGTTGCCTGCAATTGGTCAGTGGTACTCTCCAGCTGCTTATCAATTAAAACTGGCTACTTACGATTGTCAATAAAAAATGGCTGCTAACGATCTAACCAATAGTGCTGAAAGTGGAGTTAAACAACAACAATAAATTGATCTAGCAAACATGGAAGATGTCGTGCATTGTTTAAAAAAAAACTTATGTATTAATAAACAACCTTAGAGCATCTGTTAGAAACAAAAATAACATATAATTACCAATACTTAAAGACTTTAATGTATGTGAGGAATAACCGAATTTTTATTTATTTTTACGAAAAAGAATAACAAAGAATCACATCAGACTAAAAAATGGAAAACCAAACACAGTTATCTAACGTGAGGGTACCCAAATTGCACCTATATGTTTTTCACCTATTATTTTTGAAAGAAACATATAAACGTTTCCTTCTTATGTTTATTTTGTAGATGTATACTTATTCACTTTAAAATTCTATACATTTGATTTTGTATCAAACGATCAGGCATTATATAAAGAGGAGTATCTAAATTGCGCACATGCAAATCAGTAGAAAATCAAATAACTGATACGGTTTTTTATTTCTTAACACTTTTAGAACGATTTGACAATAGTCCATGTGTTCTATTCATTTTTGTAAGATATGAATGTCTATGCCATATTTCAATTGCTTATTTTTAAAGGTTCACTTTTCGATGTTTATGTAGATTTTACTTTTTCACTTGATACTTCATCCGTTGACATATATTGTCACCGTTTTGTGTATAATTATTTATATTTAGTAATGTTAAAAGACGTTTTTAATGACATATTATAAAATAAATACTGTTAAGGATATACTTAGGTGAGGTTTTTGGAATCAGTGCCAAATGTTCGGACTACTTGGTGTTTTTCTATATGATATAACTAAAAGGTAAAATAGTTTGCCCCATAACACTTATTCATCTTTTAACATAATACTCTTTGATTTTCTTTCTTTTGATTTGAGACCCAAATAATACCAATGCAAATATAAGGTAAAAGTCCAAGGCAGCCTTTGCTATATTTTATAAATCAAATATCTCGAAAAGGAGCTCCATGACCTATCAATATTTTTAGCTTATTTTTATCTTTAGCTAATACTCTTCCAGCTTAAAGTATCAATTTTGAACTCTTGATTTATTTAATTTTACCTTAGATCACCTAGTAAATACATCCACATGGGTGCAAATTTGGTACTCGGTGTAATTTGGGTACTATGCCATTACAGCAAAAGCAACAATTACATGTAACTCCATTCCAATCACGAACACAAATAAAGCTTTAATAAAATTGTATGCAACATATATTCGCAGGGCCAGTGACGGTGTTAACAGGATTTCGTATGTCTATGCCGATCGCTATGATGATTATTGGTAAATTTATATAATTTAGGAAAATATACATGTTTTTCCAATTTATGATCTATAAACGTTTTCGTATTGACTTTCACCACAACCGCTCAAGAATAAAATCTAGGACTGTCAAGGATATTTAAATACGAATTTGACTAACAAAAAACATATCTGCGCAGACACTAGTTTGATTTTCAATAATCTCACATATAATATTCAATACATCTCACGGAAACAATATCTTAGCAACAAATAATCTTAAATAAAAAATCTAAATCATTGAGAGCATATTGTACTGCATGATTATTAAACATTAATATAAGATGCAGACTGTTATAAAAATATATTCTTGTTTAATATTCGGGATAAATAATCGTGACACAACGATAATGTTAAATCTCGGAAGATGGCTAGACGTACATTTAACCGTTTGACAGGTATTTCCGTTACTTATTTTATGGTGAATTTTCGTTAATTGTTAAAGTTTGATCTAGTTACGTGATAAATGTTCCATTTTACTAGGTTAGCGCCCTTCTCACGAGCGCGTTTCCTATATTGTATCTTTATGTAGGGGTCGACAATCACTCCTTCATTGGTTGACAAGTCGTGCTATTCTGGAGTCATTACTATAAAAAGTGTCGATTTTCAATCTCGAAATTTATTGTTATTGATTCCCACTAATGACCCATAGCATGTTCCTTGTGTGATTCAAATATTATAAATATCAATTTTTATTTACCACAGCAATGACCTCAATTTAACGCCATACAAACTTTACTTTAGACTCTATACATTATACAAATAAGGAGCTGTGGTAAGATTGCCATTGAGACAACTATCCACTAAAGTTCAAATGAAGTGGATGTAAGCAGAGTGGCACTAAAACTTAACCTGTTGGAAAGCCAAACCAGTTATCAAGTCATAATAGTTGTTGCAAATCTGGCTACGGGCATCCGTGCCTACGGGTAGAACAATATGTGTGTTTCGAATGAATCATCATTGTACATGTATGAAGACAGTATTTACGCCATTTCATTGCAAGCAGAGGATTACAGACTAAGTACTGCTTTATAGGTTTGTGATTCTACAGACTTGAAAAGAGTTCTTATTGACCATCACTTGCATTTAAATAGTGGTTCACTGATTGCTTTCATCTTTTCTTGTTCTGTTCTTACTACTGGTTTTCGATATGTTTTCTCCCTGTTTATAGAATATTTCTCCCTATAAATACTTTACGTCTGAATATGTTTTTAGATATTCTGTTTATGTCTTTTTATTTTGCTCATATAGCTTTTAAGAGTTTACGTATTCACACAATTCAGCCTTTTAGAGGCTTAGGTATGAGGTTAAATCTAGAGATGCGCGCCAATCGCAAGATATTTATAAATTTTGTTTTGTTTCTGTTTTTCAATTACGTTAAGCGTAGATACTAAATAATTCAGTTTAAGACCTCGTGTCAACACTTTTTAAACAACAAAAAATTAAAAAATAAATGTTTAATTATCAGAAACTGAAGAAAGATATTCATAAGAGTTGATACGAACACGAAACAAAATATTTGAAAAATTTGTAAATGGATAATAGAAACCCAATTGACTAGAAATGTGTTTTTTTATGTTTAGTCATATACTATCATGAATAAATACCCCATATCCTTTGTATTTCTATAATACATGAAAGTAGTCTTCCATAAATGTAGAAAAAAAGTCAAAAGATAACAAAGGGACAATCAAATTCATTAATTAAAGAGATATCGACAAAAAGATGGTAAACAAACAAAAAATACTAAAAGATAATCAGAAGTTTACAAACTGATACATAAAAAAACTAGATAGAGCAAATAGAAATGTATTAATGAACAATGATCATTTCCAAACATGCATGCTTGTGTCTATTTTAATTAGAGGGTCACTATTTCGGACTGAAGAAAATTATTTGAAGTTAACATTTAACAGTTACATTAACAGATTATTTAAAAAAAAAATGAAACAGATGTACGATCAATATGCCAAATCTCTTTAAGTCTGTCACTTCCTGTAAAAACAGCTGTTGTAAACAGTTCCTTTATTAACAGGCTTAAGACCCTTCATTGCCGCAATGCAACCTATAGTAGAAATCACTAGTTTCTTTTTGTAGGAGTAAAATATCTGGAAGACTGTCCAAAGGAAAGAAAGCTACCGATTTATTTACTCGTTGGTGGTTGTTTTGGAACCATAAAACTAACACTTATGATGTGTAGTCAAATACTTCTATTAAATGACGAGGATGATGATGATATCCAAGACGATAATGAATTGGCGACGATTAGCAGAATTGCAAATGTCGGCTTAACAATATTCTTGTTGATTTGGTTTGTTTTCGGAAACTTTTGGTTTTTCGATATTTGGAAGCCAAACTTCCGTTCCACTCTTTCATGAACCTAAGAATTGGTGCGATAAAACTGTTTATATTTCACATATTATCATTTGATTGTATGTCATACATTAATTGGTATTGTAATGTGTTTGACCTTTAAATTGTGTTGCTGTTTTACATGTGTAAAATGTTCTGATGTTGTTGAAAAGGGGTAGTCTGATGAGTTAATGATCAAAACAAAATTTATAAATGAAACTCAGCAAGTCAACCAGTATGACTGAAACAACCAGTTTGGTCCTATCAACCAAACTTTTCATTATCCAGTCTATTGTTATTACCATGAGCTATATTGCATGTCAGTTAACAAAAAAAATAATTGCAGCATAACATTTCCGACTTAAACAAAGCAACAAAAAAGTGTCATTTGAAAATACGACAGAAAGGGATTCGAATATTTTAAAAACACATAAAGCGTGATCATGAGTGTTTATTGATTCTATTTCGAGTAATCCCTGTTCAAAATACCGATTTCGCTTCCAATTAACTAATTGTGAAGAAAGAGAGACAACTCTGAAGTTGGACAGACTGTGTTCCCTGTCACTGTTAACCTTTATGAAAGAAGTATATTTTTCTTCTTAGATTGTGATGGATTTTTCATATGATAATGTTAAATTCCTTATTCAACGCATGGTTGTGATAATTTGTATAACTAGCTTGCAAAGCTAAATATCTATTGTTATTCTTTACTTAAGATATATTTATGTATCCAAAAGTCTGAGCATTAATGTCCAAAATAAAACGAAATACATGTACCAGCTTCTTTTCTGTTTCATTATCTTTGTCATCACCACATGAAATATCCGTTAAAAATAGATATGATACTGTAACAATAAATGCGGTGTTAATTTTTAAACAGAGACCAGAGGGCATGAAACTCAATGCCTATCTTTAGTTATTTCAACTTATCTGTTTCTGAACGGTCATTCTCTCCAGTTCGGTTCCAGTTCTATAGATTTGAGGTTTTTTTTATACAAAAGATATAAAAAAGTAGGATAAATAACTCAAATAGTATTTTCAATACTTTCAATTGTTTGGATTAAGATTTTTAAAAAGTGAAAATACGCAGTTGTAATCTAACAATGATGTAAAGGACAAACAACTTCATGCGAAAAGAAAAGTGACTAAAAAACGTACAAAAACCGTGAAAAGGTAATTTTACATTCAAATTAAACGCAGTTCTTCCGAGAGCGCCGTTGTCATGAATTTGATCGTTTCCCGAATGCAACATTTTACTTATTCTAAGATACAGTTATTTGCATTTGGTATGTGCCACATTTAAGAAACCATGGTCAGTAAAAACACACAAAAGTTCATGATATTGTAATGTTTATGTAGCCGAAATTTAATGGTTTCATTTATTATAGTATATGTTTTACATTGAACAAACAAGAAGGTAGACTTGCTACATTGTACCACATGTAATTATTGTCGGTGTTTAAATATTTTTATCATTGACGTCAGAAAACGCTTGTAATGCATCATGATCACGAATAAAGTATAATAAGACATCAACATAATAACACGAGCATTTTCCTTGATAATGTTACAAAAATAAAGGCCAAGATGGCTTAGCACAAAGGAAGTACTTGAATTTTCCACTCCATGATACGAAAAGGAAACCTAGAAACTATTTATGCCAATACATCTGAACTTGAACTTTTTTTTTTCAGTATACCAATTATTAAATAAATTGTTATATTCTTAACAATGACGTTTCAGAAAATAAAGCATGCAATTGCCTCAAGTCAATGATAGCAATCGTACCTTTTGTGTCATTATGCTTCCTAGATGATAAATAGTGCCAATTAAGGTTCGTTTTGTTCCATCACAATAAGTCAGATATCAATTTATATTGTCTCGTGATTTTACATGTTATAATTTTCCTTTTCTGATATATACAATGTTCATTGATGTAATCATACGTTATATTAAATTAGATTCGCAAGACACGCTCCTTAACTGGAAAATCTTAATCCGACACGACAATGCTCGTCCGAAATTTATATGTATTCTTGTCATTTGTCGTCCTTAACTACCAATACTCACGATGCCCATGGACAAGTTTACACCTCCCCAATTAAGGGCTTAATTATATACTGTAAGCTTATGTTAGAGGATGGGAAAAGGCGGATTCGAAATACTTGTCAATGTTTTCTTCGAATTTAAGGCTACATTGTATATCTACTATTCTCGTATACATCCCTTTATGCATACCAAAGTAGAATTGGACAAAGAATATTCGATGGTGCATCATATCCCAATTACAACCAACAACTAATTACTGCAACGAATATATGATGTACTTAAAAGACAAATAACAAGATAGCCTTTACTACAAAAAAACAATAAGTCTGAAAAGACCAGTTTTTGTCTTGATTTGCATGAACTTTTACTCGACATTCTCCAAAAGTATGACTTGTGTCTTAATTTTTCTTGACAAATTCTCATTTATATCAAACTTGTATGAAATTTACTCGACATATTCTTGACATTCTGAATATGGTCTTAAAATTTCTTGACAAATTCTTGACATTTAAGAGGCAATGTCAGAGAGCACCAGGCAGGACTGTTCAACTAAAAAAAATTAATTTGGTCAAACTTATATTTTACCCTTTCAGTATAACATACTGACTGGGAATATATAATTTTTTTTTCAATTTTTTGTGAATTTGACATTTTTTTTAATGAAATTCAATATAAGGGCTCAAACCGCTATTTTCCATTGAAATGTATGGGAAAAAGCCAGTTTCTTACTGTTTTCAATTATCCGTCATCGGAGAAAAACAATACTTATGACAAAACTACCTATATGGAAGTCTAGTACTATGTTGGTGTAAAAAATAATGAAAATAAAATTTTTGGCATCTTTTTGATTTTTTTCAAAAAATAAGGTAAAAAAATGCTAAAATAAGGAAAATTGAGAAAATTGAGAAATGCCAGTTTCTAACCGTTTTCAATGATCCATCATTGGAGAAAAACAGCCCTTATGACTAAACTACCTATATGGAAGTTTAGTACTATGTTGGTGTAAAAAATAATGGAAATAAAATTTTTGGTATCTTTTTGATTTTTTTCAAAAAATAAGGTAAAAAAATGCTAAAATATGGAAAATTGAGAAATGCCAGTTTCTAACCGTTTTCAATGATCAATCATTGGAGAAAAACAGCCTTTATGAATTAAATACCTTTATGGAAGTCTTGTACTATGTTGGTGTAAAAAATTATGAGAATAAAGTTTTTGGAATCTTTTTGATTTTTTTCAAGAAATAAGGTAAAAAAATGCTAAAATAGGGAAAATTGAGAAAATTTGAGAAAAGCCGTTTTCTGACCGTTTTCCATTATCCATCACCAGAGGAAAAAAACACTTATGAATAAACTACCCATATGCAAGTCTAGTACTATTTTGGTGTGAAAAATGATGAAAATAACATTTTTGGTATCTTTTTGATTTAAAAAAAAAAAGGTAAAAAAATGCTAAAATAATAAATTGAGAAAATTTAAGAAAAGCCAGTTTCTAACTGTTTTCAATTATCCATCACCAGAGGAAAACAACATTTATGACTTACTACTGATATGGAAGTCTAGTACTATGTTGGTTTAAAACAAGAATGTGTCCACAGTACACCGATGCCCCACTCGCACTATCATTTTCTATGTTTAGTGGACCGTGAAATTGGAATTCGGCATTAAAATTATAATGATGTTATCAAAGGAAACATGTACACTAAGTTTCAGGTTGATTTAACTTCTACTTTATCAAAAACTACCTTGACCAAAAACTTTAACCTGAAATTTGCACTATCATTTTCTATGTTCAGTGAACCGTAAAATTGGGGTCAAAACTCTAATTTGGCATTTAAATTAGAAAAAAACATATCATAGGGCACATGTTACTAAGTTTCAAGTTGATTGGACTTCATCTTCATCAAAAACTACCTTGACCAAAAACTTTAACCTGAAGCGGGACAGACGGACGGACGGACGGACAGACGAACGGAGGCACTATCGTAGGTGGGGCATAAAAATAATGAAGGTACAATTTTTGGTATCTTTTTTACTCTTTTTAAAACAATTCAGTAAAAAAATGCAAAAAATAAGGAAAATTGTAATATTGAGAAAATTTTGCTTTGGCAAACCAAAATGGTATTACATGGATTAAATTGCAAAATACCATACACTTTTGCATCTTTATTGTATTTATCATGTTTTAGTGAGTTTTTGATGAAAAAAAATAAAGAAAAAAAGTTGTAGTCTTGTCGCCACTTTGTTCCTTTGGTTGCCATAGCAAGCATAAAATGTACACTATTCCTTTCCTGTATGCCTTTTTTGTACAAATTTTCACCATGAAAGTACTTAGTTGGAAGATGCAAGAAAATTCTCACTGAATTGGCATCTAGATCATAAGTCAATGCCACAGATACCTATAATACAATTTTTTGCTGACCTTTGACCTCAAAGAAAAAAGATGACTTTTGTTTACAATTTTGTGTCGGGAGCATTATCTGTTTGCCCTTTGACAAAATCGTTTGATATTTGGCACATGTGTGCAGCACCTCCAGACAATCGAGGGTGTTCCGAGGACCATCATCCCCAAATTTATCCAAACCTTCCTTTAGGGGAATTGAACCTTTTAACAAAATTTCATAGATATCCATTAATTTAAACTAAAGTTATTGTCCAGAAACCAATGTGTCTTCAGACAACAACAATGACGACATCATACCATTATACATTCCCAAAAATTGTTTGCAGTCGAATAATAAATGATTAGATCCTCATTTCTCAATCTTATATATTCTGAACTCCCAACTGGCATGACCATCAAGACCATGGATCTTGTCCATTTATATAAAAAAAAAATTTGGGGGGGGGGGGGATTTCAAATCAAGGACAGACACCACATGAATACATTAGTACATGCGCATATATAATTGATAGTGACAAAATCTATAAATAAGCATTCTCTTTGTTTTTGCAAAATCAAATATGATTATGCAGAGTGGTTTAATTCTTTATTGAAGGCTGTACCTATTACTATAAACTTTTACATTGTATGGTCTCTTAATGGAGAGTTGTCTGATTACAATTATGCAGAGGCGGATTTAGGGGGGGAGCAGGGGGGCTCATATAGGGAATCACTGAAGCTTGACTGGAGCGGCCCCCCTTATGTCAGTCAGTGGGCCCCCTCTTATGAACATTTCTGGATCCGCCACTGTTATACTACATCTTCTGATTTTTATTGTGTTCCATAGCAGTTTCTTCAAAACCTTTGGAAATAGAAGCACCCTTTATCTTCATCACTTGGTTTGTATAAAAGTCAGAATATGACATCAGAGAATTATTCCCATACATCACAATGATTATGGCCTAAAGAGAACTGTGATAGGTACATGTAGCCTTGAAATTGGCAATCATATCAAACCTCCTTTGTTAATAAGACGGATAACTTGGCCTGATTAAATGTGACATATACTTAGCTACAGTGTTAACATAACAATTAGTTTCTTCTGTTTATTAATTCAATCCATAAATTTTGATCAAGATTCAAATGCATGTACTGCACAAAACAAAAAATAGCAAGGGCATACTACATTGATACTTATATTAAAGTTTATTTTTTTTAGTGTACATATTTCTAAATAGCACAAAAATGTTAACACAATTATTTTAAAAAATACAATTTTTGACTTTTCATTTCCTTTTAACAGATCTGTTTTAATATAAATTGATCCCATTTTCTGTTACTCTGTAATAATTTGGAACTTATTTTATCAACACATATATACATCTTTTTAGAAATTCATATAAACCCTTGCATAACATAAATGACATGTATAAATATTTGCCTATATAAACACATGAAACATGATAAATATCTAAATAGTTTCAGAAAAATTTGAAATATTCTTTCAGACACCCAGTAATATTTTAAAAGATAAAGATCCACAAACAACTAAGTTGATATTCTTAAAATTGTCCTCTATCAAAATTGTCATTTTCAACATTGAGGTCTCTCAATTACTAAAGTAACTTCAAAATTTTACCAAAAGTCAAACATATACATAAAAAACTTAATAGGTATTGAAATGTTCTGTTGTACGAGTCTCCCAAACTGGTTACAGTTTCATGTGTGATTTTCTTTTAGCTCAGTCACCTGAAAACAAATAAAGGAAAAGTCAAGCTATACATTTATACATCAGTTTTTTGCTTGAAAATGTTTTAAATTAATTATATTAAATAAGATGAATTTTAATATTATATACATATATTCAAGTACACATATTTGAAGTTTAGTATAATTTTTTAGAAGATTTCACATTCAGGACTTCAAATACATTTGTAGTGAGAGATTAAAACCCTTCTTGCATATCTGGAAAATACACACTTGGTCTCATTAATTTTTATGTGTGTGTCATCTGTGTTTTAATTTGTTCTTAAATTAAGCTGACACTGGTCATATTAAAATGTTTAACAATTCATTTGTTATGCATTCTTATTCTGATTTACATTATGTACTGATGTAATGTCTAGTATATTTACAGGATTTAAGATTTCACATACTTTATCTCATATGGTACATGTACTTTATCAAAATAAAGATAAACATGTAAAAAATGTACTTTAAGAGATACTGGTACTCACTTATGAATGTTCATATTAATGCAGTAGGTTAACTTCAACATCAAGTTGATCCATTTCTTTAATTATAGGCTCCTCTATATGTAAGTCTGTCATCTGAAGTATCTTTTATCTGTTTAAAGAAATAACAGATTATAAGGTGATCAATTATTCTTTGAATTGAATTTGGAAAATTGTATTTAAAATCAAATTAGTTATTTTCTTATCTTAAGAACCAGTGGAAAATATATAATGAGCTGTTAGCATCTTACTACATTAAAACATTCAAAGTTACAAGACTTTTTTGTATGATTAACTCTATTTTTAAATGGACAGGTTAATGTATAAAATGATCTAAATGAACACTTTAAAGCAGAAATGTAAATTGTGATTAACTTATTACTAAACAACTTTACTTGATATATTTGAGTCAAATTAACCTTATATGTTATGGGCTTCAGGATCACACATGTACATGTACAAATGTATCTAAATTCTAATGACAAGATCTCAAAATGTGCTAATTTTAAAATATTTTTTTCAGTTTTGAACTAAATGTTAAAAGTTTGAAATCCTTGCAATTGTATCATGTATATATCATATGTCTAATTTAGTTTCTAAGGACACGAAGGACAATAAACAACAATTTTATGAAACAAAGGTATGACGGTCCCAAAAGATCCCATCTAAATAGTGGATTAAGAATCTAATTATCTTAAGATTTGATATACAAGTTTTATTTTTATAAATAAATATATATGTAATCATGATAACCACTTTTCAATATATGTGTGTCTTTCATATGTCATAATATATAGGTACACTGTATATGTAGCAATCAAAATTACAGAAAATTTAAATTTGACGTTCCTGATTTTTAACAAATTAAGCTTACTGTTTACATGTATATCTGACATAAACATACATACATGTATGACTATCCTGATAACTGTAGGATTGTCTTTACTTTTATAAATTGTGACTTGGATGGAGAGTTGTATCATGATCTATCATTGACACTCATACCACATCTTTTTTATACATTTATCTATTCTACATGTACATGTACATGCAAATGTATTCAGTTGTTGTCGCATTTTGCCTACATGTACATTCATTTTGGCACATGAACATACCTTACTGACATGTACATATTAATGATAAGCATAATAAATAAGGTGACAGACATGTATGGTCTGTTGTGTATATGGAGGATAGTTGTACATGTGATTTTCTCATTGGCAACCATCATGATCATAACCAAATCTTCTTTTTTTTGGTAACTTTTGAGTCTGAAACATGTATAGTTTTATTTTTTTTTTATTTCAAATTATTATCCTATTCAAATAATGTTTGAACATGATGAATAAAATTGTATAAAATTGCTTTCAGCACAGATCATATATTTGCAGAGAATAATTTCACATTGTAACTAAAAATATGAGGGAAAGGGGGATGTATTAAAATTATAGAACGGGCCACATGATTTATCCGAGAAGTAATTTTAAACTTTCATAATTTAAATTATTACCTGTTCCAACTGGTATAACTGTCGCAAAGAATTCACTATCACTATCATCTGCTTCAAAGTGATCCGCCTTTCCAGTTTTCAAGATGCACAAAATTATGTGGTGTCCATGATATACCATGTACTGTTTTAAGGTGGGAGAAAACTGTATAATTTCCAGCTTTTGTTCAGCTGAATCATCAAAAACTACTCACGGATGGCTTTACATTCCTCATATTCCACATTTCCAGCAAATAATACAATAATTTCAGTCTTATAAATAATCCTCATTCCCGTACATATATTGTAACTGCCTCTGTCTAGAAGTGATCACCCGTACATGTATGCAACAATCTCCTGGTGAGGGAAATAAGTTTCCCAACACCACAAAGTTATGTACTTTTCTTTAATCTTATCAAAATGTTCAATTATGTATAAAATATACAACAGAAGTTCATTTTTCTGTCAAAACATTACCAGCTGGTTACAACCTTTATCGGTTTTTAAATTGAAGAGCATCACTTTTGGTATGTCTAAACACCAAAAAGACAAAAGTAAACTGCTGTTTCCTGACAGTTTACTGCATTAGAACATTTACATATCAACAGATACCAAAGATGTTATTATCATTTCCTGCTGTATTCATGGTCATCTTTTAGAATATATATCAATTGTTATATTGTAGGCTGTTTTTGTTGAGAAATTAATACCCCTATTTCCCTATATAAGCAGTCAAATTTACTGAAAAATCAAATTCATTTTTTTATACATAATAACCCAATATGACTTTTTAAAATGTCATTTCCCAACAAAACAAGGTGGATACATTACAAAAACACATTTATCTCAAAAAGGCTGTTGAACAAAATTTCCAAGTTCTGCCTGGTTTTCTCTGGCATTGCCTCTTAAATACTGTCTTGAAATTTCTCAACATATTCTCGACATTCTTATTTTTTCTCAGTATGGCTTGACATATTCTGAACATTTTGAATTGTGTCTTAAATTTACTTGACAGTTCTGAGTTTTACAAATCATGACCAATATTCATGATATAACTTTAATCTTTATTTTTCTTTACATAATATACTGTTGTTATAAGTTACACTTCTTACAAAAAATATGAAAGTTAGGCATGTAAAATAATTGAAAATTTGGGTATCTAAATATTTTTACAAATGCAAATATGGCTATGAAATCTAATGTATAAAATAATTTGAATGTGAATGTGTTAATATAAAATAATTTAAATGTGGGTTTTAAAAAGAAATCAAATTTTGATTCCTAAATCTTATTAATTAAACGATTAAAACCAATCATACTGTATACATGTTTCATTCTACATTCGTTATACTCAATATTAATATGGTAAATAATTATTGTACAAAAATGTGGTTTATATAAATGGCAAATTATGATGATATACAATTATTCATTTAACAGAAGAAAAATGTGTGTAATGTCATCTGTTTGAACACATATTAAGTATTACACGTGGACAGGATGTTGCAATAAAATTAAGGTATTCCACACCCAAAATACATGCAACTGTCAAATAGAAATTACTGATTTACCTTTAAACAGCCATACAACTTATCAGTTGACCATTCCAAAGATTAAAAGAAAATTATTATCTACTCCAGGAATAATATAAAAAAAAATGTATTCATAATGGGTCCCATCAATGATTTCTATAGAAATCATTGGTCTTATGAAATGGATCTCAAACAGACATGCACAATATAAATCAAAATATTTTTATCTTTTCAGGAAGGAGTTATCACAATTTTTCTTTGATAAAAAATTATAAAATTCAACACTCAAATTTGATGAATATCTATCCTCCCTAGACCAAAAAGTGTTGTGGTCTATGATTGTAATGGTCAGTTGATTGAGATCTGCCTTAGTGTGTCCAGGGGATCTCAAATGTTGACTGAGAGAAAGGTCTGGCTTACATTTGTAGTCGCTACGATGGCCGCTCATTCGTTCGTGAAATGGCTGGTCTGACTCGCCAACATACTGTTTACCACATTTACACTGTAGAAGATGCACAGCACTTGTAGTCTTGCAATTACCATTTGTTTCCGCAACCCTTGCAAGAGCCCAGAGACAAAGAACTTGCTTTAGAGGATAAATCAGTTCTCACCTGCAAGTCTTTAAGGCTTTTGGGTCTACGGAAAGCCAGTACAGGTGGCTCGGGAAAGATTTTGGAAAGTTTAGGATGTTTTTCTATTTCTTTCCAATTTTCGCGGATTAGGTGTGCTGAGTTGTCAAATTGCGGATGGTAGGTCAACACAAAAGTCACCCTCTTGTTGGCCTTTTTGTCTTTATAATGTAAAATGTCATCTCGGCTGATGTTGTTAGCACGAGACAAAACCTTTAACAATGTCTTTTATTTTGTAGACCCGATTTTTTAGGTGACCGCGAAGTTCGCCTTCTTGCAGTATCATTGGTGGAGCAAATCCGTTTTATTCGTATGGTCTGGCTATAGGGAATGCGGAATGCTATTGGTGCAATGTTTTGGATGACAACTCAAAGGAGAAAGATATTGATGTTTGTCTGTGGGCTTGCAATACAGATCCGTAAATATGGTTCCATCCTTTACTTGCATTGCAGTGTCAAGAAATGTGATATTAGAGTCAGAGATTTCATAAGCGAATTTTATTGAGAGATGAGCATCGTTGGAATGTTGAATGAACAAATCTAGTTCTTGTTCAGTATTATATCCCTTCATGTCAATATCGTCGATGAATTGGAACCAAGAGAGAAGTTGATAAAGAGAAGAATTGAGAATTCGCTGTTCTAATTTCCCCCAAAACTATTGGCATAACACGGGACCATCTTTGTTCCTATTGCTGTTCCAGTAACTTGGAGAAAGTGTTCACCATTGAATGTGATGTTATTGCATTACAATACCAAAGTTAGAAGCTGGATTAGACATTCAGTTGGTGGATGTAAGGTGTTGCGAGAGTTCCAGACTTCCCTACAGGCGTCAATACCATCGTCATGGGGGATGTCAGTATAGAGAGAGGTAACATCAAGTAAGACAAAGATCGTTTCAGGTGGGAGAGGGTTCAAGAATTTCATTTTCTTAAGATAGTGTGTTGTGTCTTGTATATAGGATGGTAAATTTTCTACATGTGGTCTCAGATGAAAGTCAATAAATTCTGACATTTTCTTTGTAAGGTGGTCATTGGCGGAAACAATTGGTCTACCTGGATTATTGACTTTGTGTATTTTGGACAGTAAATAAAAACGCCCCGGCTTTAATTTTTCAGGTTTTGAATATTTAAATGTGTCTTCATCAATATGACCCTGTTCACACATGATTTTCAAGTTTGTGTTGATCTCTTTGTTGAATTGAGGGGTAGGGTCACAGTCTAATTTCTTGTTAAATCTCTCATCAGAGAGTTGACGTTCTGCCTCTTGAATGTAATCACATTTTTCCATGACAACAGCGCTACCTTTATCTGCTGGTTTTATTAAAATGTCGTCTCTGCTTTTCAGCAACCACACATCTTCATTTTCTTCAGACGATAAATTGTTGAATGTTAGGGAAGTGGCAGTAGACAGATGTGTTATGTCGGATTCAATTTTGTCAATAATATGTTCTAAAGTAGCACATTTACTGGATTTAGGAATCCATGAACTTTTTTTTCCTGAATCTGGGAATATCGACATCGTCTTGGTCGTCATCAGAGTCGAGATAACTTGTGTCCATATCAGTGTTAATTTTAGTGGTGTCCTTCGAAAATTATTCCCTGATTCTGAGGGATCTTGCTAACTTGTCTATGTCATCTTCCAAAAGTAAAGAATTAATTTTTGCCCGGCGTGGGAAAAACAATTAAGACCTTTTGACAGTAACTGAGTCTAGGTCTCCGACAAAGCAGCTGAAGACAATTTGACTACAGTGATTGTAGAGTTCATGCAACTTTGTTTTTTCTCCTGAATCTGTGATTCCAGGATTTTTTTCCGGTTATGATGCTACGATTGAGAGTTAAGGTGGTCTGCTCTGTTGCTATAGTGTCTAAAAGTACGCCGTCTCGATTAAATTTATTTATTTGTTTTGGTGTAATTTCTGGGATTCAATTCGCAAGATGTCTTGGAGGTGGTCGTTGATGGTGATTTGTTGTAAAGATGGTTATAATTAGTTTATAAATTTAAATGTTTATGAGACGCTTCAGCGTTAATAGATCCATCAATTTGAAGAAACTACTGTGGAGAATATTATTCCATATATCCATAAATCTGATAGATTGTTCACCCGTGGTAAGGAGTGAAGATTTCAAAATAAGCCCTATTGGAACAATATCCTGAGGCAGATAAATTTTTAAATTTGATACGTGATGTTCAGTTTTAACTATTTTAAGAGACAAAGTTCTAAGCTTTTTAAAAAAAGACATTATATGTCTGGTGGTATGGCTGTAAGAAAATCGGATCGCGTGATATCACTCGATACAGACTAACAACAAAACATACATATATATATAATTTGCATCTCATGTTGTGGTTAACCATCTTTGCCGCAAGTTTATTGTTTTCTACTTGGTATTAGATTAATATAGAGATCCATTTTGTTACACCTTGCGATCAATTCATTTGGCAATTGTCAATTGCAGTATACAGGGTTTAAGAACATCGATTTGTTAAAATATATTTTTTTCACTCTTTTGGTCTTTTGGAAAATGTTGTTTGTGCTGTATTTAGACCCCTCTACAACGAAATTTGTTACATGCACACGTATAATAATTGCGGTTTTTATTCAACGCAATCATAGGTTTGAACGTTGTTTTCAATTTAGACTTGTTTATATTTAATTCGTTTGGGCTTGTATTAAATTTTCCCTCCGGTTTATATAATCCATTCATCCTATTTTGATTCTTTAAAATTCAAGTCTATCCTTAATTGAGGTAAATGAAATTGCCTTCAAATACATTTCGATGAGACAATGAGACAACTATTCAAGTCGTGATCCTAGCAGTTGCATACTTATTTTCTTTATAAACAATAGTATCCGTAGCTAGAACGAATTAACCCTCTTTATGTGCATATAACCACCTATTCAATTACTGGTAAACAAAAAATTGTAAATATCAAATCACTATCTGTTTTCCTTTAATATTCAGTAAATCGTCTTAAACAAAAGTTCGCACTTGTTTTTCATGTTTTTAATCGATTGATTCGATTTAGACATCAGTAAAACACTGTTACATATATTAAGTTAGACCTATTGTTTTAAGATTTTCTTCTTTTTAGTGTGAAATCTTTCTATAATTTTTCTATTGCGCTTTCAATGTTGTTAAAATTCCCGCAAGACATCGAACAAACATGTCATAAACAACAAAAGGGCACTCAACCACTCTCACAAAGTACACAAAGTTGTGATTATTTGTAACTTTTCAGGCATTAGTTCACAAAAAAAAACTAAATTATATAAATTGAGAAGGAACGTAAAAACAATAACATGTTCAAAGCTAGATAATTGTTTCCAGTAATTAAAGATAAGTGTACGCGCTCGTGGCTGAACTGTAGTAACTTCTTGATAACGCTTTTAGTCCAGATCATATGTAAAAACAAATTTCAAGTACTCCTAAAAATATGAAATCTTTCATATAAATAAAAACATAAGGGTATACGACAATGAGGAAGCAACCGCATTAAGTAGAGGTGAACACATAAAAGTAACCGTTAGTCAATAGCGGCATCTAAAGCGAATTAAAAATTTGAGATGGAAATATATCTTAGTTCCAAAGTCTATGAAATAAAAATATAAATTTTTAAAAAAGGTTTTCCTTTTTTATATTTGGCGAATTAAAGTTATTTAATAAAATCTTTTTGAAAATATATTGATTTGATATTAAGCAGTAATCGACATCTATATAAAAAGATGGAACAAACAAGAGTTTATTTGTCTTAAGTCAGGGTTTTGTATTACGGAAACAAGCATGCAAATTCCAAAAATATCTTTGCCTTGATGTCAATAAGAGGGTTTACTTATTTACCGCATTTTAATATTGCTTCACTACCAATTATCCCTATAGTAAATTTACTAACTGTAACAAAAAGTACTCTCGTTGGTCACGTGGTGTTTTAGGGGGACACATTTTTTTTTTTACAGAAATTTTCCAATACAATCTTTATTGCATGGTTAATAGAGTGTCAGGCTCTCTTGAGCATTGTCTGCAAAAACTCTTACTATGTTGTACCTACGTACGTTAATCAAATGCTGTAAATGAAGTTATCAATTTTTGTCGTTTGATTTATTTTAATTCGTCATTGTTATTACTTTTGCCCTCCCGTTATTTATCTCTGCAAATGGCACTACAGTGTAGACTATATACATTGACACCAAATTATCAAATGATGAAAAAATATAGGACATTGACATACAATGACGTAACTTATAACCATTAATTTATAATGACATCTTTAGGAACTTACCTGCTTCCAAAAGTTCTTTTTATGTTATCAATCAATATCTAAAAGTCACCAACATGTGCTATTATTTATATTTAAAATGTCAGTGGGTCATTCCATCTGACACTTTAAATATATTGTTATTTGGATGATGAAGACCGTAGATCTTTCTTATGAATTGTGTATGAGTTTTATCAACATACAGCTAAATTAAATATAGGAGGGGGAACTCCTATCTAATGTCAATGTACTCTTTCAACCAGAGATATATGTGTTCCGAAATGTCGCGACTAACAATTTAATAAAAAAATAATAGGTCGATATCTTATACGATTTTTGATGAGAAGCTATAGGTTGCACTTTGTAAATACAGCTGTTTCTGACAACACACCTCTTTTGGGGAGAAATAGAATATTCATAGAAAATTAATTTTGTTTACATACTGGTTCCCAGTTATGCTTTCTGTGTTCCATATCGCAGAGACAGAACTGGGGAATGTTACCAGTAAATAAACACGTGCATATTGTTTACATTGAAATCTGTGGTAACCTTTCATTCGAGGTAGGGGTAGTTAAGAAAATAAGTGTAAGTTTCAACTCTGAGAAGTTCGGGGCATATAAACGTTGAAAATATGCCGCACAGCCCTATATTTTGACCTTTGAAAAAAATTGTGGTGCAAATGAACTTTCAATTCTAGGATAAGATTTTTTTCAAAACTTCATAGTAAAAGTGGTACAGTTTTAGCCGTAAAAGGAGTTCCTATGGGAAATTGCATTGTCAATATTTACAGAAATGCAACCTATAACATCTGAATCGAAATCCAACACATGACATTCGCATATTCACCTCATTTTCTTTTCGGTGGCTCCTAAACCTGAAATCAAAAGACCCTAAATGTCTATTACGTATGGTTTACCAGTTTGAAATACACAGTAATTAAATCAAATACAAAAGGGGAAATAACTCTCATATGGAGTCTCGTGATGGCTTTTTAAAAAAAAATCGATAACCAGGGGATATAACGAGCAATTTTGAAAAATGAATTTATCAGTTTCTTTTGTGGTTGCGAAGTTACAGCTACATGTATCTTAAGAAAAGCAGTGTTTAGGGAAATTCCTCATACAAAGACAAGTGTTCGGTTTAACTGTGTCAGTTTGAAAAACGTATTAACTGTTCGATTTCATATACCAAATATCTAATCAATATCTTGCGAAATAAAATTGTCTAGCCAGAAATAAAAGTGGCCAAAGAAAAAAAATAATAATCAGAACAAAACCAAAGGGTCTTTCCACGGAAAAGTGGGACGACCTAATTATGTACAAATTAAAAATGAAACTTTGCTGCTGTAAAAACTAAGCAAGCACAGCAACCGATCAAAATGAATAGTTTTATCCGTCAAAATAAAAGTTGTCCACAAAAGATTAAAACCGTTCGTATTAAAGGCTTACGTTGACTTTAGCGACAATTAAGCATTTGTGTGAGTTGCCTGTTTATTTCAGTCATTTTTTTTTCCCTGTTGGATTTTGTTTGTCAAGTTAAATCAACAACAACAAGCATCGATGGCAATCTTTTGTCAAGGTCCGTCTAGTCATCGTAATCTACATCTCAAATGTGTTTTAAAAACGTCAAGATAAAGTCTTTTTTTTCAATATTTCACATGCTTTTGACATTTCCTTGAAGACAATAAGATAATCATATATAGAAATTTTGAAAAATGACAAAAAGAATTAGTACTGTAAAATGACATTTTTTGACCAGGACTGTATATGTAGTGGCATTGTAAACTCTATGTAAATTTCTGGCAGTGTACTCTTCCTTTTGTCAACGGAGAGGTGTTGCAATATGAGGTCTTACGGTATATATTTCGTTGATCTGAAATCAAATTGAAAGGATTTAATGATCGGACAGCTTACATTGCTGATAAGCAATGTCTTTTGCACTGTTGTTAATGTCTGATCTATAGAAGACTATCTATAACAAAGTAATGCAAAATCTAAATAAAATTTCGATATGTAATACATACTTCGTGAAACTAATGATTAAAATTGTTATATAATTCTTCTCTAAGTGCACTCTTATGTTTTCAATTAGGGGGTATAATACACCTAAAAGAGTTAACTCTTTAAAACTATATTTTGATTATAATTTATTAATAAATTACTACATATTGCATGTTTTCGTATCAAATTGTAAATGTTAATCACTTATCAACAGACTCCTTAAGAAGAACATTTTTTAAACATTTATATCGTATAATAAAATTAACGGTACCAATTTTCCTGCACCAGATGCGCATTTCGACAATACATGTCTCTTCAGTGATGCTCGTGGCCAAAATATTTGAAATCCAAAGCTTATATAAAAGATGAGGAGCTATAATCTAAAGGTCCAAAAAGTATAGCCAAATCCGTGAAAGGAATCAAAGCTTTGCATAAGGGAGATACATTCCTTAATTTATAATAATTTTTTATCATTTTGTAACGGTAAATTTTAATAACACAAAAACATCCGTATTTTCATTCATGCCAGTACCGACGTACTGGCTACTGGGGTGGTGATACATGCTTTGTTTATATCAAAATATTTATTTTAGCATAATACAAGTATAAAGAACATTGGAAAAAAATACAAATTCTGCAAAATAAGAATCTGTTTAAATTATTAAAATTATAAAATCATTTTACCATGAACACATCCTTTCGATATTTGACAGCTATGCATGATTTCAGACATTTTAATTGAAGCCTGTTCTAAAAGTAATTAAATGGGAAATCTTGAATCTTTCATCATATGAAATGTCATTTGTTGAAGATAAGTTGACCTGAGATCATTTTCAGATTCAATGATAATGCATAGTAGATAATATTAAAATTGTCCTAAAAATTAGATGTTGTAATCATGGCAATTGATATTTACTCATGTGTAGGTATCGATGAAAATTTTAATAAAAATCATAATAAAAAAAGGTAATACGATGAGATAAGACCAATTCGTTTGGAATTTATTTACATGTTAGAAATTGTCACTACACGTTGTAACCTGTAGTTAGTTTCGAGTATCACACTTGTCCACTGTAAAGCTGACAACACCATGGTTAAAAAAAAAAAAACAACGTTAAACTTTAACCAAAGTTGTCATAATTCAGAAACTTAACATAGCTACAAATGATTTTTGATTGATGGTTAAACAGTTTTTTGAGTTGACAAACTTTTTTAGAGTTTAGTCTTAGGAAGAAAAGCAAGGATGTTCATACTAAAATTGAACTTTTTATGAAGGTAAGCTAAGTCTTGTCATTTTTATGCAAAACAATGCATAAAGCGTCCCCATTTCCATTTTTACAAACTACATTAATATATCTTAACTGTTTGAACAAAATTGATACCTATGAAAAAGATTTGATATGTTGTGGACATATGAACAAAAATAATCTCAATATCAACATATATTGCAGAATTTATAAGTAAACATTAAGTCCTGGGCATTACAATATATATGATACGTTTATTATTTCACCACTGGATCGGTGTCGCAGCTGTTGGACTGTTAGCTGCGATGGATCGTCCGAATTGTAGAATATGCTACCTATGGAAAACCATATTCCCTACCTTCTTACTGAAAAAAAAACCACAATAAATAAAAAAAGAGTGATTCAACTGTGTAGTATGTAATTTAAAAAAAAAGAGGAATACATGGATTTGGCTGTACTTTACGTCCTTTTATTTATGTTTTATCAACTCTTCGACGTTTTGATTTTCAAATAGTTTGGCCGCGAGCATAATTGATGAGACATGCATTATCGAAATGCGCATCTGGTGAGGCAAAATTAGGTACCGTTAATGTTGTTATCATCTGGAAAACATTTTGAAGTAAAAAGGATATCAATCGAAATTAACTTGTCATTGGTGGTCCAAATATTTCGTTAAAGTTTCAATTTATTCATACAAGTTGGTCTGTATGTATTGTCAAAATAAAAAAACGACAGCATTTGATTTTTTCCAAAAATTAAGTTCCATAACTGTGGAACCGTAAAATTGGAAACGACAGAATTCGTACTTGAAGTTTTACAAGATTAAAAAGATTACAATTTTGTTTTGATCCTCTTATAGTTGATGTGTTTCCAGCAGTTTTAGTTTGTAACCCGGATTTGTTTTCTCTCTGTCGATTTATGACTTTTGAACTACGGTATACTACTGTTGCCTTTATTGAAATGCAAGTCCCAATACATCATTTGGAAATCAAAATTATGACGGACGAACAGACGTAAGGAAATTTGAATTCTTAATATAGACTTAAACTTTTTCAATTACAAGGTATTATTAATTTGGACTAAGTGTGGTTTGCTACATGTTGTAATACATATTGGGAAGGATATGTATGTAGTTAACAATTTTTGTTTCCATTTGTAACTGTAAAAAAGCAGACAAAAAAGATCTATTAGATAAAGGCAACAGTAGTATACCGCTGTTCAAACTCATAAGATCGTCAAATAAAAAAAAAATCGTTTTATGTCTGCAGAATTAAGTGTCTGTCAAAATCGATGTAAATGCAAAAATAGCATAGATAGGGTGTCCCTACTTTTTTTTTAATATTTAATGACAAAATATATCATTGTGTTCAGAAGCCATAATATCAATACAAGAACTTTAACGTTTCCAGGAAATATCACTGAAAATGTCAAAAGTAAATGACAACTGTTTATCTATTATGAGTAGACTTATTGCAAGTAAATGTATTTTTCCTCTATCTTTACTGCATTAGTGTGCTTAAAAGTCGATAATACTATCAATTGATCATTAAACAAAACGATGTGACAAGTTTACGGTTGTCTTTTTTAGTTTATCTAGAATGCTAGTCTGATGGGGAATGTTAAAGGGTGTATCCATTAAAAAGGGATCGTAAGAGATTATTAGATACTGGATTTAAATATTAACATTTGTAAAATGAGATGTTTAAGTAGACAAGTAAAGATATAAAGTCAATAGCAGAACGTAACAGTGTTTTTGTCTAGATCTGTTCAAATGGTATTCTCAGTATCATTCAGGGATATATTTGTTACGTAAAACAATATTTGAAGTATGCAAACTTGTTTCCGATGGGGGTTTTTAGCTTGAAAAATAAAACACGTTTGATGTATAATTAAACGCCATACCCGCAATCGTCGACAACAGACTCATTAGTGACGATCGAATCAGAAAAGTTAAAAATGGTCAAATATACTACATGGGATTTCAATAGTAGAATGAGTGTAAAACCATACATAACGAGTCCTATTTTAACTAACTAATATATTTGAAACTGTTGAAATAGTTAATTCAAAGGTACCGGGATTATAATTTAGTACGCCAGAAAAATAGAAAGAATATAAGGTTTATTTTTTGTCTGTGAAATTTGAAGAACGATATCAGAACAAAGAATAGTAGAGTGACGAGAAGCGTTAAAATACGATATTTCTTCAAAATGACTCCATTTACTTGGCCAATTGTACACTAAATATAAGAAGAAGATTGTATGATTACCAATGAGACAACTCTCCCTAATAGACACAATGACAAAGAAATGAACAAGTATAGGCCACCGTACGGCCATCAATAATGATCAAAGCTCATACCGCATAGTCAGCTATAAAAGGCCCCAAAATGACAAATGTAAAACGATGCAAACGAAATAACTAACGCCCTTATTTATGTAATAAATAATGAACGAAAAACAAATATGCAACACAGCAACAAAATACATTCACTAAATCACAGGCTCCTGACTTGGAACAGGCACATTCAGAATGTGGCGGGGTTAAACTTGTTTGAATGCACCAACCCTCCCCTGATCATGGTCAGTGGTGTATCAGTACAACTTAAGAACAAAACTATAACAATCTGTTGAAAAAGGCTCATCAGATGAATACAAATAGGAATACATCTAATAAAAACACAAAGTGGACGTGGATAGGTACTTATTCATCGCCACGACAAAACAAAATACAGATCCGAGAGGACTCGCAGTTATTGACAGCTATTCAAAGCCATGGGATAACAACTAATAAGAGAAGCCATGCATCTAAGACTATACTATCGATCAGTATACATCCAACATCCACTAGATTTAGTGTAAAGACGTCACAAACAGTCAGCGAAAAACATGGCATTGTGCAGTGCCAAGACACAGATATCAACAGATTGTAGAGCCATGAATGTGCATATGTCTTTACAAATAATATTTAGTTTGATTTTAATTTACTGATAACAAAATTATTATTAATACCAAAAAAAATATATATATTCACAGATATAATTACAGTCATGACAGTGTACCTGGATCGTTTCTTAATTTACGGGCTCGGTAAACAAGGTTTCCATAAATGGAGGATGTGTTAGTTTTCTACAGTTACAAATGTACAACCAAACTTTGAAACCAAATCTTTATATATGGAAGAGTTTAGTAAAGGTGTTACGTAATTTAGGGTAACGAAATCCCTGACTTAATAATTTATAACGATATCTTACTGTTTTTTTTGGGGTTTTTTTTTGTACTTGGGGTAACCAATACATAGTAGGGACCTTCAAGTGCCCAGAAGAGGCCTTAAGCTGTGATGTGATTATGCTATGTTTGTTTAGTATATGAGTCTATGTGGAGCGCACGGACTTGAATGTAGAAGAATTTAAAATTGCATTCTTAAGAACATCCGTGTATTATTTACGGCATACCACCAACACTTTGTTGGCTGCTTTGTCGGCCTGTACAAACACAAACTACTTTGAAAGAACTTGAAGTTGGTTTTTATTCCAGAATTGATATTCATACATTTATTTAAATAAGAATCATGAGGTTTTTTTTATCAGATCCCCCCCCCAACTGTTACAATACGATGAAAGAGTGTCTTCTGTGACCTGACGACGCTGTTTCCAATCTATTTTAGATATAGAATGATATTTTGCTCTTTTTTTTCAAAACGATTTTAACCTCTTGTTCCTGAAAGATTTTGAGGTCCCCCGTGATAACATGGCCATAGGAATCATATCTAAAATTTGACGATTCACAGTCTCAAGCTAGAGGAGTATTATAATCTACATTGACGTCTTGTAACTACGATTCGAGTTTTATGAGTAAAAAACATTATGATGTAATCAAAACTGATAGTTAATGTAATTTTATCTATTAAAAGAGAAGATGTGCTATCATTATCAATTAATTATAATAACTTGTTTGTTAACTGTATTTGGATGTTTGAGTATGCAATGCAGTTACACGTACATAGTGGCGTTTGAAAACTACGTAGGTACGCTATTGTTGTCATCAAAACACCACAGGAAGACATTAGCAAGACGCTATACATGTATCTATTTAGCAGGTTAGGTAACGACTGGGAGTATGTTGAATTACTTCCCTCATTCCTTATTAAATCGTCAAAACGTACGATTGATACATAAAATCCAAAATTACCTGCGACATTTCAAATGTACAAGCTTCCATCATATATATTCTTGTGTTGCTAATTTATATTTTCTGATTTTTTTCTGTCATTCTGTTTTGTTTCTTGTTTTTTGTTTTTCTTTCATTAATTTTGAAAAAAGCAATATGAAACAAGATAACTACGTGCATTTGGTTAATCCGTTAATAAAATAAACCGCTTGTATTTTGCCTTGTTTTTTCTTCAGACTTATTTTCTGTTATAATCTTATTTTTGTGATATTCTTGTATCTATTTTGTTGTCCCTATCCGTTCACAACTATTTTAAACTTTTAGATTTTTTCGAGTCCGTTTTGTAAGGAATCATTTTATTTTTACAAACAAAAATATCCGTAAATATGAAATTTCAATCCTGGTATCTATGATGAGCTTATTTACAACCACTGGGTCGATGCCACTGCTGGTGGAGATTTATTTCCCCGAGGGTATCACCAGCTTTCTGTGTTGACTTGAGTTATTATTGATATTTTCATAATTATAAATTAACTGTTAAGAAAATTTTTAATTTTTGAAATACTAAGGCTTTTCTACCGCAGGAATAGATTACCTTAGCTGTATTTGGCAAAACTTTTAGGAATGTTTGGTCCTCAATGCTCTTCAACTTGGAACTTTATTTGGCCTTTTTAACTTATTTTGATTCGAGCGTCACTGATGAGTCTTTTGTAGACGAAACGCGCGTCTGGCGTAAATATGCAATTCCAATCCTGGTTTCTATGATGAGTTTATTAATTTTTTGTAAAATCATCTTTTCAATCTCACTTTCAGTAGAATGAAATACGATTAATACTGACTCTTATCAGTACACGAGCATGTGTTGGGGATAAACTAGTGGTATAAAAAATAAATTAAAAGAGGTTAATGAATATTTAGTCTTTTAACAAACTAAGTCTGCAGACACTATCTTTAATCAGACAAAAACGTGATGTGAATACTGGTCCACGCAACATCTAAACATACTTGAAACAGATGGTCGAAAGAACGACATTTGCCAAAGTGACCGTTTTACCCGCAATTTTCAGCACGATGCGGGAAACAATGTTTGATTAAAGACATTGGGAATCACATACTTAACTTTACGAACTATTGCTTCGTCAGTAATTACTTTCTGCGATGACATTATATTTATCGTTATTGAAAACACAAATGGACCATTGACTTTCAAACAAGCTAACACAAATGACGAAAATACATACGAATCTTATTATTATATATCTATTAAATATTCAAGTGAATTTAATACAATCAATTGAAATCTTGCTGTATCAGCTATCCATGATGATATTGATAGCCGTCACAGTAGTAAGCACTAGTAACCCGAATTTAACTTGAACGGACAAAAACGTGTTAACGCTATTTAAATGAGATTGATCGTTTATTGATAAAGATTGACAAAAATTAAAAATTATATTTAATTCATATCAATTCATATCAATTCATTTTAACGCCAGTCAAATAGATTTCTCTGCGGTGAATCAATTGAAATCAAGTTGCTGGTTAGTTGCGTTAAACTAATAGGCCACGCCCCCGTTAAACTATTTCAAAAATGCATTAATTCGTTTTAAACATGGATGAGACCCGAGCTTTTTACAGGTAAATCACCCAAGCAAAACGACCTCGATGTATCTATCGTTTTTTGTTTCAAACTTTAAATGCGTAGTCTTATTAAGTCACATGCTCCACAATTTAATTAAACGAACGTATAACAGGTCGGGACCACTACCTTATATGGAAATGCATAAATTAGCATACTTATGTTCTCGCACATGTAATTGTTTATTTACATGTGACGCAATTTATTTTTACCTAGGTTTTTGACCAATCCACTAAATGAGTCACAATGCATGATGGACTACTACGTGTTTACAATCAACCAAGAACACGTGTTATTTACTGAAATACAACACATTTTTTCGTGCAATGCGGGATTCACAATTTCGCTTAGTTTTTCATTTTGTGTATCCTCATTTATAGTTCGTGATATAAAGTATTACTTCCATGCTCAGATTAACGAAGAGTTGTTTCTATGCGAAGACAAAAGGGTTTGAATTACCCGATACATAGCCATTAACATGTTTGATGATGGCACAGAAATTTCATGTATTTGTCCACCAGAAGCAACGAAACAACAGCGAAAAACACAATTACTCATGAGACAAACTTACTGGTGTAAAGTAAGCCGTCGATAACAGCCGGTACTGATATTCAAGAGTGCAGCAATGTTCGTATAGATAATTAAAGGCAAATGTGGGATCCTTGAATTTTGTGTTCGTAAAAAAGGCGAAGAAATATTTACATACATGGCAGTGTTAACAAAATCTATAAGTATTTTTGTTGGTCACATTTCAGTATATGGGACTTCCAAACTGTTCCCTTTTTTTTAAGGTAGTGAAGTCAGCAACTGTAGTTTCAGTTTGTTCGTTTTTAACGGGCTCGGACATTTGCCAAACTGAATAAAATCATTACAGCTGATTTCTTAAACCTGCAAAGTAAAACTTTGGTTGGCTTGCTTGCTTTGTTTGTATAGTTGTTTATACAAGCTTTGAAAATAAGATTGACATCTTTAAACAATATATATATATAGGCATAGTTTAACTTGTATATTTCATATTTTGTACAATATACAAACAAAGCAAGCCAGCTAACCAAAGTTTTGCTCCACGTGCATTAGGAAATAAGCTGTAAGGATTTTTATCCATATGTATGTGCGACAAGGTGGAAAATTTGATGTATTTTGTGAAAATTGCAGCGTTGGATTTATAATAAAAAAGAAGATGTGGTATGATTGCCAATGAGACAGCTGTCCACAAGAGACCAAAATGACACAGAAATTAACATTTATAGATCACCGTATGGCCTTCAACAATGAGCAAAGCCCATACCGCATAGTCAGCTATAAAAGTCCCCGATATGACAATGTAAAACAATTCAAACGAGAAAACTAACGGCCTTAATTATATAAAAAAAAATGAACGAAAAACAAATATGTAACACATAAACAAACGACAACCACTGAAATACAGGCTCCTATACAATATATTTTTTTTTTATGGGATAGATTTCTTGTCCTTTTATATATTTATTGGGCCGGGTTTTTTTTGTTTTTTTTTTTTGTTTGGATTGTTTTACACAAGTAATTTTGGGGTCATTAATAGCTTACTTTTCATCATTGGACCTATGACTGCTTACTTTACTAAATTATGACTTTGTTGGAAAGATGTCTTATTTGGCACTCATACCTCATCTTCTTATTTCTATATACAAAGAACGTTTTAGAAAAAAAATAATAGGTAATATGGCACCCACTATGATCCAGAGATTTTTAATATTGGAGATATTTTACATATGTCAACAGGACAGCAGCCGAACGATAAAAAAACCTCTGAGGTATATTTTGTGATAAAATTAGCAACAAACGGATATTATCGATGGATGAAACTATAAAAAAATGTATTGAGCTATATACCGTACCCGCTCAGTGGCGGATCCAGGGGGCGGGGGTTCCGGGGGATGGACCCCCTTTTTTTGGACGAGGACATGTAGTTGGAACCCCCTCCCCTTTTGTCCAGGGTTAGGACCCCCCTTTTTAAAATGGCTGGACCCGCCCCTGCCGCTTTCATAACACTTCTTTTTAGCATACTGAATATTATGATGTTCTTACTATAAGTTCAGGTCCTGATAAAAAAAATACACATTCAGTACAGAAAGAAGTGTTTCAATGAAAGTTTCGTGTTTTTCTAGGCAGAAATGATTTTGCAATGACATTATACAGATTTAAAAGAGCTCAAATGATTTTCTTACTGGACAGTGGTCACTTCATTGGATATTTCACTGTGTCATGTCGTGAAATTAATGCAGGTTCAATTCATAACAATGCACAAAACCGGTTCAACTACTTTTGCAAGGCGAAAAAGAAAGTCGAATCGTGAAGCCAATAAACAATATTTTTTTAATCTGAGCATGCAAATTGAAGATTACGTTATATATTTTACATTAAATATATTTGCAGAATAAAAACTTTGGTAATGAGAGTCCCAGACAATATATTAATTGACTGTTTTCCCACTAATTCCACGTGATTTAAGTAGTAGTTTACTCGTAGTAGCCCACAATGCATTGTAGTTCATTGAGTCGATTGGTCATTTTTTCAAGGCCATATTGGCCTTGTGTTTTGGAAATTACTATGCAAATATATTCTGACGTCAGAAAATCTAGAGTTCTCGACCTGTATAATACACGTGACATTTTCATATATAAGGCATTTAAATAAAAACAATAAAATATATATGCACGCGTGGTTTAAAAATGTCAAACTAGGGAATCTGTTGAAAATAAAATAGTTAGATGGATAACATAAATTTAATTTGCTCAAATGCACTAGATCTTTATCGCACATATATATGTGCGTTTCAAAAATTACTGAATGCTATGAAACCTCATGGCATGTAAGTAACATGTGGTCCTTTGCAACTATTTACGAAACTTTATGTATTCCTGTATATTTACCGTTTCTCTTTTCTCTTTTTATGTTTACTATATTGTACTCGTAAATCAAATGTAGACATGGAAACTACACAGCAATTATTTATTGTGTACATAATTTAAATCGATGTATCTTATATTTCCGGTAAGCAACAAATATTCATTCTCTTGCCGTATATTGATATACGGAAAAGCTTGTAATGAAAAACAAGGTTTTGATGAATTGAATAATAAAATTGATGAAGACAATGTTGACGTATGTTGAATATGATAAACAGAAAGTCATACCCAAAATTATAAATGAAGTAGCAGCCCACTGAACTTTTAAAACTGTGTTAAATTGTAATACCGGTCACTGGCCAAATCGGGCGTTAATTGTGGAAGAGAAGCAAATATCAAACAAAAATATTGTTCTTACGATTCTGTAAAAAGATTATTGTGCTGTCATGCACCCTGACGTACTTGTAATAAATGAAAATATATATATGAGATAAATTTTAGTCTGCGATAACGATGGGTAAGTTGATTTAAGTTTAACGACCTAGACTGGCTATTTATCGGCATACTCTCACGTTTTTTAATGTTTTAAAAGAAAACATATATTTACGTTTTGGGCATTAAATATAAGTCTACTTACCAAATTGAAATGAACATAAACATTGTTAAAAAAAAATGGAAAAGAAACATTCTGCATTGTTGTTTTCATATAA
The DNA here is from genome assembly GCA_037788925.1 of Mytilus galloprovincialis. Classification (NCBI taxonomy): domain Eukaryota; kingdom Metazoa; phylum Mollusca; class Bivalvia; order Mytilida; family Mytilidae; genus Mytilus; species Mytilus galloprovincialis. The sequence continues at coordinate 69,983,712 of CM075336.1, forward strand.
TTTTATTTCCTATATATTTGAGCGGAAATTTCTAAGTTAAAACTGATTGTAGTATAGATAAAATATTTCATCTAGGTGCTCTCGTTGAAGTTCGCGTTACATATTAAAATGAATTTCATTGGTCGGAACGTTTGAAAACTTTCAATTCAATACACAATATAGAGTCCAGTTCGGCAAAAAAAAATCAAATTAAGACTCTACTTTGTCCGATTAAACAAACAGAATTTAGAAAAATAACACTTTTACGATTCTTTCAACCACGACCAAAATATCTATCTTTTTCTCCGCTGAAAATCATTACTGTTGATATTAGAACAAGTCAAAAGTTGCCGGAGCCGGTTGATTTATGATGCATACGAAACTTTAATAATTAATTATACGGTTTGTATTTTTCCAAATAACTACTATATCCGATAAAAATCGAAAAATAAATTATCGGTTAAAACTACCGATTTTTCTATGAGACAAACATTATCATTATATGAGTCAAATTTGCAATATAGATTCATAAAGGACAAACCATATCCTCATGTTTTTTTATGCAACACTAGTAAGCATAGTTCGTCTGTTATCGCTTCAAACCAAGCCATCATAAATACACCAGAGATGACTAAAATGAAAGTCTTTTCGCTCATTGAGATTTTTTGGTAGGTATTAAGCTTCAATTCGACCATTAATAACCGTAAATTTTCGATTTTTGCAAAATTACGAAAAATATGTTATAATCCTTGACCTTCCCGAAGCTTATACTTCGTTTAGTCGATTGTATGAAAGTTTTTTTTAAGAAACCGGTCTTTTACTGCAAAAAAAAAAAAAAAAAGATAAAAGCGATTTTTGTTTGAAGTAACGAATCTCATTCTTACAAGACAATGAAAGTTTTCGTGTTTTAGGTTGTGCTGAAGCAAACGTAAAAGTTGAAATAAAAATTACACTCCGAGATTACACTAAAGACATTTCGCTAGCACACATGGGACTAGATTTATTAATTGTTCATTTGCAAGTCAAAATTAATAATCATGCAAAACAAATGATAAAACTTCCCAATTTAAAATTGAGAAAAAACCGACAGGAAACCAAAGTACAAAGGTACGGCATTTATTTAAAAACAATCTCCATCCAACTTCAAAATGTGAGGTAAATCGATTAGCTTACACTAGCCAAGCAACCAACAGACAAAATAAATCTTGACTCTCCGATCAAGACTATCTATAGACACGGAATAAAAAATAACGGAAAATAATAGCATGTTAGAAAGGTTACAAACACATTTATACAAACATGAAGCAGCTGTTTTTTTTACTGAACTGGTCAGTGGTAATACAAAACTAGGGTTTCAAAAAGATGAAGAAAAAGAAAAAGACATTTAAACATGCTAAAGTTTCTGAAAAAGCAAATCAGACATAGTGTTTAACTGAAATTGAAAAAAAGGATCATGATAGTCTATAATATGTAAACATTTATTTCAGAAGGCCAACAACAAAATGAAAGGAAACTATGTATTGCTTAAAAACATTGACCAGGGCCGTAACAGCCTCATGTTTGAAATTTTAAAACAAAGTCACAGTACAAAGGCTTGTCTTCATATCAAATTGTTTTCACGGCGAATGTCTTGCAAGAAGCAAACTCCCATTACTCCGATGTCGCCCCTGCTTAATTTTGCGTGATCCATGCATTCCCTATTTTCATTCTCAATTTTATGTTTCTGAATTACTTGTCTTTTGTTCATTTACTTCCCTACTAAATGTCTATAGTCTAAGTGTTAATTTTCATTTGTAAATGTCTGGTTTCGCAATAATGCATGTCCACCAATATCCAGACATTGTGCGAAAAAATATAGTTTAGAAGATATTATTCTATGCTGAATACAGAAAACATATAGTCGTTTCTTCATGAAGATTTGAACTCTAACATTAAAGAGAACCAAACTGGCTGTCCTTTTTGAGTATTTCCATCTGGTGTCTTACATTTAAGGGTTTAACTAGTATTAACATGATTAAGTCGTGTCAACTTACTGTCAAGACAGACGCCTTTATAGAAAATAAAGGAATATGGGGTAAACATACACGGGACCTAATCGAACACAAAGTCAGAGCTTAACAAAAATACAAATTATCAATAGTCAGCGTTTGTATTCCTGTTCATCTTTATAGTCGCTAGAGGGTGTTCAACGATGAAAGAATCTGAGAGTACTTAAGTTTCTAACAGCTAGTTCACACTGTTACGTTTGGAGTCTTCCTGTCCGTCATCCCGCAATCTGATAATTTGATTATCTGTCTCAGGACCTGCGCATATATAAAATACTTGCCACTGAACATTGAACCAAGTAAAATCAATACACATCGTTTCATATATAAAAAACCAATCTACAGATGATTATGCATTTCTTAGTTGGTTAGATTCCCTTTTGTGGGAGTTGAACACTTTGCGGGACAATTTTCTTCTCATGGGAAGATATATTTTTCCCATGGGAATATTAGTTTTTTTTTTTTTTTTTTTTTCAGAATTTGTAAAAGTGCTATGAAATATCGAAATGGACTGACAATCATGCACTAGTAACCAATGACTGGAACAATATAACAGGCATTTCAATAAATTAAAAGTATTTCTATCATACTTTTACACTCAAAAGTCTTTTTATATCGTTGAATGATTGATAGAAATTCTACCGTTCAGCGAATGATTTTACAATTTGAATCTTTCACCTTTGTTTTCGGTCAATATCATCGTGCATTTCATGTAATAGTGTTCGCTGAACTGTCACGTATCAGAAACATGCCTTTTGAATTTCAGAATTAAAATTATAATTTTGTTTTAATCTATAATTATACATGGGGAATGACGAATCGTGTTTTTGATTGTTTTCTAATTATAACCTTTTAATTTCGTGAATTTACACTGAGACTACTATAACACAGAGATTGGTCACTTCCTACACTGATCAGTCAAAACGTAATTATTTTACATCATAATTATTATGAATGTAATTATTCTTTTTCGTCTACGTAACTCGATATGCGTGTTTTTCGCCACTACAAAGATGAGCACGAACTTTTTTTGTTCAAATTTCCTAATCATGCTTATGCAATGTTGTAACTCGTCTACACAAAAATCTTTTATTTCAATTCATTTTTGGTCTTTTCTAGATCTTTTATAACCTCTCAGGTAATTTTCAAAGAAAATCCAGAGTTTTCGGCATTTACAAGGACGCGTACGGATGAGGATTAAATATAATCTTTTTGTGATATATTCACTTGTACTTTACCCGTAGGCTGTCTTCGTGTACTGCAATTTATGGTTTACATGTTTAAAGGAATACGAATACTTTATTTCTCATAAAACTTCAATTATTAGTTGTCAAGAACATACATACACATAACTATAAGGTAAAATTAGTACATGCATGTGTAAACGATACAATTAAATTAGCTTGGAGGACTGACTTTCACATTTATAACTTTTACATAGTTTTTCTAATATTACAATATTTGATGAGTTTAACTGTTGATCAGCTTTAAAGATATAAGGGTTTGACTAACAGTAGTTCCTTAAACATTTCCTTCTTTTTCTATAGTTTATATGTTCTACAATTCATAATGTAATGGTACTCATCATCAATGTTGTTTGTGTCACAGAGACGACATATTCGTTCTTCTCTGTGTATATCCTGAAACCTTCTGGACTCAATCGGCAACTACCACATCTATATCTGCGTAATATATGAATTTAGAAATGTAGAAAGGAGTTTTCTAAGGGACAGTTCAATATTTATCAGATGGATGGGCCGGTGCAAAATGGGGCGGGGCAAGCACTTTTTTGTGGAAATATTTGGATGGGCAAGAACCTTTTTTAAAATGTTTAGTGGTAGGCCAGAACATATTTTATAGGAAAAGTTTTGCTATCAATTTTATTGGTTTGTAGGATATTTCGTTTGCGGGCACTCCAAACATGTCTCAACAAACTGGTAGCTTGGCTCATTTCTGTCAATTTCAAGGATTTAATTAAGGAATAAAAAGCTAGAATTTTCTGTTCAGACTATCTTTTAAATTATTTTGACCTTATAGAATACCAAATGTTTAATAGTTTAGTGTATTGCGGTAAAATTTATGGATTTAAGTAATAGGTAAGAAAAAAAAGCTCAAATTTTGTAGATAAAGCTAAATTCAGATAGTGAACTATTTTTTTCTAACTTTTTCAAATCAACATGGATTTTCCTAAAACTCTACAGTTATCTCATTTATATATTGATCTTATAGAAAGCCAGGTTGCTTGGTAGTTAGGTGTATTGCTGTTAAATTTATAGATTTAATTAATAGGTAAGAAAAAAAAAAGCTCATATTTTAAGTTTAGGCTGAATCTAGATTGTCATCTTTGATTTTTTTTATAACTTTTTTAAATCAACATGGACTTTTATAAAACTCTACAGCTATTTCATTTATATATTGATCTTACAGAATGCCAGGTTGATTGGTAGGTTGGTGTATTGCTGTCATTCTTATGGATTTAATAAAAAGGTTAAAAAAAAAGCTCAAATTTTCAGTTTAGGCTAAATCCAGATAGTCATCTTTAAAATTTTTTTATAACTTTTTCAAATCAACATGGATTTTCATAAGACTTTACAGCTATTTCATTTATATATTGATCTTATAGAATGCCAGGTTGATTGGTAGTTGGTGTATTGCTGTCATTCTTATGGATTTAATAAAAAGGTTAAAAAAAAGCTCAAATTTTCAGTTTAGGCTATTAAAATCCAGATAGTCATCTTTAAATTTTCTTATTACTTTTTCAAATCAACATGGATTTTCATAAAACTTTTACAGCTATTTCATTTATATATTGATCTTATAAAATGCCTAAATGTTTGGTAGTTTGGTGTGTTGCTGTCATTCTTATGGATTTAAAACAAAGGTTTAAGAAAAAGCTTAAATTTTCAGTTTTTGGTTATTTCAAGATAGTCATCTTTAATTTTTTTTATAACTTTTTCAAATCAACTTAGATTTTCATATAACTGTACAGCTATCTCATTTATATATTGATCTTTAAGAATGCCAGGTTGTTTTATAGTTTTGTGTTAAGCTGTCAAATTTAGGGAATCAATTAATAGGCGAAAAAGGCTGCATCATTAAAGTCAAAAACATGTCTGCCTATATTTTCTAAAAAAGACCATATTAAATTTCTTTTTTGAAAAGTAGAATAGATAAAGGGACATTGATATTTGAACTAACATGTTCTGTTATTAGGACAATAATTAGTAATTCAGTATATGATAATATGTTTACTAGTCCAAGAGTTATTGTCCCTTAATTTAAATTATTTCCTTTATTTTAAATCAATATTGTATTTGAGGCTGTACATATAAAATCAAATCTGTACATGTATATTCATACTGGTTTTGAAAATCAATAAAATAAATGGTTCTGATACACACATAGATATATACATATAGAATTAAGTAGCACATTTTAAATTTTGTATAAAGTCTATTCTTTGATTTCAAGACATAAAAATTTAAAAACTTAAAAATAGAAAAAGAACCTAAATCATTTTTGATTGTCTTTATAGAGTTTTAGAGGGGCAAGGACTTTTTTTATAGATTTTTTTAGATGGGCAAGGACTTTTTTTCAGAATATAAAAGGATGGGCAATAACTTTTTTAATGAAACAATATTAAGAATGCACCGGCCCATCCATCTGATAAATATTGAACGGTCCCTAATTGATAATTCTTTTTGAAAATATGACAGCATTATGTTTTATGCGATTCTGCATAAAAGCAAAGAATTCTTCTTGAAACTGGTCTTTGGGTTTCTGTTTAATACATTTTGACACCCATTTATCACAAACTGTGCACAAGGACGGAAAACAAATATACGTCCTTGCTGTGCACTATAATTCGAAATAGTTGTAAATTGCAATTTTTTTAATTTCTATTTTTTCCTCACTAGATAGGTGAAAGTATGTATAACATTTATTGTAAATTGCGAAAATGCATTACGAGCATAAATTTATAATTTCAAGTTAGAATTTAGAGTCTCAACTTTTTTCAAAATCTCTGTAATATTACTCATGTATTATTTATGTTTATGTCAAAGGCGTTTGAATGGATAATAGGTAAAGGTAGGCGTGGTTTTTGGTAACTTTCCTCCAATCAACTGCCCCATTCGAGAAACCTGTGTGCGCTGATGCGTGTAAACTGGGTATTGTAACGTACGTGTCTTACATCAGAACCTATCGTGCGTGACCAATGTTTATTGTATAATTTCTTGTCACGTGGTCAAATTATCTGAAATACAAGTTCTAAAGGTGCACTACAGCAGAATTACAGTTTCAGTTGTTATAATTCAGACACAAATTAATATGGTTATTTTGAAATCTGCTGCATGGTTTATTCCATTGGCAATCATATTCACGAAAAGTTGTAAATCTTGAATATTCTGTAATATCTTTATGAAGCGTGATTGAGAAGTAGATTCACACAGATACTGCAATCATTGTCATCTTTAAAATTTACTTTGCATGCACTAAATTTCTAATCCATTGGTTTAGAACAATAGAATATTCATGTATACTAGTATGTCATAATAATAAAAAGAAACCAACAGCACTATTTGACGAAGACGAAGACGAAATAAAGGATTGAATTTTAACGTTCAGTGACATATATTACAATGATGTCGAGACAGAACTTGAACTTGACAATAGGTTTTCATAGAACCGTCGCTTTTCCAAAGTACGCTTAGTTGCGATTTCACAACTTCGGGTTCGCATTATAGTTATACATGTACAAAATAACTTACAATAAACAAATTCTGATGATTTCTTCAACTGTTCGAGGACTTTCTAGTTGTAATATAAATCTGTGATTTTTCTATATTCGTACTTTCGACGAAGCAAAGCAGTTCGATCTAGATCTGGACATGTATCATCATTAAACATTTACAATATTCAATAGTTGTACATTTTTTTGGTACATGTAGAACATGTAGAAAAATCCGTCTTTTCGAATAAAATCTTAATTTACGTACCATTGTAAAATTGAGAATGGAAAATGAGGAATGTGTCAAAGAGACAACAACCCGACCAAAGAAAAAAACCAACACTGAGCAGAAGGTCACCAACAGGTCTTCAATGTAGCGAGAAATTCCCGCACCCGGAGGCGTCCTTCAGTTGGCCCCTTAACAAATATATACTATATATATCTTTCTTTCATTCTAATTAATTTAGTTTAAATGAAAATAAGGAAATTGGAATTAAAACACTGTTGAAGAGAAACTACATATTCGGGTTAAATTCACCTTAGTTTGTTAATTCAAGTTTGACATCTAACATCTTAATCCGTAATCCACATTTACCCGACAACCTTTAATTGTTTATTGAATTTTATCAATCAAATATCCTCACACAGGAAACTAGACAAAATAAGTTATTTGTAATGGTATTTATCAAAACTAAAATGATTGAAAATATCTTTGTAGAATATGAATTTGCCTAATAAGCGAATAATTATAATACATATATTTCAACATCTTCAATAGAGAGATTACTGATAAGATGCCCAAAATATATGTACATGTATACATATTGCGATTAGTGCTATATAGTATGTCAATGATATCGAATGCCCGCTGAGTGTTAAACATGTTTGACACTGCTGGTTTTAATTTTCTGACTCAAGTATAAATTTAAGAAAAGTTAATAGTTTCTGAATATTTTTAGATTCAATATTTTATCATTATTATTATTTTTTAAAGTCTCACCACATACAAACATAAAATAAGAATCACAGAACTAAACAAAACATTTAAACATTTGCATTGTGTGCATCAATCTTTAAAAAGATAAATGAGACGCGTATAAGACACAATATATAAATATAAACAAATTTTTACTCATTTACATTCAAAATTTACAGTGTCCGTATATAACAAATGAAATGAAAAATCTTTTTATTTAAGAACAAGTGAAATAAAATGCCGTTTCTTTTCAATAAAATATTGTTGATGTTTTTGGCATCTATTGCAGCAACATTGTCGTTATTGAATAAATATATAAATTTTTCGCTATTTGATATTTATAAATTGAAATGTTAAGCCTAATGTATTATTATATGTCTATAATGGGCATTTTAAAAGGACAGGAATATAAAAAAGAAGATGTGGTATGATTTCCAATTAGACAACAGTCCACAAGAGACCAAAATGACAGAGACATTAACAAATATAGATCACCGTACGGCCTTCAACAATGAGTAATGCCCATACCGCATGGTCAGCTATGAAAGGCCCTGATATGACAATGTAAAACAATTCAAACAAGAAAACGAACCGCCTTATTTATATAACAAAAAAAAATGAATGAAAAATAAATATGTAAAACATAAACAAACGACAACTACTGAATTGCAGGCTCCTGACTTGGGACAGGTGCATACATAAATAATGTGGCGAGGTTAAAATTGTTAGCGGGCTCCCTATCCTCACCCTAGTCTCGATCAGTGGTATAACAGTACATGTACAACATAATAAAAAAAGAGGGTTTGGATGGGGTTCAATGATTAGAGAATAATGCCCTTGAAAAATGAAGATTAGAGAATAATGGGCATAAAAAAATAAAGATTAGAGAAATGTGTGGTCTAAAAATATAATGAACATTGAATGATCAATAAAAGAAAACGCTAAAAGATACCTGAATTTTATTGAATGATTAATAAAAGAAAATGCTTAACATTATCTGGTAACAGAATTTTCTCTTCTTAAAATTTAAAGAAAATTATCAAAGTTATCATTGTAAAAATATGATAAAAGTGAAAACAAACTTGGTAAACCTTTTTTGGTTTCGTGGTAACAGACTATAGGATTCAGTCAATATGAACTGGTTTCCGATACTTCTACTCGGGCTTTAAATTCAGTGGCGGATCCAGAGGGGGCGTAGAGGGCGTACACCTCCCCTTTTGCTTGGACTTTTTTTTTAAATGATTAATCAGACTAGACTTCGTGAATGAATAGGGAGATGCAGCATCTAAAATGTCCAACCCTTACACCTTACCAGCAACTACAAAATATGCATGCCCCACGCCAGGAACCGTTTAAAAAGTGCATATTTCACTTATTTTATGTTTTAAGTCCTAAAAAGGGGCAAAAAAAAAATTCGCCTCGCTCCCCTCGTTACAAAACTACAGCCCCTCTTTCAAAAAGCCTGAATCCGCCCCTGTTTATATCTGACTATACGGTTGGCTTAAGCTCATTGTTGCATGCCGTACAGTGACCTATAGTTGTTAATTTCTGTGTCATTTGGTCTCTTCGAAGAGTTGTCTCATTGGCATCTTCTTATGTGTAGTCAAAATCACTGGAAAGAACTGATGAAAACTTGGACTTGTTACTTCATAGAACTAGCACTTAAATCATGCAGAACAATACACACCAACACGTCATTGTTGAGTAACAAATGAAAGCCTTGCTGTTGTTTGGAAATCACCGTTCTCATTCATTTAAAAGAATGATTTTTACTTTTTTTTTTAAAGATTAAAGAAAACTGGGGAAAAATTAGAGAATAATGCGTAAAAAATTACTTTTAAAGAATAGACTTATTTTTTGAAGATTAGAAAAAAAGGGGTGAAAATTAAATGTTTACAGAAAAACAGCCCCCCCCCCCCCCCCCCCAACTCAGACCCTCCTATAAGAATCATTTTAAATAGGATGGACAAAAAGATGGAGGGGTAGAGTGTAATATTTGTAACTGGGCGTTAAGCAATCATGAATCATTTAATCTATTCTTTATATTTTCATCTCTTTATTCTGTAATTTAAAGTGCTTATTCCACTATCATCTTTATTTCTGTAAACTTACTTTCATAGCCTCATATATGTACATGTACATGGTATTTGATACAGGAACAATATACCGTCGTATATTACAAAAATTGAGAATGAAAATGAGGAATGTGTAAAAGAGACAAAAACCCGACTATAGAGCAGACAAAAGAGGAAGGCCTAAATTACGGGTCTTTAATGTAGCGAGAACCTCATGCGTATACATACATGCATTATTGTATGCACATGCTTGTTCCAGAGACATATAATACAATTATATGTCTCTGGATAAACATAATTATTTAGAATTAAAAAGTGTATAGTTATCAATAAGTTCATTTTCAAAATCATTTATTTAGAGTGAAAAATCGCGAATTATCCCTTTAAGGCTTGTTGAAGATCTTCATCAAATAACGAATGAATATAAGAAGATGTGGTATGCTTGTCAATAATTTAATTCACCGTACATGTGGAATACCGTATGATAGTTTTTTTGGTCTAAAAAAAATACATCTACTACATGTCTTTGATTTAACAAATGATAAAAGATCTGGCATAAAAACGTGATTCTGAATATAATCTAAAAATTGAAGAGAAAGCCAGACTAAGACGTTATACAATTTAAAGAATACAAATCTTAAAGTTTTATTACTTAGAGGTATACTGTCCCCTTCTTTTAACCTACAAGAAAACTTCACGAGAGCCGATGATTAAATATCCACCTTGTTTTTCCGTATATATACTGAGCCAAAAAGGTTTAGCAACACTCTTTTTTTTATAATTTTTTTTTTGTTGTTTTTGGAAAAAAATATTTAAACATCATTGATATAATCCTTAGTTTTACCTGTAACAGTCGTACTTTTTTCCTGCTGATTGATTTCGCGCCATTTCAGCTTTGCACGTTTCAATGATGTTTTACCTTCTGTACCTGTAATTTTAAAACGATATTAAAAAATTCTTTTTCACTAACGTTCAGAAACACACCATTGGTAAGAAAAACACAAACACCGTTGAAAAATTTGCTTGGGGCGTCAACCAGGCCACCCCGAAAATGACAGTCAGAAAGGTCTTGAAACGGTTGATGCCGGAATGAGGGTTGTTGACATCATGGCTCGATTTAATGTGCACTAGGCAACAGTTCAGAGACTAACAAACAGATATCGACAAATTACAACTGCATAGGATAGGTCGATATCTCGTAGACAAGAAAAAACTATCGTGAAGGGAGGAGCACTTCCTTCGCTTTACGTCAACACGTGACAAGTTTTTTTCGGCTAAAAAACTACTGCATTGACTAAGGGAAGTTGCTGGTGTTCCTGTCAATCCTTCATTGGTGCACTAAGGGCATGGCTGAGAAATTGATTTTGAGAAACACTATACTCATTTAAGCATTTTGACCCTCCCGCGCTCCGTACAAAGAAAATCCTAATTAATGTGAGTGATAAACATTCATGTTGCTTCTGACATATCATAATTCCATTTTTGTGTTATTAGAATTATATGTTTAAATTTTATGATTTGTAATAAAACAAAATTTCACAATCAGTTTGTTGCTAAACTTTTTTGGCTCAGTATATATATTAAAATAACTTAAGAAGCAATTCAAAGGATATTCAATTTGTTTCAATATTGCCGAAAACTGAGGCTACTATAAATTTTATACATGTAGTCGTCTCAGCCGAAAACAATACATAATATTGATAATATAAGCAAGTGTGACAAACCAAATTGAATCACAAATTTGTTGTTTGGGATTATTCATGGTTCACTAGTATTCCTTTCACGAATTTGGCTATACTTTTGGACCTTTTGGATTATAGCTCTTCGTCTTTTATATTAAATTTGCTTTTGATTTCATATATTTTGGCCTCGAGCATCACTGAAGAGACATGTATTTTCGAAATGCGCATCTAGTGCAAGAAAATTGGTACCGTTAATTGTATTCTATATTAACCAGTGACACGTGTCCTAATTTTTAAGAAAAGGGATAGAAAAAGTATGAATAAAAAATATGCGGTTTTTCAAAACTATATTTTCAAAATGCATTGCATAATTTAAACCGATTTAAAGTGTTTCATTTTATTGTATGTTTGTGCGTATACGAAAAAATGATAGAAAGTTAAACTTCAATGTTCATGACTTACAAGTATTATAATATTTCTTGTAAAATTGATAAATGAGCGGTTTTCACAAATACTGAACATTAGAATATATCGTAAACGTCAATTAATGAACAAGCAACCCAACGAGAAAAATATAATTTCAGAGGCATCTACATGTACATGTATAACTAGTTTTGAGTTAGAGAAATCATTTAACATGTTCATTGCCATATGATTCTATTCAGATTTGTGAGTTTTTTCGATTTACGAATAAGTCTATAAGATACAAAAAATTAATTGAAGCAAAAAAAAAGAAAGAGACATGAAATAACAAATTAACATAAGTTTACAAATACATACCTAGGTGCATTTACCAAAACAACATTTGAACTTATTAATACATTTTTTCATATTATTGTAATTTTATGTGTATGTACCCGATATGGAGTTCTTCTGAAATTAAAAATCACTTGAATGGGTATTTCTGGTGTATATACATGTATCACACTTGCTATCTACATGTACAATATACGGAAATGACACTGCTGGGTATTTTAAAGTTACTGAAAGTAGATTACTGGCAGGTGTATATCCCCGGGCGAAGAATTTACTGATTTGTCAAAACGGTTAGGTGTAACTTGTCATATTGTAAAGTTTTGAATCGCGCTCATCTCTTTTTTTTATTATATGAATTGCGCCAATAAATGAAACTTGACACATTCCCCATTTCCATTCTCAATTTTATTAATTGTGTCATATTTATCTCGAAACTATTAACCTATTTACACGTGCATGTAACATTAGAATACCTACTTCAACTGTTGAATAACTTTATAATTACTAAAATTCAAAATTATGTACTTCTCCTTCCGTATGCTATGTTTTTTTGTGTCAATTCTATCTTTCCATCAGGTCCATAGTGCACTTTTTTTGTCAGTCTAAGTGCACTAAGGAGGCCCTTTCAGTTTGCGATTTCTGTACCTACATGAAAATACCTAAAAGGACCTCCTCAGTTCACTAAGAAGAAACATTTGAAAAGAAGTCTATAATATTTGCGCAATTAAATGATTGTTTTATTGGCGCTAATGAATGTTGCAGTTTTTATGATAAAGTTATGCAAAAAAAGAATTCGCGTAATTAACTTGTGGTGCAAATTAATTCTGTTTTAGCCAAACTGGATATCGGCCTTCAAAACATTGTGTATACACAAACAAAGCAAGATTTATCTTTTGCGCAGTCTAGCCGGAGAATACAAGTTTTTGCAATTTGTGAAGGATTTTAATTTTAGAATGTAATGAACAAGTAAGAAGATCGTTAAATCGGAAAATGAGCTATGCACGATGAAAGTTTGGTGCATCGATAAAAATTTCATGGATTCACTTGATAATTGTTATATATATCATTTATTCTGGTATCACCTAAGTTGGACAAAGGTATACAGAAAAACACATTAGTTTACATTACATTACATATAAGTACATTTGTTGAGGAAGCATTAAATATGAGTTTTTTTACAACGGTATGATCAGTATAGCCGACAGGTTAACATCAGAGAGAATCCAGTTTGTCATTTATAATTCTAATAAATTGGCACAATTTTCGGAGTTTCGATTTCTGTTTTTGGTTCATAATAGTATTAAATTTTATAAAATTAGTTCATTAGGTATTTCTTGTCAATATGTAGTGTTCTATCTGTCAGGAGACTGCTGCATTCCATTACATAGTGGTATTCATCACCTATCGCAACTCTGCATAACGGACACTTTCTCTGTTCTCGGGGAATGTTTTGCCATCTGCCATTTTCAATCGGCAGTTTATGGTTCATTGTCCTAAACCGCGACATTGTTATTATATCTTTATCATCAAGTACGTTAAGGTAGTGTTCGAAATTGTGTGATGTCTTGTACAGGCGATAATTTAGGGCTTTCGGCGAATCGTTTACCTTTCCTGTCCATGACTGTTTAAACTGATCTTCTAGTCTTTGTTTAATTGTAGATTTAATGTTAGGTGATGTGTTTTGGAATGACCATAAGTAAGAGAATCCACAATTGTCTAGAATACTTTTCATCTTGTCTAATGATCGCGATCGAAATGTTGTTTCTTGTGATAACTTTAAAAGGTATCTAAACATGACAGCAGCGAGCTTACTTTCTTTACCGGTAATCAACTTTGTCCAATAAGATATAATTCTAGTTTTGATATCTATTTCTAGGGGATACCGACCCAATTCTCCGTAAATGAAGTCGTTTTGAGTAGATGGCTTAAGATGTAAAAGTAGCTTAAAAAATTTAGTTTGAACTCTTTCTAGTATATCTATGTTTTCGTAACCCCATATTTCGCATCCATAAAGTTTCAAGTCTTTAAAAATAACACCCATTTGTAGAACTGATTATTTCGATCCTTCAAATATGCATGTGTAGAATAATAATAAAAAAAATATATTATTAAGTCTCTTTCATATAGATACTGTAGATTTGTATTTGAACATCGATTGCAAACATAACGTTCAGTGAGAAATATTTTTAATGTATTCGTACAGAAAACAAATCAACTTCTTTCAGAATACAATTGATTGGTTATTGAAGTAAATGATTTGCGACAGAATCAGTGACACTTGGCCAGAAGCTTACCTCTAAAATAAAGAAATATAAAAAAAGGTAGAGTTATTTTTAATTCTGTATTTTACTCATAAAGGACTTAAGCCCTTTTTACAGTCAATGCCGAAAATATGAAATACATCGATTTAAATTATGTACACAATAAATAATTTTTGTGTACATAGTTTTCCGTGTCTACATTTGAATACGAGTACAATATAGAAAAGCATCATGTTATATATTTAACTATTTTTTTTTTCAACAGATTCACAAGTTTTGCATTTTTAAACCGCGTGTGCATATATATTTTAATGTGTTTATTTTAATTCCTTACATATGAACATGATACGTGTATTATTCATTCGTTTCAACGTTTTAAATTGTGAAGCATGTGACTTTAATAAGACTATACGCATTTAAAGTTTGAAATAAAAAACGATAGATACATCGAGGTCGTTTTGCTTGGGTGATTTACCTGTAAAAAGCTCGGGTCTCATCCATGTTTAAAACGAATTAATGCATTTTTGAAATAGTTTAACGGGGGCGTGGCCTATTAGTTTAACGCAACTAACCAGCAACTTGATTTCAATTGATTCACCGCAGAGAAATCTATTTGACTGGCGTTAAAATGAATTGATATGAATTGATATGAATTAAATATAATTTTTAATTTTTGTTAATCTTTATCAAATAACGATCAATCTCATTTAAATAGCGTTAACACGTTTTTGTCCGTTCAAGTTAAATTCGGGTTACTAGTGAAGGCTTTAACAAAACCGTATCTGTACTACGTCTGTATTATGTCATCTCTCGGGGAAAAAACTTTAACTCTAGGTATATAAATAAGTGATAAATGATATCACTTTTTAAATATCACATTCTCAAACAATATCATACCAAGAGCAGATCTCATTTTATTGTTTTGAAGTCTTTGAATGATACAAGTGACATATATATTGAAAAAATCATCCGATATTATCTATTTATATGTACGTGAGATATATCTACGTCTATTTTCAAGACTTCCTAAACTTATTCTTAGTGACATGAAAAAATATAATATGTTGCCATGATGTTTTGTTTCAGGAAACGAAGTTGTTTCAGTTGATGCAAATAATCAGTGGTAACTTGGAGCGCTTTAAGAATGAATGTGTCATTCTTGCAAAGGCATCATTTTAATCTTCTCAGTTGCATGCATAGTCTGGCAGGTTATACATGTACATTCGTGATAACGCTAAATTTTTCTATTAACCTAGATCAGTTGTATAGCGTCACAAAATAAGAACTGTAGACACCAGTTGTAGAACGTTGGTGTTCTTAAGACATGAAATTTACAATGATAAATTAATAAACTAAACCGAAATCCTGCAAAAATTACTAGACGCAGGATTTTGATATTTTCCTCAAATCTAATTAAATAGAACAATGTTAAAGATGGATGAATGGATGGCCTTTTAACCTCCAGTTCCAAATTAAATAAATATTCAGAACTTGGTAGAGTGATATGACCATGAATCGTTCTTTGTACCTAGAAGAAATCCATGGATTTGATAGAATAAAACTAGACAAACTAACGGTGACCTGACAAAATATCAACTTTAGATATAGGAAAGATAGTTTTAATTAATGCATGGATGACTTCCCCGAAAATAAAACAAAAATATGACCACGATCTAGCACAGAATGCTGGCAGTAGCGGTAAATATAAATTCAACATTCAATCAAGTCATCGTACCGAATGGAGTTTACACTGAAATGATAAAAATGATTTTATGGTCAATTTTACATTTGAAATAACATTTCGTAAAAAAAAACTAGCAGTTAATCATCCAAGATAGAAAATATTTATTGATGTTTTAGTAAATGAATCTATTAGTATAAATGATGTCTATAAAAAGCCATGCTCATTTGCTAATTTTACTATTCCATTCAAAAACTGTGTCGTCCATCTGCACCCACTACACCCAATACACATGAATGTCAGCAGGTTAATCTTTCGTAAGATACTCCTTATCACTTAATTATCAGTTGTCAATAATAGCTATTTGACGAAATCCATATATCGTTAATTAAATCAAAATCTGCTGATGACGCTATAAGTTAATTACGATTTTACTATATTTGAAATATATAAACACATCCTATTTGGATTGGCATTCCTGTGTCTTCATGAACGTTATTAAATCTTAACAAACTAGAAAATATTTGTACATCGGAAGCCATATACATTTACAATTTGAAATCGACTAATGTTTCGAACAAATTGTTGCTTAAAGAACAGAAATCTCTCAGGTCTGTCATATTATATCAAATGAATTAGATATAGGGCTTTTGCTTTTCTTTCTTTAAATACGCGTGGAGCTTTGTTATGTTTTTAAGTTGCAGTTTGATAAGGATAAACGTTCACCCAGATATTCACCTCTCACATTAATTGCTTTTTTGTGTGCAACTATGATTTACTAGTTATTTTAATTTCTGAACATATCGATAGAAACTGCTTTGAAAAACAACACCTACACTTATTCTTATCTCATCAAGTGATTTTAACGTTTAATGACAACAAAGTTTGAATTTAAAAGTTGATTCCGTAAACTCAACACGTGGATGATGCATCTGAGATTCAACAGGTCGAAACTATCTCATGATGTTTTCTAAATTTATAAGGTAATCAAACATAACAATAATCTCGTGTTAAAAACGATCAGTGGCATATACACGCCACCAAATTGACAAGTCAAATTAAAGCTTTCTTCAATGAATAGTAGTAAGAAAACACTTAAATATACGACAGCAAATATGTATGTTTAAGATAAACAAAAACTGTCAATCCGTCGTTTTCCTCTCATAATTTATGTGATTCCCTCAGTTTTGGATTTTGACCCGGATTTATTTTTACCTATATCGATTGATGACTTTTTAACAACGGTTTACTATTGTTTCCTTTATTGTAATTGATTAATATACTTTTATGGAAGTCAAACAGTATTAAACTTGGATTGCCATGAAGTGGAAACAGATTTACTGTCTTTGGTTTAATGATGCTTACGTTGTTCTATACACAAGTGAGCTTGAAAGGTTTAAGTTAACATCGATTAATTTTTTTGTTCGAATTCGCTTAAAAGAAATATTAGAACACGGCGTTTTAAATCATAATTGAAGTGAACAATATAGACACAGGTCATTTCCGAAATATTTACGCATTAAATATTCACAGACATTGACATGTAGTTGTTAAATTCGTCTTCCGTTAAACAAATGCGCAGTTAATATTGAACAAAATACGAGTACATATAATACAGCATTTCTTTTTGTATAATGAAAATAGTGCTTTAACCAAGCGGTTTAATTTTGGTACAGGTAAAGTTTATATTACAGACGTACTATATTTTTTAATGCTTTTGTATTAGTTTATTATTCACGAATATGTTAATGCTACAGTACAGTCGAATATGATTGTCAAAAAATACCATTTGAGTTTTAAATTATATTTATATCTTCATGTGTATCATATATGGAAATGACACTAATGGAGCTAAACTGCATTGTTGGTCGCTTAAACGGTTTTCAACACAATATTCAAAAGAAGACGGTTTTTGGTGTTTTAATTAAAAAAAAGAGTGACTATGTAAAAACAGTAAAGAATTATTTCGGATGTGTGAGACAAAATATTAAGGAAGTCATAAAAAATAATTCATTCATATATAATCATTTCAGTTGACAGGACGCACACGATTGAAATACGACTCACTCCTATAAAAAATATTAATTCTATGGTTCAAGCTGTGCCTACAAAGATCTGACGCCACTCATATTACTTTCTTTACTGATAAATGTAACATCGGTCAATGAAATTTCAGCCTTCAAATTCTTTAAGGTTGGTGTTAATTCGACAAAAAAAGAGGATCCCGAATATTCGTGTAAACAGAACATGCAGAAGGTAGAATGGAAAGTTTTCAGAGCCTTTTTTCAAAGTTTTGACACAGAATCTGAATTTTAATTAGATTGATTACGAATAAACAACAGTTGATTTTAGATAATTCATTGTTTGTTACTTTGCTACTTTACATTTGCTCTGCTTTTTTGTTATTTCAGAGATGCTTTTTAACGTTATAGTGTTGTGTTTTGGCCTATCTGTTATCTCAGCTCAATCATGCATTGGACATGAAGAGCAAGTTTTATTGAATGGTATAAAATCTGCATTAAAGACCTTGGAAACAAAATTGAAAGGTAAACTACATTTTATTATGTTAAATTTCTACAAAAAGAATCATGAAATCATAGAGAAAATTATTCTATCTTCAACATTGAATTGATTTTACAACAATGAAAATGAGATAAGGATATTCGTCCATTAGAGCTAACCGCAGACCTATAATAATCAAACGACATTCACATTTACAAGGGATTAATATGTGATTAAGTTTCGTTTTATTCTCACTGTTTCTCCTTTTAATCGTAATCAGTGGACATGATGCATAAAAAACAATCGGAAAAGGGAAACTGTCATGGTTTCGAGTCTTAACTGGAAAAGAACTTTTGATTTGTTCATTTAAAAGCCGTATCTTATATTATTCTCATATGTAATTATGTAAGTCAAAGTGTCTTGCATATTAAAACAACAATAAAGTTGCAAAATTATAATATTTAAAAAAGAGAGAGATTAAATAAATAACAATTGATAGATAAACAACACAAATATATTTAATTGGTACGTGCTGACAAAATATCAAAATAAAAAGACTTAATGTGTGTCTTGAATCTGAATAAATGCACAAAAAGGGAAAGAGTGAGATGCGATATTATTCAAATGAGACGACAATCAACCATACTTCCCTTTATTCTCGATTATTGCAAAAACAAAACGTGTTCGGTTGAAACTACTGACCATGTAATATATAAAACCTATCTTTAAATTGAAATACTATTATAATAACAATATTTTCCTCTGAACTTTAGGTGTCCAATTAGATAAATAACTTTTAGTATAATTCATTGAGAAAGTTGAAGAACATATATACAGTTCTGTAAAAAAAATGCGTGCAAAAAATGTACTGTAGTTGAATAGGGATATATACCACTTAACGTACATTTCAAATATATAGCTAGCTTCATTGTCCTCCTCCAATGGGGGATTTGGTAATAAATTCCGAACATCCATTTGAACTTTTCAAAACCCAGAGACAGAAATATAGATACGATTATTTATTGTCACATTCTCTTTGCACTACCATACCTTTATTGTAATCAGTAAAATTGAGACTTTAACCTGTTTAAAAAGACCAGGTTAAAAAAGTTATGGAATTTTGACGGAATTAAACAGCAAAACTGTTTTTATACAGAACGCTTTCATACGTAAGTGGGTTATTATCCGTCATCTGTAGTTTGTACCGGTTTTTTATTGTGTTTTTTGTTTTCACAGGAGTTAAAGGTCACTTCTGTGCGTTCCAGTATTGAATACTGACAGAACAGGCGTCTTTTAGAAATGAAAAACGTACTTTGACCTATAATGGTTTACTTTTACAAATTATGACTTGGATGGAGTGTTGCACTACAAACTCCTCAGAGTCTGAATTGACCAGTTTTTGTGCTCGACCAGTAAAATCGAGCACACATTTTACTCGACTGTACTTAACTGTACTTAAGTGTACTCGACTATGTCTCGACTAGGTCTCGACTTTACTTAATTAGTCTGATTCAGTACTTGATGATCTTTGTGTAGTCTGAAATGGTCTTGACCAAGGCTCGACCTGTCTCGACCTGTCTTGACTAGTCTCGACCTGTCTCGACTAGTCTCGACTCAGTCTCAACCAGTCTCGACCTGTCTCGACTGGTCTTGACCTTCAAATTTAGTTTTGACTGGTGTAAATCAGCCTATCTAACTAAATTAAATATTGATCTTAAAAAATTCAAGCTTATTAGGTAGTTTGATTTATTGCTGTGAAATGAAAGAATTTAATTTTACAATATGTAAAAAAAAAAAATTATCATATAAAAATTTAGATAGTACACTTTAATTTTTTTAATAACTTTTTCAAATCAACTTGGATTTTCATCAAACTATGCAGCTATCTTACATAGAACTAATTGCATAACAGTGTGGTCGACAGTAAAACGTTTGTAGGTTGTAACTTGTTTGTCAACGGCTATGATTTTATGCTCACCCAGTCTGTCAGAGGCCTTCCAGTGGGGATTGAAATATTCACTTGTTACACATTCCGATACATAAAATGAAACTTTCTTTTTACAAAGCTTGAAAGGAATTTGTTTTAAATATTTATTATAATCATCACATACAACCGTGTCATTTATAAGAATAATAATGTTCAGAGATGATATTATTTAATAATAATTAAAAAAAATAGGTTTATCCATTGTAAAAAAAACTATTAAGTTGATGGGGTTAATTCACAAAATATCTCATTGATTAAGAGCACAACTACGGTGTGATCATTTAAGAATGGCCTACTATTTATTCAATGCGTATACATGTGGGTTTTGTTTGTGAAGAGTTCTGGATAATTAAAACATCATTTGATTTCTTTGTTTAATACCATAAAACGATTCATTCTTTCAGATATTTGTCACTTTGCCTTATTTTCAAGTCCAACACAATTTCTCACGTTTCTTACAAAACTTATATTCTTGTGATGTATTCTTTTGTTGAAAAAAAATGTATAGATATAGATAGATATAGGAAGATGTGGTATGAGTGCCAATGAGACAACTCTTCTCCCAAGTAATAATTCATAAAAGTAAACCATTATAGGTCAAGGTACGACCTGCAACACGGAGCCTTGGTTCACACCGAACAGCAAGTTATAGAGGGCCCCAAAACTACTAGTATAAAACCATTCAAACGGGAAAACCAACGAGAAACGAAAAACACATATGAACTACATGAACAGACGACATCATGCATTGTAACTTTTAAAGCCAATTAAGTAAAATAAATAATCTGAAAGAACGTGCGATATCATATTAGGAAAATTGATGGTCAAACCATAACAAAAAATCAAGTAAAGAATTTTAAGTATTCAACCTTTATAGCTTGGTGTTCGGTGTGAGCCAAGACTCCGTGTTGAAGGCCATTTTTATTTATTTTCAAATTACAAAGGTTATTCCTGATTAGTATTTTTAATTATTTTATTTAGGCGTTTAGAACCTTTGGTGACCTCACAGTTTAAATTTCTATGATAAGTACGTCGTGAGCAGTGGGCATTACAGACGAACGTTCACCTAATTTTCCCCAGTCAATGAATGGCCATAGCTACACTGTTATGAATTTCATTCTATATATCAAGCTTACTGAATCCCATTTCATTTAGTTTTTTGTTGTATTGCTGTAAAATTTAAGAATTAAAGTAATCTTGGTATAAAAAGCTAGGATTTGCAATTCGGACAAAATAGAGATAGTACACTTTAATTTTTTTAATAACTTTTTCAAATCAACTTGGATTTGCATCAAACTATGCAGCTATCTTACATATATATCAATCTTACTGAATCCCATTTCATTTAGTTTTTTGTTGTATTGCTGTAAAATTTAAGAATTAAAGTAATCTTGGTATAAAAAGCTAGGATTTGCAATTCGGACAAAATAGAGATAGCACACTTTAATTTTTTTTATAACTTTTACAAATCAACTTGGATTTGCATCAAACTATGCAGCTATCTTACATTTATATCAAGCTTACTGAATCCTATTTCATTTAGTTTTTTGTTGTATTGCTGTAAAATTTAAGAATTAAATTAATCTAGGTCAAAAAAGCTAGAATTTGCAGTTCGAACAAAATAGAGATAGCACACTTTAAGCTTTTTAATAACTTTTTCAAATCAACTTGGATTTTATTAAAACTATATATCTACCTTGGTGATCTTACTAAAGCCCAGGTTGTTATGAAGTTTTAAAATATATTTTTGTCAAATTTAATGACATGACACTATACATGATTTAATTACATCAGTACACGTGAGTTTTACAGGTAAAAAGAAAGCCCGACTTTTCTTAAACTCGTGTATTACTTATCTAGTGAATTAAAAGCCCTGCGATTTAGATTTAACAGGATGTTGCAACTTTGAATAAATGTTATTTAGAATTTAAAACTCTCTGGTAGATGTGATCTTTTTAATAAGTTTGCCCCAAGCAGAAGGTATTGCTTTATAAATCACCACAAATCAGAAGAACTATTTTAATAATTTCTAATGTTTCATCCCTTTTTGATATATTTATATAGTGTATATCAAAAGGAATAAAACATTAAAGGAATTATATTAATATTTTATGTATACTTTTTCCCAAATTATGAGAAAAGATATATTTCTAATATCGTAGCTTTTTGACCTAGGTTAATTAAATTCTTAAATTTGACAGAAATACACCAAACAAATTACAACCTATGATTCAGTAAGATCAATATATTGCAAAGATATTTGTAGAGTTTGAAGAAAATCTAAGTTGATTTGAAAAAGTTATGAAAACAATTAAAGTGTACCATCTCTATTTTGTCAAAACTGCAAATCCTAGCTTTTTTTACCTAGATTAAATTAATTCTTAAATTTGACAGCAATACAACAAACTTTATAACAACCTGGGATTCAGTAAGAAGAATACATCACCAAGGTAGCTATATAGTTTCAATAAAATCCAAGTTGAATTTAAAAAGTTATAATAAAAATGAAAGTGTACTATTTCTATTTTGTTCAAACTGCAAATTCTAGCTTTTTTGACCTAGATTAATTTAATTCTTAAATTTGACAGCAATACAACAAAAAACATAATGACCTGGGATTTAGTAAGCTTAGTATACATTTAAGATAGCTGCATAGTTTGATGAAAATCCAAGTTGATTTGAAAAAGTTATAAAAAAATTAAAGTGTACTATCTCTATTTTGTCCGAATTGCAAATCCTAGCTTTTCTTACCAAGATTACTTTAATTCTTAAATTTTACAGCAATACAACAAAAAACTAAATGAAATGGGATTCAGTAAGCTTGATATATATGTAAGATAGCTGCATAGTTTGATGAAAATCCAAGTTGATTTGAAAAAGTTATTAAAAAAATTAAAGTGTACTATCTCTATTTTGTCCGGATTGCAAATCCTAGCTTTTTATACCAAGATTACTTTAATTCTTAAATTTTACAGCAATACAACAAAAAACTAAATGAAATGGGATTCAGTAAGCTTGATATATATGTAAGGTAGCTGCATAGTTTGATGCAAATCCAAGTTGATTTGAAAAATTTATTAAAAAATTAAAGTGTACTATCTCTATTTTGTCCGAATTGCAAATCCTAGCTTTTTTTACAAAAATTACTTTAATTCTTAAATTTTACAATAATACAACAAAAAACTAAATGAAATGGGATTCAGTAAGCTTGATATATATCTAAGATATCTGCATAGTTTGATGAAAATCCAAGTTGATTTGAAAAAGTTATAAAAAAAATTAAAGATGCCTATCTGAATTTTTATATAATAATTTTTTTTTTTACATATTGTAAAATTAAATTCTTTCATTTGACAGCAATAAATCAAACTACCTAATAAGCTTGATTTTTTTAAGATCAATATTTAATTTAGTTAGATGGGCTGATTTACACCAGTCAAAACTAAATTTGAAGGTCAAGACTAGTCGAGACAGGTCGAGACTGGTTGAGACTGAGTCGAGACTAGTCGAGACAGGTCGAGACAGGTCGAGCCTTGGTCAAGACCATTTCAGACTACACAAAGATCATCAAGTACTGAATCAGACTAATTAAGTAAAGTCGAGACCTAGTCGAGACCTAGTCGAGTACACTTAAGTACATTTAAGTACAGTCGAGACAATGTCGAGACTAGTCGAGTAAAATGTGTGCTCGATTTTACTGGTCGAGCACAAAAACTGGTCAATTCAGACTCTGAGGAGTTTGTAGTGTTGTCTCATTGGCACTCATACCACATCTTCTTATATCTATTTTGTCATCAATTAACAGAACGCTTTCGTACTTTTCAAGTAGTATGTTCACAATGCTCCTGTTTTCATTGGACTATTTTTATAGGTTATTCATTATTCTTTAGTATACCAAAAACACACCTTGGGAACATATCTCCTTTGAAAGTTTGTTTGACAGAAAGTTTAATACTGGAAGTTTTGACTTTATCAAAAAGGGACACTATGTAAGTCTCAAACGATGTTTTGTTTTGTTACACTTTAGCTAAGTCTGTACGATGTTTTCCTGGTTGGAAAGAATTCGAAAATCACTGCTACAACTTTATTCCAACCAAAGTGACGTGGAATGAAGCAGAGGTAAGCTGTTTTTTTTTCGATAATTTTTGGTTATCTACATCCAAACCAATCAAATGTTGAAATTGTCAATGATTGGTAACCATTCATGTTTCTTTTAAGCATGAAATAAGACCATTAATGTTACTATGAAACCCACCAACAATATCTACTTGAAAAATATGCAAATATTGTACAGTAGAAGACCGTAAGGCATCCAATCGAGAGGAAAAAAAACAAAATAGAAAAAGCACAGCTTATACTTACCACGCGAACGGGGTTAATACAATATAGCTCAGTCTTAGAACAAGTATGTTATTCAAGAACGTCATATTGCATGTATTGAAGGACAAAAGTGCACTCAGATATTTTAAACCGTTTTGTACAAGTCACCTGTATAGTTACTTTTGTCGCAAATATGATTTATATTACACAGACTGGCAAGGGCCCTATATTGTATATATACACGTTCAGTAATTTCTGCATGATACAAGACCAAAGCTTAAATACACTTTTACAAGTATTCAACATATGTTCACTGACAAAATGTGTATTAATTATATCTCCTGATTTAGTTATCTTTTCAAAAAAACGTCATCATCTATAACTAACCCTGAACATTTAAGGGATTCATTTATAAACGATATTGACCCAAATCTCTATGTTTATTCAAAAGAAATCAATTAAAACCACTTATCCCTGTTTGTTCAGTTCATTTTCCAAAATATTATTTCTATTTCTAAAATCTAAACAAAAAATAACTATGAACAAATTTCTCGGGACAAAAGAAAATACTTCAAGATCCTGATTTTGCAAGCACCTTAATATAATGCAATTTCTGTAATGATATAAATTATATATACTTATCAACCTTCAACTATATTCTTACAGAGATCGTGTCGCAAGATCGGAGGTTATTTGGCAAAAGTGAATAATGAATCAGAAAGTACCTGGTTAAAGCAACAAGCGAGTGGTATGTTTTAGTAAATGATTACGGGTTTGCATATAAGGTTATTCATTTCTGTTAAGTCAAAACTATTTTAAAATTTGTCTTTTTTATAGATTTTTTTATCATTAGCATTTTCCCTCCCTTTTTTGCAAACTACTATACTTTCCGTAACAATATTCCAAATCATCATAGCATTGACGAGGCTGTTGATGATGTATATGCATATGTATATTCAGAATAAACAGGTATTTTATAGCACTTATAATCAACGATTGAATTGTTTAGTTACACATCTGTAAATAGAGAAAATGCAATTTCCCAAGATAGGAACTTCTGTAAAGTTTTGGCTTTCGAACCTTTTTTTTATCTGATCGTCACTAATTAGTCTTGTATAGACGAAACGCGCGTCTGGCGTATTAAATTATAAACCTGGTACCTTTTGATAACTATTATTTGTGTGTTTCTCTGTCCTATATGTTCTCCCATTTATTGTCGAGCCTTCGACTTTAGTGGAAAAAGCGAGACTAAGCGATTTTACATTCTGTCGTCGACGTGGTCGTCGTCGTCGGCGGCGGCGTTCACAAATATTCACTTTGTGGTTAAAGTTTTTGAAATTTTATAACTTTCTTAAACTATACTGAATTTCTACCAAACTTGGACAGAAGCTTGTTTATGATCATAACAAAGTATCCAGAAGTAAATTTTGTAAAAATAAAATTCCATTTTTTCCGTATTATACTTATAAATGGACTTAGTTTTTCTGCGAGGAAACATTACATTCACTCTGTGGTTAAAGTTTTTAAAATTTTAATAACTTTCATAGACTATCCTTGATTTGTACCAAACCTGGACAGAAGCTTGTTTATGATCATAAGATAGTATCAAGAAGAAAATTTTGTAAAAATAAATTTCCACTTTTCCGTATGTTACTTATAATTGGACTTATTTTTTTTTTTTGCCAGAAACAAAACATTCACTCTGTGGTTTAAGTTTTTACAATTTTTATAATGTTCTTAATCTATCCTGGATTTCTACTAAACTTGGACAACAGCTTGTTTCTGATCATAAGATATTATTCAGAAGTAAATTTTGTAAAAAAAATTCCACTTTTTCCGTATTTTACTTATAAATGGACTTAGTTTTTCTTCCAGTTAACATTACATACAGTCTGCAGTCAAAGTTTATAAAACATTTATTAAATTCATAAACTATCCTGGATTTTTACCAAACTTGGAAGCTTCTTTCAATCAAAAGGCAGTATCGAGAGGGAAATTTTTATTGATGTTTTTCCTCATTATTGTTGAGTCTGTGATTAACAGCAAAAGTAGGCGAGACACTGGGTTCCGCGGAACCCTTACGCATTTTTTGTATTGTACTCCTGTCATGTAATGTTGTCATTTTTATGTTATATTTAACATTGCCATAAAAGCGGGAGGTTTGGCTAGCCACAAAACCAACCAACCATTTTTCTTTAAAATGTCATGTACCTAGTCAGGAAAATGGCCATTGTTATATTATAGTTCGTTTCTCTGTGTGTGTTACATTCTAGTGTCGTAGTTCTCCTCTTATATTTGATGTGTTTCCCTCAGTTTTAGTTTGTAACCCGGATTTGTTTTTTTTTCTCTCAATCGATTTCTGTATTTCGAACAGCGGTATACTACTGTTGCCTTTATTCAAACTGTACGACTTTTACAATGAATTATATCCTTGCAATATTTAATGCAGTACTTTTTGTACAAAGGTTTAAACTTATACTTAAATTCTGTACTATCGCTCCTTTCACTCTGGGTCTTCCGCAGAATTCAATTTGGCCGCTATCCGTTCGTATTTATAATGGGGGCAAAATGTGTTCTTCTATGAGATGAAACATAGAGATCTTATCTGAGGGTGTGGATGAGAGTGTATAGAAAAGAGAAAAATAGACACAGAAACTAGAGAATTGTGTGGTTCTAAAATATAAAGAATGGAGAAAAATGTGCAAAAAGTAAAATATCATATAAATCCATAAAAGAGGCATGATGGTTTGTGAAACCGCTCTATTTACAAAGCGCAACCTATCGATGTACTATTTTTGTAACACAAGTTACAAATGTACCTAATGCAGGCAAATTGAAATGCTAGACCATGTTTATTTTTGTACCATTACATGCAATTTTTAATTGTGTAGATGTATAGATGCAATAAATTTTAGATACTTATAGAACTATAATTTTAATATATTTCGTATAAAAAACTACCAATACAATAAAAAAAAAAACAACAGAAAGGACTTTCAACAAGCTGATAATTACTACTCCATCAATCGTCACATTTTGTCTCATCGGGTATGTCCTTGTGAGATTTTAGTATTCACTGGGAGTAGCATATGATACCGAAGGATGCAGGTAGTGCAAACTTCCTTTGATATGTTTTCAGACCTTTTCGACCTTTTGCATGCGTCTACTAGTAACTTAATTTATAACATTTAAAGTCACTCAAGGAGGCTCGAGGATACAAGAAATTCAGCAAAATTTAAAACGTTTTTTATTTCATTCCAAGTTTTATTTCTTATATTGTTAGTTGTCACTTTATGATGTCGTACAAAATCCAACCAAAAAAATCGATTTGTTTTGGCCCCAGATGACTTTTAAAATTTTATATTTTTGAAAAAGCTCCAAATTATCTCCCTTTGGTGCAAAAGTGCAATTTTTGCATTAAAATTGAAATATCTTTTTTAACTCATCGGTGACCTATATTTTTTATCATTTTTTTTTTCAAAAAAGCTGTACTTAAACTAAAAAATTGTAAAATTTAAGCCCCCTTAAAACACCAGTTGTGAAATGAACTAGATCCAATAAATGGTAAAGTATAAACACGTGAACAGCTTATAGCATTATTCTAATATAAAGATTTGTCAAAAGTTTTAATATCTGAGATATGGGTTTGCTCAATTTGTTTTCTATATTCCTTAGTTATAGGAAGTAGTTTATGGATAGGGGCTACTGTTTTCAGTGAAAGGAACTGGTTATGGATTGTTGATTTCTCAAACACAACCTCTACCGATTGGTATCCTGGGCAACCAAGTAACAGTGGAGGAAACCAGGACTGCCTTGAAATGAGGAAGTCACATAACTATCAATGGAATGATATTATGTGCAGCACAACCAATGGGTACATATGTGAAAGTGAAAAGGTAAATGTCAATTACCGATATGTTCAAAATAAAATAAAATATAAAATTGAGTGTTTTATCATTTTAAGTGACAGTGCAACTATTTAAAGTGATGAATGCGTAGCAAATATGAATATAAATAGTCTACAAAAACAACATAGACAACTAAAGACTGATCAACATGAACTGAATCAAAATTCAGAGGTGATCTCGCGTGTTCCAAAGAGTACATAGATTTAGATAGATATAGGAAGAAGATGTGGTATGAGTACCAATTGCAATGAGACAACTTTCCATTCAAGTCACCATTTTTTTTTAAGTAAACCATTATAGATCAAAGTACGGCCTTCAACACGGAGTTTTGGCTCACACAGAACAGCAAGCTATAAAGGGCCCATTCAAACAGGAAAACAGGAAAAACCAGAAGTCTAATCTAAATAAAAAAACGAGAATCGAGAAACACTTATAAACCACATCGACAAATTACAACCACAAGTTCCTGGTTTAGGACAGGTGCAAAAAACTGCAGTGGGTTTAGCTCTACATGTGGCACCCGTCGTGTTGATCATTTAAGTAAAAACCTCGAAATAAATCTTGTTAGGTATGTAACTTTTGAAGTAAAGAGAACGGAATTAGAGTAACGACAATTGGAACGTATCATTCGTCATCTGTGAAACAGATATTCCATAACGGTTAACAATTTAATGGTGTACGTAAAATTTTCGGAAAGCTGACATCACATTCCCAACTTGGAACTATAGATTTCATTTGAATCTTCCTTGTAAAGTGCAAGCCTCTATCAAAGAAATCATGATAGAAAAAAGAAAGCTCTAGCATTTTGTATCAGCTGGGAGATATTTATTCCATATGTAGGCGATTCATGAATGTAGCTACATAAAAATGGAAAAGTAAAAATGTGGAAGCTAAATACATGCATGAGCGTGAAACTGCGACCTGAAAGTAAGGCTATATAGAGGCCGAAGTCATGCTATGCAATGGGTCATATAGATACCAATTAATGAATTGTTACAACGACTTTTTACCGTAAAGAAAGCTTAGTATTCTTTTCACGAGATGGTGTAGTCAGATAACTATCAATGGAATAATGATAATGATATATGCAATACGGCATTGTCCGGCATGACTATACTTTTTGTCTGTTTTGGTGTATAAGCTCTTCCTTTTGTAAATGAATTTTAGATTTTCAAATATTTTGGCTTTGAGCATCATTGAAGAAATGCTTATCTGGTGCAGAAAATTTGGTCCCATTAACTTGTTAATTCTCGAGGCATCATATCTATTCCCGGAAGGACGTGACTGCATATTTTCCAGTCTAACAGCCAACAGTTAACTATTATTTTCTGACACATTCAATATGATTTGAAAAGCTCTTTAAAAAACAATCATAAGTTATTGAATCATTTTCAGTCTTTTAGTCAATTGTCAGATTTATTCATGCTGACAGTTTCTGTTCTGATAAGACAATTCGCTTGCAGTCAATTAAACTGTATTGGAAAAAAATTACTTGACAATACAATGTCAAATTTGAAATGAAATAAAAAAAACACTCCAAAATAAAAAGAACATTTGTTACCTAGAACATAAACAGTTAACTTTTAAATTATTTTAAAGCGATCACTGCTAAACAAGATATCTCGTAGATACATACTAATTTCCCAAGAGATAGGACTTTTAAAAGATTGAAAGTCATTTATGAAGAGGTTCGATTCGTTTTTTAATGTTATTTTAACGAACAAATAAAATATTTGTTTGAACCATACGTGAAAACAATATAGAAAACAATCAACTAAAATTATAACGTCTAAAACAAACTTGTGACAGGTTGCCAAGACATAAGGCTCCTTTTTGTTATCCTTTTATTTTTCAATTGTGTGTTGTCAATTTCTCATTAACCAATATGGTTATAAAGTGCTTTTTGACAGAGTAAAACAACTTTTCAAACAAAAACGTAAGAACAATTTGTTACCGTCTTTATTTAATGAAACACGTTTTTGTTTTTCGTTTGATGTTTTGTGCATAGCTCTATCCGTTGTTTTTTTTCATTTGTAAATTCGGGGCCTTTTATAGCTTACTATGCAGTATGGGTTATTTTCTTAAATAAGGGTTTACGGTGACCTATAGTTGTTAATTTCTATGGTATTTGGTTTTTAGTGGAGAGTTGTATCAATGGCAATCATCTACTAATTTGTATTTTTGTATCTGGAAATGTTTTTCTTCACTTGTAGACTCGTATTTTTCGAGAAATCACGTTCAAACGTTGTGAAAAGATTGAGGTCTAGCCGAATTCTTAATGCAATATGAAAAACTATTTAAGTCTTTATCTTTTTTTTAAACTGATGTATTAGGACAAGTTAAATTATATAAATCTTCCGGACCATATGAGTATTTGGACATACGCGTATGGTCATGCCAATATGGGTATATACTTATATGGTCCGACCATACGCGTATGATCCGACCGTACGAGTATGGTCGAGGTTATTAATACTCTGTAACAGTTTACTTTTAATACTTCTTAACTCTTCATATGATATGACCGTTCATTACAAAGACGCTATCATATAGGTAATTTTATTATTATATTATAATAAAAAGATAAGCTAAATAAAAATAAAAAGTTTCACATAGTTAATCAGTTTACTTCCTTGTCAAAACTATAATAAACACATTGTATACCCATTGTTATTACCGATCGATGGTCATTACCAATTTGTTATAACGAGTGAATGGCAATATGTCGACTTAAAAAAAATAAATCAAAAAATTTCTTATTGAACTGTTACACAAGAAGTCACTAGAAAGTAACATAGCTTATTTAAGTTGTCTTGTGAATATGGTGTATTGAATTCATGTTACGATATTTGAGATCTAGAGCTTCTTAAAAACACCGTAGACATTTCGGAATGGCCCAACGGACCTCGGTATCACTGTACGAACCTACAAAAAGGCTAGCTTTTCATTCACAAACAAAAGGTGAAAATGAAAAGAATCGTGCACAACCAAGACTTGCAAATGCAAAGAAGCTATGATAACATGTGGAAATAAATGTCACCCCAAGCCTACGTGTTGAATTATAAAAATAATTGTCGTCAATGTAACCATCATTGTTTTTTTAGATAAAGTTTTTGTATTATTTTATGGAATTTAAAAAAAAATGTCTAATTCGAATTAATTACGCTCGAATTCGAGGATCAGGAATTCAACAACTGCATTAAAAAAAACATTGAACGTATGTAGTTACAATAAAAAAAGAAAAAAAAAGAAGGACAAGGACGTTTTTTTCAAACATATCATTTTGTTTTATTCCAAAAGGTGTGCTTTAATTGTTAAAACCGAAAATAATACTGTAGATTCAGAAATATTGGCGCGCATTCATTATTGCGATTTTTTGATGATTGAAAGAATGCGATATAAGTGATTGTAATTTCAGAAAAAGCTGATAAAATTGTGCAATAATCTTTAAATTCCCATTAACACAAAGACATTTTTAAATTTTCCCGAACAGGGCTGTGTGCTCTATGTTTATCTATTTTGCTTTCTTTTTTCAGGGTGGAGCATGTATCCCGTACTCAAAACAACTATTTCGGAAATAATATGTAGTCGATACCGGAATACAACCATTGCTATCAATATATGAACATATAAACTGACATGTCCGTCAAATCAATTATAGAATGAAGTAATGTATACCCTTTTGCAAAGTCTAACAAAGATGTAGAGCACATTTCCCTTGTGTTTTTTTCTGGTACGTTGCGTTTGCTCGAAATTGACTTACGTTTGCTAAAAAATACGCCACTAAGACAATACGTTTGCGTGACAAAAAGACAATACGTTTGCGCGACAAGAAAAACAATACGTTTGCGCGACAAGAAAAACAATACGTTTGCGCGACAAAAAGAAAATACGTTTTACATGATAAAAAGTTACACGTGTGCGCGGATTAATTAGAAAATATTGAAAGATATATATATATATATATATATATATAGAGACAATTAAAGGGAAAAGTCATTGATTTTTTTGAATATATAAAATATATAATAGAGGCATTTCTTGATATACCAAGGACTTGTATAGTACACCAATGCACACCAAAATGTGCGCAAATGTAGAATTTGGACTGAACGAGAATGTTAAGCGTTACTTGCAGGAACCGATGAACATAACTATGGTAGTGTTGAACGCAAATTAGAATTCATAACAAACTAAAAATGTAACAAAAGGCAACAGTAAGCAGTATACAGCCGTTAAATAGTAAAACATCGATAAAGGGGAAACAAATCCGGGTCACAAACCAAAACTGAGGGAAACATTAATGTATGAATGCTTCTGACATTTCTAATAGTTCGTCGAAAATTATTCGCAAAGAACAAATGGTGAAAGTTAACTTCTGCCACAAAACTTATAGATGGTTCTCGGTAAAAACGACCAAAGACTTCTCCTATATATATTTATGAAATTGAAATTAAAGATTGTAATATGATTGACCAGGTGTGTTCATAACAATAACCGAAAAACAAATATGATAGACAACAACTATCGAAATAGCTCATTCTCTTAGAAAAGAAAAAAAACACAAACAAAAACTTAAATTCCGTTTTTTTCTAAAGATTAAATCCCAGGTAAAATCTCATGTAAATTTGCACAAACGTAATGTGATAATCAAATTCGAGCAAATGTAGATCGCCACTTTCATGACTTTCTTTCACCTATATCGTCATTTTCCAAAACTCGTTAAACTTAAATTGCTTGAATTTAGATTTAATATAGTCTGAATAGAAAAAAAAATAAAAGATTTTATAATGACTTTACAATTATCAACAAAGACTTACTGTTATTCAGGATTAGCATTATGCATTGTTGTTGACAGTAAAGAAAAATACATAGAATGGCGTCCGTTTTTAATATGAACTTTTTACTTAAAATAGTAATATTATTTTGGTTTTTCTTAATTGAGTTTTTTTAATAATTTTTGGGATTCTTTTTCACTACCAATCTACCAAAACCGAACAAAACTGCAGTTTTAAGCCATTTTTTTTTTGTATGTAATAAATTGAAGTCCCATTTTCAAATTCGTCGTTATATTGTCAGACTCTCAACAAAACAATAATTAAACAGTCGTAGAGTGCATTTTATTACGGAAGCGTATTAGCACCATCTTTTTATTTCAAATTGTCGACTTCAATCTTAAAATCTTCAACTTTAATCTTGGAATTATCAACATTAAACTTGAAAATTCCAACTATAATCTTGGAATTATCAACTTTAATCTCGGAAACTAGACCGGCCTTAATACGATTCTGTACTTTAGTGATGATCGGAAAATACTTGAAAAATAGCCCTAATGTGAAATTAATTCAGGATAAAAAGCCACGGTCACTTTTTAAATGTGTTTGCCTATTAGTCAAGAATATATTAATATATACATAAATAATCAGTGTGTTTTATTTATTTCATTTTGTTTATTTTCATGAATGATTTTATGTATCCTTGATTGCTATTTGCTTGTTTTGTATGTTCATTTATTAAAATAAATATGTCATCGTTGCAAAACGTCTTCACATTTTATTTTAATTAAGGTGCATTGAATTTTCTCTTTGTTATCTTTTCATTAAAGCCTTTCTATTTAGGGTAGACACCTATGAATATAGAACTAGACTAAGTATAGATTTCGTTGAACTATGGGGGTGATTCTTCAAAATGAAAAATAATAAAAGCAACACAATAATCTTATGATTGGCTACTGAACTGTTAATCCCAAAGGCCCAAGTATCATTATCTCAATGATCATTTCATCACAAAACATATATAGTTTATTGTTTTTTCCGTTGATTCCAACTCCTTCAAACAAAGTTGCCGTTTTGGTAGTTTCCGGTATTCTTCTATGGGTCATATAAAAATTATGTCATTTTTATCTCCCTTTATAATATTTAAGTATCCTGGACTATCCAATATTTGTTTTTGATTCTCCACGATAAATGTCATTTTTGTTATTGCTCTAGTATAAGCACAATACATTTATAATGGACAATAATACAATTGGTATATTACCATGTGTTTTGAGATTTTATGTTGAAAGGGAGATAATCCAATTTGGAAATATGTTGTAAAGATAAGGACCGTACTTGCAATCAACTAGTTATAATAAGTGTTATGTCGCTTATGTAGACGTCTCTATTCATGAGCATATATCTTTAAGAAGCATTATATGTGTATGTATTTTGTAATCATAAAAATGTTGTTTTTAGCTCACCTGGCCCAAAGAGCCAAGTGAGCTTTTCTCATCACTTGGCGTCCGTCGTCCGTCGTCCGTCGTCGTCGTCGTCGTCGTCCGTCGTTAACATTTACAAAAATCTTCTCCTCTGAAACTACTGGACCAAATTAGACCAAACTTGGCTACAATCATCATTGGGGTATCTAGTTTAAAAAATGTGTCCGATGACCCTGCCAACAAACCAAGATAGCCGCCATGGCTAAAAATATAACATACGGGTAAAATGCAGTTTTTGGCTTATAACTCAAAAACCAAAGCATTTAGGGG
Source organism: Mytilus galloprovincialis (assembly GCA_037788925.1). Classification (NCBI taxonomy): domain Eukaryota; kingdom Metazoa; phylum Mollusca; class Bivalvia; order Mytilida; family Mytilidae; genus Mytilus; species Mytilus galloprovincialis. The sequence goes on from CM075336.1 coordinate 70,019,142, forward strand.
AAATCTGACATGGGGTAAAATTGTTTATCCGGTCAAGATCTATCTGCCCTCAAATTTTAAGATGAATCCGACAACCCGTTGTTGGGTTGCTGCCCCTGAATTGGTAATTTTAAGGAATTTTTGCTGTTTTTGGTTATTATTTTGAATATTATTATAGATAGAGATAAACTGTAAACAGCAATAATGTTAAGCAAAGTAAGATTTACAAATAAGTCACATGATCAAAATGGTCAGTTGACCCCTTTAGGAGTTATTGCCCTTTATAGTCATTTTTAACCATTTTTCGTAAATCTTTGTAATCTTTTACAAAAATCTTCTCCTCTGAAACTCTTGGGCCAAATTAATCCAAACTTGGCCACAATCATCTTTGGGGTATCTAGTTTAAAAAATGTGTGGCTAGACCCAGCCTACCAACCAATTTGGCCGCCATGGCTAAAAATAGAACATAGGGGTAAAATGCAGTTTTTGGCTTATAACTCAAAAACCAAAGCATTTAGAGCAAATCTGACATGGAATAAAAGTGTTTATCAGGTCAAAATTTATCTGTCCTGAAATTTTCAGATGAACCGGACAACCTGTTGTTGGGTTGCTGCCCCTGAATTGGTAATTTTAAGGAAATTTTGCTGTTTTTGAATATTATCTTGAATATTATTATAGATAGAGAAAAACTGTAAACAGCAATAATGTTCAGCAAAGTAAGATTTACAAATAAGTCAACACGACCGAAATGGTCAGTTGACCCCTTTAGGAGTTATTGCCCTTTATAGTCAATTTTTAACCATGTTTTCGTAAAACTTAGTAATCTTTTACAAAAATCTTCTCCTCTGAAACTACAGGGTCAAATTAAACCAATCTTGGCCACAATCATCATTGGGGTATTTAGTTTTAAAAATGTGTCCAGTGACCCTGTTAATCAACCAAGATGGCCGCCATGGCTAAAAATAGAACATAGTGGTAAAATGCAGTTTTTGGCTTATAACTCAAACACCAAAGCATTTAGAGCAAATCTGATATGGGGTAAAATTGTTTATCAGTTCAAGATCTATCTGCCCTGAAATTTTCAGATTAAACAGACAACCTGTTGTTGTGTTGTTGCCTCTGAATTGGTAATTTTAGGGAAATTTTGCTGTTTTTGGTTATTATCTTGAATATCATTAAAGATAGAGATAAACTGTAAACAGCAATAATGTTCAGCAAAGTAAAATTTACAAGGAAGTCAGCACGACCGAAATGGTCAGTTGACCCCTTTAGGAGTTATTGCCCTTCATAGTCAATTTATAACAATTCTTTGGTAAATATTAGTAATCTTTTACACAAATCTTCTCCTCTGAAACTACTGGGCCAAATTAAACCAATCTTGGCCACAATTATCATTTGGGTATCTAGTTTTAAAATGTGTCGGGTGACCCTGCCATCCAACCAAAATGGCTGCTACGGCTAAAAAAAGAACATAGAGGTAAAATGCAGTTTTTTGCTTATAACTCAAAAACCGAAGCATTAAGAGAAAATCTGACAGGGTTAAATTGTTTATCCGGTCAAGATCTATCTGCCCTGATATTTTCACATGAATCGTACAACCCGTTGTTAGGTTACTGCCCTGAATTGGTAATTTTAAGGAAATTATGTCGTTTTTTGTTATTATCTTGAATATTATTATAGATAAAGATAAACTGTAAACAGCAATAACGTTCAGCAAAATAAGATCTACAAATAGGTTAACATGAACAAAATAGTCAATTGGCTCCTTAAGGAGTTATTGCCCTTTATAGTTAATTTTTAACATTTATAGTAAATTTTTGTAAATTTTTAGAAAATATTTTTTACTGTAATTACTGGGCCAAGTTCATTATATATAGAGATAATTGTAGCAACAAGAATGTTCAGTAAAGTAAGATCTACAAACACATCACCACACCAAAACACAATTGTGTCATGAATTTATCTGTGTCCATTGTTTAATATGCACATAGACCAAGGTGAGCGACACAGACTCTTGAGAGCCTCTAGTTTAGTGGGTGAGAGAAATGTTATTTTTTACAAATTTTCTATATATTGATAATGATTTGCTTTACTCTGCCGGTGTATTTGTCATTAGAGAAGTCCATGTGCCGTGGTTTTTGCTAGCAAGTAGTTCTTTGTGAAATGATTTTGTCATTGTTCAAGTTACAAATTCCGCGGAACCAAGTGTTTCGTCTGTGATTGCCTCCGTCAGTGTAAAAGTGCTATTTTGACTGCAAAAATCCAAATATATGTATCAGTTACATGTATGTACGATGAAAAACAAATAATATTAAAATAAGAAGACGTGGTATGATTGTCCATGAGACAACTTTACACAAGAGACAAAAACATAAACACATATAATCATGTACCGCTTTTAACAATGAGTAAAACCCGTACCACATAGGCAGGTATATTTAAAAGGCTTGAGATAAATGCAAAATAATTCAAACAAGAACACAAATGGCTTGATTTATTCACAAAATAATGAACGAAAAACAAATATAATATACAACATCAAACGACCACCACTGAATAGCAGGTTCATACATAATCTGATGAGGTTAAACTGGTTTGTTGTTGCCTAACCCGCCTTCTATCATGGGACAATAGTTCCGTAATGGTACAATAGCACAATACAGGTGTAATACCACCATTGATTTCCCCTATTAGTCTTTGTTAACAGTATTTAACTTTATTTCAACCAAAGAAATATTTTGCATGACTAAAGTTGAATCCTTTCCAGTGCTTCAGTGAAAATTTCACATTACATTTCATTGCATATTAGAAAGTAACCATCACCGGAAGTAAACAACCCAATTTTTACACTGTTATTTACTGGTTAGCTGCTTTGGTAACTATGTAACCTTAACTTTCCAAAATATTTTATAAGACTATCAAATAAAAAAAGAATGATGTTTTCAGACACCCAACATACATGTTTATGACTCGGAAAAAATTAAGTGTAGTGAAATGCAGGGTTAATTTTCTACAACTGTCAAATTCAAGGGAATATTTTTTTAGACCTACTTTCGTATACAACCGGATGTGACGTACTATGATTTGGTGGAATTACACCTACAAGAACAAACTATACAAAACATTAACCGAAAAACTATTAGTTAGTAACAGCAATAAACGACAATCACTAAATAAACTATAGTTACTTATATCAAGATCATTTGGTTTATGATGGATAGTTATTCAAGACACAATAGTACCATATTCTCTTTTAATATAATATAGCAAACTGTGATTATAATTACGATATGCTTCAGCGTATACATGTTACTTTTAATATGACTGTTAAACTTCCACATAAATCTGGAATGACAAACTAGACAATATTCCAAATCGAAAGTCAACATTCGCCATTTTCAACAATCAAACTTGATCACATCATACAAAAGCTAGTGTGCGACATTTGGTGGAAATAGTATCAAATCTCACTGGTAGGTCATATGTATTTCTGTAGATGTACAAAAGAAAAAATAATAATGTCAAAAGATACAATTATTCGAATTGTGTGAAGTTTAGAGTAATCGATCCGATCATACTTAATTCAACTTTTAAATGTTTTACTCTATCAATTTGAATCCCGTAACTCCGAACCCAAAAGTACATAGCAATAGGAATTTGCATACTTGAAGAAAATTAGTACGAGGCATATTATTGATGTTTTGAAGCATCGAATTGAAAATTGTTTCAATTCATGTAAATAATGTAAACCTGGTCCGCTTCACAAATAAATGTGTCATTCTTGCAAAAACATCATGATGCTCTTCTTAGGTGGATACAAAGTGTGGCAGGTAATTTAATCGCGTGACAACTCAATCATCATGTTAACATTAGAAAGGCGTTGTCAGTTTATTATCGATTGATGAGTTTGACTATCCCTGTGGTATCTTTCGTCCCGCTTTTTTAACGTAGAACAGGTGTGTACCATCACAAAGTAAAAAATGTGAACATAAGTGATAACACATAGGTATTCCTTAGACATAATATGTTTACAATGACGGATCAATAAACATAACTGGCATCCTGCAAAATTTACTAGATGTAAGATTTGGTTATGTGCCCTAAATCAAACTTTAATAGAACAATATTAAAGATGTGTAAATGGATGGATGGCTTTTAACATCCAGTTGCAAATCAAATGTATATTCAGAACATGGTAGTGTAATATGATTATGAACCATTCTTTGTTACAGTAAGGAATCCATGGTATTGCTAAAACAAAACTTATCAAAATATCAACTTTAAATACAGCAACTCGTTTAATAAATGCATGGCTATAGATCACATCGGGCATTACGACTTCCCCGAAGATAAAACCAAAATGATGACCACGATCCATATAGCAAAAGAAGCTTGCAGTTGCGGTAAATATAAATTAAACATTCAATCAAATCATCATACAGAATGAAGTATACATAGAAATAATAAAAACGGAGTGTATGGTAAATTTTACATTTAAATGACATATATATAAAAAAACATACAGTAATCGATTCAAAATTCGATAGAAATCAGGGTTGATAGTTATTGATGTTTAAGTAATCAATTAGTTATCATAAGGGTTTTCTATAAATAAAAAAAAACCTGATCTCTTGCTCCTTTTTTTCTTTTTCATTTAAAAACCGTGTCGTCCATATGCACCAAATCAACCCAATGTACACGAATGTATAAGGTTAATCATTCATATAGTTTTCCGTTATCACTAAATTTTCACTTTTCAATGATAGCCCATTTAACGAAATCCACAGATCGTAAATAAAATCACAATCTGCTGATGACGCTATAAAATTAATACAATCTTACTATATTTCAAATATATAAAAACGATCCTAATTAGATTTGCATTACTGTGTCTTCGTGAAGGTTATAAAATGCTATGAAACTAGAAAATATTCGTACTTAGGAAGCCATACACATCTACACGTTGATATTGACTAGTAATTTAATTGCTTAATGAGGAGAATTCTTACAGGTCTAGTACATGTATATTAAATAAAATGACTTAGATATAGGGCTTATACAAGCTTTAAATACGTGTGGAGGTTTGTTATGTTATAAAGCTGCAGTTTTTGGAAAGGAAAAATGTTGAAACAGATGTGATGAAAATAACCCCTTCCATTTTAGTTAATAAGCACTCATATTGTTTGTTTTGTAATTTCTTTATATGATTAACTAGTTGTTTGGATTTTTTTTTTCTCAATCGATTAATGACTTTCGAACAAAGGTATGCTCTGTTACGTTTATTTAAAACCGTTAAAGATTTCAAAATAGCTTTATTATCAGAAAAGTCTACCTGTAAAACAGTTTTATCGTTAGCCGTTGCTGTTGGCAGCTTTCATGTAAAATAAACATTTCCACATAATTTTGAAGCAGGAAATATAATCCGTACAAAAAGTAAAATCACAAAAATACTGAACTTAATCGGATATCCATAATCACATGGCAAAATCAAATAGCAAAACACATAAAAAACGAATGGACAAGAACATTTACAATGCCACCGGTAAATTACACCAACGTATTTGAATATGACAAAAAAAATCTTTACTTTTACTTTAACTATTATTTCTTATTTTTTTAATCGAGTTCTTTTAAATCATTTTGTTGTTTTTTCTTTTACGAAAAATTTACCAAAACTGCAGTTTAAAGCCCTTATTTCGTGTATGTCAGAGATTGAAGTTCCATTTTCGAAATCTTTAAAACAATATTTAATCAGTCGGCATTTGAACTTTAGTGGTGATTGGAAGAATACTTGACAAATGACCCTAGTTTGAAATGAATTGGGAATAGATACATGTAGGCCGTATCTAAATACACCTTTAAACATTAGCATTTTAAAATGAATGTGCCTAGCTATAGTACAAAATGTAGTCACAAATATATTGATATAAAGAAAAAAAAACATTTACATAATCAGCATGTTTATTTTATTATTTTCATTGTCATGTTTAATTTATTTTATCCTTGATGTCTATATATATCTGATTGCTTTGTTACATTTATTGAAATAAGTACTATGTTATTATTGTGGTACGTCATTTATTATTTTAACTTAGGTCCCTTGAATTTTCACTATTTTCATCTCTATATTGCAGTATGCGTTTCAGGGTAAAATCAATTAGACACTAGACTGGGTATATCTTTTTTTTTATTATGGAGTTCTTTCTCAAAAAATAAAATATTATGGGAAAAAAATAACATAACAACTTCATGTATGGCTACTGGATAATTAGCTTGCAAGGACTAAGTATCGTCAACTCAGTAATCAGTACCTCACGAATGATATATTATATAATATATCACATTTTCCGTTGATTGAACCAAAGATGCTGTGTTTGTGGTTTATGGCATTCTACTATAGTCCTTATTAGTCATAATTATCTTTCTTAGTATTTTTACATCCTGGACTCTCCAATATTTTCTCTTAATTCTTCCATATCAATTTTATTTTTCTATTGATCGAGCATGATGCATTTATAATGGACAATAATAGAATTAGTATATCTACATGTGTGGTTGTTTTAAGTTTTTCTGTAGAAAGGGAGATAATCCAATTTTGACTTTGTTCCATGAATATATATTGCAAAGATAATATACCATATTTTGATCAATTTGTCAGTGCTCCTTGAATATTAGCTACATGTTTGTGAATTATGAAGATGTCTCCATGTATAAACATTTATTTATTTTTAAATAGAGAATGTTAGTTTACTTTTTTCTGCGTTAATTTTGTATTATCTATTTAGAAATCATTTTGTCTATCAAATGTATACTATATTTGGAACGTTAAAACACAAAATGGTGTCGACAGTATAGTTTATCTCCACATCCAGATAACTTTTGCAAGACAAATTACGTGACTGTACAATTTGACTAATTGCTCGACATTTAAAGCTTCACAAAGACAGGTTGCTGCCACGTAGTTACTGCAAAACACAAAATATTTTGGTAACAACAAAACAAACTTCAGTATCAAAGTCTGAAAAAAATGAAAAAAAAACAACATCTGCACTCCATAGATAATCAGCATCATCCACATCCCTTTCTGTGTTTACGATTACATAGATATTCCATGTGGAAGAGTTAAGCTTTTTTTCCTATATAAAAAGCTACATATTTGTCATCATCTTGTTCAACTTACAGGTTGTGTTGACCTGAATGATGTGTAAGTTCGTGTGACGCCGTCAAATGGAACAGGTCACCATAGCAACAGATTTACATTAACCTTATTTTTCGTTTACATTTATTATGAATTCGAACACTATCCGTTAATTGCCTTTTTCCCAATGCTTAACATAGAAATACGTCATAAAATCAACATATCATTAAGTCACCTTCTTCTTAAAGAATCTGAATATGCAGGAAAAAATTGCAATTAAGTAAAGAAGTAAGCAATAATCAATCACTAATCCGAATCCGCTAGACAAAAAAAAAATGAAGTATTTACTAATAGATGTAACTGACTATTACTTTGTACTTTTTTTTGCGTAAGCGTCTACAAAAAACTTTTCAAATCCGATGATGTTTTATGTCGTGTACAAATGAAATTATGTAAACAGAATGCTGCCTTTCAATTTATCTAGGAGACGTTTTTGTATTAGATGGAAAATCGAAAAAACTTAACAAAATCGAGTATGAGTGGACATCTGAAATTAAACATTTACTATCTACCTGTCTTATATATCAACATAGCATTGTGATTTTCCTTTGGCCTAATTTTCATTAAAACCTTGAGAGATTTACGATTAAAGCACGGAAAATAAAAATAAGATTTCAACAAGAAAATAAAGTAAGTAGAAATACGAAATGCAATCATATCATTTTATCAGCGCCGACGTCATTATTTTCTTTTTATTATTATTTGAAATTTATAGTTTTATTGATCTTTTTTCAACACTAGATACATGAAACAGTATTCACAATAGATGTAATCGTATCAATTTCAGAAATCCATATTTGCAATAAAACACTTGCACATGTTTTAAAACAAGATCAAGATTGCTGTTTGACGTGGAGGGTTGCTTTCCAAAGAAGAAATGTGGATTCAATTCTTTTTTTGGTTGTCTTATTGCGTTCTGTAATTGTGAGAAAAATGAAAGATTCTTTGAATCAGACCAATTAAGTAAGGAATGTGGAGTTCTATTGTACATTCTTCAAAAACTGGATGCTATGCAAGCAGCACAAAAGAGGTCAAACAGAAACAATCAATCATCAGAAGAAGCAAATATCAGATCTTGAAAAAAAACGAGAATTGAAACACACTATAAATACATACCACCCGTTGTCAAAAGGTGGTAAGTACGTAAATGCAGTAAGTACAGATATATGTTCGATACCTTTCAATAAATATGCACACGATTTAGAATCATTTTCCATCACATGCAAATGATTTGTAAGGCTTATGTTAAACATGTTGAACTAGAAATTAGTTTATCATTATTTTTAGTTTATGACGATAACATGCACGGCAGTAAGCCATTTTTTTAACCAACAAAAATGAATGAACGTTTTGTATCTTTGAGCAATTCCAAGATATCATTGATTAAAAGCAAACTCGTTTTAAAAAACTGTAAACTGAGTATATTTGATATAAGGTATGTGGGCGTGTTCGATGTTATATTTACATGTGCAAAGCTGTATTTTGCAAAACTTTTAGAACTTTTTGTTCCTCATTGCTCTTCAACTTCGTACTTTATTTGGCCTGTTTTACTTTTTTATTTGAACATCATTGATGAGTATTATTAAGTCGAAACGAGGATATGTCTCAAATACAAAATATCAATCCTGGTATGTATGATGATTTTATTAGGTTCACTGTTTTAACTCTTTGACTAGATAACGAAGAGATATATGATTAATTTGTTTGAAACTCAACTTCCGGTTATAAGACGCAAATATAAATAAAATTTAGAATTTTCCTTTTCAGGGTATATGGGTTGTTTCAAAGATGACGGAAACCGACATTTGAAACATAAGATCACACACATTAGTAACACTACTCTCTGGAAGTACAAACGACACTATCATGGTTTCAAGTATGAAGGATTGCAGGTGAGTGTAGCACTTTAAATAATGCTCGTTGTTAGTTTTTTAGGAAATGCCTTTACTAAGTGAAGAATGCGCCAATTGTTTTTTGCTATTGTTCTATTACGAGGATCGATAGCGTGATTGAGAACGAAATGCTGTGTATTCGATTATATATGTATCTCTTTGGGGATTTAATGATAACCAACGACTGTCCGAGTCTGCACATCATGTTGTTTGTATTTTTCCTTTAGGAAAGAAGTAATAGATAATTCATTTGTGAATGAGAATATTTGAAACAACTCTCAATTTTTTTAGACTGATAATTAAGAAAATATAAATATATAAAGGCTATTTTTAAAGTTTTCCCTCTTCCAGTAACTGGAATGATTTCAGTAATAGAGTATTCATAAATGTGAATGATTATGTTAACTTAGTAAATGGTAAAAGTCTGACAAATAACAACAGAATAAAAAAAAAATACTTTGATTTCTTTGACATTGTTCTCTTTAGGACAGGCAGAGTGATAGTATAACTTTTTATTGGTTTGCAATAATAATATACAAGAATAAATATTATTTGGCTCTTTCATTAGATTTACATTTTTTAATAGGACAGAACTGCCTATCTTTGTGGAAATACGCTGAATAACCCTTCTTATCCGCGTGTTCCAAACCATCAATGTAACATGCCTTGTCCAGGAGGATCCTTTCGTATGTGTGAAGCTGGATCAAGAAATTCTATTTACAGAGGTTAAATCGTACAAAATTATAACTAAAATGAATGTATCTAAACACTATTTGATATATACTCGTCATATTTACCTGCACAAAAAAATAGAATACAAAAGATAGAAGGGATCAGACGGAAAAGAGGGACGATAGATACCAGAGGGAGAGTCAAACTCATAGATATAAAATAAACTGACAACGCCATGACTAAAAATAAAAAGACAGACAGACAAATAACAGTACAGAAGACACAACGTAGAAAATTGAAGACTAAGCAACACGAACCCCACCAAAAACTAGGGATGATCGCAGGTGCTCACTTATTTTTTATTGTGTACTTAAAAAGTCTTATTTAGAAATTCAAAATGCTAAATATTATGTTATAGATAATGCATATTTTAAGGTTTTTCTTGTCGTAGAACACACAGAGGGGTGTCAGGATTGAGTAAATGAAAGACCGACCGGAGGGAGGTTTTTCTTTGAACAATCCTGACACCCCGAGGTGTGTTCTACGACAAGAAAAACCTTAAAATATGCATTATCTGACTTATATACCGTCAAAAAAATATTAATTTTATAAAGATTTGTAAAATTTAGTATCCTATTTTACCGACAACACTTAAGAGGGATATTCCTTTCTAATGCGTTCAGGTTTTAAAAGGCCTTGCGGCGCATTTAGAATGTGAAATAAAACTCACTAAATAATTTAGATATAAACCTTTTAAAAATTATTATCCATACACAATAAAAAAATATTACTGTAACTGCATGAAGTAAGACGCAAATGTATTGTTACCATCCGATAACGGTGTATGACAAATACAAGACACATTGTAAGTAATTTATTGTACCACTTAGCTTATTGAAAAGGGGGAGGGGGTATGGTTTTTTTCTCTTTGTTATGTTATTTCTATCTCGGAAAAGTGGTCATTTTTTTAACAATTTTACTTGAATCGAATGAAAAATTCAGAAAAATTGTCTTTTGAATAGCAATACATTTTATTAAAAGATAATCAGGATATAATTATATACCCTCCGCACTCGATCCTTTCGTGAGTTATGTTAATGTTATTCAATAGAATATAAGATTATCTAATAAGTTGATCATTCGATAGAGTAAAATATATACATAAATTTTAAAAAGTTAAGAACTGACACGAAGACGAATGTAAAAACATGTAGGTCACAGTTTGATTTCCTATTCAGTGTGTATCGTTCTGAACATGCATGCAACATTTGCCACTGGACGTTAAGCAAGCAATCAAAAAGCAATCAACCTATTCAGTTTGACTCAATAAGATTTTCAAATCTTACACACGAATATGTTAAATCTGGATTTATTTTATGAAAATCTTCATTAAAATTCTTCTGACATATATGATAATGTTTCTTTATTGTAGCGATAAATTAACAAAACGTCACGTACTTCACGTTATTTGTTTCTAAAATTAAAATGCGGGACTACAATGACGGTTTATTTTACACCTATCATCGATTGAACTTTAAAAAATAAATTTCCAAATCGGCAACAAAAAACTATAAGCCGAATAAAGTTTTGAAGTAAATCATAGATTGCATGCTTATCAAGGAAAATAATGACCTCACACAGGTCATTATTTTATGCCTTGGAGCATATATCATTGAAACATGGTATCGTCCAGGTTGATTCTGAAAAAGAATGACCTGTCGTTCTGAAAGAAAATAACTCCATATAGGTATATAATCATTAAGAATACATTTAAATAAAATCATAGTTATATAGAAAAATAGTTTAACATACGATACAGGTTATAAAGGGAAATTTAAATGGAAATAAAGAGAAAAAATGTTTTGCTTCCATTTTAAATAATTAATAAAATGCTCGTTAATTTTTTGAGATTATTCCTCGTTGCTATGAAAGAGGGACGAAAGATACCAAAGGGACAGTCAAACTCATAAATCTAAAACAAACTGACAACGCCATGGCTAAAAATAAAAAAGACAAACAGAAAAACAATAGTACACACGACACAACATAGAAAACTAAAGAATAAACAACACGAACCCCACCAAAAACTAGGGGTGATCTCAGGTGCTCCGGAAGGGTAAGCCGATCCTGCTCCACATGTGGCACCCGTCGTGTTGCTTAAGTGATTACAAATCCGGTAAATAGTCTAATTCGGTAGGTCATATTCATGAAAGGGAAGGGGATTGTAGTTACGACGTAAGGAACATATCCGATATCATTTGTGAAACGGTTATTCCATAACGGTCAACCAACTCGTGATGGCGTCCGTAAAATTTACGAAGGGATATGAATGATGTGATTTTTTTTTCTAATATAATACTTATTATTACTATAATAAGTGCCATTATTGTTATATTTATTATCATCTTTATATTTATCATAGTCTGACTTTGTAATAGTATGATGATGGGAAGAAACAGAAAAAGTGGTGTAAACAAGAAAGAAAACAGTTTATTATTAAATGTTTAAAGCAGTACATAATATAGTTGTTTTCTATATATCTTGTGTTTAACTACATTGTAAATAAAAAAAGGCGAATATATGATGTTGAGATTGTCATATGAATGTATTATATCAGCTTTGCTCATGTTGCTGGTGGGTTATAACAACTTTCATCATATACGATGTATTTAAGGAATGACTGTTATATTTTTCTGCTTTTGAGGAAATAACATCAAAATGTGGTGCACACTAAATAACCTGCGTAGCGGGTTATATTAAAGTGTGCATCACATTTTATTATATTTCGAATAGAGAGAATTTTTGTGTAGTCATTCCTTTTATTTTATTTCTAAATTTCATGTTTAGCCGGAGCAAATCATGAAATAAAACCGAGAACGTCACGGTCACATGTCATTGAGATGTCATTGCGATGATAGACAAAACACCGCCAGCCAATAGCACGAAACGTTACATCCAAAATTGAATTATATTGAATCATCTTTATCTACATCTGGTCATTAACATTTTGTAATTCATTAAGCATATAGTCGCTGTATCACTCGTTCTTTTGGTTTTTCACTCTTTTTGAAAGGCAAAGGTACAACAATCATTTAATTATGTTATCAGAGTTTGAAAAATACCTTGATTGTATTGATTCTTGTTATCTATTATCCCTTTTCATCATTGTAACATGTAAACTGTCGGAAACCGCGAGTTTAAATTGAAATTGATAGTACCTTTCTCGAAAAATGTTGAGAAGGAATGCATAAAATGACACAAAGAATGTTGACCAAACGATACTGTATACAGGAATAAAACCTGACATTATTAAACACAAGCATCTGTACATAATAAAACAATAATGATATGAAACCAGGTACATTAAGTATTTCAAAGAAGCATAATTGCAAAAGCAATGTTTAACCAATTGAATTGCAAAAATAATTCCTTTTATTCATTTTAAATTTAAGTGACAAAAGAACATGTTTTCTCACTCTTAAGGACAGATATGTCACATGTAATTACACAAAAGATATTGCCAAAAATTATGTTTTACAAATATTGAACATTTTTGCACATAGTTTTTCTTTTGAACAAAATGAATATGAAGCAAGACGTTACCCTTGGAAAAAATATATACTTTTACATACCAATTTTTCTTTCTTGTAAAGGGCACTGGCTCAAATGTTATTGACAAGATCTCAAAATGCGGTTGTTTTGATTTTCTGAAAGTCTTATGTCTCATAGCTTTCTACGTACAGTTGAAACAGTTATTTTGACACGTACAAGGTTCATTCGAGCATTGTATGAAGTGTTTACACTAAACCGAGGAAATATGTGCTGATTGAAATTTTGTCGTTGATATTGTGCATTCCTTCATGACGTAGATCTATACTTAATCATCACGTCATTGTGTGTATATAAACTCATCATAGATACCAGGACTAAATTTTGTATATACGCCAGACGCGCGTCTCGTCCACAAAATACTCATCAGTGACGCTCGAATCCAAAAAAGTCAAAAAGGCCACACAAAGTACGAAGTTGAAGAGCATTGAGGACCAAAATTCCTAAAAGTTTTGCCAAACACAGCTAAGGTAATCTATGCCTGATTTGTACATTGGTAAATTATTATGTATTTGCTTTTAAACTTTGCTAATATGCTTTGTCTATATGCCTTTTTGTGTTTCTTTGTTACATATTTGTTTGATTTATAGAGATTGAGGTTATACAACAACGTTCACTACTGTGTCCTCATTATTGGCATTGTTTCCTTTTATTTCTGTTTGTTTTGTTCACATATCGATGTCAATACATTGAAATGTTATGAAGCTGTCATACATGTACAAGTGAGAGATTAAGCTATTCACAAAACCAGGTTCAATCCACTCTTTTCTACATAAGAAAATGTGATACACAAAACGACGTCAGCCAATCAGAAGACGCGTTACATCCAAAATTGAATTATAGACCACACGACCACCTGGGCTTCACAAAAATAAAGCTTGGTGGCCGTGTGTTACCTTTCCTCGTAAGTTTTAATCTAGCGTCGTACTACAGTACATGATATATAAGGTGGTCCTGTGGTCTAGCGGGACGGCTACAGTGCAGGCGATTTGGTGTCATGATATCTTAGAAGCATAGGTTCGAATCCCGGCGAGGGAAGATCAAAAAAAAATTGCGAAAGTAAATTTACAGATCTAACATTGTTGGGTTGATGTTTAGACGAGTTGTATATACATTATGTACACAGCCATGTATCACCAGCAATGCTGGTGATCCGATGGATAAATCTGTTGTAGAGTTGTCACTGACTCAGATGTACTTATATATATATATATATATATATATATAGAGAGAGAGAGAGAGAGAGAGAGAGAGAGAGAGAGAGAGAGAGAGAGAGAGAGAGTTAGTTACTGGATCCCCATCTTTGTAGAAATACACAATTGGAGCGGTGAATCTGTCTGGGATCTTCCCACTGACATAGATGATTCTTCCACCTCAAAAAGTCTTCCTTCATCTAAGAAGTTAACTTCTTCGTCCAGTACAAAGTCTACTAGAGCCCCATCTCCTCTTCGTTCTCCAGAAAAGAAGGATGTCCAAAAGAAACCAGTAAATACATCCTCTCAGAAGTCTTCTGATTCGAGGTCGCGGGGTAGGCGAAGTAAAACCAGCTGCTTGTGGTCCTGGAGATCGACGACTCTCCTTGCACAACAGATTTTCAACACTTGTCGACGAAACTGAAATGGAAATCGAAAGTGTTCCGCCACCCGAAAGATCACAATCTCAGGGTGAGCGAAATAAGAATGCTGGCAAACTCTATTATTAAATAATGACAAATATCATCCAATGGAATTGCCGAGGTCTTAAAATAAATCTTCTCGAGTTAACACTTCTAGTTCAGTCATTTTTACCTATTGCATTTTGTCTTCAAGAAACTCATCTTAAAGAAAGTGACAATGTATCTTTAAAAGGATACAACATGTATAGCACATTTTCTAAAGTAGATGAACGTGCTGCAGGCGGATCATCCATTTTTGTGAAGGACAACGTCATTCATAGCACAGTCCAACTCACCACGGATCTGCAAGCAGTTGCAATTCTTTTATCATTAGACAAAACAATTACTTTATGTTCGATATATATTCCACCCAATTCAATTATAGATAAAGCAAAACTCAAAAACCTCACTGATCAATTACCCTCACCATTTATACTTATGGGCTACTTCAATGCTCACAATCCATTATGGGGTAGCAAGACTCATAATGCCAAAGGTAAGATCATTGAGGACTTTGTCTCTCAAGAGGGGTTATGCATTTTTGATGATGGATCTAATACGTATCTTCATCCTGGAAACGGGTCTTATTCTTCTATTGATATTACTATTTGCGATCCCTCTTGCTTTTGGATTATCCATGGCGTGTTCATGATGATCTATGTGGAAGTGATCACTTTCCAATAGTACTTGAACATTAAAAATCTTTTCACTTCTGCCCAACAGAGAGTACCACGTTGGAAACTTGACAAGGCGGACTGGTCCTTGTTTGAGAATCTCTGTCAAGCGGAACTTCAGTCAAAGATGTTTGAGACTGTACAAGATCCAATTTTAACTTTTAATACAGTTTTAACGTCAATTGCTGACAGAACTATTCCTAAGACCTCGGCAAATCCGAAACATCCCAGCAAACCATGGTTTGATGACGCTTGTGATCAAGCCATAGGTGACCGTAAAAAATCTGAAAGACAGTTCAATCAACAACCAACGACGGAAAACTTGAGTAATTTCCGTATTTTTCGCGCTTAGGCACGGCGGACTTGTAGGCAAGCCCGACAAACATCCTGGAAAAAATTTGTCTCGGGGATTACATCTCGCACTCCGATGACAAAAGTTTGGAATATGGTAAACAAAATAAAAGGTAAAAATTCTAAAGCCACTGTAACACATTTGAAAGACGGCAATGCTTTATTAACATCTGAAAAGGATATTGCCAACAAGCTTGGTGAAACTTTTGCGACATCTTCTTCTTGTAACAACTACAGGGAAGACTTTAAAAAAGTTAAAAAAAAAGAAAGAAAAAATTAAATTAAACTTTAAATCAAAAAATGGTGAAAATTATAATAAACTATTTTCTCTTGAAGAACTTAAAACATCTCTGTCAAAAGCCCATGATAGAGCTTGTGGGCCTGATAATATTCACTACCAACTCTTAAAACACTTGCCAGATTACTCGCTAGAAGCTCTCTTGCAGCTCATGAATAACATCTGGGAATCTGGTGATTTACCATCAATCTGAAAGCTTGCAACCGTCGTGCCTATTCCAAAACCAAGTAAAGATCATACGGATCCTATTAATTATCGACCAACTGCTCTTACCAGTTGTGTCTGTAAAACACTCGAACGGATGGTCAATGATCGCCTTGTTTGGTTCTTGGAATCCAATGGGCTATTAGCCAATATCCAGTGTGGATTCCGACAGGGCCGCAGTACTCTTGATCATCTTGTTCGATTCGAATAATTTGTCCGTAATGGTTTTGCGAAAAATGAACATGTGGTGTCGGTCTTTTTCGACCTTGAGAAGGCCTATGATACTGCATGGAAATATGGTATTTTAAAAGATCTATTTGATATGGGGTTGAAAGGCAATATGCCTAATTTTATTTCTAATTTTCTCTCTAACAGACAATTTAATGTTAGAGTTAATTCGACCATGTCTGATCTGTATGATCAAGAGATGGGTGTCCCTCAGGGCAGTATTTTGTCTGTTACATTATTTAGTCTTAAAATCAACAGCCTTGTTGAAGTTTTAAAAAGTAATATTGAAGGTTCATTGTACGTTGATGATTTTTTAATATGTTACAAAGGCAAAAATATGAATAACATAGAAAGACAATTACAATTATGTCTTGGAAGAATTGAAAAATGGGCATCGGAAAATGGTTTTAAATTTTCCACGTCAAAAACGGTCGGGATGCATTTTTGTAACAAAAGGAAATTGCATCTTGATCCACAACTCACTTTGTACGGCAACCCAATTAAAATGGTTGATGAAACCAAATTTCTTGGGTTGATTTTCGATAAAAAGTTAACCTTTCTACCCCATATCAAAGTGGTAAAATCGAGATGTTTAAAAGCTTTAGATATTTTAAAATTTGTTGGCAGCACTGACTGGGGTGCTGATCGCAACATTTTACTTAATTTATATAGATCTCTAGTTAGATCTAAACTATATTATGGCTCTATAGTGTATGGCTCTGCAAGGAAGTCCTACATACAGATTCTTGATGCTGTGCATCACCAGGGTTTGCGTCTCTGTCTTGGCGCATTTAAAACCTCACCAGTTGAGAGTCTGTATGTAGAGCCTGATGAGCACTCACCCTCAAACAGACGTTTGAAGCTTGGACTTCAATATGCTGTCAAACTAAAAGCCTATTCAGATAATCCTGCCTACAGCTGTGTTTTTAATCCGATTTATGAAGATATTTTTGCAAAACATGAAAATGAAATTCCTCCGTTAGGTATACGTTTAAAACCACATTTAGCTTCTTTTGATTTAAAATCTGTTGCTCAAGTTAAAATTTGCAAATGTCCTCCATGGGAACTTCCCAAACCAAAAATGATATTTGATCTCCGTGAACACAATAAAAATAAAACAAATCCTCTTTTAATTCAGCAACACTATGCTGAAATTAAAGCCAATTATTCAGATTTTTCAACTGTCTATACTGATGGATCAAAAGATGGCGACAGAGTTGCATCTGCTGCTGTCTTCAGGGACAGAGCTGCAACTCTCTGTTTGCCATCTGATGCATCCATCTTTACTGCTGAAGCAGAAGCAATAATTTTGGCTTTGAAATTTATTGCTTCTTCAGATAAATCCAAATTTATTATATGTTCTGATTCACTTTCATGCTTACAAGCTATACAAAATACAAAATTAAAAACCCAACAATTCTCCAAATGTTTTATGTAATGAGGAATTTAAAAATTCTTCTGAAAGAAATAATATTTCTATGGGTTCCGAGTCATGTTGGAATCCTTGGAAACACAGCTGTAGACCTTGAGGCAAAACATGCCCTGGGTGACCCTTTATCTAACTGTGATATACCATATACTGATTTTAAATCTAATATTAGAGAATATGTGTTTAATATTTTAAAAAATGAATGGAGTAAAAAAGATGATAATAAATTACATGAAATTAAACCTAATATAGGTAAACCTTTTAATAATTTTATGTGCAGAAAAGATCAGTGTATTATTTCTAGATGTCGTATTGGTCATACTAGAATAACACACGAGTATCTTTTAAAAAATGAAGATGAACCACAATGTGTACCTTGCAACTGCAAGTATACTATTAAACATGTTTTAATTAAATGTATTGACTTTGCTGATATTCGTAAGAAGCATTTCAATGTCAATAATATGTATGATTTATTTAATAATGTTCCATTTACAAATATTGTTGCATTTTTAAAAGAAATTGGAATTTATTATAGAATATAAAAATTATATTTAAGTCGTTTTTAATTTTTATCACGTTATTTTACTCATATTAGTTTTTATTTGTAAATAATCAATTTGCTTTAGTCTAGAATTTTAGTATATTGAAGGAATTTTTGTCTTATTTTAAAAATATGCTTTAAATTGTAAAAATATTCGAATTAGCTCTCGCCGCGATATAGCCTTTTTGTGCTAATGCGGCGTAAAGCAACCAACAATTAATCAATCAATCTAAATTGTGTATATACGCCAGACGCGCGTCTCGTCCACAAAATACTCATCAGTGACGCTCGAATCCAAAAAAGTCAAAAAGGCCACACAAAGTACGAAGTTGAAGAGCATTGAGGACCAAAACTCCAAAAAGATTTGACAAACACAGCTAAGGTAATCTATGCCTGATTTGTACATTGGTAAATTATTATGTATTTGCTTTTAAACTTTGCTAATATGCTTTGTCTATATGCCTTTTTGTGTTTCTTTGTTACATATTTGTTTGATTTATAGAGATTGAGGTTATACAACAACGTTCACTACTGTGTCCTCATTATTGGCATTGTTTCCTTTTATTTCTGTTTGTTTTGTTCACATATGGATGTCAATACATTGAAATGTTATGGAGCTGTCATACATGTGCAAGTGAGAGATTAAGCTATTCGCAAAACCAGGTTCAATCCACTCTTTTCTACATAAGAAAATGTGATACACAAAACGACGTCAGCCAATCAGAAGACGCGTTACATCCAAAATTGAATTATAGACCACACGACCACCTGGGCTTCACAAAAATAAAGCTTGGTGGCCGTGCGTTACCTTTCCTCGTAAGTTTTAATCTAGCGTCGTACTACAGTACATGATATATAAGGTGGTCCTGTGGTCTAGCGGGACGGCTACAGTGCAGGCGATTTGGTGTCACGATATCTCAGGAGCATAGGTTCGAATCCCGGCGAGGGAAGAGCCAAAAAAATTTGCGAAAGTAAATTTACAGATCTAACATTATTGGGTTGATGTTAAGACGAGTTGTATATACATTATGTACACAGCCATGTATCACCAGCACTGCTGGTGATCCGATGGATAAATCTGTTGTAGAGTTGTCACTGACTCAGATGTACTTATATATATATATATATATATATATATATATATATATATATATATATATATAGAGAGAGAGAGAGAGAGAGAGAGAGAGAGACAGAGAGAGAGAGAGAGAGAGAGAGAGTGTGTGTTAGCTACTGGATCCCTATCTTTGTCATGTTAACCAATCATTGGTGTTTATGTTACTCCCTATTTGTGTCAATAGTCAATATGACACCTGCCATACAGGTAAGATGGTTATCTACATTAACATCCGGTTAATCGGTTTTAGTTGACATGATTACATAGCTATAAATGTGTTTTTAGCTTTTGATATTGCCATTTGATTACAGACTTTCTGATTACAATTTTTCTTGTGGTTCGTTTTTTTTTTTGTTTTTTTTTTTTGTTATTTTACTTTTAATTCATTCATAATAAATAACTCGAGATATGTGAATGTTTAGGTATAAAATTATTCAAAATCAAATTCTAAGTGAGTGACAACTTTTGTTATTTTAAAAAATTAAAGTTTAGTGAACAGATGTTGTAATGATAAAATTATGTCAATGACCCCTTGTATTTTTGATGAATAGCATTTATTTTGTTCATTTTTTCCCTGACAATACAAATATATTTGTTTTTGCTTTAAGCGTTCCTGATGAAGGTAAATCCAGAAAAGACCTTCGTACGCATTAAATTATCAAACGTGTTGTTTCCAATTTTTTTTTTTTTTATCAAATATTGACATCATTTCAAAACAAAATTTTAACATATTCAAAATATACTTTGAAGTTATTCACTAAATTAGCATAAGACTAATGATATTTACATAAAAGTTGCTTTTAAACCAATGTGACTTAAACAAATGAAACGTGCATCTTACTACAGTAAATGTTGCTTAGATATATTTTAATTTCATTATAACAACATATAAATGTACAAAAGTGCATGGAAGTTTTTATTATACAATAACTTAATAACATGTTACTTCCGAAAACTGTAATCTACATTTGTTAACGGGAAATTCACATAACATTTTTGACAAATAAAACTTCCGTTTGACAAACTGCGACATTCATATTAAACCACATTACGGGTAACTAGACTCCATCATCAACTTCTTAATCCATATTGGATAAACGTCTGACTCAAATATTTTTCAAGGTAAAGTACATTATACAAATGATTGATTTTTGCCTGTAAGTTTTCTATCTATGGATATGCTAACGGTCAAGTGCATGCTTGAAGTACCAAGGAGTCTCTGGCCTTAGTTTGTTTTGAATGATTTTTGATTTTTGTTTCTTGTGTACAATTCTGCGATTAGTATGACGTCCATTATCACTGAAATAGTTTACATATTAGTTTTAGGGCCAACTATGTGACGCCTCAGGGTGCGGGAGTTTCTCGCTACGTTGATGTCCCATTGATGGTCTTCGGCTGGTGTTTGCTCTATGGTCGGGTTGTTGTCTCTTTCACACATTCCCTATTTCCAATCTTTTGTTGAAAACGATATTTAAAAATAGAAATAGGTGTTCGTATTTATGAAATTGATCATTGTTTTACTTCTTTTATTTTTTTCTCTCTCTGGCAATAATTTATTAAAACGAAAAAGAGTAACTGACCAATTTTACTTTGATCGATATATATATATATATATAAAGAGATATAGGAAGATGTGGTGTGCGTGCCAATGAGACAACTCTCCATCCAAATAACAATTTAAAAAAGTAAACCATTATAGGTCAATGTACGGCCTTCAACGCGGAGCCTTGGCTCACACCGAACAACAAGCTACAAAGGGCCCCAATATGTATATAGTGTGAAGTTTAAATATATTGTTGAGCTTGCCTTATTATATTTACAATACAACAGTCGATGCAGATAGCTTTTTGAATGGTTGATCAGGTACAAATGTATTTATATAATCTATAATATACAAGATTTGAGGCAAAACATGACGTATTTCCCTTTCACAAATGTTTTAGTTTACACTGAAACTGGAAGGAGTTAAATATAAAGCACACTAAACTTTATATCGAAAAGTCATTTAAACTTAACAACTAGTTCGCCTTTGCCAAAACTTACACTTAGGACCACATAAACTGAACAATGTGCTGGTTACAATACAAACACGACATACATTTTCATTTAAAAGAAACACAACATTATTTTACTTGTAGAAAACTCTTTTTAGTGTAGGCAAATTAACCACTTTTTCGTCCTTACTGTCTTTATTATTATTGTTATTGTCATTTCAGATATGTTTGTGAACGTTGTATTGTTGTCTTGCTGTCTTTCTCTTATCTCTGCTGAGTCATGTCTTGGAAGTCAGGAGGAATCTTTACTCAATGACATAAAAACTGCTATACAGAAGTTAGAAACAAGATTGAAAGGTATAGTCTTCAGTCTTAAAGCAATAATACTCTATCACTGAAAGCATGAGAAGAAAAGCAAGTTCAAATATTCAGAACGTTTGTAATAATAGAAGTCTTCAATCGCAACGTAGAATATGAGAGAACATTTAGAACAACAAAACAAAAAATGTCCGCCTAACTATAGACAGGTGTTTTATTCCAAAAAGATTTTTCTCTGAATCGTAACAATGCATATGATATAAGATAAACAAATGTTCCTGCATATTGCAAAGACTTTATGAACATATAATTAAATTTGCATGGGTACTTATTTTATTTTATTTTTTAAATCTCAAATGACCTCTAATGTTATGTGCCTATATAAAATGCGGTTTCACAACTTGAAATACATTACATTTTAAAACATCAAACGAAATCCTGTGATATTTTACAAAGCTTTAAATTGAAAAAGGTGGATATTTTTTACATATATAGATATATTTGTGACATCAACCTATATATGTGGCATAAATAGATATGATTGTAATAAAAATACATTTGTGTCTTAAATAAATATCAGTGACACAAATTTATGACTATGACATAGATATATTTGTCATAAATATATATGTAGGACTCTAAAGTGCGATGGTACTCTAAAGTGCGATGGTCACGCTAAAGTACGATGGACTACGCTAAAGTACGCGGGTGTCTCACGTTAAAGTGCAATGGTTGTTTGTTCGCTAAAGTACGATGGTAGATCACGCTAAAATGCGATGGACCAATAGGGTAAGGTTCTAGGGCTTTATAAAAAACGTTAAAGAACACTCAATGTAAAAATAGTCCTTTTGTATAATCTAGTATTTTAAGGTATACCATATGTAAAAGGCATTATAATTTAACAATAGTTTGAAGTGAATTATTCTAAAAGACCGACCACGTAATAGTTGCTAAAAATGTAACTTGGGTGGCACATAATACTATATTTCTTGTACTAGTCAATGATTTTTTTACAATTTGGACGTATTTACAAATATTGTGATAATTGGTGTAGCTTGTCGTTCACACGTAGTCTATCACTTATTGGAACACAACACCCCCCCCCCCTCCCTTACAATCGTTCTTATAGTTAATGATACAAAATGTAATTATTATCGGAATATGTAACATTTATTTGTTAAATTTAAATGAGAGAGAAAGGCGATTGTTGCTGAGCTTAATTTACGCCTTTTTTGTAGCGACTACACATCCATGTTATATTATCCTGCAATGTGCATGCTAATGTTTTAGCCGACAATTTATAATTTATGCATGAAAACATGTCCCTTTATTTTGACGACGTTGCTTTTTAATAAGAGCGACAACATTTTGACAGATACCGCACAATAAACTGCAACAAAAACAATGATTTAAATGCATCCGTTCGCTTCCAATAAAAGCAGGATACAGGATATCTATGCAAATACTACTTGTATCGCCAGGGACTATAATAAACCGGCCGAGAGCAGGATACAAGTTCTTTTTCAAGCCACTAAAATAAAACACCTTTGCTTTAGCCGACAAAGCACGGTTTGGTTAAAATAAGTCATTAACCTTTGGTTTAAAAGTTGTTAATCAAATGTCTGTAGTTTATTTTCCGGCCTGTTCATTTTTAGTTTGTATAAACGACTGTTAACGTCATAATCCAACTACATTTCTTACGTCTTTACTTTCGCGGACCAACGCACTTTAGCGTATGAAAGCATCGCACTTTAGCGTATACCATCGCATTTTAGCGTGTCCATCGCACTTTAGCGTCCCCATCGCACTTTAGAGTCCTACATATATATGTAATATAACTAGATGTATGTGACAAAATAAGATAATTATACTAATAGCACAAACTTTTACTACGCTATAAACTTGATTAAATGATGTTCATAATAGTGTGCTTTTTGTCATCTAGTTGTTTGCATAAACTATTGTTCAACTGATTGAGCTATCTTTATTATATATGCAACAGGTAAGACGTTATTAAAAGTACCAGGCTTACAATTTGATACGACAGATGCGCGCTTCGTCTTTATAAGACTCATCGGTAAAACTACATACTAGTATATTCCGTATTCTAATTCAAGCTTATCTTAATTTAATATCAAATTGAATGCCATAGCTGTATGTTTATCTTTAATTCAAATGTGTGTTTTGAACTTTTAGATAAATCTTTACGATGTTTACCTGGATGGAAAGAATACGCAAACCACTGCTACAATTTTGTCTCAAAACAAGTAACGTGGAATGAAGCAGAGGTATATTGATTATTTAATTTGCTTATTTACTTTTATATTGGGGTTTTTTCATGATTCTTTTTCATATTATAATGAAGGACTGAATAGCTTTTAGCCAAAATCAATACTGTATTGAAAGTAAATCGTCTTTCGTTTTGCACATGGTGTAATTAAAAGAGGGGCGAACAATACCAAAGGGACAGTCAACCTCATAGATCGAAGATAAACTGACAACGCCATGGCTAAAAAAGAAAAAAAACATATACATACAAGTACACACATATGTCCAATGCTCAATCTTAAAACAAATATATATATATATATATATATATATATATATATATGTGCTTTGATATTGTCAAATACAATGTAGTACTATAGAATTGGTTAAAACAAGAATCTAAAAAGCGTTGTTTGGATTTTAAGGGGACCGAAAAACTGAGATATTAACTCTTTAATCAGTTGATCGTTTAAATCATGTACTACTGTAAAGACAAATCATGCTTTTCAATGATAAACCGGAATTGATTCAATGAAATTATTCCTGATAACTAATATACAGTTCAAATACCTTAAATGCTACTGCTATTGTCAAAAAGTCATCGCAACTATTTTGCAAAAGATTATGAAAATCCCAGGTCTCCAATTTATTTTATAAAATGTTTTGGGTACCCTCTTGGTTTCAGAGTTCTTTTATAATCTACCTATTTATTTTAAAATAGAATGCATTCTTTTTTATTACTTATCAGTTTGGTTACCTTTAATTTTTATGTTCATACATGAAATACGATGTTAAACTTATCAAGGCATTTAATCGAGCGGATTTAGAAAATCGTCAATATACTATTGGCGTTCTTGTCTGTCTATTTATCACGTAATCATTTTTATATCCGGTCTTTTGATAATCGATAAACATTCAGATGGCGTATTGTCCAAAAATACTTACAAAATGCCAATCCATTATCATTTTATCCATGTGTTTGATATGTTTGAGTTTTGGTTTTAGGGAACTCTTTCCGTTCTTAATTTTCCTTGGAGTTATGTATTTTTCTGATTTTACTTTTTGTTACCATTCCTTGCACTGCTTAATTTTTCATATACAAAAGTGTGTATTTCTTTCAAAAATTTTAAGTATGTTTTGCATGAAATTAAGAGTTGAATTAAAAGGATAGTAATTGATTTGGCATCTTATTCCCCGTTGAGGTTGTTTATGTAATGATATACATTGTTAACCATCAACTGCACTTTTACAGAGGGCTTGTAGAAAGATTGGAGGATACTTAGTTAAAGTTGATAATGAGTCTGAAAGTAACTGGTTAAAGCAACAGGCAAATGGTACGTCACAATGAAAACTCTGGACTCTGGATCGGATGTCCTTGAAGTTCTAAATTTCTTTTACCTTTGTTTCTAAATACATGTTCATCTATTCTTTATATATCACCTCCTCTCTCCTATTTTCATTATATAATATTGTTTATCCATTTGTATCCGCTCTTTATATTTTTGCGCACTATTCCATATTCTATATTCTGAAAAACAGTCTTTGTCTTCTAATCAACACATCGAACTGTTGTTAATGAAGTATATATTTATTAATGCATCAGTTTAACATCTAGAATACACAAACTAAATAATTCATCGAAGAAGTTCTCTTCGCTAGGCATCGAAGCATTATTAACTTAAATTGCTATACTACCGTTAGGGTTCTTAATCTGATTAATTAATATTATAATCCATGTGTATTATTTATACCATTGAGTACGCGTTCAAATGTGTTATGTATATTTCATAAGTGAAAAAAATACAAACCAACACAACATACAAACAACAACCAAACGCAAATTCACATACAAACAACAAACATACATATATATATAAGAACAAATGAATTAATTAGATATTAAATTTCAATTTTTCTCCATATCTTTAAGTTGAAGAAAAAAGTTTCTGGGCCGGGGCTGCTGATTTCAACGAGGGTGACTGGAGATGGATCGTGGATTTTTCGAACGTGAACTATACAGATTGGAGTTCTAGACAACCAGATAACGATGGGGGAAAAGAGGACTGTCTTGAGATTAAGAAAGCATATAACTATCAATGGAATGATGCTGTATGCACTTACAAAATTGGATATATATGTGAAAGTGAAAAGGTAATTGTACATTTACAATATGTAAAAATAAAATGAGCGTCTGTCATTTAAAGGGAAAACGTCATAATTTATTGATATTGATTTTATTCAAAAATATGATTGTAAACAGCAACTCTATGTCAAAGAAATCATTAATAGGTAAAAAAAAGTTCAAGAATTTCGTGTCACCTGGAATACAGCTTCATAAAAATAAAAATCAAGAAGTTAAATGCATAAGTGAGCGTGAAACTGCCACCTGAAAAAAAAAGGTTTATAGAAATTGTGCTTTGCCACAGTTCATGCAAATACCAGTGTGTGACTTAATAAGAAAAAAAAACGTGGCATTCTCTACACGAGATGGCGAAGTTAGATAACTATTATTAGAATATTGATGTATTTGCAGTACAATTTTCTCCTGCTTGAGTATATATAATATCCTTGGATTTATAAGCCTTTCAATGTGTAAATTTATTTAGATTTCCAAATATTTTTGCCTCAAGCATCATCGACAAAATACACATCTGGTACAGAAAAATGTCCCGTTAACGTTTCTACAACTCGAGGCATTATATATAACACCGAAAGGCCGTGACTA